>CM072983.1:3755000-5005000 GCA_037013635.1 Plagiodera versicolora | reverse complement strand
GTTGCACCAGATTCATTATTGTTCGCTTGGAGGAAATACGGAGATTCCGGTACGAACGGTAGAATAAGGAGTGTAATTAAAGATATCACTGCAGCCAAGTACGCCATGGACGATAAAGACATCACTAGGTTCAGTACGTTAATGAGCAGCATACCAAGTGCTATCGACACCATGGGGGTGGTACCAAGAAAACCGCGGATATCGGGATCTGCTATTTCGGCTAGATAAGGTGGTACCACCGAGAACAATACGCCATCTAGCAGTCCACCCATGAACCTGCCAATAAACATGTACACTTTTGAGGTAGTCACGGCTATCAGAATCCAGGATACAGCTAGAGGCAATGAGCAAAGGAGGATATTGGTTCTGCGTCCGAACGGCTGGAGCAACACTGAAGCCAATATGCAACCAAATATTTCACCAATCGACATCATTGAACTCAACCAGGATCCTTCAGCGTTGGTAATTCTGAAGGTGTAGTTGCCACTAGTCAGTATTGGTAGAGCATTGGATGACCATCCAAATTGCATACCAGTTGAAATGAAACCCAAACTCGCTGTAATTAGAAAAATACCCAAAATGTATCAATCCCAAGATGAATACTATAATGGTTAGTATATGTATGGGAAAATCATGTAAACCAAAGTCATAATCTGACAAAAGATGTTCATAGAAGCAATCTGTCGTTTGATACAATGTTTGGTTCAGAGTTCACTGAATCTTACCTCCAAGAGCTGTCAAATACTGCATATACCTAGATTTCACATTGACAAAATAGTTTTCACTGCAAACCAAATGAAAACCCATTTTGGACAACTAAAAGTCCAAGTATTGAATACTCGGTTATCCAATATTTACACATTTATACATATTTGAAAAAAATTTTAATGAGACAGATAGGATATCACAGTAGTTTGCATTTTGCTTCAACAACATATTGGCGAATGAATTTAAGATTGCAGCGCCACAGTCAGCAGTCACAGAACCACACATGCAGGTTATATGTATTTTTTCGTAAATAAAGTGTGAGTTTATAATGAAAAAAAAGACATTTCAGACTTTTGTAGTGAGCTAGGGCATCCATGTGTATGTATTTTCATATTTCTAAAAGTGGTAAGCATTATCATTTGTTTTATTCATTGTATTATATTGAGAATAATACGAGGTTAGAATCCTGTTGTGAATGGGAATGATTCGATCGAAATATATACAGGTTTCTGATGATTAATTTTGATTTTAGATTCGAATGGCAAGTTTTAATTGAGGGTACTTTGAAGGCACAAACGCTTTCAGAAGTGTTCATGAAGGTGAAGAAGTTTTGAGTGCTGGACATCATAATATCATGATGACAAGAAAATTGTTTTTGTAATGGAATGAATTATGGATTTTTTAGTATTTGTTTTTTCTGATGTGTTTTGGTGAGAAGTGCTAAATAAAAAAGATAATGTGAGATTTCGTTTCAATTTCGTTGATACCTGAACAATAATATGCTCGACTGTGACCATTAATGTAAACCGAATTTCATCTATTTACTCACGATATTTATATCAACAGCTTGAGGAAAAGCATGGGAATTAATATTGGAAGTTTAATTTTACCGATTCAGAATTTTACAATCTTTCAAATATTCAAATTCTGTATAAACTCAACAAAACATAATTCCAAACACAAGAGCAACGTCAGCATGTCTAGTTATTTTTAGTGCCACCAGGTGGCGTATCGCTTATGTTCATTTGACAATTGGTAAAGAAACCTCTAATGATCATTTTTTATTCCCGAGTTTTTTTCAACTCCAACTGAATTGTCTCTAATGTTTTTTGCTTAGTTTCTGGCATATAAAGAGCCACAAAAATGGTACCGATCAGCAGTAGCCCACCATAGCTCCAAAAAGCTACATATAATCCGAATGTTTCTAGAGATGCGTTGAAAAACACTATAACAGCTGTACTCACAATTCCAAAGTTGATATTAATCAAGCACAGAACGAAAGATCTGAGCTTGGTGGGAAAAATCTCACTAGTCACTAACATCGGTATAGTTTGTAGTCCTGTGCTGTGTGCGACTGCGAAGCATAGAAGAAAAACGAGTTGCACAATGTCGAAGCTTCTCGCTCCTGTTGCCTCCAGAGATCGTACGAACAGATAAGTACCATTTCCTAAAAGCGTCAAACAGGATAGGCCCGCTGATGAAAGTATAACAGGTCTTCTCCCAACTCTGTCTATCACTAGAGGAGATATTAAAGTGGCTAGGAAAATCACAGCAAAGTAAACAGCTGTAGCTGGACCTGGAGCGAGAGCCCATTCGCTTTGTTCGAAAAGAGTCCTGCAATACGACTGTAAAGCCATGTGACCTGTACCGTACTGCAACACGTTCAATCCCCATGCGATCAAAAGTGGTTTCCTGTAGGATCTGTCGGTAAAAAGGTCTGACCACGTCGTTTTATCTTCTCGAGCTTTCACCAAACCATCGTTGATTCTGCTCATTTCTTCGTCTACATCGTCTTTACCTCGTAGCTTCTGGAGGCTTTTTGTTGAACCAGATACGTCATTGTTGGCTTGGAGGAAATATGGTGATTCTGGTACGAACGGTATAATAAGAAGTGGAATTAACGATATGGCTGCAGCTAAATACGCTTGTGATGGCAACGACATTACTAGATTCAGTATGTTTATCAGCAGCATGCCGAATCCTAATGATACCATGGAGGTGGTACCAAGTAAACCGCGGATATCGGGGTCTGCTATTTCGGCTAGATAAGGTGGTACCACCGAGAACAATACGCCATCTAGCAGTCCACCCATGAACCTGCCAATAAACATGTAAACTTTCGAGGTAGCCAAGGCTATCAGAATCCAGGATACAGCTAGTGGCAACGCGCAGAGGATGATATTGGTTTTTCTTCCAAGAGTGTGGAGGAATAACATAGCAAAGATGCAACCGAATATTTCACCAATCGACATCATTGAACTCAACCAGGACCCTTCAGCGTTGGTGATTCTGAAGGTGTAATTGCCACTAGTCAGTATCGGTAAAGCGTTGGATGACCAGCCGAATTGCAGACCGGTTGAAACTAAACCCAAATTCGCTGAAAAAAAAATTGTTTACAGTAAACTGTTTCAGAGTTATGATAATTCTGCCGAATTGAGTTACGATGACGACTTCAATATAAAAATCTCAACTCACCTCCAAAAGCAGCTATATACTGTAAATAGTTTGGCTTCAGTTTCAAGAAATATTCTCTGAAGTATTTCATTTTTTGTAACTGATATGACCACTTGTGGAATGATATAGACAAGTCACTTGTTTTTAAAATCGTTTGTATGCTACGCTTATCATCCTATATCCATATAACACTCATTATAATGATTATTTCACATTAATTATCGTTAATAGTACCTAGTTTGTAAGAAAAAAAAAACAAACCAAAAAATATCAAAGACTCAACATATAGCAAATTGAAGATAGTTTAATGTAGTCAAGGGTTACAATTGTGACGGAAAAGTTTTGAAATCCAAACCGAAAACAATTAATGATATAGTTAAAAATATATGATATTATTTATTCAATGTATGAAAATAATCAGATTCATGTATCAAGATGTTTCTTGTATGTAGGTGATTGTAACTAAATAATAACAATTTCATACCTATGAAGGTTGTACTAACTCCTATTTTCGATCTAGGACAACTTTTAGTGATGTGTTATTAATACATCTAGTGGAATTCTTGTCACATTGAATAAAACAATTACGTCCAATCAAAGTGGAACGTCATTAGCAAATTTCAAAGTTTTGCCATTATCTTTCTTGTCTGTGTTTGGTACGACTATAACAATGAATACCAATCCAATAGCTAGAAAACTCGCGAACATGAAAAACGGCACATAACCTCCAAAAGAATAGTAGGTCCAGTTGAAGAACAACACAATTAAAGTATTGATAATTCCGAAACTAACATTGAGAATACACATAGCGACTGTCTTGAGATCGGAGGGAAAAATGTCAGCAACTATAGCAACAGGCAGTGTGAACAAGGCCATGCTGTGTGTAATGGTGAACAGAAGGATAAAAACGAATTCCAAGTAGTCAGCGTTGCTCGTATCAATCGAACTTTTCACCAATAAGAATATTGCGTTTCCTAGCAAAGGTATTATTGCTAGACTAGCTGATATCATCAAAAGTTGCTTCCTACCAAATCTATCCACAACTAGCGGGGAGGTGATGGAGGAGATGAAAAAAACTGCAAAGTACACAGAATTGGCTGTGCTAGCTGACATGATGTCCCCTTCATCAAATTTCTCAAACATAGTTTTGGCGTAAGCTTGAATAGCTCCGGCTCCACAGAGATTGGCAGTCCAGTTAAGAACTACTAGCACCAAGAGGCATCGCCTCAAATGCTTTTTCCGCAAGACATCAAAAATATCGTGACTTTTTCCTTCTCTACATATATCCACAGTCATTTTGCTCAGCTCTTTTTCTACATTACTTTGCCCATGTAGTCTCTGGAGATTTTTCCTGGCTCCAGCTACATCGTCAACCCACAGCAGATAGTGCGGGCTCTCTGGCAAGAAGGGTACGATCACCAACATGGACAAAGCCCCTCCAGTTGCAAGATAACTGACAGTACTCAAGGGCATCAAGAGTACCAGCCAGTTGATCGTAGCTATGCCTAATGCGAAGCTAGTCATGCTGACAGCTCCAATGAAACCACGCATATCTGGATCAGCAATTTCAATGAGGTACGGTGGTACTACCGAGAACATTAACCCATCCATCGTGCCTCCTAATAGCCTTCCGACGAAAAGGCAAGCCTTGGTTGGTCCTAGTGCTAGTAACAACCAAGACGTTGATAGGATTGGTGAAGCTAGCAGGATTAGCCTCTTGCGACCTAGAGATTTCACACTCGCTACTGCTACGATAGAGCCTATTGCTTCACCGATAAAAGCCATGGATACTAACCAAGAGGCTTCTGTAGTTGTTAATGTAAATTTGTATGTTCCGCCTGTGAGGAGAGGTAAAGCGTTTGAGGGCCACCCATAGTGCATGGCTGATGATATGATTCCGATATTTGCTGAAATAGTAATTGGAGTTAATTGTGATTGAATTTGAATTTGATAATGATGACAGAAAAAAATTGTACTTGAGATGAAAAAGAGTTTTCCCCAACGGTTTAAAATAATGTTCAGTACTTTTGATAGAACAGATGATGTTGCAAAATAAAACTTACTGCCTATTACTGCCAAATATTGTAGCCATCTAACTGATTTAGATTTCTCCATTTCGAATGTTATATTGTTAGTGAAGAGAGAAACAGTCCTATCAGTCTGAAGGATTTTTCATTTCTGAACACAAAGAGGGTATAGGAATAATAATTCCTCTTTAAGATTTATTTATGACAGCTATGTCGTCAGAATGTTATCTATTTGTGCAAAAAAGCGTATTGTGATCCAGACACGAATCAAATAAACAATTCCAAAATGACAAAGTGAAACCAAAAAATTATTTGCACATGTATGTATGTTTATACTTTTCAAAACACCGATGAACATATTTGAATATGTAAGAGTATTATTCAATTCCATCCTTTTATTTTTAGATCAATAATCTTCCTTCAAATATTGAAATCAAACTTGAAAGATTATAATATTAAATCACAAGACAATCATTTAATAATTTTATCTAAGCATCAACTACAAGGTAGATAAATATATTGTTTTTAGGTTATTAATGATGCATTTTCGATAATATCCAGAACAAACTAATTTTTCATGGTTCGTATAATTACTGTAAGATATTATAACTATTTGACTGGTTGAAATTTTTCAATATCGTTCAGTATTCTGAACATGTGAGTGAAATCATTCTGAGAACGTTCATTGTGATGATGTATAGATTTCATGTCGGTAATCTGAATACTCTTGCTTTATAGGTTGTTGAACACATGAAACAATTTTACCAAATATTACTACATACATAAAGAAATGTTATAGGAGCGTAAAATGATATACAATAGGTACATAAAAATTCAATATGAAATTTGAATAATTTCAAGCCACGCATACGGTGTCATTCATCATCAGTATCAATTACTTATATGATTTTTATTAGTAACAATCTTATCTATGCGAAATAATCATTTGGTACTCTAACTCGATTATATTTATAGATTTTTCGAGTATTATAAACTAAACCACACCTCAAATGTTTATTCCTCATATGGATTTTTCAGAACGAGAAGAAGCTATACAAATATTCGATATTCAAGAAAGTGCAACTTGAAAAAAAAATCCACCATATTCATCTGATGGGATGTTATAGCTTGAATCGAAATTGTTTCTTCACGAAATAGAAGGAATCATTGAAATGATTAGAATTCTTTCACCATTCATTTTATTCATTAAAGATGTCAGAATAAATGAAATGCACACTTTCAGGAATCTATATTCAGTCGGAGGTTTTAATTAATATTATATCTTTTTTAACACTGTTAAAGATCAATACGAACTGAACTTTCAGATATTCGAAAATAAAAAGCATAGTGAAAAATTAATGCATCAAAAATTGAAAACTCTTATTGAATTGTGAATAAGTCCTTCCTTTCTGTCCTTTATTTCTGACCAACCATTATCTCTACATTTTCCAATTGATTACATTGTGATCATGAAAGTATTCGAACTTATTGACTTATTTTGATGACGCTGATTTTTGTACTTGCATCAAAAGTGGCAACTTGGCCATTTTCTTCATTATTTGAGTTTTCCTTTCTGCTTTGCCTGTCTATGTTTGGCACTACCACAACAATGAAAACCAATCCAACTGTTAAAAAACTCGCGAACATAAAAAACGGCACATAAGCTCCAAATGAATAGTAGGTCCAGTTGAACATCAGCACAACCACCGTATTGGTAACTCCAAACCCGACGTTGAGAATGCACATAGCAACCGTTTTGAGACCTGAGGGAAAAATTTCGGCTACCACGGCCACTGGTAAAGTGTACAAGGCCATGCTGTGTGCTATGGTATACGCGAGGATGAAAACAAACTCCAAGTAGTCAACGTGGCTCGTATCATATCCCAAATTCTTCACCAATAAGAACGCTCCGTTGCCTAGTAGTGGCATTATAGCTAGGCTTCCTGATATAATTAAAAGGCGCTTCTTGCCAAATCGGTCGACTAGTAGAGGTGAGGTGATAGAGGCGACGAAAAAAACTGCAAAGTACACGGAATTGGCTGTACTAGCTGATATGAAGCCTCCTTCATCGAAACTCTCGAACATAGTTTTGGAATAAGCTTGTATAGCCCCAGGTCCGCAGAGGTTAGCAGTCCAGTTGAGTATGAACAGAACCATCAGGCATTGTCTCAGTTGCTTCTTCAGCAAGATGTCCACCATCCTATGATTTTTTCCTTCGTTTGATAAATCCTTAGTTATTCTGCTCAGTTCTTCCTCTACGTTACTCTGTCCACGAAGTTTCTGGAGATTTTTTCTAGCCCCAGCTACGTTTTTTGTCCATAGCAAATACTGGGGGCTTTCTGGTAGGAACGGTACTATCACCAGCATGAACAAAGCCCCTCCAGCTGCAAGATAGCTCACAGCTGTCAAAGATATCAGAAGTACGAGCCAATTGATCGTAGCGATGCCCAAAGCGAAGCTAGTCATGTTTATAGCTCCCATGAAACCACGCATATCTGCGTTAGCTATCTCATTGAGGTAAGGTGGTACCACTGAGAACAAGATTCCGTCCATGAGGCCTCCTAGTAGCCTCCCGATGAAGAGGCAAGCCTTGGTGGGTCCCAGAGCTAAGAGTAGCCAAGATATTGCTAAGATTGGCGAAGCGAGTAGGACTAGCTTTTTGCGACCAAGTGGTTTTGCACATGGTACTGCTAAGACGGAGCCTATAGCTTCACCGATGAAGGCCAAGGAGACCAGCCAAGAGGCTTCTGTCGTGTTGAGGACAAAATCATAAGTTTTGCTTGTTTCACTTGTGAGGAGGGGTAGTGCATTTGAGGACCATCCAAAATGCATGCCGGTACATACGAGTCCTATGTTTGCTGAAAGATTTTTCACGATCAGAAGTGGGTTTGCTATAAATTCTCACTATTTTGGACTTTTCCAATCTATTCATATTGACTGAAAATCAACCCGAAATTGAGATGTGTCCCCAATAACTGATACTGGCATTTCTAAGATTGATATTTTTTTTGTTTTGGAAGGAGTGCAAGTCATAGTAATTTCCGAAATACAAGAAGCGTCCACTGTTCCCAAATGATAATTTTAATATTTCAATGAATGCGTTTAAATCAATCAACTTATGAATCAGAAAAAACTTACTGCCTATCACTGCTAGGTATTGCAGCCATTTAACTGATTTTGCTTTTTCCATGCCGAATATCGTACTCTGTGGTTGTGAATAAAATTATATCTCCATTGAGTTATTTCTTACTTGCAAGATAATTTATTACTTCTCTATGATTTTGATCAATAACAATCTTATCTCTACGAAAAAAATGCAACCAGAACCAATTACAATTAATACACTAGTAAGCACCTCAAACGATCATCTCTATCAGTAGGATGTGAGAGACACAAAGAAATAGGAAAAGAAAAAAGGAGAGGTATCTTTTGTACATTCACACATACCTGACCTTCATTAGTGGCTTCCGAGGTAGTGAATGAAGAAATTGCATTCCAAAATAATGATAATGTTAATTTTGAAATCGTAACAGGACTGTCAATCCGTCCCTGTACACCGCCGTTGATAGAATTTGAAATATTTGAGATAAACGTTGATTTGATATCTAAAAGTTGAATAATCAAATTGTTCTAATCGATTGTTTTATAATTATCATTGATAATGAGACACAAAGTAAGCTTCATACATATTTTGCTATGACCGTAAAAGTTTCGAGAAACTGATTGAGATGATAATGTTAATTTTGAAATCGTAACAGGACTGTCAATCCGTCCCTGTACACCGCCGTTGATAGAATTTGAAATATTTGAGATAAACGTTGATTTGATATCTAAAAGTTGAATAATCAAATTGTTCTAATCGATTGTTTTATAATTATCATTGATAATGAGACACAAAGTAAGCTTCATACATATTTTGCTATGACCGTAAAAGTTTCGAGAAACTGATTCATTTTCAATTCACAGACGGTGGACCAACTCACATTTGAATTTCATTTGAAGCCACCCCGTACATGTAAATATCGCACATTCCAGACGTGGGGGTGTGTCGCAAGGTGTGCCTCGTGGTTCCGAATTGGGGCCGTAGTTGTGCCATTGTTTGTGACATATTGCAGTGGTGGCGGCTGATGAAGCAAAGCCGCCTCCAGAACGCGAGACCATTTCGAATTTAGGAAGTGCATACGCAAACGAATGATCGTTAAGGGAAGAATAATTGCACATTGTAAAGGAAATCAACAAATATAAGTATCAGTCAATGGATGTTTCTCATAAAAAGGTTCATAATTTTTTACCGGGAAGAGTGATTGACCGATGAAAAAAATGGGGATTCATTGATTTTTAAAAGAATTTAGGTGATCTATCTATCGATCTGAAATATTTCTCACTCACTTCCACTGTTATTGTATTAGTTCAAAGTGTACAAATGAAATCGAACTGGCTATTTGGTAGGCATGTAGAATTTCATTCTCTATCGTAAAACTAACGACCGGTCGTTCCCTTATTCACATCCTCAATTAGAATACTTGCTTTTATTGTGCGGTTTCCAAACACTGATGATGCTCTTCAATATTCAATTGTTTCACTTGCAGACAATCGCACAAAGGGACTCCAGTTTTTTTTTATTCGATGACAGGCATTTCCATCTAGAGGGCGTGCACCGTACAGGGTGATATTTCGTCTAATCTGACACGCAAAAATTTCGTATATTAGGATAAACATACCTACCAAAATTTTTTAGACATAACCTATGGTCCTTCGAATTTTGGACATCGTTTGTTATGCACATTCATCGAATTATCAGAAAAAGTTTCCCAAAATACCTGATTCTCAACGATTAAAAAAATTTCGTAAAATAATTCAGTCAATATATTTGGCATCGTTGCAGAGTATCGCCAACTTAATTGGTGCTTCCGAATGATGAATTTCAGTAGTGAATACTTGAATAGACACTTTTCATTATGCCACCAATAAAATGAATTCGAAATATCGTCCAATATTACATTCGAGTAACTAGACTGACTGTGAAAATTTATTTTACTCATTCTTAATTATGAAACTCCGTTCTGTATTTCAGTATAAACCATTGAAAATTCCATGCGTTACTGATTTCTTTCATCTACTTCACAAGTTACTCATGAATTATTCTAGCTCAGCAAGAAGAAACGTGGAATAATCGAGCAAGTTTATGACCAGCACTTAAGAATAGTTACGGTGCAAATTTCTACCCACCAATAACACCTGAAAATAAAATACACCAATAGTCGAGATATAGTCTCGATGATTCGTGATTCTTCTCCGAGCATATTCTGTAACAATGAACAATAGCCAATAGTAATAAATAAACTAGGTACGAGGAATTGTCATTCTTAGTGAAATGTAGTATGAAATATGATTCGTAACCGCCCAAGTCAAATTTGTTACAGCTATTGAAGATCAAATGAAATTAATAGTTCTGCACTTGATTATTCAGTGACAGAAAATCTGACTTGATGCGTAGAATTTTGTGTTTATAGTAATTTTTCGAAATAATAACTTCAAGATTGATATTTTTTATATCGATAGTTTCTAGTTTTTAGATAAAATTCTTCATAATCATAAAGACTTCCTTTTGAAAACGAAGATGATGTCGAATAGAAGAAGAAACTCAAAATATAAAACAAATATAAAGTGTTTTTCTTAAGTTGATAATTCGATTGGAATTAAATTTAAAATTCATGGTCAGAATATCGTATCGTGAATTCAAGATATAACAAAAATTAATAATGCCATAATGCCAATATGGAAGAATACTAGCCGAACGTCTCCATGAAACCGAATTTTGAGATAACTGTGGAGGAAATTCAAGTTGAAAAGATTGATAAAAAATTCGAGAGAAATGATGATATAAGATGAATTATTCTAAATCAACGAAATTTGGAGACGCATCTGAATTTTTTGAGAATTATGGAATTTTCGAAATCTTCTTTGTGGACCTTCTACACTTCCGTACCCTGAGACAATCATCCCGATAATTTCCCATTTGTTACACAATTCGTAGTATACAGTGGGTCGTGCATTTGCGTGGGGCTGGCTGCATTTTATGCATTGGTTGCGGCCGTTAGAAAATCGTCTGGAAATGATGGGATATAATACCTCGGAATTATTACATTCTGAACTCGGTCGGTCATTTGCGTGAATAAATTCCGCCTCGGCTATTTTTAGACCGCAGTATATATGGAACACCACTACAGGTTGAATGCTTGGTATGCTGTAATGTTACGTACACAATTTGACAAGTCATAGCAGGGGTGTCTGAATCCAATGTTTTTTACAAACACAGTTGAAAGGTTCACATATTTACCAAAATTGAGATTCTATAACAATTCTATAAAAATCCGTACATTTTGGGTTTCCATGACATGCAGAGTCTCTTTCTTTCCTCCTGAGCCAGTTTCCGTCTTCAAGGATGGCATCTGCTTTCAGCGATTTGATACAATGCTGGTTGATCCAGATGTATTGAGCAACTTGTGATTTGCTAGATTCATCTTATCGAGTACTTTTTTTGGGTTCATCAAATCGCAGTTGTAGTAGTTGAATTCAAATTTTGACGATTTGGTTTTTGTCAGATGTTTGCGAATGGTATTGCTAGATTTGTAGAAGGTTCTAAATATTCAATTTAGATGCAGTATCCTTAATTTCCTCAGGTAATCCTTTGACGTAGTGTTGTAATGTTGGTTGCAATAACTCCTCCTCTTTGAGATTGTTCTGTTTTTCATTAGTTTTGTAAAATATCCGTTCTGTTGGTGTTCTTTCCCTAGTTGTTTTAGTTCATAAGGAAGAAATTTTTTTTACGAAGGTTCAATGTACGGTGCATATATTTTTTCAGGGATTTCAACTGAATATTCAGACTATGAAAGTGCCAATTCGAATATCAACCAGAAACATCGTCAACAACGTTCATATGAAAAAGGGCCTTGTCACATATTATAGCTGAAATATATCAAGACACAAGGGTAATTCTATCAACTGTGCAAAAATCATTGACAATTAATTTGAATTATGAATTTCATAACAGTTGCGAATACATTTAAGGCAGTAAATGACAGCTACATAGTTTAAACGAGCTAGCAGTAAATTTATGTTCCTACCTCTGTTTTCAGTCTCTTTGAAATCTGAATAAACTAATGAAATGGAACTTGCAGCTATAATTCTAAACTTCTTTATCTTCACCTAGAAATGTTCGTAATCTTGTATGAACGACCGTTACGCATGGCAATGGTCATGGCGCATTGCGATTCGTTACTAGTCTAGAATAACAACTTTCGTGGGAACCACTCGGGGTTTCGTTATGTCACAAACACTCGTACCAGCAAATTCAGTTTTATGAGAAATTACTACATGTATATACTTCACCAAACTAGTGGAATGGAAATATTTGTATAGTTGTTTCTATCCATACTAAAATGGTCTTCAATAATAATAATAGTACTAAGATTTGATCACAGCTGATAAAAATAATCAGTATACACTATCGATGGTTAATCAATGGCCCTTCAGAACAATCAATGGGCCATTGTTGGTGATTTGATGGCCCTTCAATTCAATCAATGACCTACTGCTCAGTATCAGTATCTTTTATCACTCTGTACAAACTGATTACTCATATTATTTCGTTGGTATTCTCTGCCATAAAACTTGCTGATGCGTTGAGAATCCTTTCCCTTATATAAAAAAAATCTGTTCACGTGTCGCATTCGAAATGGCGTAATCATTTCAAGATCAAACATTAAACCTGCTGAGGTTAATGTTGGTTTTATCATGCACTTTTTTCATCGTTAGTTCCGCATGATTATTTATAACTGTACTGGTTTCCCAAAAAAGCGTGCGTAGTCCATTGCTAGATCATCTGCGATCATATACAAAGTGTTTCTGGTTACGTTAAAAAATGTCTCAAAATTCAGAACTTCTAGCGTCTGTTGGAATAATATTATTCCAAATTGAATGGAAACCTAGATGCCAAAGTGGTTTAGAAATTTTCGTGTGAAATTTTTTGTCGATAATTTTTTCAAGATCGAAAAAAAAATTCATGTTGTACATTATTAACTACGCAACAGTTACATGACGATTGTTATGCAAATTGAACGTAGGCTTCATAAACGAAAGCTAATTTGTTTTGTTTTTAAATGAACTTTTTCCGATGCGTAGATCAT
This sequence comes from Plagiodera versicolora, assembly GCA_037013635.1. NCBI lineage: Eukaryota > Metazoa > Arthropoda > Insecta > Coleoptera > Chrysomelidae > Plagiodera > Plagiodera versicolora. The sequence continues at coordinate 4,991,622 of CM072983.1, read as the reverse complement.
CTTTATTAGATTAGGTACGGTCAGGAGAATTTTGAATGAAGCGCATAAAAACAACTGTGTGATATAAATAGCAAGACAACAAGTATGTTTTGAGATTGTTTCTCGAAATTATAATAATAATAATAAAACGAAACTATCATCATGGGGCCCATCACATCCATCATAAATTATAAGGTATTGCATGAAATATCGAGATGATATTTTTTAGGTCAAGATGCGGAAAAAGATTTGAATATTGTGTTTTCTAGTATCACAAGAAAATGATTTTGTGGCTGAACTAAAAGAACAAGCGTTTCCATAAATACTTGTATATCTCAAAAAACGTTGTTGAAACTTTGCTTTTCCTATAAAAATAAATGACCTCGAAGTTTCGTGCAAATTTGAGAAACACCATGTACATACATAATGTTTCATTAATTAGGATGATTAAGATAATGTTACACATATATTGGCCCTGAATTAGGCAACTTCAGAAAAACCACAACTTTCCATACTCTAATTAATATGACTTATTTGCAAATGGGGTGATAAATTCTTATTTCAATGTAGCATAACACGAAACGTGTAGAAGATTACTTCAATGTTCATAACATCTTTATATACCGGTTACTATAATGTTTTCAAAGAGAAAATATACGATGAATCGTAATGTAAATCCACAAGTGTTCATCGTATACGTAATTATCAACAGGAGGTTAGTGATCTACATAATATGAAACGTAATATGGAATCTGATCGCATTCCTGGTGAAAAACCACTAGTCCAGAACATCTCCTGCGATAGATGTACATCATGGACGACATACTAATCATGAAATGTTGCCATATCACATTTAATTCTGAAATTTCTTTGATAAACTGTTATTTACGAAACAAAACTATCGAATATACATTGGAGAGGTAGTGCTTTCTCATTAATTGTATTCTTTTCTGAATTATAATCGATTTTCCAACACCCGAAACTCCAAAATGATTATTTTCATTTCAAACCTGAATCGCTGCATCGAAAATGTAATTATCATGTTCTCTTCTTTTTTACAGGGTGTCTTTTGGAAGTTCGAAAGGATCCATGGTGGAAACACTTATATTTGAAAGTCCCGTTCAAGAAGAAACCGTTCCCAGTCCAATAGCCGAGAATCCATTTCCTTTGGATCATGATCAAACAGAGTAAGTATTTCGATAAAAATCATAAAAACAGTGTAACACTCATTACATTAATATTGGAATATAGTGGAATTATCTAAAGTGAGAATTTAATGAAGTGAATGCTTCGTATATCTGTCAAAACTTCAATTTTCCACATGATGAAGTGCATTCAGTATGAATATGTGATTTAATTTGTTCGAGAGAAAAAGTTTTAGATTGTCTGAAATTATATACAACTTGGCATCACTGCTTAGGCGCACACAGCAGTGCCTCGATCTGTGAGCGGTTCGCTCAACTCACGGCGTCGCGTGCTTTGCAGCGGCCTATAGAAATCATCTGCTGCGCGGTGTAAATTTGTTGACGACAGACGATTCGTTCGATTTCCTCAGTTGACAGGCGTGGTTGTTATCTGCGTCGATGCCGGTTCGAAACGTTTGTAGCTGATATACAGAAAAAAACGGGCTGCAGGTTTTCCGCGTTTTATTCACAAATTTAGAACTGGAGAACGTAATTTGTCGACAGTTTATATCGATAATTTGAACATACTCGCCCTATCCCTCCGCGTGACCGCATCCCCTACGATAGAAAATTCGCACAACGTTGCCAACTCTATAATTTATTCTGATAATTACGGAAAACTTGATGATTTCAGTATTCACAAGCAGTTTTTCACTTTCTGGCTTAAACCTCAATATATACAAATACAACTCAACAAATATTGAATGAATTTTTCTTTCTATTAGATGCTGATAGATGTTGCGATTATAGTTAATTATTTCAATACTTGACGAAGAATACGATATCATCGTCAAACTGAGAAATTTGGATTCATATAAGTAATGATTTTTCTATACCCCATATATTACGTACATGCTCAATAAGCTGAAATAAGAAATCGGAATCATAAATGCCAGCCTTCATCATCTAATTTTTATTGATGGTTTTTTTAATTAATTAATAAGTTTATCACCTTTGCTGTATAAACAATGTTTTGGTATTTTATGAAAATAAAATATTTCATGAAAAATTATATATGGGTACAAGATTTAAATCGACTTGGCAACCATGTCAGCTGTACAATCCAGCATGCTGCGTTCGTGTTTCGCGTCTGTTTTTGGTGCTAACTGCTCGCAGAGCAAAAGCTAGGCCTGTACGTCCCATACAATTTCGATTATTACGTCGACTACGCATTTTTTTATAAACAGTTAATCTGTGAGTGTGTGTCGAAGCAGTGCGAAAGTGATCGGTAGAGTACGCTAACGAAAATCGAAAGTGTTGGTACACCAAAGGGACGCCACAACGATTGGTCAGGTGTGAAGCAAAGGTAGGTTCGAGATACACAGAAACAAATATGCATTATGAAACATTCGAGCGCAGAGAATCTCTCGGATTGGAGGTTTGTGTGACCTTGGTACTCATTTCAACAATTAACATCTTGTTTAATTTGTGTTGTCGCTATTTACACGTAATACTGTTACGCAGTGGACGGATGATTTCATAACCAGGGTATTTATACTGATAAATATTCAGAAAATTATGGATAAAATCAACAAGCCTCAAATCCATGGTGTCACTACGAATGATTCATACTCATCAAACGATTATTCCGAGATTGATTGCGTTTGGGATTACTTTGTTGATTTACAATCAATTTATAAGTAGACTAAAGGCTTAACAGGTATCTAGGTTGGATTGCAGTATGAAGTAATGAAATATAAATAAAGTTTTATCATTTTATTACGATAATATAAATCTAAACAACTACAATATTGATTAGCAATCTCAGGTAGCATCATGACTATGATTTTCATATAATAAACCAACATTGATAAGAAGTATGCGGTTTTTATTTTTGTTTATACTAATTTAAAAAGATGAAGTGATGTGTTGAATATAACCCGAAATGTCCAGCTCAACAACGATTTTTCCCAGTGACTAATCCATAGGAAAATAGAATTATTCCTGCAAGTATCGGGTGAATCAATGAGAAGTTGAGATTTTTTATCTTGTTAATAGCATCGCGTGTGTCGTTTATACGTCAAGTTTTTATCAAACCATGATTCGAATCGATTTTAGCCGTCGAAATGTAGTCCATGGCAATCCTGCCAGGTATAATAAAGTTTCCATAAGCGTTCTCGTCCTTTTATAACATCAGTAAAAAGTCTTATGAAGCTTCGTAGTACAGAAAACATAGACAGTAGATTTTCCTTGTACAGTTGGGTTCTTAAGAATTTAAATGTACCTACCATAAAATAAAAATTTACGAAAAATTATAAACAAAATGTTTTTTGTGATAAATGATAGATGCTTTAGCAAGGATTGGTAGATAAAAAGTGCATCAGTTTACATCAATCACCGCCCTATCTTTTATGAACCAGACGATGCCGTGTCTTCAGAACATTTACGATTTTTCGTATTTTTAGAAAACGAATGAGTTATTATCCTCATCGTATGAAGTGGGTCGATCAAATTTCTTATATTTTTTTGCAATTTAGCAATCATTCCATATTCAATAAAAAATTTCTTAATAATCCACTTTTCCTGAATTGATCTCAGATTAACAATTTTTTAAATTATTATATCACAGAACATTTTGTCCGTACCAAGCGAAATTTTATTTTCTTTCAAAGTACAGTTGTTTACCAACATCTGGCGTACATCCTTATTAATTTCTCACAAGATGTCTATTAACTTCTGTACGAACCACTTTTGTTTTTCTGAACTTCCATTTTTCAGATTAAACGTTACCGTTTTTATTAAAGACAGATGTTCCAAACTACAATAGAGAATTGAATTGAAGTGGCGTGAACTGGTTGGTCCATTAAATGACAAATTGGGCTGCAAACGTTTCTAGGTAGGAAGGAATGAAACAATCGCCAGGTGTCGTTTATGTTGTATTATGTTGAGGGAAGTTCCCACTTTTTATTAATTTCACTTCACAATAACAAAATTTTAGTCAGCTTGAATCAAATAATATTTTTTTTAGGTATATAAATTCAATCAATGATTTTTTAATTAGCTGTAAAAAAGATTCATTCAAAATTCATTCGACTATTCATTACCAAAGAAAACATTTTTCACTTGTAAAAAGTTGATGCCCAAATAAGAACCGCAAGTAATGATGCCACAGATTGGAAATTCCAATCAAGTACAATCTCATTATAGTTTCTGTTAACGTCCCAGACAGTGATTAATATTTCTATCGAGCAAATAATGATTAATTGATAGTTCAATTGTCATGGTAACCCCACTACCTTGATTGAAATTTTCAAGAATTTGCTCATATATAGCAAACTGACGAATCAGATACCTCTTCGAGTTTGTGAAATAATTGAAAATCAATATTGGTCACGACAAAACTTGATTTACCTAATTCACAATAAAAATCAAGGTGAACATGCAAGAAGTATTCCAATTTCCAAAAATCAACTGGAAGAATCATATTTTAATTATAAATTGACAGTGACAGCTATACATTTCCATTCTAGCAGCTCGGAAATATGTCAAACGTCATTCAAAGTAAAAAGTGTGCACTGCCATGTCTAGCTCATTATAAACTGTTTTTATAAATTGATTTCGTACTTTTTTATGCTATTACTGTTATCTAAAAAGGATGGTGTAGGTGTACGTGAAATTCAATACATATTCTTTCGTTGTTTGTTCAAGAATGTGGTTATTTTCTTCCAACAGAACTTATCTAACACCGATGATCTCATCGTCACTCCACCTACATGTTTGTGTAGATGATAATAATTATGTTATGTGGTTTATGGTGTTACTGGTTGATTAGTTATTCGAGTGGTTTGACCTTCAAGTTCAATTTAGTAGTAGCTACTCGCTCGATCGTACGTCTCGATAAAAATGTGACATTTATTCAGGGAAGATAATTAGCTCGTCAGCATACACATTGTTAGAAATTCCACAGAATTTAAGTGAATTGTTGACAACACACGAAGAAAAATATTTCTGTTCAATCCGATTTATACATTTTGTTACATTTTGATATTTTCTCATAAATGATATTTTGTACCTATCATTTACGTTAATATTTTTATATTTATTTATATAAGTAGGGTATGGCAGTTCTGGAAATCTCGACTTGAAAAACAACTATAATGTCTTACATATTCTGTAGATCGTTTTGTTCTTTAATATACTTATTGAAAGAAAAATGTTGACGTCCAATGGAAAGCAGCCAGCCATGTGAAACAAAACACTTTAAGGAAAAACGATTGCGGCACAATTTTCGGGTTTATTTTAATCTAAACATACGCCACCGCTTTTGGCAGTCTGCCCTGTTGCCCAAAATAGAAGGTAAACATTACTTGTTGATATCTTTTGTGATCGAAGCTGTATTCGTAGAAGACCAAACGCTATTCTTCTTTGAATTTCCAAAGTTTATTTTCTGGAACGTATGAGTTAACTTCATCCGAATTTTCTCGAGTATTTATCGACTGCATAAGTTGTAGTTCTAGAAATTGAATGAAAATATTCATTTCTGATTTGAGGTTTAATTCAGTTCAGTTTCAAAAAAAATATTCATTAAAGGTGTTTCAGTATTTATATACTACTGAGAATTTTTTTCTGTCAACTTCATCTTGTATCGTATTTCTTTTTTTTCACGATAGTTCATACCAAACGCGAATAGATTTAGGTTTATACACATATACTGTAAGGTATGCATAGTAACCTACTTTTTCAGCGGTGTGCTTATAACTTTTCGACATAAAATGTGTTTCCTGAACAAAATTATGGAACAAATTCAGTATAGCGGTGATTGTAGAAAACTTCCTGCTGTTGATAATTTCATTGCGCGCACTACAGTTTTTATAATACAGTTCACGTCACGCGAAACGAAAATGAAATTAGTGTAAATAATTCATCATTTGACCAGTTTTTAATATACAAGTTACTTGGATGTACGTCAACAAAAATAAAACCAGCTGATCATTAATATATTCTGGAAGGGACAGTAGAGATTACTGAGAATAGATACAAAAACTATACAAAATGAAAGATAGGTAACTCTTTTATAAATTATGCCATTGAATACAATAGTAAGACATGATATGGACCGCTATGTTAATGGTTCAAGGTCAGTCATCTTTTTATCCAAAGAACATACTATCAAATGAATAATTGATTTTTTATTTTTATTATTACGTGTATCGCGTATGTGTATGCCATTTCCTGTTGCTAAATTTAAGTTTCATTTTTTCAGAGCCGAAAGGGAAAAAGTACGAGTGACGTTTTTCCAACAATCGAAACCCCTGGAAGTCGACTTACCGGATGAACCGCTATTTTCCGAAACTGACTTCATGATGGCCTCCCCAATCACGATGAACGAAACGAATCATGTGATCTACAATAGGACAGAAAGGTAAGAAAAAATATTTTCTATCTTCTCTAGCTATTAACTCACCAAAACACCAAAATTTGTCCACCCTGTACACAACAACTATTAGGCTCGCCCGATTGCCTCTCGAATGGCGTCTTTTAGAATCGGGTAATGAAAATTCTAGCAAACAAACAAGCCATCTCTTGCTATATTTGAAGGCAGTTAAAGATGCACGCTTTGCATACGATACACATAAAAGCGGGGTGCCCTAGAAAATGGTGTACAAAGGCACTCCCTTTTCTCGGCAAACACACTGGAAATAGCTGGAAGTAGTAGGGCAAAGATAGGCATCAATACTAAATAGCATGTTGAAAGGCTGAGCTGTTGGATGTAAGGAAGCTTGACATTTCTCATCGAACTGGCCAATCGAGTTTGGATTCATCAGAAAATAAAGCCATTTGAACGAGAATAAGTTAGTTATGGAAGGTTAGAGACATGCAACAAAAACCTCACTTTTTGCTCAAAATGCACTCACGAACGAATTCATGGAAAACTTTTTGATGACGTTCCAAAATTAACCTGTCATTTTTGGGAAACATCGTACACACTCCAACCAACTATATATTCATGCACATCACGGCATAATTTCCTGTCAAGGAAATATAGCGACCTTTTCAGGCCCTGCTAATAATAGTCGAACGCCATTATAAAGATTGGTTCCTCGCTGTCGTCATTTTTCCAAATGACATTATTCCGGAAATCTGCTGGTGAATTAAATTCATATCGACGCGAAGATAACCCACTCATCCTTAATACGATTGGCCTAGATTCGTCTCTGGAAACAGTCGAAAACTGTACGACATCGATCCAGTTTCGATGCCAGAAACGTCAGTCCATATAAATTGGTGCTCAACGACGAGGACTCTTTGTTGCATTTGGAATGCTGGAAATACTTTATATGATACGAAATCTGAAACTTGATCTTCGCTCTCTAAACGAATGGGCATTTTCTCTCCAGAAACACAAAACTTGCTTGCCGATAGATCCAATTGTACCAATTGCAAAAATTTTATCTTCATTTTGTACTAATATCCTTCCTCATTGTGAGAAATATTCTACTCGACCTTGATCCTATAATTCTCAATTGACCGATTTCATAATAACCGTATTAATATGATGAATGTATCGAATTAAAAAAAAAAACAGGTCAAGTGATGTCAAGGAGCGTTTAATTCGATTTAGGCAATGAATATTTTCATTGAACTCGCCCATAAGCGTGTTAATAAATAATTAGATACGTTAGTAGGCGGAAGTATGAACTGCAGTAATAATTATGACTGAATCTAACAGGTGACAGGGGTACTAAAAATCCAATTTTCTCAAAAACAATCGATTTTAGAGGGTATTTCATATCGACAAAATTTGAAGGCATAAAATAGTCCTACAGGATGATGAAATGATATACTGGGTGTTCCATTTGAAAAAATTAAGTTATCGTTAATTGAAATCTCCTGAATTAACGTTTCTCCTGAAAACACCCTGTATCAAGAACTGGATTTCTACTGCATTCAGACATTTCAGCCATCCTTCATCTTCCTAATCGCCAAATATGGGCACCCATTTATCACTGTGAACGTTTTTTTGACACCATTTATATTGCACAAATTATCGTCGAATTTTCATAATTTTCGCCCCAGTTTGTTAACGTCAAGAATCATTGAAAAAACAAAGATGGTATTGGATACAGAATTCCACGCTGGGTTTGATGGTGGACAAATATATAGGGTGTTCTATAATCTCTTGAAAAAAAAAACTTCATGTTTCCTGGCACAGGCTATTTCAAAATATTTTAGGATTGTGTATGTATATAACAACATTTATTCGAAGTATTTTTTTGTATTCTCATCCCCAAGTGAGTAACTCTACTTCCACACACTAATGGGCCATCCTGTATAACCTAACCTAAACTTTCTGATTCCTTAGTATCACCAATTTTTCGACACAAAAGTAATTGCTTTTCATTTAACCAATTTAATCATCAAAAATATCCAAGGTTGAACAAAATCAAACACAAATGAACACAAATAGCATTAATTGAAGATATTCAAAAGGAAATGATATAAAACTTGAATGATAAGTAAATAACTTCATAAAAAATCATAGAATTTCGATTATCTGAGATGTCGATGTCTTTTTATCTTTACAGTTCTTGATCGATACCAATTTGCTATTCGTACCTAAAAAAGTACCTGAAGAAAATTTCGACGAAAACATGAGTTACGGGGTGGATTGCAAAGCCAAAACCACCTTGCATCATTCAAATGATTCAAATTATCAATGTTCGTTTTTTAACATCTGATTTCTCTTAAAAAACGAGCACATATCAGTATTATGTAGGTTATTTTTCAAGGTAATCGAGGTTTCTTATCAAAAATATTCAAGCAGAATGAATTATCGGAGTTGAAATAGGAAAGTTAGTATTGTTATAGGACACATCCTGTATAAAAGAGTTTTCATGTCTGAGCGTGTTGATCATATGTGACTGTGTTTACTTATTATTGATATACATTGTGAATCATTCGATGTATCCTAAACTTTGAATACATTCCAGCCAGGTGTAACAGAATAATAATTATAAATAAATTATGGGGGTGATTCTGTTACACCCTGCATACCACCTACCTCGACTAACATTGGTCAAAATATGCTCCTTTTTCACTTCCAACAATCCTCCTATCATTGTGGACATGGCCTCTTGACAAGAATTGTACAGGGCGACCAAGCTTCCCGATCCATCTCCATCCGATTTCCTGAAGTTATGTTCCAACTGCAAAATCGAAGATCCAAAAGTCCCGTTGGCTAAGGACGTGTCCAATATGATCTTCTCGATCGTTTTCCTTGACTTCTCCGTGTCTGCAGCGATTTTATTCTCGTCCATGGCGACTTTATTAGTGCCTAGTAGGTTTGTGCTAGCTTCGAGTGAACTTTTTTGCACCATTATTATCTTCGTCTGCGGCTGTGCCTTGAGTGTGATACTTTTTTGTCCGGAATTGTTCGCGACTGTTACGTCATCGGTTTTGAATAGTATTATAGACTTTCGGGGTACTTTGGGGATTGTTCCAATAGGTGTTTTGAAAACATTCGTGGAAACTGGGGTATTCGAATAAACAGGTGTGCTAACAGCTGCTGGTTGCTGGTTCTTTGAAACGCCTGGAATACAAGTTGAGTTTGTTGAGGTAGGTAATTTTTTCTCGGGTTCTACAGAGTGTCCCGTACAGACCACATCAAACCGAGGGAAAATGTAGATCAAAGGATAACCCACCTGCTATGACAAAATTCCCATTATAAAAGTCTCACCGTTTTCGAGATATTTTTTTTGAAAATAATGACTTTTCAATAGTTTTGTCTTTACGGTTGGTACAATTTTACACCTTTTTGGTTATTTTTTTCAGTAAAACCAGACCAAACCAGTTAACCAGAACATTTTGTTATTCATACAGAATAAGAATGTTTTCATTTATATTGTCCAGAATTTTATATAAAAATCTAGAGAGCACAAAAGTCGACGCTTCTATAACAAATTATGCCACTTTCTGAAAATCCTAGCTCAAACACTACTTCAATCCTCATTCAATAAATTTAGTTACTCTGTTTACTCACCTACTTCAATAATATCGGTTTTAGGATTGACATTGTCATTATTTTCTGAAACCAATGCCACACGATGTTTCGTATCAACAACGCTCGTCTGTGGCTCTGTCGATATCACGAATTGTGTGTTGCCCGTTTCTTGGCCCATTACTTTAATTTTCGTGTTATTTCCTGTTGAATCGTCCTCTTCCTCCTCTAACTCATCTTTTTCAGCAGGATAATAATCCGGATCGTCGCCACAGCTGTTTTTTCTCTTGCGGCGTTTTGTTGGCGAGCAGCATAGCGTGAAATCAGTTTTCAGGAAGTTATCGGCGGTTTCACTATCGGAGATACACCTAAAGTCGAAGATCGATAATTGTTAGTATCAACAGAACACTTTGATATTAATTTCAATAATTTTACAATAAGTCAAAATTACCCTGAACAACATAAATGTACTGAAATTGGCCCAAATAAGTTTTCATTATAATGAGTTTTCTCATTTTCAAATAGTATATACAGTGTGAGTGAAATTGTATACTGGGCCTTTTTAGAAATACTCACATTTTTGTTTGAACGTATTTGGCGTACTCGTAGCATTGCACCTTGAAGGACATTATTTGATTCGGTTGACAGGAAAAACATCTCCAATCATCGTTTTTTCTGATCTCTGTATATTTGTTGGCACTAAAGTTTATCTTAATACACAACTGAAAGAAGAAATAAGAATCACCATCTCGTTAAAAATAATAGTTTGTGTATTGGTCAGAATATTTTCAGTTCAATGTAAGTATAAACAAAAGTTCGATTTTTCGACACATACGAATATCATGATTGTTAGTGAAGTTAGGGGAAAATAATATTCTCACATTCTTCGGACACTTTTTTATGTTGTGTCCAGTGGTTTAGAGAAAGTTAAAAAAAAAAACAATTTCTATTCATGACCTAGAGTTGTATTTTTTTGAAGGAAATCTCAGTTGACTGGTGTGATGGAAAACTATTATTCATTTTCAGTTTTAAGCATGTATCATCACTTTCGATGTGCGATTCTCCAATAGCGATAATGATACTTTACTTGATGCGCGAGCACGACACTGTTGCTCACTATTCTTAGTGCGCATGCGAATATTTCCCGAACTGTTCCAAGAATTGTATCCGCGAACAAGACCAGTGAACGCTACCTTGCAAAATACCATAGGGCAAACGCTGCAACACAAAACGTCCCCTCCTTGGCCGCACCACCTGCAGTACATTTCGCTGCCATCTTCGTCTTTCTCGAAGGTCCCGTTCAAGTAATAATCAAAACACTCTTTGCATATTATCACTAATAGCATGGGGTGAATGAAAACGTTTTCAAGTTGGTCCAGAGCACTGCCAAGATGAATGTTGCATGCTGTACAATGGATTTTCGAATATTTAACAGAGTCCGGATCTGCAACGGAAACGTCATAGTATAAAAATTTTGGCTTGTTGTCGTGAGGGATTTCGTATTTGTTTACCTTGTCCATAGACATAATTCCTTAAATGTTCCTCCATGGGATTCAACTCAAAATGAGCTGAAATTATAAGTTGTTGTGTATTATTGTTTTTTTAATGAATTATGAATCTACCTTTTGCACCAGTTATGTTATAATCGTACCGTGAAGAATTTATACTTGCACTTTCACTCTGATTCGCTTCTAAAAAACACATCAGTTGATTATGAGATTTACACTAAATTCATCAGTGTAACCTGTACATGATCTTTCGTCAAGTTTTCCTTCAGTTTATTTTTCGTTGAAAATTACGTACGAGTACTGTTAAATTCTCAGTTTCAGTTTTTATAGAAGTTCTTGAGAACTCTTTGATGACAAACTATAGGAATTATTCCCCGAGACATTAGCAACTTAGCAGTGCTTAATTGAATATTTTCATTACTCGATAGTTTCTGATTCAATCAAATAATATAAGAATTCAGGAAATCACTGCTCTCCAAACGAAATAAGGAAAAGTAAAGCCATATAAACGTTGATATTGTACAACAACTCGATCATAATCATTCACTCACCATTTTCTGTTATCACTTCATTGCTAATCTCCATTATTATGTCTGGGCAAAGTAAATCAGTATCTATATCCAAGTCTTCAGAATTCTCTATTGGTTCACTGTCTCCTCCGCAACCTTTCATATTATGTTATTATGCAGGTATTATTGAAAATTCAAATAACCTTCATCAACGATTCTTTCCACAATATAATTTGCTTGAAATTGACTTGACCAGAGAAAATACGTTGAAACAATCGAAAATCATATTCACGTCAATTAAAGACAGCGCGCCAATGCGCTCCCGCTTTTCATATTTAGCTCAATTCGGCGTTGCCAGGTTTAGTGTCTTCTTCTCTGTCGATGCACCTGTGATTCTGCCAGATTTTTAATGTCTCGAAATTGGTATGATTGAATGGCCAAATACAGTAGATGTAGCGTTATAAATCAATATTTATTTCATGAACAGAGTAACATTTTATTTAAATGTGGATCAAATATTTTAGAACAAAAACCTTTAACAAGTGTCACTCAGAATTTTTCAGTATTTTTTATCTTCTTTTTACTGATACATTTGCTACAAAACATTAACACGGTCAGTCAGTAACTAGGTGACGGGAACGGAACGCGGAACCACAGTTTCGATCGGCATGTGCATCCATCCACCAGGAGGCGGCCTCTGCAATCGATGGATAGGGAGAGGCGGTGGAGGTGGCGGCGACCCCATTCCGTTTCTCAGTCTCCGTGTTGTCTGGGGTCGTGACGGGGTTAACGACAATAACCTGTGCACTTCGAAATCATTCGCGTAATTGAATTGAAATGAATAAAACATGTATCGAACATTCATGGAAATAAACTTATTATCGCAAGGCAGAGATCTGAGTCTGCAACTTGTGCCAACATAATGGACGCTGCTTTTCAATATACCGTGAGCACCATATGGATACATTTATTTTCTACGTATATTCCCATTTTCAAAAAAAAACCTCAAACACTTTTTGAATCGTAGTCAAGTTGGATGATACTCCCTGTATTCTTCGAAAGGCCTGCTGAATTCTCGAAATATTCCTGTTTATCTACTCCATGCTAGTAAACATATTACATCTCTCAACCTACATTTCGTGTTTATTAGTGCCGGGAAATATATCGACTGAGATCGTGAGTCTATAGTGTTCCCATTTTCTTGACGTCTGTTTGCTCTAGGAATGCTCCGAGTGACTAATCCATTCTCTATCTGGAGTTCTACCAAGAATCTCCCGTTTTGTTCATTCGACTTTCTTCGCATATTTCACTTTTCTTGTTTCAATTGCATCCCCACGCATGACATCATAACAACAAAATATTCAATCAAGGTAAATTTTCCAATAATTCCACACGTATTTGAATATCTGGTTAAATATTGGGGATTTTTATGTCAGTAAACATGAATATAAACTTTTCCAATATACCTCTAGAGGATGCAATAGTAGACGGGAAACTGTTGCAATATTAATATTGATTCAGAGCACGGCAGAAATGTGATAATTAATTCCTGTTTTAATGAAATACTCGTTGAATTGGATCAAATAACTTGAATATGTGAATTGGACTCCTGTTTTCATTGTAATATTATATGAAGTGATGAGAATAAATATGATCTCATGGTTGATACATGACGACCTACGCCTAGAAATTTTTAACCTTTCGCTAGTTAACACAGCATTTTTTGTTACGGTGATTCTACTTGATTGAAACTCATTTTCAAAGTGTTTTGAATTACGAATTGGTGAGTGATATTAGAAAATCGGTAGGTGGGATGATTCATTACCATCAATCGATTATACAGGGTGTCAGTAAGTCGCAAGTAAAACAGAAATAGAATATTTCTCTATATATATTTTTTTGCTTTATTCTCATTGATATATTTTGGATTATCGTTACCAACAAATTCACTATTATTGTCTTTATATATTCAGTCCATAAAAACCAATATTACTTACAGATTATATCAGGTTAGGTTAAAAGTTTTTTTTTTTTTAGAAAAGGTACGTTCGTTGTTAAAAAGGATATAAAACAGTCATATATTTTAATTGTTCTAGTTTTATGTTATCCTAGGATGTTTCTCATTAACAAAAAAATGATGTGTATATTCTACTATAAGTATAAAACATTAAATGACATTTCCCTATTGTACATTCTTCGATAATGTCGCAGTAGGATAAGAACACCATACAAAATATATGTTCATTACGTATATTTAAATTTCCGAACCGATAAATTTCTTGCAATATATCAATAAATCGCCCTGTAGATGCATATGCAGTAGGAATGCTCGGCGTCTGATTCAGCAGCGGCGCTATGCGTCGTTCGCCTATTTTCACCGCGCGCTCGCAGCAGACGCGATTTGCGATTTAGTCGTTGGAAAAGCCGAAACGAAATACTTTCGGAACAAACGAGCTCGTTCGGTGGATACGATGGCCTGACTAGTAGCAGTGATTCCGCATGTGTTTTATGAATACTGTGAAAAAACGTGTCGTGGTTGGTATTTGGTCAGTGTAGAGTTGTCTGTTATAAAAAAAATATCTATGTAGTATGAAATGGTTTCATCTTGGATTCGAAATTGAAAAAGGTCACCTAATGATTAAAACATCTGAGAATTTGGTTGCTTGCGAACAACGTTTCAATCTTAATTTCGATTATTTTATATTTTATACAGACAAGGTGTTTAGTAAAGGTACGACAGAAGTTAAAAGTGTTACGCCTTCGAAGATAATTTTTGAAAAATCTTTTCATTTCAAAGATACCTACAGAGTTAACAAATTGCAAACATTAGCAAATAAAAAAATATTGTACCTTAGAGTTTTCTTTGGCAGTTCGACAATAAATAAATGACGACACTGAAAATTCAACATTTCAATAATTTGGTATTTGAAGATCGTGAATTTTTTTGACCCTTTATCTTAGTTATAAAAAGTATTTTAAAAACTAGTCGAAGAAATCAAAATTTTTGTCGTTTGTTGAAAATATAAACTAGCTTATTTCAATTGCTCGGATTTTTTGTCTTCAAAAGTAAGATAATCACAATACCATTACCATTCTACGACAGAGAATATGTTTTGTAGGTTTTTGTCCTATTCAATACCAAAAGAATATCTACAATATTGCCTGAACAAACAGGATATATCTGATCTCGTTCCGTAGATGACAGTCATCTTTAGTCGAGCGTAAAATAAGAACAGCCATTGTTGTCCAAACATAATAGAACAAACAGTACCACTGGCATTGACAGTGACATTGCAACATCCTTCGAATTCCATCTAATTATACGAACAGCATTGCAATGCTTGTCTGATCAAAAGCAACAAAAAAAGTTTCTTTCCAATGTAATGACCTGTCTCCATTTATTTTTCTTGCACGAATTTCTTCAGTGAGATCGTTTCAGATGATTCAGGTTCAGAAATCGAAGAACCCAACATAACGAATCCAAATTTGTATCAACTGAAATTGTATTAGGAAGTTTTGTTGACTATTCTACGTAGTTTTGAATATATCAATAGTATGCCATAACATTTTTGCCGTTCTGTGTACTGATCAGTAAAATTCTGGTTATTTAATGAGAAAACATCATCATATATAAACATTACATGATTACAGTAACATAAATAACATGATATATATTTCAAAATAGAACAAATATGACTCATTCCAATTGAACATATTCATAATAAACAGCTTCAATACTCTATGAATTCAACAGAAAAAAAAAAAAGAAACTTGGTGGTGTCATTTGTCAAACACTGATTATTACTTATGATTTCACATAACGTTATATAACCAATCACACTTTAATCCATACAATTCTCGATAACTCTTAACTAGGAAACGCCAATTAAAATTAAACCAATTGATAGTCGAGGGATCTCAACTCATGCTGCTACGATATAGCATACATATGAGGATAACAGACAGTCATAAACAAACGATCCAGATGAATTTTCGTTTTTTTATATATAGATACTAATATCATTCCGTTAAAAATAGAGTTTTACCAGCTACCAGATGAATAAAACAAGTGCGGAATGTGATTTCATAATTTAGTGACTGGCATGGCTTGTACGATGTTGGAAAAACTGTGTCAACGACTTTTCAAATGAACAATCGCGAGGACGTAATTAAGAGTATGACGACTCACGGGGGTGTTTTATACTACGTAGTGAAGGTGCCGAAACAACAAGAAGGAAGGTATAGTAGTAAACACACACTATAGATAATTGGTTTTGAGACTATAAATAAATGTTGAGATGCATGATGAATAATGTGATCGATCATAAATAAGTAAATAACAACCAAAGATTTCTCTGCAAATAAATATAGCACCTTTATGAAGTCACTGTGACGTGTAGGCATAATTATTGATGCCTTAATATTTCCAGCTGTCTCAACCAATTAGAAGTTCAGTGGTTAGCTAGATACATTTTATTTTGCACTGATGACATTGAAAGATAACCAAATCTGTCAGAACAATCTTCCTTCAATGAAAATAATACACATTGTATGTTCCTTGAGTTTGGTTTCAAGACAATTATTTTTGTATCTATCGTGCAAGAAAAAGTATATTATAGGGTGACACCATTTATATTTTTCTCCCTACCACGTATACACTCCAATATCCGAATGGTGTGAAAAATTACTATTCCACGAAATATTTCATGTCGAAAAACATTATACTTTCTGATGAGTGAATTTGTTTCAATCGCCAAGAAAATCTCAATTCGTGCAAATATGTTAAATGTCATACATACACGTTCCAATTAAATTGAATTTATATTCATATGAATGTATGTCCTGATATAGATTTATTCAGAATTGTTTGCATCGAATTCTCATCACCTCGTATAATATCGAAAATAAAAAATACATCATTTCATGTACATTCATTTTCTCATTTTAGTGTGGAAAGTGGTTGGGACAATCCCTTCCAACCGGGCGGCGACCTGAGCCGAGAAGCAGACGAAATCGTCGAGCTTATTAAGGGCGGCAAGCCGATCACCCCGACGCCGGGACAGCAGCCGCCCTCCCTGCCCGTCGCCAACGACGGCCGTCCCCTCTCCAACAGCTTCCAGGAGCCAATCACGGAGACTCCGAAGAAAACGGCGACGACGACAACGGCCGCCCCAAAATCGTCCGCCGCCCCACCCTCCAACGGTACAGCCAAAACGGACGGCGCGGTGCCGCCCTCGCCTGCCCCAGGAGCAGTCGACGTCCAGCGGGGCACGGTCAAGGCGGAGGCGGGGGATGCCTCGCAAATCGAGCACGTGACCATCAAGAAGAAACCCAAGTGCAAGTGTTGTGTCATACAATAACTTATGAAGGCGTTTCCGTTCGCTGTTATGTCTTGTTCAGGGGAAAGGGGAAGATCGGGTTGATTGGGTAGGTTCTGTGATAAAACTGGGCAGCTAGAAAGGAACACACGATTTAGATTCACCTATGGCGGATGAATTATTTAACATCAAGCCTACCTGAAGTCAGTTAGAAGTTGATTCAAGATTAGCCCACAAGGAAAATAAGAATAATATTGAGAAAGAGGTAGACTCTTATTTGGAAGAGGTTTATTTATACAAATATGACTGATGTCAAATCTAGATTCGAACTGTCATAGTCATACTTTAATCTAATTCGATGTCATAGCCTATTTCTGAAAATGCTAATCATGGGAAATAATTGTAAATATTTGTTTAGTTTCAAATGAAAAGGTTTATGATTTTTGTTTCATTTTCTTAGTTGAATTGAACTTGAATTAACTTCATAATGTTCCATCCATGGTTATCGGAATCTCAGGTGGTACATACATAAAATCTGAGATGTTTCATAAGTATCTTGGTTTTATGAAACGCAATTAAAATGTAGGGAGAGAGTAAACTATTTTTTCTGTATCAACCGCTAATTCATTATTCAAAATCTTCAGATAATACCTCTGAAAATTGGCTGAGATCTATTATGTATTATGGGTTCATTGTCAGTAAGGATAATAATGATCAATGGATTGAATAATATTTTAATTTGTGAATTATGAGGATTTTTCTTCTATAATAAATTACCCATGTTTACCATATAATATTAACATTGCTAAAAAACTTATTCATTTATTGATTCGTCATGTTATTATTCAAAATACATATGGAAGGTAATGAAGAAAATATATTTCAACAGTAGTAAACTGCATTGGATAGTAGTGGCAAACATGAGAGTATATACATAATTCAAATTTCATATAAAAGTGTTTATATTAGCATTAATTTTCAATTAGATTGTTTGGTTCACTGAAAATATATTTTATACAAACGAAATCAATCATATTTCCTCTTGGTACAAAGTTTATATGAGTACAAACTTCGGAAAATCAAAAATATTATATTTACTCAAGTTATTTAATGGTTTTAACACAGGTACCCCCTAGACTAATTGAAATCAACCCGATCTTCAGTTATAAATGTACATAGTAGAATGATGTTATATCTGTTTCTTTCTTTTTCGAAAATAATTATTGACCATAAACTCACAATGTGCATGTTTGTATAACATATATGTATATACATACTATTCCAAAAATCTGTAGCTTACCTACAGATAAATTTAAGTTAACAGGTGCTATTTCAACTGGATTATCATTATGTTGTATTAATAGATTTAGTTTTTGTAACATGTACCTTGTGAAATTCACTAATGATTTTATATAAACTCGTATAAATTATATCTGTGGACAGGAAGGCAGTTTCTCAGTTCGCAGGCTTTAATTTAGATTCATTAAACTGAAAATTGATATATAAGGTCTTGATTGAAAATTTGTAAAAAATGTTAATGTTTCAACCGCAGATTATATCACATATTCCATCTGATTTTTGACTGTGAAAGTACAATGATAAGGCAGGTTCAAGATTGATTTATTTTATCGGTAGCTAGAAAATAGCTTTTTTTATCATTATATATTATATTTTTATGATTGTCGTGGTGGCTATTGATATCTAAGATCTGTTTCTCAAAATGCAATTATAGTTTCTTTTTATGTAATCTACATTGTTGAATTGTCATGTGCTATAATTTAAAAAATGTGGAAATTCTAGTCTTAATATTAGACTTCATTCTAGAGAAGTTATCTTTGATTTCATTCATATTATACAGAATGTACACCATTAAAACACTGAAAACTAAATTCGACCATCATTTCTTTCTACTCTATCACTGAGAAAATTGGATAGGTCTATCCATTGAATAATCGAGAAGTCGATAATACAAAAACAAGCAGAAGTTTTTGTCAAATCATTGACTGATTTAAATCAGAAATCTCTAGAATGCATGGTCTCGAATATTTCATTTTCGGCTTGTGAAGTCCTACATCCTTATTGTCGTATATATATTATCTTGATTTTGATAGGTACAAATATACAAAGATTAGGATGCACTCTCTTCTGGTTATAGTAACAAGTATCAGGAGATTATCTCTTATATATATTTGGAATTTGTATCGAGTAATTTATATTTCAAAATCAGATCATTATACTACAAGGTGTGGTTTGATCGAAATCATTTTCCGCACGAAAACTATATAAATAATCAATAAAATTCACGATATTTCAACATGTGAACTTTCGAAATGAATTTAATTTGTTAGTATTGATGGAGTTCTAAATTACCATGAAGTATATGTAATAATTTCGAATAAATTTGAGATGCAGGAGTAGACTCTTGGTTACATGTACGTAGTATTTTGGACATAATTTTTAGGTGCTAACTGAGCAACTGTCCAATAGAGTGCTATTTAATGTAGATATTAATTACATATAGTACAATTATTTTTGTATCGGAAGATGTGGTGATTGGTTGTACTCGGATAAATAAGTTGTTGAACATTCAGTTCAACATTTTCACTAATAACTTATTTTATTTCATGGATAAGATGTTGATAATTTTATATGTTGTGAATGTGTTGTATGAATATTTTCACGAATTTGGCACAAAATGGTTGCGTAGACATCCTCGTGTAGTTTTTTGTTTAGTGAAGGGTTTTGGAATATTATTTTCCATATCAAAGAATAGGTACTCAAAAAATGAAAGAATTATTTCCATGTGTATAGAAAATCTATGAGCCTTTCGCTTCTCAAAAATTGTGATCCATCTTAGAAATATTTATATGTATAGGCAAATGATTGACGATAATTTCAGAATGAATCTAATTTTTATGTGATTGTTTGGAAAAAATAACGTCCTTTGTATAGTGAGTCTATGTAATATATGCATGCTTTTACGCTTATTATAACACCTAGCCAATAATAGACTGTACATTTCAAAAATAAGTTTTAGATCATTATCCCCAGGATTTTGTAATGATTCTTATTTTTATTATGAATTCCGAATGTATGATTTCTGTATCATATTGTATAAATTAATCTTATTAATTTGTATACCAAGCCTTATTGCATTAAAAATAATTTGTGATGATCACAACTATTTGTTTTAGTCTTCAGTAGATATCACTGATGGATGAATGTAATTCTTATTTATAATTGATTCAGAACCCAAATATATTCCAGAAATTATTTCAATTAGAGAAGGTAAATCAATGTGATTCAAGTTTCATTGTGTAGTGTGACAGGGAACTGATTTAATATTTGATTAGTATATGTTCGTGTAATGTTGAATATTTGATTCTGTTGAATCATCTAAACAAAGTACGTACTATCATTGTTGCAGTTACTCATGCGTTTCATTCAGTTTCATGATATTGATTGAGAAGTTTTTCATTGGTTGTGAGTTTCTCATTTTTTATGGGGTATACAATATTTGACAATGGAGGTATTACTGTATGCCAAATACTCTACATGTGGAAAAGTGCGGACCTCACTGAGGTCTTATGACATCATACTTACCATGTCAGTGTATAGTAAAATTATGAGCATTTTGTATACACTAGAATGATTTACAGTAAATAGTTGAAAAGAAATAATCAACGAATTCCTATAAGTACTTGTATTGAAAGAACTAATAGTACAGAAAATCTGTAAATCTAAATTCACAAAAATGTTTAACAGATATGTTATGTAGAATATCATATGAGTTTGAATTACAAACGTGAGGACTTATTATCAACTTGGAACCAAGTTTTGTATATCTAGTTCTCTTCAAGTTCATCCAAGTCTTTCATCGTGGAATACCATCCTTACAATCAGGTGGGATCGACTTGATGAGACGTTACGTCATCGAAATATCTGTTCGATTAGGTCGTGATATTGCATGGCTGTACGTTTCATTCATCGAAGTAGGCCAGTAATTGCCTGAGACTGCGATTGCTGAGCAGCGGCGCATCACCAATATCCATGCTGGAATAACATGTCTCTGAGACGAGGCAGACAACTCAGGTGCAGTTTCGATTCGTTTGACAGATGGTCAAGAAAGAAAAGAGGAAATTCAAAAATCCTACCAATCCATATTGCAATTTTACCAAATATTACTGAAAATTTCCCTTCAAATCTTTTTTGTGTAATGATGACCCCTAACTGTTTTTATCGAAATAACGTCTTAATTGTTACTGTCTTGATATAGGTATAGACGAAAAATACGTGTATAGAACGTTGCAAAAAATTAAACGACTTCACAACTCTATCGTTCCTGATTACTATAACCAAACCAGACAATGAATGAATTTACAGTTACAAATGGATATCTAGATTTTTCTCAATACCACAGTTTGAGAACATTTTTCACAAATTTCAAAAATAATTTAGAAAAGAAAAGTCTACTCAAAATTGAGAGAACATTACAATTTCCCTATAAATAACTGAACAAGAATAGCATCGCTTCTCTGTTGATTGTGTGGTATTAAAAAACACTTGCTTTCCTTGTTGTTCTTATAGATATCCCAGATATAATTCTTCCGAAACTGTATACAGACAGATACTAATAGTTCTTGAAATTATCTAATTCAAATCATCATGTGGGCATATTTTGTTATAAAGATTCTAGGAACCAATCGATACAATTATTAAAACGGATATAGAGAGCCGTAATAATGTCATTTTACAAACCAAATTTGCATATATAAAATAAAATGGTTTCTAGATTATTTCCAACCAATCAAGAGCGGCTAAGTTGAGGTGATACTTCAAACTATTTCCGCTGCGCCTATGGCTGGTGAAGAATTAGTATTTACATAAAATGTATCAGGATTATTTCTAGGAACTATAGCATGTTATATAATGGTGGCATCACACCCACAACAAAGTATTTCGAATTTACCTACTCCAAGATATTCTTAATATTTCAAATATCAGAAGAAATCAAATATTGCATATGTATTAGTTTTCTCAACCTTCTCAATATTATTCTTTATAATTATCCTTTCGATTCATTCAAAATAGCATTCATCAGGATTTTTGTTAGTCCGTCTCGTTATACTTCAGAATATCATTTGAAATCAATTTGGATATTTTAAATCAAGAATCAAATTCCATTAAAAACTCATTCGTATCATTATTGTATATTCAAAATATATTCAAAATGTCAATTAACTTAGGAATAATAATCAAAAGTGTGTAAACTGCAATGAATCAACTTCATAGACATTATTAATGGTCATGAAAGAATGACCTTCATTTAATCGGAAACCAGCTTGGCAAAACTACAAAGATCATCCTCAAATATCTGGTTTCAGAGCAGTTAATGTAAATGCAAAGAAAAACAACTTTCTCATATGTTAAAATTTTCATCGAGACTCATAGACAGATATTTTTTTTGCTTTGATACATGTTGTTTTCATGACTTGTCTTCAAATTCCAAAATTACAAATCAGTTGAAATTCATCTGGAAATATTTGTAGGATCAATAATGATCTCCCTTTTTTTTATGAATCGATACTACATGACTTAGGTGAGTTTGTCTGGTATATAAAGATGAGCAAACAAATTATTTTGCAAATTTCGTTTGAGATATCAAGAATTGAAAGCTTGGTGCAATTCAAATCGACTTTCTCTTGATATTATATAATACAAATATTGTCAATTTGAATGTGATATCAATGGAATACATTTTATTAAAGTATAGACGATAAGCTGAGAAAATAACACACATGAATGGAAATATTCATCACACTTGAAATAAGCAAATAATCATCTATGCAAATGGAAAGTGTTAATTGATATTCACTGAATTTGCAAGAAGTTGAAATAGGTTATGTTTGCAAAGAAAGTAATAAGATTGTAGATATTTCGATTAAACATTCCCTCATTATTATTATTATTATTATTATTATGTCGACCTCGAGTGTCGACTGTGGAGTTGGGGCACGTAGCGCCTCCAGACGTATGGGTAATCTCTTGACTTCCCTCATATAGCTGGTGGCTCTAATCAAAGATCTCTCCCCAAAAGGTCAGGATATTCCTGATAGTGCCTTCCTCGCATTGGAATCACTGTGGATCTGGGTCGCCTAGGTGAAGGCGCCTCTTTTCCATTACTGCAGGGCATTGGAAGATGATATGCAGTGAGATTCATAGATTCGTAGCATTTATTTTTGGACTTTGTGTTACGTGTTATTCTTGTTATCTATCGTTTTTTTAAATTTTTCTTTGAAATACTCTCAATATTAGGATGGGTATCGTCAAATACAGGGTTAGAAATTATAAAATGCGAATCTACAACATACATATGCAATTGAAAGAAATACGGTAATGTAATATTTATATAATAGTTACACAATAGCTATATATATTAGTCCTCCTAAAAATTGACTTTGCATAATTTGGAGCCTTGACCCCCTTAATCCGCCCCTGGCGTCAACTCGTGATTAATTAAGATGAAATACTATTTTGTTATTATAGTTCAGTTTCAACCTCTCAACCCGCTGCAGAGCCACAAAGTTTCATCTCGATGTAGGTACATTTTATTCACTGACCTCGAAATCCTTCGGACTAATCTATTCACTTTTTCTTTGTTTTTTTCTGATGCGCTCCGCAAAGGACGTATGCAAATAGTTCTTCTTTTTCTCTTATACGTCGTGACGATTGAATTATTGACAAATACGGTATGAGACACTCATTACATTCTACCAAGGTAAAACAGCCCCCACAATTGGTGAGATAGGTACCACATTCCTGAATCTGGTTTCCTTCTTTGTTGACTCAATATTTACTCTCATTAAAAAAACTTCCTGATGAAGATAAAACCATCAAAGGCTTTAATATCACAGATTATTACAATTTTTGTATAGTTTGAAAACACCATGTATATATTTTAATGGAGATGGAGTTTTACGAATACAAATTAGACAAAAAAAAGTGTAATTGAGAATGCACCAATCCAACAACAGATTATCTGAACGACTCATGCTGCCGTTGAAAAAACGAAAAGGCGAAAGCGACAATTTGGTAATTTTACAGGAGAGCGTTTTGAAGAGAATGGGTCCTATTTGAATTGCGGTTATCTTTTAAATATTTGTTAAATTATTTAACATTGTATGTAACAATAAAAAAGTACAGTTAAGAATATGAGAGTTGAACACATTCATTCTGAATTCTTGATAAGTATTTCTGCTTATTTCTTGTATAAACGCTTGTTTTCGTAGTTTTGAAATAGAAGTCGGTTTAAATGCACAACACCATCAGAAAAAATAATAGAAGAAATATTTCGTTTTGAAATTTATGAACTACATTTGTTACATCCTGTATATAAAAAATGTTTACGTTTCTGTTCGGTAACGGAAAGTGCCCTCCTATAACAATTTCACAATTCACAATTTCGTGAGAAAGGCTACTATTTTAGTTCGATCGAAAGTATACATTTTCACTACTCAATAAATTTAACACAGAAGCCTCTCCATAGGGGGCGTTCCATCGAAAAACATATAATTTGTTGTCTCAACATTGAAGTTATCGGTTATTAACTCTTTCGCGTTAATAATGATGGTTCTGACTATGGTTTCAATATCCTGATTTGGTCACCATGTCATAATAAAAGTGATGATTTGTTATTGGTCAAGTTTAAAATGATGCACTTGGGCAACAGATTTATTTGGAATCGAGAACAAATTATACCTTTCAGACATCATTTTGGGGGACATCTTCTAAAATATTGCCGATATAAGAAATCATGCAATTGTCCTGAAAAAAAAAACTGGATTACAGGTTAACCTTGAATTTCTCTCGAGTTGAAATGTGAGACGACTCTTCAGTAATTTGAGATGCTCATTTTAATGGAAAAAGAAGAAAACCTCAGGAATCGAAAGTTGTCTATGTAAAAATATATTCAGAAAATAACTTAAAATTGAAAATATAATATATTCCTAGCCTGTATTTCAGATCAACATTCATCCAAAATGACATTCGTTCAATAAAATAGTTAATATAACAATACTTGATTATCAAAGGCGAATTTTATCATTAATTAAAAAAAAACTTTAATGAATCTTCCGCTTCTTATGGAATATTACAGTAAACTTGAAAAGAAATGTTATAGATTATATCAAATATATCTATCATTTAAATAGCATATTCTAGAAGTAATTATGTAAGATGCATTTATTAAAATATCTGCTTTACTTCTGAATTTGTCAGTTTGCTTTCTGTTTTTCACTGATCTAATTTTAATGTTACGTTCATAATTTTTAACTAAACGTTACTCCACAAATATATATTCTATCTCTTATTCTGAAATCTATACCAAATATTGAAGAAATGTTCTTCTTGAAATTACCCAACTTCGACAAGAAAAAATAGGAAAAAAAAATTACAAATACTATGAAACCGTTTTAAAATATGGAAAGTATGAAGATTAACTTTACATTGAGTTGATTCAAATTATGGAATAAAAGTACTCACAAATAAAAAACAATGCATATGCAGACAATTACCAATTAAATAGATATCTGCTGAAAAATAATTATAACTCATATAACGAAACGACGTATTCGACATATTTTTAAGAAGAAAAAAAATTATGATGAATTAGGAATCAGGAAATTGCATAGCAAATTTTTATCTCAATTAATTTCGAAAAAATAAAAAAATCATGATACTTTCTGAAATCCAATTAGTAAGCATTGATCTTATTCATATACGTCAGGGCTATTTATTCAAGTTCTTTTGAATTAAAAATCTATCCGTCAGAGAAGATAAAATGAAATTGAAAAGTTTCCAGCCCTAACAACTCTGTAATTCCATTGGACAAATAAACTTTCCACAGTCACTAAGCCAAAATTTCAACACTGCCTTCTCCTATAACAGCACCCTGTATATCTCGAGATCTAGGACGATCAAATCATCACCATTTTGCGTATGCAACATCCATTACGACACAACCGATTCAAATAGCCCCATAGAACACCGAAAAAAGAGAAGAATCGCCATCGTTTGTTCGAACACGCTGTGGATCTCGCCTCAGGGCGGTACAAATCTTTTGCATTTTTGAGTGCCGGGCCCAGATCGGTGGGAGGCCGAAGACACAATCTTCGATCGCTATAAAAGAGGAGGCCGAATTTCCAGCAGCATCACAACCTCTTTAGTGGTCTCCTGAATTTGGATATCTCGAAGCAGTGACAATGAAACAAGTAAGAAATCTGTTTTTATTTTTCTTCTCTGCGGTACATAGAAAGTAGGCTCTGACTTCTTAAACGGTGCTGTCAATTTCAACGGTGGCAGATGAGAGATTGAAATTTATTGTTTTGCGTAAGAAGCGGTAAAGGTCAATTAAAAGCAAATATAAGTGGCTAATAGTTTATACTTCATTACACAATTTTATGTTTCTACAATTGCTCTAATCAATCAATATCATATAAAATTAGCGATGATTATAGCGTTGGAAGATGAGTACACAAAATCATTAATATCCAATCGTCGAACTTTATTATCTATGAAATGTTACCAAGTTGCCATTTGATATTTTCAGATCTAATACGATTGGAAAATGCTATAGTGCATATCTGAATTAAACAAATGAATTTCAAAATCCTCACGAATTTGATTTGAGGTTGATTGAAAGTTTCTGTTGATGATACATCAAAAAATCGAGTAAAAAAAATGAACAAAAATGTACAATTAACATATCAAAAATAGTTTGACTTATATAAATGAACTATTACGTAGTATTCAAAATATTTTTATAATCAATCAATAACAACATTGTTATTCAATATCAAGTGGATTCAGTGATTGTGAAATAGAAAAGGCGTCAAATTTTACTTCTATTCATCTAAATAGAAAGTCAATGTCGCTCACGATGCAATAATCAGAGATGGTTTTGTAAGAGCCCCACCATTATATATTAAGTATTGACATTTGCATAGATCAATTTAATAGTCATGGTAATATTTTCTTTATTTTATTAGAGTCATTATGTTGATGAAGATTATTAGGCATGGAAAACTAGTTGCTAATCCATACGTTGTAGAATGTTATTTTAAACAGAAACTTTTATCAAAAATTACTCAATTACTATTATTAGATGAGTCACTTTTACTTTCGGTTGTAATTTCTTGCTATAAGACAAACTCTTTAAAAATCTCTCCATAAGTAAATAAATAAATATACCTTACAATTAATGAAATATTTGAAAACGCACTATTCAACCAAAAATAACGTTCACTTTTTTCAAGTGAATTTGTAAAAAATTGTCCTATAGATTTCCAAAATGAATTTTGAACTCTCAGGATGATATCGCATCAGGTGGTTTTCATTGAAAAACTATTTTTTAATTCATTTTCAGAAGAAATCAAAGCACAAATATCACAAACATACACTTCATAGAAAAACTACTACAGTGGCTGTAGTGTTATGAACTCTGTACATTTTGAATAACATCTGAAATACTGAATGAATTTTGGTTCATATTAATAATATAAGGGGTTATATACAGTTAGAAGGCCAAAAAAAAGCGAATTTTCCATAATTTTTTCTCAAAAAATATTCACTTATAATACCACAAGAGCTTCAAAATTATCGGGTATTTCCAGATAGGTTCGTTGCAAACAAATGAAGGAGTCAAGTTTTTCAGGTTAAAAAATCACGTGATTTTTCCTGAAAAACTTGACGACTTTATTTGTTTGCAGGGAACCTTGAGGGAAATGCCAGATAATTTTGAAGCTCGTGTGGTATTCGGGGGATTATTTTTCCGTCCCAAATGTCGGCCAATAGAATTGTTTTTATTGTACCTTCCTTATAGTCTTCTCCATCCATTTTCTTCATATTGTAAGCGTAATCTTTCATAATGTTTGCCAATTGCGCTCCACTCGTTTCAGCACTCAATGTGTATTCCCTCTCAGTACAAAAAGTAGTAAATTGGTTCCAAACTGTTTTTTTTTTGCCTTCTCCGTATTAATGGGAACATTTCCTTTGACTTTTTTATCGATGGTGGACAGAGAACAAACTCCAAATCGACTCATTTTCATGCAAAATCTCCAATTTTCACAATTGAATTCAACCTGTCAGTTTGACGTGTGGTTAATTTGACTGGATCATGTTTTGTTTTTTATATATAGCAACTACCAGAGAAAATATTCAAAAAATTATCAGTATAATACCATGTAGGTTGTACCACGTGACGTCGAATGGTGCAATTCTATTGGTCGATATTTGGGTCGGAAAAATAATCAGAATTATTGATCTAATAATTTGAACACATATTATGGTATCTTTTAACAGTATTTTAAGACTTGGGTTTAGTAAAAATATCTATTTGGAAAGCAGTTACAGTTGAGCTCCGGGAGGTCCTATCAAAAAAGACGTTTTACGGTGATCACTAGGTATATCTCTGAACTGGATCACCTGAAATTAAAAAACCAAACAGATTTCGTTAAAGTAATGTTAAATCCAGTAATTAATCGAGGAAATAAGCAAAATATTTTTTTTTTAGAAAATGGCGGTTTCTTTGAAAAAAATCGATTTTTGACCAAAATTTCGGCTTTAAATTGTTTAGACGATATACAATATTCATCGGTGAGAAAAAATCTTCGACCAATTACTATATCAATATATTCAAGAGCTCGTGTTGAAATTTGAGACTTCTTGAGTAATATAGGTTACCGACTTTGAAAACATCATTTTGAGAAAACGCGTTTGAAATTTGAAAAGTACTCTCAAGCACTCTGAAACGCCTTTTCTAATTCGCTTGTAACTTCGGAAATATTCACCGGAAAGATATGAAATTTTCTGTGTGTATTCTTCAATATACGTACATTACGAAAAAAATCGGTTTCTTTTGAATTCCAACTGTAGGTATATAACCCCTTGAAAGAACCAAGAATATTCCAAACTCATTCATAATTCAATGACGATATAATGACCTCAACTAAATCATGTCTCCATCCTCTCCAGTTCTTGGTTGCCGCCGCCATCTTGGCCCTCGCCCACACCCTACCACCCCCACCGTCGGCCTCCGGCCCCATCAACCGTGAGCTGAACGACGTGCCCATCCTCAGACTGGACAACAACAACGACGGCGAATCCTACAACTTCGCTCTCCAGACCGGCAACGGCATCAACGCTCAAGAGACCGGAGTCGTCAAGGGTGACGAGGGCACCAACGCCGAGGGCCAGTACTCTTACACCGCCCCCGACGGTCAGCAGGTCGAAGCCAAGTACGTCGCCGGCCCCAACGGCTTCGAGATCCAGGGCAGCCATTTGCCTGTCGCTCCCGCAATCCCCGAAGAGATCCTCAAGGCTTTGGAGCAGAACGCTGCCGATGAAGCCAAGGGAATCGTCGATGACGGCCAGTACCGCGGGCAATAAGTTGTTGGGCGACCCAGTTTGTTGTTATTTATTTTAGGATGTGAATAAATGTTGCGACCACTATATCATGGTTTCAGTTTTTTTCGACACGTTCATTTCCTTGGGGACTTCCATTCAGAATGAATTCGCCATCTATATATGTATCACAAGACGTATCCTCTCAAGTCCTACATATAATTATGAAACATTATATGGAAGCACTCTTTTGACAATTCAGATTATCATCGTGAATAAAATGTGGAGAAACACAAGACAAATCATTTTTTCTACAAGCGTGCGTCATTCACCCTCTACCCGCACGCAATAGACCGCATTAGTGATGACGTCACAAATATGCAACCAACATTACACTGAGTCCTGAATCGTTTGGCGTGAACCGATATGCTTTATACTCGACCTTAAATACAGATGACATAAGAACGATAATAGAAGTATCGTAACAGGCCCTTTTGTTTTACGCTCTCACATGAAATAAGTTGATATTTAAGGAATTGCATCTAAGGGACCTTGGATATGAAGGATGGAAGTAACGATATTTTCGTAAAACGATTTTCTGGAATTTATTCAGAAGTGTTTGAGAAAACTTTCTTTACGTAACCCATTCCATACGACGTATTCATTCTTTTTCTATCGAATTCAAACAGATACATTTCTTAAATATTGCTTATAACAGCGAAATAATTCAATAAATAACATCATAATTTTAACCACAGATTCTGAACCTTAGATAATGGTTACTTAAGGTTCATATTAGCGCATCTTCGTTTAGAAATATTTCCTTGGGACTCAATGCACTGTTGGTTGCATACATTGTGACGTCACACTAATGTGGTCTATTCAGTTTGGAGTCATTTTCCCACACTAGTGCGGGAAAAGTTTTCCCACACTAGTGCGGGAAATTTTTTCCAACACTAGTGCGGGAAAAATATTTATATATTATCCTCGTAAAGTATAAGTGGTGGGTAACAGAATATGAAAGTTCAAGCTTTTTTGTTGCAATACTAAGTGAGTTTGTTCAAAATCATCCATCATTTTGCACTATTTATTGAAAAAATGAACAAATATTGATGAAAAAAAATGTATTGTTATGAAAATCACCCTATATATAGGCTTTGATTGATCTGATAACGAGTAGGTAACAATTGATGTTGTCATGCCGATCAATACACAAATATGTTTGTAATTTCGAGAGTGACAAACAAAGCGTACTTATATAAAATTTTCGATTCAGTGAAATTGCCACAATGAATGAATTTGTTTCCTACGCTTGTAGAAAAAATATTGTTCCTAACTCATGCGGAAAGTGTCTTTCCCGTACTCGCTCCGCGTCGTTCGATTTAACTGCAGTCGCGTGCGAGAAAGCATCACTTTCTGCACTTGTTATAGGAAAATTACTATTCCGATACCCATTTTCCTCAAATACATTTTCAACAAATTCTGAAAAATAATTGAATACATTTGAACTGTTTCCATCATCACCCAAGATGTAGAGTTCTCAATGCGTTGATGTTTTCAATAGAAGCATCCCCATAAGGCTTATAAACCATGAAAATATATGAATATATGGGACGACTGTTACTTTAGCTACTTTAGCTACTGCGATGTCAAGGATTTCAATTCGAAAACAAACATACTATTTAGTATCCTGATGTACTGTCTGTTAAACGATCTGTCACATAAAACACTTTTTTATGAATAAAAGTAGGCCTGTGTAATTTGAAGGTGAGATTAACATCGAGAAATTGCAATTTGGACATACTGACCGTATAACTCGGCTATATGGATTCTCTATAATTCTACGAGTTCATCGGGATATTGCGGGTCCACCCAATGTAACTCATGCAAAAAGTCATGCATATTCAAAAAATCACTCACCTTTTCCTACAAGAAACTACGTACCATCTGTGGGAATCGAAAAAAATTCATTAAATCTCAAGAATAAATATCCAAAAATCATAATGGACAATTTGAAAATTGTTCGATTGTGCGACAGGCTCAATGTACCATTGTGAAAGTTACAGGAATCCAAAAATCACCTACTGATCGTATTTGTATTTGACACTTCTCTTTTTTTTATATAAAACTTTTCACGAAAGGAGACATCCTGTTATGTTCAGAGAACATCGTGAGAAGCAAGGGAAAGGAGGTAGGAATTGGGGTTCTCTTTAAATTTCTGAAGGTCATATGCCTCGGGAACACCTCCCTGGGCAATGTGTTCCACAGCCTCGCTGTTCGTTGGATGAACCAGTCTTTGGAAAGAGATGTTCTGCAGGTCACCAAATTAACCACAAAGGGGTGTGAGCACTGGACTTGACGGGTTAACCTCGAAGAGACCGCTAAAGGAGGAACGATTGTTGATATCTCAGAAGAGCACCGCCCGTGACATGCCCTCACTTGTACTGCCAATGAAGAACTGATATCCCTTTGTTTGGTTAGCTCAATTATCAATTATGTATGTATTACGTATGGGTAATCCCTTGACGTCCCTCAGATAGTTGGTGGCTCTAATCAAAGATCTCCCCCCAAAAGGTCAGGATATTCCTGATAGTGCCTTCCTCGCATTGGAATCCCTGTGGATCTGGGTCGCCTAGGTGAAGGCGCCTCTTCTCCATTACGGCAGGGCATTGGAAGATAATATGCAGTGAGGTTTCATCTTCTAGTTCACAGAATCTACATAATGGGTTTTCTTCCAATCCCATTCTGTGTCTGTGCTTCCGCAGAGTACCGTGATCGGTCAGAATACCGATGATCACTTTTGCGTTCTTCCTACTCAGCGTGAGTAGTTGTTCTTCCCATTTCTTCATTTGATCTGGTCTAATGAAGATCTTGGCTATTCTGCACCCTGGGGCATTTCTCCATGCCTCCCTGCGCTTTGCTGCAGTCCAGTCATCAATCTTCTTCCTGATGACTGTGTTGCAAATTCCAGTTGCCGGTTCTGGTCCTATAAACCTCTCTAATCGCGCTAGTCTGGCCAGTTCGTCTGCGATCTCGTTGCCCTTTATCCCTTTGTGACCCGGCAGCCACATCAAGGTTACAGGTCCGACTTCGGCCAGGCGATTTAAGAATTATCAATTAATCAATAAAAATTATTAATGAATAATTATTTTGATTCAAAGCATATATTTTTGTTTCTGTTGTTCAAAATATTTACTCTTTTTTTGGGTCCCGACAATTTTTTTTCATACCAAAGCTCCCCAAGACACGCTACGCCACTGATACACAGGTTGAAGGCAAAGAAAACACTTTCCTTCTTCTTTCTTATAATTTGCATGAATAGCTTGGCAGCCTAATTGGCTGGTCACTAGCTCATTTTAGTGATTGATTCCAAAACATGATGAAAAATATTTAAAAATATTAACATCGACGTGGTGCAAATTAGACAGTACCACTGCTAGTACCACCACTGCCATCTAACGACATCAATGAATTATTATATGTATTTTACCTAGTTCAGGAATGGAAATTTATTCTATCAAGAAGAAAGATGCAGGTATCGTGAGTAGTCTATGAATCGTAGTCGTTTGACCAAATTTACAAGTATAGGATGTTGGAACTTTCATCGTTAGGTGTCACTGATGGTATCGTACGTCTTTTTATCTCACCCAATTCAAATTATGTATGTTTATTTCTTATCCAAACGAATTGCGAATTGTTTAAATAAGTTTTGTCTATGCTATCAAATACCTTCGATAATATGCGTCTGCACAAAAATTTATAAGAATTATGTCTTCCTAATTTAAACCATCTTCTGTAGTTTTTGTTTGTCTTATACTACCACATATATCACTGGTAAGGTAAATTATTTATCTATCATCTATCTTTTTTGTTGTCTGCTAGTTATTACAAAAAAAAATCTCGAGAAGTTTCTCTTTGTCATTAAATCTACTGATGACACTATGTGAATTGGAATTATGAAATGACAAACGGAATCTTATACAAAAATATTGTTTATTGCACTCATTTTAGTACACATGCACTATTTACAGAACATAATTTACAATCATCATTAAATTACAATAAAAAATACACATATAATTTATGGCTGCCATTTGTCCACCTTTTTAGTATCTATAACCGTCAGGACCCTTTGGCTGGCCCGATGGTCCACTTGGTGCTCCATATTGCGATCCAGGAGCCTGCCCCCTCGAACCGAAACCTCCTTGTTGGCCTCCCTGGGCCCCAGAGTAACCTCCCTGAGCTCCTGAGTACCCTCCCTGACCACCTTGAGCTCCTGAGTAGCCTCCCTGACCACCTTGAGCTCCTGAGTAGCCTCCCTGACCACCTTGAGCACCACTGTAGCCTCCCTGGGCGCCACCGTAGCCTCCCTGGGCCCCCGAGTAACCTCCCTGACTACCTTGAGCACCACCATAACCTCCTTGGGCGCCACCATAACCTCCTTTGCCTTCATCCGCACCTGGTCTGTATTGGCCGTCATCTACGATGCCTCTAGCTTCATCGGCGAGATTTTGCTCAATAGCTCTCTGGATCGCTTCTGGGACCGGGGGAGGGGTAGGAAGGTGGTTGCCCTGGGGCTGGAAGCCGTTGCCGTCGGCAGTGTAGGTGATGGAGATTTGTTGGCCGTCTGGAGCGGTGTAACTGAAGGATCCTGTAAGACAACAAGTTGGTGTTGGGATGAGAACAGATCTGAGGATCATTTCTGTTTGTATTCTGTGCTGATTGTGAGTAGAATTGATTTCGGTTTGAATTGAACGTTCAAACTCATTATTATCGACATGAAGTATACAGGATGGACCAACGAAAACGTACCGGAAGGAAAAGATTTTATCGAGAAACTAGCTGGAATCAACAAAAACAGAAAAAAAGCGAATTGTTTCTAAGAAAATATTCTCAACATTCAGTTTAACAAAATGGTGAGTTTTTAAGCGGAATCGATTTACTTTCTGTATTTTTTGAGGAATGCAATAGCGACATTTCGAAGGTCCATATCTTTGCAACGAGAAGACGGAATTTCAAAAATGAGAGAGCAATGTATAGGGAATCAAAAGGGCTTTTCAACGAGGTATCATTTGACCCTCATTCCCATTTGAAAACATTCAGGAGGTGCTACCCCTGCTTAGGAGGGTAAAGTTTGGGCTATACTTTTTTCGTCGAAAGTTGTCCTCCTCATATACAAAGTTGACGTGTTTCAGGTTTTCTCGATGAAATCTCTTCCTGGTAGTTATACCTTCCGGTACGTTTTAGTTGGGCCAGCCTGTTTATCTTGCATAAAGGAATTACGTATTAGTGTGATGAAATATTATTATTAAGGAAATAAGTGATAATCATGTATTCGTACGGAAAGAAATTAGATCATTAATGCCAAAATAGTAATTTACCAAAAATATGAAACTTCCAGTATCGATTGCTTTCATAAAATGGCACATCATTTTGCCCGACATTCGAAAAAGTGGAGGATGCCTTAAAAAGTTTTATTTCAATGTAATTTCACTAACTAATATTTGGAACATTGGCTGATCCTTACGAAACACTAATTATCAATATGTCTACTTCAAAAGAGCCTTGAAAAAAGGATTTCAAAATGCAATTCATGAATCATCTATAAAATTCTCTGAGAATGTTGTCAAAAAATAGAAACAGAATTTGTTTCCATATTATGGATTCATAGTTAGGCTAATTCATGATTTCTAACCCAGAGAAAACCGTTATACTGACCTTGAGCTTGAGTTCCGTCTCCTCTAGCGTCACCCTGTTCTTGGGCGCTGATTCCGTTTCCGGTTTCGTAAGCGTAGTTGTAGGTGCCGTCGCCATTGTTGTTGTTTTCCAAACGGAGAATGGGGATTTCTGATCCTGCGCCTGGTCTTCCTGCACCACCGGCACTACCGCCAAATGATCCACTGCCACCTAAAATATAAATAAGGGAATATAGTTAATGTGTGTTTCACTATCATGTGAATAAAAGTTTCGTTCTTTATATATGGATCTAATCATACTAAGGACATTTGGATAAATGTGCCACAGTGAAAAGATGAAATGTCCCATACTCTCTCTACCTAAAAAAGAACTCTCAGGCATTCATTCGTGCTGTAGATAAATAGAGATCTCATTATTTTTCGAATGATAACGAATGTTATTGATTTACACATTTTTCGACCACATAGATCTTCAACGGTGTGACACTCAAGAAGAAGCTAATCATTTCACAAGCCGGAAGGATAACTTTATTTTCGAGAGAGAAATGATAAGTGTTGATCATAAGTTTTACGATGTGATATGTCGAAAAAATTAATTTAGATCAGTACAAAATGGTATATTAAAATACAGGGCTTTAGAAAAGTCTGGAAACGTTCGATTATTCGGTAAAATATACAAGGTACAAAAAAAAGGTAAATACAAAAGTTTTAGGGTTTTTAAGCGTCTATTAGACAGTTGAAGTTTTAATTATACAGGGTTGGTCAGACACAATATTGTAGTTTTTTAATGGAAACCCCTGTATATTATTGGATATATGAATTCGTCCTTCAATTTCGAACAATAATTGTGATCGACATAATGCACTTAAATTCAACCGTTTTCGAGTTATCGAATTTTGAAAATTTTGATATAAAAAGTAAAAAAACGAAAAAGACCTTTTAATAAACCACACTAAACAATTCAAATTTAAACATTTATTCAAACAAGGAACAATTATTTTCGATATTCAATACCTTATTTGTAACAATATTTAAAATATTCGTCAAAACTAGGTACGACAGATGATCGCCATGGAAACTGACTCACTTTTTATAACATTTTGAAAAATTTCAAAACTCGATAACTCGAAAACGGTTGAATTTAAGTGCATTATGTCGATTACAATTATTGCTCAAAATTGACGGACGAATTGATATATCTAATAATATATATGGGTTTCCATAAAAAAAAAATGCAACTTTTGTGTGTCACTTTATGACCAACCCTGTATACTTAAAACTTTAACTGTCTAGTAGATGCCTAAAAACCCTGAAACTTTTGTATTTAACTTTGTTTGATAGCTTGTATATTTTACCGAATAATCGACGGTTTCCAGACTTTTCTAAAGCTCTGTATAAGTGGACAAAGAGTTCTTTGAAACACACACGATTTAGCAGATAGAGCAAGTGTTTTTATTTTATTTTTTTATTACTACAGGGGTCCAAAGGATATACTGCAGCCGGAGGCTTATTGTATTTCCCCTATCATTCCAATACCCTAAAACACATTGGTCCCTTTGACTATCTTGCAAAGGTCACTAGGTTTCAGGGTTCCCACATTCTCTAGGTTCAAATCAGGTTCCCCTAATCGTACTACTCTTCTATAGTTTAGTGCCTCACAATAGCACAAAATGTCTCAGGTTCTAAGCCGCACAATCTACAAGTCGGGTCACCTTGATATAGTCCCATCTTTTGTAGGTGTGTTCTGACAGGCGCATGTCCTGTAAGGAGACCTGTTACTAGTCTTATCTGATCTCTACTTAATCTAAGTATCTCATCAGTTCGTTTTTCACTTGTTATCTGAATAACAAGTTTACTATATTCTTGTCCTGGTGTGTTATCCCAGGCTATTCTTTGTAATTCTTTGACTCGCAAGTGTTTTAAAGACCAGTTATCCACGAATACTTTACGTAATTTTTTTCATTGGTGCACCATGAAATCATATATACCGGTATTATTACTACAAAGAATAGAAATAAGAACTATAATAATGCAAAATGGTTGACTTCGTGATGTGACATCAGGTTAACTTTCGTTGTCATGGAAATGAGAAAAACAGACATTCATTTCTCGTTTCTTTGTTGATGTTGCCATGGTAACTTTAAGACTCGATTTAAATACGCTCGAGGCGTGCTTTAAATGGCTAAAATGGGGCACCAATATTTTGACCTAAACCTGCCTACTCGATCAAGTTATCCGTTATCAACCACCCCTTTTTCTCACCTGAGTATCCTCCTGCCCCTCCTGCAGAGTATCCACCTTCACCCCCAGAGTACCCGCCGGTCGCTCCCCCTTGGTATCCGCCGCCTCCACCGGAGAACTTTCCTGCTCCTGCTCCCTGGTAACCACCTCCGGCTCCGCCTGCTCCCTGGTAGCCGCCTCCAGGAGCCCCAGCTCCGGGATAACCGCCGCCGCTGCCACTAGCGCCGCCGCCACGCGTCGGGGGCAGGTAGTCTAGGCGTGCAGACGCGGCAATGCCGAAGATGGTCAAGGCGATGATTGCCTAAATAGAGAGAGGATGCCCCACAGGGATCAGTATGAGGGCCAGCGTGATTTTTCCGTTACATAAATTATCTCTCGTTGGATTGGATGGAGGAAATATTCAACGCCAATACCGGGTGATTCTTCAAGGTGGCTCGCCCCTATAACTCTTTTATTATTGGAGATAGAAGAACAAAATTCGGGGGTTGTGTATTATATGTCTATTCGCATCATTTGACCTATTCACTTGCTTTGCAGTACTTCCGGTTTGGCCGGAAATGACCTCAACTTTCGATTTTCAAATGGAACACCCTATATATTTTTACTTATTTCGATCGAGGATGACATTATCTATCCAACAAAATTTTTATTTCAATTTAGGTATTGGGCTTCTTGCAATTATTGAGAAAGATAGTGAAAAAAAAGTGGAAGAGTGTGGTATCAAATTGTTCGTAAGAAAATGATCTTTCACAAAAACCCGACGAGCCACCTCTCTGAAAATTGAAATAAAAATTCTTTCATACGTCAAATACTCACAAACAAAGTTTTGTTGGATAGATAATGTCATCCTCGATCGAAATAAATGAAAATATATAGGGTGTTCCATTTGAAAATCGAAAGTTGAGGTCATTTCCGGTCAAACCGGAAGTACTGCAAAGCAAGTGAATACGTCAAATAATGCAAATTGACATATAATACACAACCCCCGAATTTTGTTCTTCTATCTCCAATAATAAAAAAGTTATAGGGGCGAGCCACCTTGAAGAATCACCCGTATAGGTATGTATATGGTAAATAATGGATGGGCTACTGGACTATTTTTTTTATTTTGGATTCAATTCAAGCATGATCAGCTTTCAATTCGCTATTTTTTTTTTGATTTTTTTGGCCAAAATTAAGGCCTCAAAATTGCTGTTAAAGTCGAAATCACTTTCAAACGCTTGATAGTTCCCGCAAATAGCATATGACGTCTCGAAATTCGATGTGTTAGAGTGTATAAAAAAGAGAGTAAAAAAATCCGTCAGTTTGGTGGCAATAATATTCTAAGAACAATTTCAATGTATGAAAAATAAACATAACAGAGCGGCATTTCAAAACACCCAAAACATCTAAAGTAATTTAATATCATTTGAATGAATTAACTGCCAGGTTAATTTTTTTTCAGATTTTAAATTTCCAATGAAAGATCTCTCTCCGTTCTATTTGCTATTTTCATATCCACATAATATTCGCGTTTCTATGATGCTGAATATACAGAGTGTTTAATTCATATTATAAAAAAATGAGGTCCTCTGGTCCTCTCTACAGTAGAGAGGACCAAAATATGACGATTGAGCGTAACATCGCTCATACAAATGTTGATGGTTAAAAAGATACAGTGCGTTCAAAGTTAAAATTTCATTTACAAATTTCTTAATAGCTTCTACAGTTTTTCTGATCTGATCGGTTTGAAAATTGGTATATTGGGGGTTTTCGGGACGACAAACAAGAATATTTTTTCAGTATTAACGTAGTCCCTAGAGGGCGTCACTTACAATTATTTAAAAAAACGCACAACTTTTTTATCCGTCAAAAATCAACATTTTCGATCAGACATTTATCAAACTACGTTATCCTTTGAACAAAAAAGTATTCTTGGATAAAGTCGAAAAAACTTACCCTTTTCACGATAAACCCGATTTTAATTATTGAAGTCACAAAAAAAATCAAATAATTTTATCAAGAAAAAACTAGTAGGTTGCTGTCAGACAAGCAAATAGTTAGTTTTCTAGTGTCAGAGAAACCGATATCATGAAAACTATCGAAGCTTTTAAGAAATTTTAAAATAAGATTTCAACTTTGAACGCATTGTATCTTTTAAACAATCAAAATTTGTATAAGCGATGTTGCGCTCAATCGTCATATTTCCGTCCTCTATTTTCTCAGTTTAATTTTTTTACCATATTGATGAAACACCCTGTATACTAGAATTCAGCTAGTAAGAAACAGAACAGATTTTTCATGGAAAATTCAATAACAATTAACCATTTTATATTTCGCACATCCTGTAGAGTTGTTGAGTATTAATTAAATTTTATTATAATTTCTAATTATAACAAAACATTTTATATGTCCTTCATCCAAACAAAGGCAACATTCGAAATGTAGATTGATTTTAATTAAATCTGAACCAGTAGCATTGCTAATTCTCAGGGCATCGTAATAAGAAAGATTCCGTGTTTTCGCATCTTATTAGTATGATGGATGGTTCGTTACGTTTATGATAATCTGAGGGTCATCTAAGAAGAGCTGAATACATTCGTATATCATATACCTCTTCTTAGCGGTAACAGAATCAAGAAAATAAAGAAGAACCTACAATCTCAAATAAGTCCCTGACGTCAAGTGTCTTTTGAGAAGAGTCCGTATATTAAATAGTCCAACAATAGATACAAGGTGTTGTAGATGATAAAAAAAAATAAACCATAACTCAGGTCGTTGTCATTAACTTAATTCTATTGAATTAGCCGCAATTCATACTGGAATCAATGCTCTTCCAGAAAAAAGTCATTTGACTCCGAGAATAATAGTTGACGAAGAAAATTTTCACATTTGACATTTAACATTTCTTTGGAAAACGTTTCACAAAACTTGCATGATTTAGCAATGTATCAATTTTTTTATCTACAGCAATAAAACTGCCATCTGCCCTAAATATCGTTTAATGAATTGATACCAAAATCGTTATGATTTTATAGAATTGCGAGAAAACCGATTTCCATTTCAATTCTTACGAAGGACGGCGTAACTGGAATATCTTATTATCATAATTATCTTTATTTTCGGTGAAAT
Organism: Plagiodera versicolora; assembly: GCA_037013635.1. Taxonomy (NCBI): domain Eukaryota; kingdom Metazoa; phylum Arthropoda; class Insecta; order Coleoptera; family Chrysomelidae; genus Plagiodera; species Plagiodera versicolora. Next base: position 4,950,739 of record CM072983.1, on the reverse strand, counting down.
CAATTAAGGATTCACTTTTGCTCAGATTTTCATACCACGAATGCACCAGAGCTCGCTAGAGCAAGGCAAGATGAGGAAAGTTGATGATAGTAATCAAACCATGATATTTATCGTAAATGGCACAGTTCAAGCGAAGGTAATACACATTACTTAATTGAAGAACTAGATTGGACAAAGTATGTTGCATGGATCTATCCTGAGAGTGTAGCAAAAATTATGCCGTCACGCGTTATGAAATATGGCAGATGTTTTCTAGCGAGAATTCAAATTTTTTCACTCGAAGGAACATTCACTTGCCTCAATATTTTGCCTATATTATTTGACATTTTTATAGAAAAGTATATCAGTTGCGAAAAATTGCATGCTATGAAAGTATACTGAAGATCAACCTGAACGATTTCAAACTGGAATTTTTTATGTCGACCTATCAGACTTCCAGATTCAACTCTATTGGACATTTTTCTGTAAAATTTACTGAAAACCAAAATACATGTAACAGAGCTTGGATCCCTGCGAGATCTTTGGATTAAATAATTATACTAAATTGCATTTTATAAGAATTTATTTTCATTAGATGAATAAACAAAGGATGAGATAAAATCCCAGCACCATCCTGTATGTTCGATCTGCTGCTGCAGAAAAAATATAGAAGTCGAAAGAATTATAGCCCTGCTAAATCATAGCATATGGGTGGAAACTTCACCTGATGCTAGACTTATCTGCGAGGTTTATAAAGAATGAATACGAAAGTCTCAAAACGATTTCCATTTTGAAATTGAAATTTTCGCCCTGTAGAGTGAATTTTTCTATAGCACCATATGGTTGTAATATCATCAGATTCTGAATCAAGTGAATACATCTTTAGTCAATCAAAAAATCATTCAATCAATCATAAGTGTAATTAATAAGTTGAACAAAGTTACCTACATCATCATTTGTCGATAACGAATGCTCAAGCTGTTTTATGTATCTGAATTCGATTCAATAGTAAACATCGTTGAAACATCTAGCCATAAATGTTATCTAATAGTAAATTGGAATGATATAATGCTGAATCGAATGCCCGAACTGTAATTTATCAGTCGAATTAAAATTGCGTTAATTTAGCTTCATACATTTCGTTCGTTAGAAACGATTTCTCATCTTGATATTCAATAAATTAGATCGAATATTCTTCGTTTTTCCAAAAATCGTACTTGACTTCAACTCTTTTTATTAATTAGTCCATTAGTGCATATGCCATTGATTAGATGATTTTATTGATTTCATTCTTGACTTTCAAAACTTTCTGTAGAGCTACTGTCAAATTTTTCTGTTAAAATCTGAAGGAAAATAAGTTAATTTATTTTCAATATACAGGGTCTCATAAATAGTTTGTTAATTCTTCTGATCAATCTATAACTTCGACAGAATAAATTGTTGAAACCGTTAATTATGAAATGAATAGATTTACTAGACCATTTTTGAGATTTGATTTTCGTGTTCTAAAAACAATAAAGGTTTTTTCATCAGCAATCATAGATAGAATTAACTTACGAAGGATAAAAATATTTAAAATGAATCGAGTAACTTATCAAACGAAAAAAAAATCAAGAGAAGGAGGGTAAATGGCCATAGAAAATATATTCGTGTCCTAAATCGAAAAATCCTCCTCCTGTAAATAGGTACCCGGACCAGTCAAAATGTTATGATTATAAAAAAAATTAATCGTAGTGCGTTTTCTGAATGCTTATCACAAATATGTTAAAAGCTCTTCCGTGATATCTGAAGTTGCACACACTATTTTCGGTGTTAAAATAAGTAAGGGCTGCATTCACACCAACCACACTTCACCACCAACCCAACCAAACCAAAAAATAGTCAAAAACAATCTTACTTGTCTCATGTTGGAAGATACCACTCGAGATCGTATGGTGGTTGAAAGGAACGCACCATATTTATAAGTCGTCTCCCACTGATCCTCCTCCGGTATCTGGTGGCAGATGATCCGCGAAGTGTCGAAATTCCGTACCCCTTCGGCGAAAAAGTGCGCCCGAGTTCACAGATAATTGCTACTCCACATACAGAATCTAAGAGTCCGCCAGCGAGCTTTTGTCGAACAGCGGTTCATTCTTTGTCATCACGACGATGCGGCACTCTTTTTGGATTCCCGATCGTGATCGCGATTGTATTGTGCGAGAAATGGTCGTGGAAAAATTGTCAAAAGAATCATCGGCGAGTGCATTAATAAAAACGTTAGTTAATAAGTGAGGAAATAATTATTCAAGGAAATGTTTTCTTTGAAAGTGTAAGAAAAATTTATTGAAGCTCAATTTTTCTATAATTATTTGCATTGCATCAATCAGAAATGTCTAAGCTGAATTTATTTCCTTGGAATAACAAACACAGGATGAAAAAATATACAGGGTGTTCTTTAAAGACATGCTAATATTTGAAGGGCTTATTCTTTGACACATAATGAGAAAGAACTTCCCATAAACTTATGTCCTAAAAGTCTTAACTTTTGGGATACAGGGTGATGGAATTTTGAAAAAAAAAATTAGTTTTTTGATAATGACTGAGATAATATTTACATCTTTAAAAACTTTGGTACATCATTCATGAATTCTTGTTCAATTAGTATACAGAATACTGCATTAATGTACCAGTTTCTCATTCTTTCAATGGAAGTACCATGAATTGAAGGGAATAGACTGATAAAAATGGTATTTTTTGAATAATAATGAAAGTGCAATAGTAGTTCGGGCGATATAATTTGAAAAATTCTCCTTATTAAAATGTATCAGTAAATGTAAATAAATATCATAAACAAACATCGGAGAATATATTTCGATAAATTTGTGAATGTGGTAAAATGAGTAGTTTCAGAATCAATTGATCATCAAGTATAAAATAAAGCGTAATCAATAATACTTTTACTCTTCTAATGATGGATGTTTATGCTAGAGCAAACTAAGCTCAACAAAGGAATTGTTTTAATTGTTATCCTTTCACAAACTGCTATCATTATATTATCATATAGAATATATAGGCCAAAAATTCAGTATAACACCGAGTATATACCAAATAAATATATCATATAAATTATAAATTAGGAATGTGTTGTGAAAATATAGAGTATGCGAGGGGAAGATCTTAAACAGGAAGCACTGGATGTTAGTTGATCAATATCATTCAATTGGATTATCAATTTCTGATACTCTTGAGAATGTAGAAATTGATAGAGTTCGGCATCATAAAATATTTTACGAGCACGTTCTATTCTTAACGACACAAGTGGAGGCTGAATACTGTAATGAGTTATTGGTTATTTGTCTTGGCGTTGAGGACGTTTTTGCTCTGAACTCTGAACATCTCCCAGTTATGATATTTTGAGGAAGAGAACAGACATCAAACATAACATGTATAATTCTAGATTCGATGTGAATATAGGTGTTAACTAAAAACTAAAACTCAATTTGATTTATGATACGAATCAACTTTATTTTCTTGATAATTCAATATAAAGGGTGAAATACCTTCGTTTATAAAAACCATTAACATTCTTGGAAGGAAAAGTGTATCTTTCAAATCATTTGTTTTCTGTTGAAAATCGATTAATAAAAAATTAAAATCAATTTTCATTAAAATTTTTCACACAAAAAAATTTATTTCATATTTATACGTTTTATATTTTATATTCAATTAATTTTTTGCTAATCATAACAAATTGATTTTTATCATTATTAAAATTCTCCAATAAGATGTTATCATGTTCCTTTGTAGAAACATATATTAGTTTGAAATTGAGAGTCACTTCCAGTTCCCCTTTTCAACAAAAGAGAAAAATAATGCTAATCATCCTGTTGGAACATTATTCATTTCTACCAGACATTGACAATCACTATCATAAAGATATCAATATAGATTTGACACAAACATTATTCATCTTGACTTCACAAGGTTGCCATAAACGTCTACGATTCTGCAATAATGCGAAGTATTCTTCATACTTCACTTAGAACAATGATGCTGTTGTTTCTAATCAATCATCTGTTTTTTGTTTCAAAAGTTATGTAAGTATCGTTTTGATCTTCAAAAACACGTCAATATTCTTTGTTTCGTCCACACCTAATAAGGAAAAACAATATTTCTATGAAGAAGTAAGTAGCTCACTGAATTGTTCAATTTTTTATGCTGCAATTTTTCATCAATTCTTCGAATTGTATTCAATTGGGTGCAGAAGTATTGGAAATGGACAATCTGTAAATATAAGTTATAATTATATTCAATATTATACATTTGATTGTGATCGAATGACAATAAGAGAAAGAAGTGATTGTTAATAAATTATTCAATTTTCACGCTATTCAACTGCATTATAACAATATCTACAAAGTATTCATATCAAATCGACAGAAATATTTCGAATTTTATTACTCGTAACGAATTGGATAGTTTCACTGAATCTCATCGCAGAAATTGCAAAATGATTCAAGATGGATGTGTGAGTAGATACGCACGAATTTCTTGAACAGATGATTTACATAATATGATCCGAATTGAAAAACTTTTTAGATAATTACATCAATGAGAGGTAATCATGGAAGGCAATCTGACGTTAACAGAATTTCATCTACCGGATGATTGCTCACCTTTTATTAGTATTGCAAAGATGAAATTTGTGAAGGAAAAGTCAGTTAAAGTGAAATACAGTTTTTTAAAAGAAGCAGGAGAAAATATCTAGAGAACAAAAAAAAACAAAAAATTGAGCAATACATTCGAAAGAAAAACTCCGTACACTCATCAACATCTGATACATTCAAGATTCAAAAACGGAAAAGTTTCTGATGTTTTTCTTCGTGAATCAATTAATATAAATCACCACTCTGAAAACTTAGTGAATCTAGCCATACAGGGTGTACCAGAAGTCAACGTCAAGCTTGAATCGGGCAATGGGCCAAAATATAATAGTTATTAGCAATATATTTAATAATTGAAGTTGTGTATATATTTAAAATAAAAAGATTTTGGATCCTATAATCGTTTTTTCACTGCTGTTGCTATAAATCTGCACTCTTTAATGCTGAATAATGTATCTGTGTACTCTTGCTTAAACTGTAAAGCCAACTGGTCCAGCTTGGAAAAACCCAATTCTTATTTACTTCCTTTAAAATTATAATGTTAATTATATTTGTTAATTATAATGTTCCAAAGCTTTCCTGAATGTCTTTACTTCATTGATGAAGAGAGTATATTTTTTTATATTTTTCTGATAGATAGTATAATTGACACTATATATATGGTCTATATGATAGTTAACCTGGGTAGTTGACATGTTGATTTTCAATAATAATAGCGTCGATTTGGTTATTTTAGATGACATTTCTCCAACTATCCTGTTTGGTAGATCCTCTCAACCAAGGTCAGAACATTCCAAAACACTTTTTAAGGTCACCACTTCAAGATTCAAGCATAGAAGATGATCATGTTCCTCGTGCTCTATTTTTTTCCTTTCGAACCGTTTTATAATAGTCGCTAACAGCTTAAGGACACGGAAGATACGAATCGGCTGAACTCGTGAGCGGTTAACAAGCATGTTCTGTGGTCTTCCCGAGACATCCGTATTATGTCACGATTCTCTTTTGGACGCGCTAATATTACAACATCGAAGTGGATCGAGTGAGATGGCCTACAAAATCTCGAGATATGATTACGAAGTAATCGCCACAGTATCTTCTGAGAATTTTGATGGTTTTTTGGTTTCAAAATACCGTCAAAGATCTGAAGAAGAATAGCATTCAATAATATGATTCAATACTACTGTGAATCTATCTCGCTCTCTTGCTTAGGATTGTAAATTGACATTTATCGAATTAATTGACGAACAGGAGAAAAATATTTCAGATTCTACTTGTGAAGTATATGACAGGAAATGATATTATCCGATTAATAATAAGATGCTAACCAAACAATAGCGTCCCATTAGCCACTTGAGGGGGCTAATTTATTTAACAATTTTTACGAGGATTTCTACATGTTGTATCTTTTGTTCATTCATATTTATAGTATGTCCAATATCAATTGCAGAATATAAAAATTCATTCCGAACCCTTTCCGACTATTTTGTGTGATCTGCCATAGGCGGGGATACCTTATTTTATGAATTTATTATTTTTATAAATACGTTTAAAATCATATGCGAGAAAGTTTTCCTTGAAAGGCAATCGAATCATTATTACGCCGTTGTTTAGGACTCAATTATTTTCATCCGCCCACGGTCTCCAAAACGCCATATTTCGATTTATTTAATGAAATTTCTTAATTCAACACACTACACCACTGATGTCCAGACTGAACTTCGCGAGGGCTGTCTGTTGAGTAAAAATGATGATTTATAGCTTCCGAGTGTCCATAACCCTTCGACCAATCAAGTGCCAATGCTTGCCTGATTCACTGTTTTCATTGGTCGGAAGGGATGTTGACACATATAACTCGAGTCCACGTTGACCCTGGCGGCTTCTTTGACTTCGTACGAGTACTAATCATTATTTTTGTTTCTTAATTTTGGCGTGAGTGCCATGCGTTTATATCGGGCGTATACTAAATATTGATTACTCCTCGCATAACTGTGTTCTGCAATTGATATTGGAAAGACTATAATCACATTCGATGAAAGTATATAGTAACTACAAAATGAAAATACTAATCCATTTCATATTTATAACGATGTATCTCTGTAGTTTTTCGTAGAACTGGTTGATTTTGGGCAAAAAATGCAAGGGATATTTTGTCTTCAGAATGAAACAATAAATTTTCAAAATGGTGAACAAATGACGAAAGTTACATCGAAAATAATTTTTAGGGGTTGTTTTTTCCACTACTTACAACCATAGGGTAAAGCAAATAAATAACTGGCTAAGTATCCTTATGATAGTAGAAAATATCACATTGATTTCATTTCTATAACTTTTTTAATGTTGATGAAAATATTTGTAGAACAAATGTATATAGGTTTCTTTATATGAAGAACCCCATATCTCATCTCGTTATACTCTGTATATTGAAATAAAAATGAATATAAACAATTTCGTATTGAATGATTCTCATTCAATTGAAAGACAGTATCATGTAATATCAATTTAGCAATCTTGTAACAGATCATCGAAACTTGTTCCATACTTTTCAATCGACCTTTCGTCTTCGTTAAAAAATCAACGATCACAAAACACTTTTACTATTAACGCATCAAACGCCTAATTGAAGACGAGCAATAATTATTCGTTGTCGTACACTCCGATGAGAATTGAAAAAATCCAGCAACTTACATAGAAAACGTGCAATGTTACTTTCACGGTGTTCTTTTACTTCCCTGTATAAGGCCAAGACGGCCCAACCAGCGTTCCTTGATTTTCTATGCACACTGAGAAAACTAAATTGAAGCAAATTCAATACTATGATGGAAATGGTAAATGCTTTTGGAGAAAACGTAACAATATGGCTTTTCAATTTATTGTTGATATTCTGATGAATATACGTTTCATGTCTATTGAGATCAAAACTTCATGGATTATTGTATAATTATTTGAAACTTGTTTAGGGGAGTGATGATTCTTCATCATCGATACTTTCACTGAATTGCCCATTTCTAAAAAAAATGCTATCAAAGCAATGTTTTCCAAAATAAAAATTCACTTGTATCTTAATTTTTTTCAGTCATCTTCACCTTGTATAATCTGATGATAATGACGAACCGATTCAGTGATAATTAACTTTCAGATCGAATTCGTAAACCTGGTACATTATAATATTGTTTGTGTATAATCCGCGCAAGGTAATACCAGAAAGCTGCCAATAAAGTATCATCAGAAAGCTGCTCTTATGCGTTTCCTTGATAAAGTATTGCACATAAAATAAAAGAGGACTAATAAACATGGTTATGCCATATAATTGATGGAGCAAGTGAAGGGAAAAGAGTTTTCATGTCTCAAAATATTCACTAAATGGAATATTTAATTCTTGATTGTTATTTTATCTACTTCTGCATACAATATATATGATAGTATGGATACAAAAATTAATTTCTGCCAGTGAAGTATCAATTTACATCCTTTGTTTTTTATGTAGACATTTATGAATACGTATATTTAATATTATTAATTACAATATATCAGGTATCATCGAATAGAACACTTCGCTAATAAATGGAATATTTCAATCCAATATCAAATTATCTTTTCAATGATACATCATTTCATTGTTGAAAATATTGGTCACATTTCTATATCATTAATATGTCATGTTTCATATAAATTTATTACGAAACAAACTCACACCATTACAAAAGAGGTTAAATTGTGTTTATAGCCCACTTCAAGTATTGATATGATTTTTATTAGAACTGACGTATTTCGGTAAAAAACGCGAATTTGGCAATATTATCATAGGAAAATTAATAATTTTCGAAATATTCCACTTTGAAGTTGATTTCACCTTCTTTTCTTGGACGTTTTCGAACAAGATTGTACAGCTTCCTGACTAATTCATTCAATAACGTGACACATTATATGTTAGGAAATGGTTCATTATATATTCATCATGAGAAAACACTGAAAACGCCGTATTTTTGGAAAGTTCCAACAAAAATCGTGTAAAAACTTGAAGCAGGCTTTAAAACGCAATTTTACCAAAAATACGATGGAATTCCATTAATATACATTTGTTCTTTTTACCAAAAAATAACCCTATACATTAATCGAAATTTTCTCAACCTGAACGCCACTGTTGAATTTAGACGATATTTAGATTTATCGTTTCTGCATAAGGACGATTTGAACAATGTGGGTCACGAGATCATTTTATAAACACTCTCACTCTCATTTCGTGTCGGATAGGTAGGCAAAAGAATAGATAGCCAACGTCTTTGACTAGAGTTATCAAAGAATCTCTCGCAATGTACATGTGTATCACGAGTATTCTTGGCTTGTCTATTCAAATGAATTATGGGTGCTGTTATGTTCGGACTTTTGCGGAAGCCAAAAGAGGAATGTTGAATAAATAATACAGTGCAGTCGGTTCTCGATGCATCTTCCAGTTATATCAATGTTTCTTTCTCCTCATTTCATATGAATTGAAAAATCGAACCAAATAATAGTGATAGTTTTGAGATAAAATTTTTGAGATTGTGCGATAGTTTTAGTGTGATAGTTTTTGTTTTTTATTGTATTCATTGTTTATCCATTGTGAAGAGCTACTGCTTATAAAAAGTTATATATAAATTCCAAGAGAACAAAAACTACCAATGACCCTATCATCAAATTGCAGAACTTCTTTGATAAGTAAAATTTTCAATTTTCAAGAATTCTTTTTCCGAATTTTCAGGATTCTTATCGAACTAAATACATATCGAATGCCTTCAGTTTACGGATTACGTAATAAATCACTCTGTATGCAAAGAAGACATTACTCTTTAGAGAAATCCTACACCTACTTACTAATTAAAATCCCATTCTCAACTCTCATACGAGATGCCTACACAGCTAATGTTCTTTATTACTTACTTAAAGGTAAGGCATGTAGTGATGTTTTTGCAAGATTTTTTTCTCCATCTCCCTTATAAGGCTTCGTTTGTGGCCTACAAAGTGATAATTGCCACAATTTCTTCACCAAAACCATTTTCTGTCTAATAGAGCAATTTATCATTGATTCATCTTGAGAGCATAGTTATCATAATTCGAGAATATGATGGAATTCTCTTCGAATTACTACTTTTACAAAACACAATTCTGATTGGGGTTAACACGGTGATAAATTGTGATCAGAATGATGACTAGAATATCCTTGGAATTAGGAAGATGTTCATAGAAATCCAGAACGATGAAAGTTCAGAAGAAAAGTCATAAGAACACAAGAGAATTGATATCATACAAAATATTTGACTATAAAAACACAGAAAATAGACCAACGAGGGAAAATTTTCGAAAGGAGATTCAACCCTGACTCATATTAGTCATGTTTTATGTAATTATTCATATGCATAATAATTCAAAATATCAAATACGAAGATCCTACTTGAAAGTGGCGGAATTTTAGGATAATTGAGAATTATATGTTTGATGTGCTTCTTGGGAAGGTGAATCATCTCAAAAATACAGCGCCACCTAGTTTCTTTTGGACACGTTGAATTTCGAATATCGAGTAACGATTTATAATTTCATCCCATATTATTTTTCTTATCTATAAAAGTTTAAAAAAGTTTTTGTCGAAATTGTGAATCGTTATTGATAATATAATGACATATAATTGACAATATACAGGAGGTGTCATTTTAAAGAAAATATTGAGGATAGCTTCTACAGGGCTGTCAAATATATTTCAAATCATTTATTGGTTATAAGGAAAGTGCATTAATGCGTTAATTTTTTGTATTACCAATTATCCTGTCAAATAAACCAGAAATTGTGTGTTTAGGATAACTTGAGACATCCTGTATCATAAACTATGCCAATTGTGAGTTATGGCCTATTTCGATATCTCTTTTGATTTCATGAGATTCCAAAAAATTAGATCACATATGAAAAGATGCGGGCGATACATCTTCACCAATTAAATATTGAGTAAGTGTTTCAGAAATCATGAGTATTCACTTTTTAAACCACATCCTCCAGTTGTGGCAATGCAATGATTCTGTTTGGAAAGTATAATTCTATAGCAGCTATGATGTAAATGATTCGTAACATTCAAACATATAATTAGGATGAACGCCAAATCTTCGGTATATTAGTTCGTCTTGAATTGATGCGCGTATTGATTGAATGTTCGAAGTCTTCAAGGTGTACCCATTGGCGCAGATAACGTTAATTGGGGGACATGAAAGGTCATTGGAAGTTATTATTGCGATAAATGCATAATTTTTTCATTTTTTCGTTTATTTTGAAAAAATGTGCCAACATCTATTACTCGTTGTACGATAATTCGTTGGTAAAATCTTCAAATGCATGAATTAAGTTCCACATCATTATATTCTGAAGATTATCATCAGAACTTCATGGATTTCCTCATTAACATATCAGACGTTATTAGTTGCATCAGCATAATTCACCTAAATAAGTCTTATGTTTGTGAAAAAGTTTCTTGGATTTGTTGAAGCCACTCCAATGATTTATAGGAACCTGCATTATGGATAAATCATTGTATCCTTCGTACGCTTTATTAGACAAGTACATCATTGTTTACTGATTACTTTCCAATATAGACAAAGTTTCTGAAATTCACTGAAATACCCAACATAACTGACATTTTCTAGATGATATCGATACCTCAAGTTATGACAAGAGACCTTTTGTTTTGCGTTGGAGCATGAAATTACTTGCGTCTAAGAAAAATGTATGATGTTCTTTGCATAATAAATTCTCGTCAATTAGCCACAACACTAGGTAAACAGCATGACATTTTGGGATCATATTGTTCTCACCATTTCATCATGATTTATTAGTCTAAGCAGTCACAATAGAATTATGAGAATTATGTTTATGTTATAGTCACACATTGAAACATTGTTATTGGATTGGTCGAAAGTTATAACGTTGAATATACCAGGCGGTCTACTACTGATGAGAAAATATATTGTAAATGGCCTCGTCCGTCCGATCTTGAACGAATCAAATTTTTAAAAAATCATTGATACCAATATTACCCGAGGAGTATACAGAAATGATAGAATTGGTATTTTCGCATATTGAAAATCAAAAATTTCAAATCATGCGGATACTATATAAACCTGCGATTTTTTATTATTCCATCACACCACCGAAAATTTTTACTGTAAACGCAAACCAAATTATCTTTCGATTTCGTTGTCAATCATACGAAATATTCATTACGTATTTGAATTTTTCTCTTGAAATTCCGTACATAATCAATATCAATGTTGAACAAATAATATAATTGGTTTATCTTCAATCTGTCGAAATTGCATTAAGAAATGTCCATTTTATTTGTGGAATCTGAATAATTTGCAAATTATTGCATTGCAATGTTTTTCCTAAAATTTATGAATTATTAACATTTTCTTCATATACAGGGTGAGACAAATATGTGTCTTTAAATTTTTGAGGATGATAGTATCTACATTAAAGAAATAGTTTGATTAATCAACTTATGGCCCAAAATGCAGACCGAGAAAGAGATATCCTTCCAGGCCTGCCATTCCTCAAAATATCGGTCGAAAATCGCAGTGATATAACTAAGCAGAAAAAACACACGAAGAAATTAACTGCAAAAATGTTGACGTAAACGTTTAAATTTGAAAAGTTGATCATGGCCGTCTAAAATATCGTTACCGACGATTTTTCATTTGGTCACAAGTATTTTTTTCATGTAATTTTCTTTCTTCTATCGAATGCTTCAATTCAATTCTTTGAACACAACGAATACAAGGAAATAAGTTGTTCTGAAAAAAACAACTCACCCTCTCAAAACACCCTTTATGGCAATGACAGAAATGTAGAAAGGAATTTAAAAAATATATTTCAACAATAAACATATGCAGGAAATTACAAAAGAACACACGTGGAGAAATTATTTTGATTTTACCAACTCTAGAAAGTAAATCTTCCTCCCTATGAATTCATCAAACTAAACCATCAGAATGGATTTTTGACATTTTTTAAATAATTTATCAGGTAGCCATACTGTCTTGACCAAGAATTTGCCAGAAAAATAAGGAGAAATTTCGAAATTAACGTTGGATTATTTTTGAAGTTCTGGTTTCTCGACATGATGTTACCAATTTCGTGTTTTTGGTCAAAATATTCAACAACACACATTCATCAGATTTTTTTACGAAGTGCATTAGTGCAAAACTACACTATTTCCTACTCAAAATCTCACACTAATCTTAATTCAGTGGTTGTTAAATGGCTTATAACCTCCAGGATATTCTTTTTGTGCAAGGTATGTAGACAAAAGTACCCATCCCAATGAGTCATCGGCACCTATGTCTAATCTAATGCCTCCGACGATGATGACGACGACGACGAACAATGGAATTGAAGAGCAATCTTCAATTCCAACCGCTGTTGAAGACCTCGATGCCAAGAATTCGCGGTGCGTATTACCCGCGACCTTGCCCATCCTCAATAATCGATCTGATTCTACAATCTAAAAAAATTCGATCGTAATTCGACCCATCCTCTCGGAAATTTCGGGGACACCCTCACGACGAGTATAAGAACAAGTGGTATCTATCGAAGTGTCATTGTGGTCATCCGACAGCAGATAGTTCAACGGTGATCTTCAAGTTTCAATCAGTTTCAATCAAGATGCAGGTAGGTGGTGGCTTTCCTTTGGAAGATCTTTAGTTTTGGTTGATAGTGGAGTTATCGTTAACATTTACAGAGGAATCAAATGTTTGAAACTATTTCAATGGTAAACATTTCTGAACATTAATTAATTAAAGAATTTCCTCAAGAGAATACAACTATTTTCATCAAAATTCGTATGTATGTACCATATTCAAATATGTATTGAAATCTATGTTTTGTTCATAATTTTTTTCTTCAAATATGATGGATTGAAAATATGGACTCTTACATTTTGATCAATGGAAGTATTTGTCACTTGATCTAGTCAATTGATTTCTTTATCGTTTGTCGTCCTTGTCGTAATTTTTCGATGGATCATTACCATGACAATAATTGACCAAAATAGACGATTGGAAATTTTGCTGAAAGAATTTATCTATACTAAATACAAAAGAACAAATAACGATTATTTCATATATTGTGTTTATTTGAGATTATGTTTCTTATTCAACATAAACGTTTATTTCGAATGATGTACTTGGTTTTCCATCATACATATGTATATTTTTGTAATGAATGTTTTTTTGTGATTTGTATCATCAAACTGAAAATCTTGTATATTCTCATGCAATTTTGATAAAAAACTGAATTATATTGAATATGCAAGAATAATCAATTTAATATTCGTCGCATTATTGACTTTATTAAAGTTTGAAATTGTTTTTCGAACTGTCAATTAGTAAAATATATTCTATTTATTTAAGAAAAATAGTTGTGACACATCGCTCGTCTTTTTTCAATGATACTCAGGAAACAGAAAGTTAGGTCAAGTTTATCATTGAAATTGTAGTTGAATCTTTTTTTTTATTATTCATAAAATATGTATACAACAAAATTGGACAACTCTTGACTCTGTATAACCGTTGAACTGTTTTACAATATTTGTAGAAATAACAAACTTTATCAGTAGATCAAAGATTTTTCTCTAAATAAATTTGATATTGTTCTGAAGTCACTGTGAAGTGTTGCCATTCATAATTATTGATCTCTAAATATTCCCAGCTATGTCTCAACCAAACGATAGTTCTGTGGTTAGCTAAGAACATTTTATTTTGCACTAACAGTATTGAAAGATAGTCAAATCTAATGACATAAGAACGAAGAGACTTTACATTAATGTAGAATTTTGTACTACCAAAAAGAAGTATTTCTCATCAACATTTTTTGAAATTATCAAAAATATGACATAACAAAACTTTTTTCAAGGTTATACTCATTGCAACCCTCCTGGGCTACGCCTCGTGTGGCAGACTAGACGCCTCCTACTTACCACCACGCCCTAACTCTTTCGGATCTGCTTCGGGAGCCTTCGGTTCCGCTTCGGGTGCCTTCGGACCCGCTCCGGATGCTTTCACTCGTACCAACATAGCTTCCACGTACACCGGCTCGTACAGGTCTAGTCCTCTTCCCGGATCGGGACAACAAATTCCGATTTTGAGGTTGGACGCAGACAACAACGGAGATGGAACTTACCGCTTCAACTACGAAACAGCTAACGGTGAGATCAACTAGAATGTTTTGCACATTGACCACTTGTAGATTGACATTGACATTGACACATTGACATTGACATTAAAGAAACTTCATTTGTATTAAAGAAAAATTGAATTGAATGTACCTTGTACATATTTACACGCCTATAACTTTGACATTTTATTAATATCACCCTCATCTTTCGATTTGTCCAGGAATTTCCGCTCAGGAACAAGGCGACGCAAGAGGAGAAGGCACCAGGGCCCAGGGAGGCTACTCCTACACCGCCCCCGATGGCCAGCAGATCCACATTCAGTACACCGCCGACGAAAACGGTTTCCAAGCCCAAGGATCCCACATTCCTACCCCTCATCCAATTCCAGAAGCTATCCAGAGATCCATCGAGCAGAATTTGGCTGAGGAGGCACGCGGAGTGGTCGATAACGGACAGTACAGGTCTGGAAACGAGGGACAGTACAGTTCTTCTGGTAGTTTTGTAGCTCCTGGAAGCTTTGGAGGATTCAAACAAAGCCACCAACAAGGAGGATACAGATATTGATGGGTCTTGCGATAGATGTTCTGCGTGATATTTTTCTCTAAGTTTTTTAATCTATAAACAGCTAATAAAATAGTTCTAGAACGAAAATCATTTGTTTGTCTTCGACAACTGACCAAATCAATAAGTTTTATTTATTTATTTATATAACGCTAACGCAGATTCACATCAATTTTACAAAACACACTAACAAAAACTTGATACTTCTTCAAAGCTAAGTGTAGCTTTAGAGATTTATTTAATTAATTTATTGAAAAATAAAAGAAAATTCAATTCAAAACGTTTAATCACAAACACCATAACTGATGGTCTAAATTATAACAGAGAATTAGCGGTGTCAATCAAAAATATACTTTGTGTTCCTTTTAAATACATGCTAATATTTGAAGGGGTTATTTTTTGACACATTAAAAAAAAAAGCTTCCTATAAACGTATGTCCTAAAAGTCTTAACTTTGGAGTGATATAGATTAAACGGTTGGTATACTGCGATATGAAGCAATTTCAATTTAATTATTTTAATCAAGAACAGAGCATGTGACGAGAAAAATATATTTTTTGGATTCTCATTCATTTTGGAACAGATATGTTCTCTTTATTTGCTTTCAGTCGATGCACAAACATTTTCACGCCGCATCATATTTTTGAGGAACAGACCCTGAAGTGAAAAGATTTTTTTTAAGCGAAAACCATGCGTCGGACACATAAAATCTATGAGATTAATTTTGTAACTTTGTATATGAGGGGAACACTTTTGACGCAAAAAGTATAGCCCAAACTTTACCCTCCTAAGCGGGGGTAGCATCCCCTAAATTTTTTCAAATGGGAATGAAGCCCTTTTGATTCCCTATACATTGTTTTTTTTTTCGAAATTCCGTCTACTCGTTGCAAAGATATGGACCTTTGAAATGTCGCTGGTGCATTTCCAAAAAATAAAAAATGTAAATCAATTTCGTTCGAGAACTTACTTTAGTAAATGTTGAGAATATTTTCCTAAAAACATATGAATTGTGTAATAAAGTGTAAATAAATCAAACAAATTTTGCCTTATTTTTCCTTTCCGTTTCATGCTGTATAATTGATCAATTTATTGAAAATAATGAAGAAGATAGAAAGGATAGATTTGAAACCAATATAGTACAAGCTTCTATGGAACTCAAGTATCAAAAGCTATATTATTACCCTAATTGAAGTCTGCGATCTGATAAATATTTGTGAATCGATGTCTACATCGTAAACATAATGAGCACCGCGTTTTATGAGGTATCCATCACAACGATGAGATGCCTAATGAAGACTAGAGAGAAGTCTTCCGTAATCAAGTTAGGTAATTTTTTTTGTGATCTGCAAGCTATCAAAGAGTTATTTGCTTCCAAGTCTCAAATGCACCTCAACTATCATTTATGCCATGCATTGATTGGAAGCAATTAGTAACAAATTCGATAGACTCTGCTTGACGGTAATAATAATTAAAGAGATAGAATCAAGGAACTGATCGGAATCTGTAATTAAAGGTTTTTCAGGGGTTACACAAAAGCCATTAGCTGAACGTTTTAGTGTAAACTTACCGAATGGCAGGTGATGATAATTTCAAATCATTTGTATCCATTGATATATCTATTGAACTGTTCATTGTACAGGGTGAGTTAACTGAATCGGTCCAAAGTAAAACTCAGAGGATCGTTTCATTAAGTGGTCCAAATTGGACATTTATAAAAAGGAAAAAACAAACTTACATGTTGATTTTCTTGATGAATCGGAGGCCAAAAATCGCACTTCTTGAACAGTTGTGACTTCAGAACGATTTGACGAAATAGCAGTTTGATAACAAGTAAAATTGAATTGAAATTATTGTTCCGTACTCGCAAACAACGCAAAATCGCAAAATCAATAACCTTTCGTGAAAGTTCGAAAAGTTCTTTTTATGAATTCTAAACTGTAGAATTGGCGGATGAACATTATTCGACGATATGGTGAATTCGCGCTATATAATAAAAATAAGTAAAATGTTTATATTAGGAGAAATACCAACAATTTATGAAATTCTTTCATACTTCAGTGTTGATTTGTACTACTGATAATATCGTGAAGAAGGTTGGATTAAATAAATCAAAATGAATTATTTTTGAATTAATAATGATTCTCAATTGAAAATGTCGAAAACAGCTGCGAGAGCGCAATGACGTAGTAGCCCCTAGGACGATATCATTTCGTACTGTAGTCAGAGGTAGTATAATTTTCCGAGTATTTTTTCAAATAACACATCGACAAGAATAGAATAGAATTTTATTCATCCATAAAATTTTTATACATGTAGGTATTCATACCAATATAAAGCATTATCGGACTAGTCAAAAAATAGTCAGTTGTATGCTAACCTCTATATGGGTAAAAAAGTTTATACTTAATGGGTTAAAAAACAAGTACATATTGATACGAACGGAGGCTGGTATAACCCTTCACCGAAATGGTATTTAGGTTAGTTGTTATCAAAAATCCTCCCTCGTGTAGTTTTGAACAAGTTTGAGCGATTTTGAAGTAATGAAGGTATTATTCCAAAGCAGGAATATTCGTAGACAATTCAAGATCTGTACATTTTTAACAAAATCGAGTAATTTTCCATTTTCTTTGCGTTTATTACAAATCAATTCAATGTCTCTGAGTTTCTTACATTCAATTCGACCGTAATTTGTAGCAAACATCTGAACGATACATTTTGCGTAATCTACAGCAGCATTTCTATATCATTATGAAATAACTGATATTTATTCCTCGAAAAAATCTATATCAGCCATCCAAGACGTGGATTTTACAATAATGTAATTATGAAATCCTACTTCGATATGGCAGAGGAATGGTAATTTGGTAATTATTATATCTTCTGCTTTAAGTGTAAGTGCCTATTAGTTGTGGACGACACGGTCACCCAGTATGTTGCTTTCATGCTATAGGAAGTAGTTTACAGTCACAAGATGACTCCTTTGGTGAATGGTAAACATCAATTTCATCAAAAATAAATGTTCAGAGTTAAGAAATCTCTAAAATAATCGGACGTGGTTTTTTTCCAACCAGATGAGAAAAAAATGATATTGCTGCGAGAACCTACTCTAATTCGTCAGGAAATGTGAAATTAATGTATGAGAATGAGAAATTTATTGATTTATGACACATAAACGAGTAAATTATGCATCTGAGTAAATCTCAATCCATTGCGATGATGTAACAACAATATTCAAGAACACATCAACGTGTAACATAAATCTTTGAACTGCCAATAACTGTTTCTTTGCCAATATCAATAACAATAAATTGCAGGTCCTGCAAATCCTCTCTATGTAACAACAACTATATAATAGTAATTTTTTTTGAAACAATAACGAATTGAAAATTAAACCACAAGAAGTGAACTTTCTTCAAGAAATTGCTCGTCGAGATAATAATAATTTTTTGCACTCGAATTGCATATCACAAATATACAGTGTGTTAATTTTAGAATTATTGTTCTGAATAATTTGAAAAATATAGAGAAACTTGAAATTTACTGAAATATTCCATTTTCGTTTAAAGGGAGAACTCTTTTTCGATGAATGGCATCATGATTCATTCCTCATTGTTCAATCATAAGATAATCATTATCCAAGAAAAGACTAAACTTATCAGGAAATGACATTTATTGGATATTGTGAATTGACATATCTCAATATAATGGCATGATATTGGGATTCCTTGCCAATATAATATATTTTTAGAAATTGCGTTACGTCAGGAAATTCTGGTGTGAACACAAAATACTGGACAATACCAAAAAGTTCAACTCTTCGAAAATCCAAATATTGCCAAATACAGAACAAAACAGCAATTCAAATAAATTATCATCATCAATATCTACGTAATAATTTTTCTAATAACTTTCAGGTGTCCAAGTCAATTGATTATTTGCATCGGTGAATTTCCTCGTGTATCAACAAAGGAGTCAGAATCTTCTTTGGTGCTCACCAGCATTCGGGGCACAATTTAAGACGTTTCTCAAGGTCTTCCTATTTGCGATTACATTCTAATCTTGATTTTTCGTCTAGATGATCACGAATTCGTTAATACACTATTAATCATAATAATTTATTAGTGTACCTACCTCGGGAAAGCCGTGTAATGAAAAATGCATATTCAACGGAAATGACAGCTCATAAATTATTTAGACTACTCTAAATTAATCTACATTGAGGAATTGCTTTTTGTTTAGAATCAGAATTAACAGAGATATTTATTCAGAAAAGTCATACAGTGCTAGTCCAAATTTCTTCTTACCTTTTTTTTTGAATAATTATTGTTAATGAAATGTAAATAGACATCTCACATCTTGTGACTCATATCCCTTCCTTCCATGATTTGTTGTTATCACCAATTGTTTATTTATTATCAAGGACTGTACTCAGCTTTGTGCTTTTCAGAAACATATAAAGATTGATTGACAGATAAACTCTTATGAAGTACAAAAAATAGTCAAAGACGCCAATTTTATCGAGAGTACAATGTGTTAACTTTCGAGCATATTTCCAACAAAAAATAATCTCAATGATGACAGAGATGAAAAATTATCGGTGAGAGGACTATTCAATGATATTCGAATAAAAAAACAAGTTGATATTGTTGCATCGTCCTCTCCATATTTGGTATAGTTATTATATCGACACGGATAATGATATTTCGAAACAGTAAACTAATTAACATTTGCATATCGCAAATGAATCAATACTAATATACGAGCGAATTCTTTGCGAACCGGAGATGTTCAACCTATTTCAATATATCGACATATTTTCACACAAAAACGAGTTAATAAGATGAAGAAGATCGGCCTTTCTATATGCTCTGCTCCTTCGACATGCCACAGTGTAATTATCATCTTCAATGTCATATTGTGCAAATTATTCCGATTTAATTATGTCTTTAAATCGACCATTACAGATAATAACGCCCAGTGAAGTACGAATGGGAGTTAAAAAGTGAAAACAAACATACAAGAAGTTCCTCGAATCAGAAGATGCAGAATTAATTATTTTGAATGAATACAGCACTTAAGGTGAATTTTTCAATGCTAGGTTAAAAATATTTAGACGTCTACTAAACGGACAACCTGCGTTTAAAGTGTTTCTTCACCTAAGATTCATGTTGACTGTTGAAGTGACTGTCATTCAATATTTTCAGTGAGATGATTAGCTGTCAGCTACTTTTGTACACGCATGCGCCATGGAATGAATTTAATTGTCAAAAACTGTGATTATAACCTCACTTTCAGATCAAACGTCTGTACGTGTTTTTCAACCTAATAAATGGGAATACTCGATTATGTTTCGATTCCACATGGAAATTTTCTTCAAGATGATGATGATATAGTTGAGAATATTGATTTTTCAGAACAATTTGCAGTGAGATTATGAACTACAAGTATGCAACATGGAAGTAATTTCATTCACAGTTATTTCAGAGATTTTTTAAATTTTCAATAAATCATTAAAAATACACCCAATTAGAGATGCTTCACCTACACCTCTGGCTGGTGTGGCATCCTTTCGCCATGAAACGAATTGGAACCGAAAAAAAAAGTAAATCGCTGTTGATAGTCAACAACACTCCTAGATGTTGACATTTAGCATGGCGATCTAATAAATAAACGAATGCCTCCGATATCATTTTTTATTTCGAAGAAGGATTTTCATGACAGGGACGGGTAATCAGGTGTCGGCGTGTGCACTGGTATTTTATAATTGGTGTCTACAGGATGATCAAGAGATAAGGAAAACATGATGTTCATCCTAGATGGAAAGATTTCACGGATTAAACATTAGTTATTTCTTATTTCTATATTCGAATACATACGTTAATTCGTTCGTTACGAATACTCAATTAAAAAATGTTACATTGAAAACTATAAATATATACAGGGTGGAACAAAACACATGCGGAACATTTCATGGGGTGATTCCTCAGAACATTGTTTTTCGGGACTTTTGGAGAAAAATTCAAACAGTTATTGAAACTAGTCGGAAATTTCAGTTGTCCAATGAAAAACTCTTTCCGAAGCCACGACGTGAACTCGAGCATGAAAAAATGTTTCAGAGCAATAACTGTTGCGCTAGTCCAGTTTCTTTCCAATCGCCAAAAAGTCATAAATCACATTCTCGGATTTCGTAGTGATTCTCGAAAACCGTGCCTAATAAACTATCTGCTTGTGTATAATCATAGCGAATTTTGTTATACATCAATTAGAAGATTCACGTTTCTCTTGCCTGACTAATTAAATCTAGCGTAATATCTTATCCGAAATTTTTGCAATGGTAAACTCATGTAATCGCTATGTTACAGTTACAGAGTGAATGATTTAGATTACCAGAGCAATCTTGAAAACGAAGATGGAAATGAAAATTCCCTTTTTTGACAATGAAAGATTTACAAGACGCTTCAGAAGCAATGATTTTTTTTTCAATATTACAGAGAATCTCAGGATCAGTTATTGAAAATAAATTGATCTGATAGTTATAATTGTAAATTCATTGGCTTGAAGTCAATATCCACTATTTTTGTTATTCACCATCAAGAAACAGTGCTTTACACTCTACACTTTTCAAATTGATAAAAGTTGCTTCACTCAAACTTCTATTGAAAACTAAAGTTGATTTGATGCCATTTCTGTAATGATAATTTTCAAAAACTTTCAAAAATCAGTGAAATTTCCAGAACTTAAAAGACAAATTATTAGATATGGTTTAGACAAAGCAACCTGTTTATTGCATCAAACCTACAGGATTCAAATCCTTGGCCCTGATCTTAGTATATCTTGATCAATTCAAATAGTCTCATTATTTGATTTAATGGCAGATTGCTTTCGAAAATTGGTATCGTAAAATGCCATACCCAGTATGCAAATACATCAGTAATTATAATGGTACATTAAAATTTCCATTCAGCTTGCTGGTAATGTCAACATTTTGCGTGTCATTTCGTGTCCTATTTGTCATAAACAATGAATGATTCAGACATTCTCTATTCAATTTAGTTTATTACACCACCGCTGGTGTTAGTATATGTTAACTTGGAATACAAGAAGTTCACATATTGTTTTATAATATTGTTGTAAAGTTTAAAGATGCATCAATAAAAATATTAATATTGAACAATGAACTATTTTTGGCCCATATCGACCCATCAAATATCACGAGTGGCACAAATCCTTTGAGATAATATCAAAATATAATCACTCATGATGAATATATCACATATATCACAACCTGTATATTAGTAATACTATACCACGAAAGACAAATGTCAGTCAATACTTGTCAAAGATCAGACTGCTCAAAAATGGCTTAAATGTCAAATATTGAACTGTATTTCATCATAATAGCATATTCATTATTGCTGTCATTTTATTATTTCTTGCTAGGACCACTCTATATATTCTACTCTACACGATCTTTTCAACAAAATCACTTTATTCTCTGTTTCTCACATACACATAACCTTTTCTGATATCATATCGAAATGATTTTGCCACAGTTAATAACCCCCGTATCAAATCGAGAGAAGAAAAAAGGAAGAATAAGGTTTTCCTGGTCGATTTTCCGCGGCATCAACGATAATTTGGTTCGCACCATCGCACCCACATTTCGGTTAAATTCAATAAAGATAAAGATAATACGATACCTACCCATTAAGTGTTTCATCTCGGATGGCCATGGGCTGGCGTGCCGATCTACATTACAGATTTTGACGGATGGGTTTCTTATGAAATGGAAGTGTATTGTTTGTTATTTTTGGGCGATCGCGTATACGCAAAATATAATGACGTTAATTAAATCATTTCACGATGACAATTCACCAAGAATAATAATGCATGAAATTTTTCATTCTTCCCATACAAGATCCGTATAAGAAGATGATTATTTTTTTAATTTTGAATTCTTCTTTGAAATTTTGTGAAAATTTGCATTTTTATGCACCAAACATACTGTATTTTTCTGAATTGAAATAATCATTTCACATTCCTGAACATTGGAATCTGAAAATTCAATTACTCCGGCTTATATTTTTGTGAAGATGCAAATATATCGACAAAAAAACGTATTACAAAATATCCAATTGTTTCATGAATGTAAAAATAATAATATAGCATTCCTCTCATTCCCCTCAATTTTTGTTGATTTCTCGATCTGTCGAAAAGATTAACGGATCAGCGTACTGGAGAATTTCTCATACAAATCTTTGGCGAAGGGTGTTGTACAAGAATAATGGGTGGTGGGGAGAGATTTTTGTGATGCACTAGCAATATGCAATCTAGGATGGACACCCAGCCTCTATAAATAAATAATTGTAACGCGATCAAACTGCATCAGAACATCAAAACGCACCATGAAAATAGTAAGTAGATAGATAATAAGCTGTTTTTTTACAATATATATAATAATTGTGACGTTCGTATGGTTTTCAATCGGTTCGAAATATTTTATTTTCATAATTTCCTTAAGAAAAATAATCCTATTGAATAAATATATTGAAAGGAACAATTACTCACACCTAACCAACTTTAGTGAATGTTTATAGAAGAAAAGATCTCTGCTAAAGATATTTTCATATCTTAGGCAAATTTTCTGTTCTTCATATTTTTAACACGTCATATATTTTTTCTTGTACATCTGCCAATCAAGTAAATTGAAACAAATACACATTGAGCATGTATTAATTAATATCATCAAGAATTAGTGTTGAAAAATGAAAAATGTCATCATAGTTTACGTCCATAGAAAGATAAAATTATTTCCTCCCTTCTTAATTTTCATTTCATTTGGAAGTTTCTTCATGACCATAATATTTTCCAATAATATTGATGATCATAGATATCATTCATAAAACATTCATTTCCAATTTCACTTGAATGAAAATTTAAAAAAGTCAGCTAAATATTATTGAATTATTCTTAAATATGTTGTTGCTAAATATTATTGAAACATTCCTGAGACATCTCAATACAAAGTTATGGAGTTCATATCGTTATATGCTACAATTGAATCCGAATAAATACACAACATACATATTCATCGAAGATCCATCTGAAGGAAATCCCAAATACTTTTTTGATACACCAAACACACATTTTAGCTGCTTTCCTTTTCGTATATTTCATAATTCAAAAGTATTTCTTTCTATTTCTATTCATTTCCAATTTCACTTGAATGAAAATTTAGTCAGCTAAATATTCAATTTCGTTCCCATAATTTCAGGTCGTTTTCACCACCGTCTTGGGTATAGCTCTCGGCGCCCGTCTCGACACCTCCTACTTACCACCTAGAGTGGGCGGTTTCGGTGGAGGCGCTGGAGGTGGATATCCCGGTAGCGGGGGAGGCTATTCCGGTGGAGCTTTCGGAGGACGAGGAGGAAGTGGATTCGGCGCAGGGGGTGGATTTGGTGGATTCGGGGGTGGTGCAGGATACAGGGGTGGACCACAAATACCGATTTTGAGGTTAGGAACCGATATACCCCTTTTGTTATCCCGCAGCTATCTTCCTTATAGGAGCTCAGCAAATATCGGACAGACTTTGAAAAACCTTCAAGAATTTTCATGTTATTTTGGCCTAAAAAAATAACTAGTGAAAAAATGCATCCTTCTTATAATCCAGGTACGAAAACAATCCTAACCAGGGCGATGGGTCGTACAACTACCTGTACGAAACGGGCAACGGGATCAACGCCCAGGAGCGCGGCTTCCTGAAGGCGGGGGTGGGCCCGGAGGGCGCCCAACAGGCGGACGGCGGTTTCTCCTACACCGCCCCCGACGGTCAGCGCATCAGTCTCACCTACACCGCCGACGAGAACGGGTTCCGCCCCCAAGGTGCCCATCTGCCCACGCCGCCGCCTATTCCGGAGGCCATCTTGAGGTGAGCGGTTAAAATTGAGGTTTTCTATTAGCCAAAAACATTCAGTGATCTATTTACAGAGTGAATCGAATTCATATGTATAGATCATTATCGTTTTTTTTTCTGGACTAACCAGCGTTGGCATGACAAAAATATCATTTGTCACTATATGATAAAACACTTTTTTTTTCATTCAATTTGAATCTTGGTTTGAAATAATTGAACTTCCTACATTACACAATGCGCATGCTCTGTAGTATACCAAACCGTTGTTAAAATCTATTTTGATACATATCAATCTTAGTATGACAGACCACCAAGATTAATTATGAAAATTAAAGCACTCATAATATTAAAATTCAATCATAAATTCTCCATATTACAAAAAAAAATAAGAAGAAAGTAATCTACTGATCCCACATTTTTCAAATAGTTCAAAGATTGTACTCATTAATGAAAATTCAAAACTACACTCGGTATCCCAAAAATTAGTATGTCTGTGAAAGTTTCCATTACTCCCTAAAAAATTGTATATTCTCCATAAACAGGTAATTGTGTCGAAAAGTAAAATGAGAATGGGCAAATGAGATGATTCAAAATCAATTCAAAAGAAATCATCACAAAACCTATTCAATATTGATTACTACTAATGCTAGAGTAGTTTTTTCACACAACACAGTTTCACGATCCATAACGTTGGGTAATGATAATGTAATTAAAAATGATCATGCGAAATACCAAATACATATAATATATCAACACAATTAGATTACATACATGGGTGCATTACAATAGGTGAAAGTATATCACTATTCTGATGATATTCTCGAAATGAAAGCCTACGGGCATGTTTTGAAATGTTTCATATCCATCACGAAGAGATACAACAGTTGAGCAACCTATAACTAATAGGATAATGTTGTTACTATTGTTTTGCTTTATTTTTTTGCCTCTGCTTCTCACACAACATGTGTTGAGAACTCAACTAACATTGAGTTTACTGAAAATTTTTCACAGATCCCTCGAGCAAAACCGATTGGAGGAAGCCAGAGGAGGATACTCAGGAGGGTATTCGGGAGATGAGGGTCAGTACCGCTCCGGAGGATATAGATACTGAAGAAATAATTTCCATAGTGTAATTCAGAGCCAGTTGAAAACGACAAAACAGAATGAATTTACTTTAGTTCGTAAGTAGAGTTGAGCTATTTTAAATATTTAAATATTTATTAAACATATTTTTGTATGTGATTTCATGTGAATAAATGCATAACCAGGTACAAACACTTTTGAATATATTCTATATGTTTGGCAGAAAAGAATATGCACTTTTGCCAAGTTTATAGAAATTACTATAGACAAACAATCATATGAAACACTTCGAGAATGTCTACTCAATAATCACTATTTTATTGATAATTCAAGAAAGTATCTCGTTGAGAATTGCCCATTCATAAAGAACACTCATTACATTTCCATTCTGATCGTAAATCAAATGTTAATTGCTCTTTCTCTATGCTATACCAATGAGTCAGTAATAAGTAGATTTTATGAGAAATATCACCTGACATTGAGGAAATTGATTGATGTTAAACTCACTCAGCGATCTCGTCTACAATTTTCTTACCTTCATTTCTTGTTATTTTGTGCACTTCTTTCGATACCAAGGATAGAAAGTTCAAATAAAATCGTCAAAAATGTAAGTCGCATGTTTATTGAAGGTACTTCAGATTAATAAAAAATTCATAATATTAATAAAATATGCCTTTAACAATAGTCGGATTAACATAAAATTTATTGCACGATCCCGTGAAGTCTACCCCGCAACGCTTTTTCCAAGTGCGATCCGTCCCAATAGATTTTTCCACACTCTTCGCAAACATAAAAGAAATCGTACTTGCTCACGATAGATTTCGGAATTGCTTCTACTTGGATATTGATACCCAACCGGGTGCGGCAGAGCCCTACATCGATTTTTTCATCTGGACCTGAGAAAAACAACTTCCATGAAATACGAATACTGGACAAGATATTGCCCATTTTTCAACTTACACAAATCCCATTTTCTGGTAGTTGATACCGGAAGCGTCGGCTCTTCAAAATAGTCCTCCTCGCTTGAAAACCCAGTAGCCTCATCTTCGTAATAACATGCCGGTGGGGCACAAAGTTTCTTTTCAAGGTTCTCGACTAAAATGTTCATTGTCGAGCGAGAAACTTTGACGAAATTATTGCCGTTGCACACCTGAAAAAAAACACGCAATCAAACAAGTGATGACGGATTTATAAATGTCATTATTGGTAACTTTTAATTTTTTCCTGAAATTATTCTTGAATGTGTTGTTGCTAAAGGAATATTATTGAAACATTCCTGAGACCATTCATCAAGAAGTTATGGAGTTGTTTTGTTCATATTTTTCTATGCTACATATCTCATTAAATCCGAATGAATTTACAACTTCTCAAATACTTTCTCTATGATACACCAAATATACATTTTAGCTTCTTTCCTTTTCGGTTATATTTCATAACTCAATAGTATTTCTTTCTTTTTTATATGTTACTGAATTCCTCTCACCTGACATCTGCTGAACACATGATCTTTTGTTATTACTATTTTGTAATAAGCTATAACTTCTTTCAATTGTTCTTCCACATCCTCGCTATTAACCTTCAAACACCAACCGCCTGGGACAGAACCATTCAACTAAAAAAAGTTATATAAGAAGTGGAGAAGAACATCATCGATTCGCTAAGTGACAACTAATCAGATTTTATTCTGGGAAAGTTTAGTTAATAGATATCATGATTGTAATCTTGCAAACAATGAAATGAATTCGTTTGAAAATGCAGGCATTGGAATTACTGTATTATCAATATGACCTTTTGGCTTTTGGCAGATAACTTTCTAAGTTCATTTTAGCAGAACAATGTAAAAGGAATGGAATGATATTTTCGATTCCCTAAAACTATGACAATTTACTAACGCTATAAACGGTTCAAATCATACGAAACATTCATATTCTTCGAATATTAACAGTTTAGTTTCATTATTTTTGACAAAAAACACTAATAACCAAAAATATCTTGACATTACGTTAACAACGCTATAAGTGAATCATAAGTCACATGTCGGTTCTCTCACCATTTTAAATGTTTCGTATCCCGCCGTCAAGACATATCTTTGCTCATCTTGATAATACTTAACGCAGTCCATGTGTTCCTGATGATTTTCCAAGATGGCGGTGTTGATACCGCAGCTCCTCAACTTCTTGCCCAAACCTTGCAGCATCGTGTCGCAAACGACTTTAATTTTTTCAGCGGGGACAGGATCAGGATGTGGACTGGGCGGTTGGGCGATTTCTTGTCTCGCCTTCGAAACTTGTTTCTGGAAGATTCAAGGATTAGGGGTTTATAGTTTGTTCTGCCCATACACTCCCCATTTTTTGTTCGTGATAAAAAATATTACTTATATTCGTTGTATTGGCGAATGAATTTAAGATTGCAGCGCCACAGTCGGCAGTCACAAAACCACACATGCAGACATTGGATAGTTTCATTGCATTAGGTTATATGTGTTTTTTCGTTGATGAAGTGTGGGTTTATAATGAAGATAAAGACATTCCAGACTTTTGTAGTGAGCTAAGGCATCCATGTGAATGTATTTTCATATTTCTAAAAGTGGTAAGCATTATCATTTGTTTTATTCACTGTATTATATTGAAAATAATACGAGGTTAGAATACTGTTGTGAATGTGAATGGTTTGATCAAAATATATAGGATTCTGATGATTTGTTTTATTTTTAGATTCGAATGGCAAGATTCAGTTTGGGGTACTTTGAAGGCACAAACACTTTTATAAGTGTTCATGAAGGTGAAGAAGTTTTGAGTGCTGGACATCATAATATCATGATGACAAGAAAATTGTTTTTGTAATGGAATGAATTATGAATTCAAAGTATTTGTTTCTTCTGATGTTTTTTGGTGAGAAGTGCTAAATAAAATGGATAATGTGAGATCTTGTTTCAATTTTGTTGATACCTGAACAATGCTATGCTCGACTGTGACCATTGATGTAACAGGAATTTCATCTATCTACCCACGATATTTATATCACCAGCTTGAGGAAAAGCATGGGAATTAATATAGGAATTTTGATTTTACCGATTCAGAGTTTTACAATATTTCAAATATTCAAATTCAGTAGAAAATCAACAAAACATAATACCAAACACAAGAACTATGCCCGCACGTCTAGTTATTTTTAGTGCCACCAGGTGGCGTATCGCTTATGTTCATTTGCCAATTGTTATAAGTGTACATTTCTACGAATAATTAGTATAGTACACAGTACAAATGAACCAATATTTCTGAATCGTGAAATCGAATAAACGAACCTTGTTATTGGCAATCTTCTTCGGCTTCCTCTTGGCTACCTTCTCGTTGGTCATAAGATTCCAGCAGGTGTCATCGAAAGGGAATCCAAATGATTCACAACAATTCTTGAGGACGTCGTATACCTGGATGAGGCAGTACGCGTCCAAAGCGGCGTACTGAATCTGGCTGTCGCGTAATGGTCGTTTCTCCCAATTCGAGAACTGGTCGCTTTTGTCCAATGGCCGGCCCAAGCAATGCTGTACGAGGGAGCTGAGGCTTGGCCCACCTTTTTGTACTGAAAACCCACTCGATCATGCATCAATCAGTAAAACTAATTACAATACAATTTCTTTATACAGTTTCTTTATTTAAAAAAGATAGTTCTGAAAGATTTGGTAATCTTGTTTACATTTTCCAAAATAATTTGAAAAAAATCCTTCACCTAACTTTCTATTCATACGAATCGAGGAAAATGACAAGCACCAACACCGCACTTTGTGGCAAGCTGTCACAACTATCTTGCTTAAATATGTAGACTATAGAATTGAGTATTGATGTTCATCTCACTTATTTCAATTCAACTTACCTTCGTAAGGTAATTTTACTTCCGGAAATCTATCCAAGTGCTTCCAAAATGAACATAGATCTAGAAAACCTACTTGTTTGGTAGAAAAATTCAAATGTGGCAGGGTTTGTCTTATCATATGAATATCACCGGTCAAACTAAAACCTGGAAAACAAAAAAAAAAACATACAAATAATTAATCTCAACGTTGAAAGTATAAACAGCTGTGTAAGAATTTCTAATTTACCCACCTACTTTCAATATATCACAATTGTTGAAAATGAACGTTCCCAGTTCTTGCCACAGGTGCGGCGATTTGTTGCTAAGATTGATTATATCAAGTACGAACACATTTTTTCTAGTGGCAATCTGCATCAGAGCCAATTCATTAAGCTTACTGCCGAAGGTAGGTTTCCATTCGCAGTCGATGCCAATGATATCAACATCCTGAAAATCAGGAAGAATCCAGAAAAGTTTTAATCAAGGTAAAAAACTTATAAATCGTGATCGTTTATGAGTTAAATATAACTGCTAGATGATGAGAGTTGTGAAGAAAATGACGAAAAATTAACAGAGAAAGAATTATTGAATAGATTTCCATATAGTTAATAATATGATTGGGTAACATTAATCATATTTGGTTTTCATTCTCTTGTTTGGTGGTTCAATATTTTTATTTAAGAATTGGGTATTTCAGTATATTTCGGATATTAATTTGCATTATTTTATTCCTTTATATATTACTCATCTGTTATGAAGTATGACAATGAATCAATCCTACGAAAAATGTGTGATATTATTTATTTTTCAATGTAATCTGAAGGTCTAATAACTCTTGATTGTTCTCTAAAATCCCTTTGTTTATTCTTCTTTGCGTCTTTCTTCTCCTATACCAACACATCGACCGTTCAAATTGGAGACAGTACACGTTTTTTCTCTACAATGATATCAATTAAATTTGGACTACTAGTTCTCACGGTAAGTAGAAAATACTATTCGTATTATTGTTATTGAGTGTGAAAATATATCAGTAATGATGATTATACATTTTACAGGTCCTAAGCACAGTCTGCACCACTACTAGCCTACACGAAACTCTGATACCTAGGAAAGCAAATACTTCGACGACATTGCACAATCCACAGCGATTTTTGAATTTGCCTATCATCGCCCAAATACTGTCTCTAATTTTCACCCCAATTGAAGCAGTTGTCTCATCAGTGTTGCCAGTTATATGCACCTTCATAAGCTTCATAGTTTCCATCGCAGATGGCTTTAATAACAACGTGCTCTCTAACCTTATTTATTTGGTAGACACTTTAGTGACGCTTTTGAGTTCATATCTTCAATACAGTATCCCGTTGATAATAGTCGAGACGATATTGGTCATAGCCAATGAAACCATAGGAAACTTGACTTCTTTGGCTAGTACTTATGGATGTACAGCTACGAGTGGTATAGAAACTCTCATTGATAATATTTTTTCCTTCATAATTGGAATATTTGAATAAAATTTCGATCCATATGAATCACCAATCTTTATGAAATTGCTTCCCAAAAATGTTTATTCATGTTGACTCTTTTGGAGTTCAACGTTGGTCAAATGCGATAATTCCACTGAGAATTTATAGAACAAGCAAATTTATCCTCTAGACTCCATATTCCATAAGTAATTGTAATTTGGATTTGATGAAATGGAAGTATAATAAATATACCTCTAGAGAACTTAAAATGTATATAGCATCAGGAAGAATATATCTTGGGTATAGGCAGACCTCTATAAGAGTACCAAGGAACGCAATTGACTACGCCAGATTTAGTTACAGATCTTATCGATATCCCTACTTCCAGTTATTCAAAGGGGAATCATAATGATTCCCAAAATTCTTCAGCTATTCTTCACGTTCTCATCACAAGGCCCAAGATGAATTGTTTCCGGTACTGTATAAATGAATCATTGTTATATAAGAAATACACATTCAACCAAAATGAATCAATAAATATTCAATATAGAAATGACAAGATATTTCAATATATATAATTTCAATTGTTAAGACTCACGTTTTATACACGTAACCATTTCATTCTGAATTGTGTTGTAGTGTTTAATATTTATTTAAAATGATATCACTCTTCACTTTCGAAATTTAAATGAAGCCACCAATATTCAATCTTTTCTTGATTAAAATTAATGTTATTTTTTGTCTTTGAAAAAGAATGGGATTTCGAAAATATTTTTTTGGGCTAATTTTATCAGGAACGTGTGTATTGCTGAGTAGTTTATAATTCAGCTGAATGTCTGAAGGACAAATTTTTCCTGACAAAATTTTCATTTGTTTGTTTTCATAACTCAATTAAATCCTCTTATTTATTCTCAGAGATAAAGTAAAATGTATTGAAAATAGAATAATAGATCAAAATTTCAACAATCGTCGCCAATTTATAGTGAAAATATCTCTCCTAAAATGGAACCAACTAGATTTGCAATTTTACTTGGTTTTATGGTAAGTTGAATACAATATTGAATACACCGTTGTCACTCGTCTTTTTTGTTAATGCTTTCTAAACAAGTTACGATTCAAGACTATTTAAACTGTAACATTCATTCATTTATATTATTTTGTGTAAAGTGTACATCATCTGTTCCACTATAAAATTATTTCAATTTTTAGATTTTATTGACAACCTGCTTGGCTGTCAAAACTCCTGACGAAATATTAGACGAAAACCTCACGCTGAAGAAATTGTACACCCTCGCCACCTACGATGGTCCACTGAGATCTTTGAACATACCGATACTCGGTCAGTTGTTATATGTGGTTCTCAAACCGATCCAAGAGGTTGCAAATACGGCCCTTGCTCTCGTTTGTTCCTCTATCGACCCACTCGTCACAGTAGTAGAAAGCTTCAGGAGTGTGGTTCTTTCTAATTTAATTTCTCTGGTGAATGTTTTGGAGACGCTGGTGATTTTTCTACCCACATATAGCACCCCCTTGGCTGCCATCAAGACGTTAATGACTGTGACCAACACAACAATAGGGAATTTGACTTCCTTGGCTAGCACTTATGGGTGTACAGTTACGACCAACATTGAGTCTGCCCTCGACAGTATATTATCAAGCATAGTTGGCATATTTTCATGATTTTTCCATTCTTATAATTTTAATCAATTAAATGTAGATACATCATATTAAAAATAGAAATTTAGAAAAAAATCCTTTCATTCAACTGAATCATTAATAAATGCATAAACCTTAAGAATTGGTCAGAAATATTGGAGCAGAATATTCACTGAATATATACCATTTGTTCTAGTTAAAAGTGATAAGTACAGTATGAGTACGGAAATGGTTAGTACACTCACTTGGAAACCCATGTCTAAGAATTTTTCAAATTTCGCAGGATTATCAATGAGATGGATATCATTGGTAGACAACGGTAGTTTGTGGTATTCCACAGGAGTCTGTTGTGGAAGGTCGTCATTCCAATCATCCTCTGGTTGTTGAATCATCTTTTGCTGCATCCTAATATCGAATCAAACGAACAAAATAAGCATTTTTTTCCTGCAAACAATTATGAAATAGGTGTTTTCAACAAAAATATCATTACTCAAAATGATTAAAGACAACATGGTATTATTGTCAAATAGCGTATACAATATATACTAAACTAATATTAAAGTATCCCAATTGAGATAACTGCAAAATTATTAAATTCTTTTTTGCTAAAATTGAATATATGAACATAGCAATATCAACGAATATAATGAAATAATAATTTTCCTTTCAAAGATAAAAACAAGTAGTTATATTAAATAATAGAAGTTGTTGAAGTGATCACTGGATGTTCTCACCTGTCCCCATTGGGATTCTCTTCTAACATTCTCACACCATAAGGCCAATCTTTCTTGTCAACTTTGTAGAAATGAGCCCATCTAAGAGCCTCAGCAAATTCACCATACTGAGCTACTAGGTATATAAGTTCTTTCTGAAGATCTTTTTCTTCGCCGACCGCTTCCTGTACCATTTCTTTCCAACTCTCGTCTCCTACAATTTGAGTTATTACCAATAAAGAATTCACTATTGGCACAAAGAATTCAACTGTTTTAGGTTAGAGGTAATATAATTTTGAAATGAGAGCAAACTTACCAAAGCTATTGTCAATGAATCGTTTATGCAGAAGAAAGTTCAGTGCCCCCTCGTTCCTCCTCTTGTTCAGATTCGGCGTCAATTCAGAAGGTAACTTGAAAGTCTTCACCAGCCTTGTGATCAATTTTTTCCAAGGCTTAGCGTGCATCTTGTCGTATTTCACATCGGTGATTTTATGTCTCCTAGGTATTTTGAAAAAATTCTCATAAAAAATTCATTAGTGTGATCACTATTTACCTGACATAGTCATCCATCGCTTCTCTGACAGATGTATTCTCTAGTACACCATCCAAAAACTTCACCAGCTCCTTCTGATGTCGGGGATTGTCTTTCAAAAACTCATCAATGCCGAAAAGCTTGTCTTGCAGCACTAACGGCACCAAAAAATCCTCGATGGAGAACTTCTCTTTTATGTTCAACAGCGCCGAATATTGACACGCCTTGGAAGAATTCAGTAATCGATTATGTCAGCAACAATGGTCAGGTTCCAAAATCACATATGTCCGATATTTTAATTTATTAAAATGTTGTTGGATAAAACCCATCTCAATTTATGGCAGATATGGTTAATTCCCAATACCACAGTTTCAAAATAAGAATATCTAGTTTAATTACCTCTTTGTACTCTTTTTTTTGTATCATACACCTAACAACTTCTAAAAATATATCACTGTCTTGAGCCAGTTCGTATACGTCGACAACCATTTTGACCATCGTTTGGCTGCCCTGCTTGCGAATCAACTTGAAGGCGTCGATCTTCGTCTGGATAGTAAGTAGGTGGACAATTCTATTCTTGCAGGTAGCGCTCCAAGTGCCGAATTCTTCGATGACGAACATCGGTAACGACTTTGCCTTTGCATTGTGGAACTCCTGGCAGTTGTACAGTAGCCTCAAGGTTTGCACATATGGGTCTGTACAGCTGTTGAAGTAATTGTGTATTTTGCTCACCACCGGTGGGCTTCTCTTTACTGTAAAACAGTATAGACTTGTTTTGATAGGGTTTCTCATGAGTCAAAATTGTATGTAATTCACACAGGCTTGATAATTTTTCCATAATTCAAGAGTGAAATGAAAGTATTAGGTAAATCATTGAAATTATATATTTCTCTCTCCAAAATTCTCTTCCTTTAATAAATGAAATATAATGTTTCATCAACAATTGTTATAGTCCAAGAAAAAAAATCATTAAAAATAATGAATCTAGAAGTTTCAGTCAAGCTTATAGGTATCATTTGAAAAACTACAATAGGAAAAATATTGTAGAAATGTGAAATCTGAAATGCATTCATGTACTATGTCAAATACTTCATAATGACAATTTTAATAATCTACTATAAAAAATTATGCAATTTCTACAGGTGCTGAGGTGTTTGTAAACATTCAATAGGAACATTCCTGATTGCAATATCATTTTGAACAATGGTGAATTGAAATTATAGACCTATTTTATGAATCATATTGTGTGAGCTCAAAATACCTGAACTGAGTCATATATTGTTATGAAACTAGAATATTTCCTTGAATAACAATGGTATTTGATTTCTTCAATTAGCAATGTAATAGATAAATATCTCACAGACCATATTAAAAAGTCATAATCAATACACTCACAGCATTCATAAAAAAATCTCACTTACACAAATTCCAAATGCTCTTCAATTCCTGTAGAAATGCCAAGCCCTGGTCATCTAAATCTAAATTAATACTTATATCTGAACAACAAATTTTATTGTCATGATTTGATATGTTTGGCTTGTCGATAACAGAGTTATCTCTGGCTGGAGGAGACCTAATATTCTGATGTCTGTCATAGTTTCTAGAACTCCTGTTGTGGAAGGCTCTGCCCCTACCACGTACTCTCCCTGGTTGAGGAAACATACTCAAATCTTGAACAGAAAAGGTCTTTTATTGATCTGTTGAAATGTTGAGATAGTATGAAGTGGCATATTTCTTGCAAAACTTGATGATTTTTCAAAGGAGAATGTCAAATGAATGGGAACGGATGACAGATGGATAACCTATTTTGTACTCACGTATTAAAATAGTTGAGAAAATATCAACTATCTCATTTGGACACTTTGATAAAGTCTATCAAAGTTCTCTTTCAATAAGAATACTATGCTAGACTAGACTTATATTATTGGCATTAAGTTTTATCTGTTTATTTTTATTTTCTCAGTGAAATTATGAATAATTTGAACGTCAGTGTCATTCTTGTCACCAGTGTCAATCCTTCTTTTTCTTCCTATTATATGAGCTTGGGGCGCGTTCATAAACTTACTCACAGAGTAGAGTAAGAGTACGATCACGTGATTAGAAATATATGTTGATCATTGCTCCTCAATAGTCGTTCGAAAAATGTCAAGTGAATTCCAATGACCTGTCAAAACAAATTCAATATGGCGGGAGTAGGCACACAATGCTTTGTTTACATATTGTTATGTTATAAATTGATGTAAAAGTTGTGAGATTTTTGTTTTCGTGACTGCATCAAATGATTTTTCATATTGTTTAGAGCTTATTAGTGGTATTCTCACTAAAAAATGCCTGTTACATGCCTTTTAGTCAACTGTGGAAGTCGTTCCAAGGATGATGTAAAATTCTTTTTAGTGCCTGCGGTTTTAAGCCACAGGTTTCTAACGGATAAAAACGGATTGTCTGAAAGGCTATGGATAGCAGCAATTAAGAGGGACGATCTTACTGAATCGATACTAAAAAATCAGAGAGTCTGCAGTAAACATTTTATAACTTTTATTGTATTTACATTGTACATTTTATTCAGAGCAAATAAAAGTGCACCCACATGACTGCAAACTTCACTGTGTCCAGCCATTCATGGGCAATGTGCTGTTAATACACTTTCATCTTTGATGCCACGATGCACCAAACGTCCAATGGTTTCTCATTCCCTCTCTGAGAATGTTTGACCTAAAAAAATTGCTGAATAAACAAAAGTCAATAGAGATGAACACAATGTTCTCAACACGTTGAGAACTTTGTGCATAAATGCCATACATATTCGACTGGTCCCCAGCTCTGTGTATAAAGATAGTACTCATGTTTCTGTTTGTTTTGTGGAAATATTACTTCCAGGATCACCCTGTATTTCTTTTCACCACCCATAGAAGAAAAAAGTGACATACAGATAGATGTGAAAGATATTGATGTACTTAATATATGGAATATAACAAGATCACTTAAAAATTACTGTGAAGAGCACAAACAACACTTGACTATGAAATTATATCTGATCATACAGTTCTAAAAAAAAGTTACCTTTCTCACTACAATGTAGATACCATTCACCACTTTTGTCCTCACATTCACAACAAAACCCGACTCATTTTCTCTTTGGTGTGATAGCTATGGGTGAGCACAAATATGAAACAATATCTATGCTTGAAATATGTGAAATTCCATGAATTGAACTATCTAATTCCTGAATGTTGAATGTAAAAGGGTCTACATCATTTTCTAACTTCAGCTTCGTTTGATATCTGTAAATAAACATTCCATTTCACATATAGGAAACAAACTGTTGTGTAAACAAATTGGATTTTTCAGCTTACCTTTTACCAATATCTGGATTTTCCAACAATAATGCCTTTACATTCACACTCTGCATCTTAAAAAGTCTATTCTTTCATCGAAAGTTGATTACTTTATAATCAATTAATAATGAATACATTGAATACCATCATTATGTTGCTGGTTATTACTGTTTCAATACAAATCAGAATAATCAGATACAAATCATATACAAATACAAACCATCAACTAAGTTCCTTGTAATTGCCAATGTCATTACTGTCAGAGTATATGAATACTCTTTTCAAAAGCAGAGTATGTAGAGTTTACTACGAGTAAATTTCTGAACGATTGTCAATGCATACTCTATGAAGCTAGAATACGTTTACGAACGATTCGAAGTAAGCAGTCCATACTCTGAGTAAGTTTATGAACGCAACCTTGAATCATTTTTGATCTCAAGTATCAAACCCAATTTTTAGTTTGATATAAGCATCAAATCTCAACATCTCATAAACTCCAAATTTGCGATACAGGAATTATTTCTACAATCGAATGAATAAAATAGTCATTTCGACTTATGACATTTGTTAGGCATTGACATTTATATATAACCTAAAAAGCCTCCCAAAAAAAAGGAAACGTCAACGAGTAAACAAGTTTATTTATTAGTCATCCGACAATCCGACATCCGAACCTGATTCATACGTCGGCAGAAATCGTATATTTTCAAAAATAGCTTGGTACTATTCCAGAATCTACAAGATTTTTCTCGGAGTAACTTCCAGATACGTCCAAGTATGAGTGTGAACGGATTCTCCGATATCGTCAACGGCCCTTTGGCCCAGTACCTTCAGATATCATCGAAAATCGGCGGAGATGTCGGTGAGCATGCTAAGCTTGTTCAAGATGCTTTTGGAGCCCAATTGCAATATGTACGCTTGGCCAGCGAGTCCGCTCAACCCGCCCAAAGCCAAATAGCAAATTTCCTGAAGCCTACCAGCGATAAGATCAAGGAAATCCAGAACTACCGCGAGAAAAACCGTACATCCCAGTACTTCAACCACTTGTCAGCTATCAGTGAAAGCATCCCTGCTCTAGGGTGGGTCACCATAAGTCCTGCACCTTCTCCATTTGTGAAGGAAATGAATGATGCAGGACAGTTCTACACAAACAGAGTTCTTAAGGAGTGGAAAGAAAAGGATAAGACACATGTAGACTGGGTCAAGGCTTGGGTTCAGACTTTAAGCGATTTGCAAACATATGTGAAGCAGTATCATACCACTGGATTGGTCTGGTCTGGTAAGATGAATAAATTCTATATCAAAGCAAGAGATGACAATGAATTCAGCTTCATTAATTTTATTATTCTTTATACATTATTATAAATCAAACAGATTTATGTATTGTTTCAATATTGGATTCAAATATGTAGTCATCAACACATTGAGACCATTTCAATAATAACTCTCCTAAATTTTAGTTATCAGAAAATTTCTAATCAGAGAATCAACAATCTACAAACACTGTTGCTATACTGTCTGAAAGAGTTACTGAATAAGATAATGCATATCAAAGTAGTGATTGATTGATATAAATTCTGAAAATTGAAAATTTTATGAACTGTTTTCACAAATTTATTTTACATAAAAGACACCATTCAAGTAAAACAAACATCAATTATGTGAACAACAAGATGATCTTCAGTAATAATTATTTCAATTTCCATCTTGGATGACTGACATAAATTTTGACAGTTCAAAATATCATTGAAGGTGAATTTCCAAATACAATTGAAAATGTTTCCGCAACAAATTATGAGCATTTCAATAACCATATAGAAAAGTGAAAATTAACTCATACAACAACATTAAAAAATAAAATGTTCAATTTGGTTTGGTCTCAACAATGGTCAATTCTGTAATGATAAGCAATACATTTTAACCAACCAGGTGATATTGAAGGTAAGTATAATCTACAATATTTTTCTCATAATCATTGAGCATCTCAACTATACAGTCTTACGAAAATTACATAAGTAAAACCAGTCTCAACAAGGTATCCAATATAGAATTGAAGAAAATAAAATTAGACCAATATCTGCAAGAAACTATTTCTTATATTACTTGCTTCACTCTTTAATTCATGAATTGTTGAATAATTATCTACAGGAAGTTATCAAAATGTGCTACATCATCACAGGAACTGTGGTTTGTACCCATCACAGATAAAAAAATCAAAGAAAAAAGTTGAAACAACCGTTATTTCCATATTTAGGAAATATGAATGAATATATGTTTCATTGTCTGAACAATAAATTTCTCGACGACCATATTAAGTATAACAGTATAGATAACAAAATTTAACCTTGAAAGCATCAACATTCTTTCATCTATCTTTTATCATTCAATAATAAATTTTTTATTATTATTTTATCATTACAATAAGTAAATATTGCATACTTCCCTCGTGAAAAAATATAGCTGAATAATCGAATGACTAATTCGAAAGGTTTCCATTTATATTTCCAATGATTCATCCATGTTGATTTTTAAATAAATTCATTAAATATCATCACCTTCCTAAATAAATAATGGCGTAACAGCAATATGCGGGTGATTTATGTTCGACAGAAATTATATCTATAAATTTTTTTGTTTTTTTTTTATTATGCAGTCCAATGGAGTCATCGGTGGGTTTTCAATAGTTATTCCATTATTTTTATTTTATGGTAACAATAAAATTGATAATTCAAGATTAGAAACTGGAGAATAAGAAATGGTTTCTCTTCTACATGTACGGCACAAAAAGTTGGACGACATGTTCATAACTTATCTCGATTATCCAGGCAAAGGGGCAGCAAAGGGCGGCGCCGCGCCTCCTCCGCCGCCCCCCGGCTGCCCACCCCCGCCTCCCGTCCTCGACTTCGACGCGGGTGCGGCTGGAGACTCCGCCTCCTTGGACAGATCGGCGCTATTCGAGCAGATCAACCGCGGTCAGGACATTACGAGGAGCCTGAAGAAAGTGACCTCGGACATGCAGACGCACAAAAACCCGACGCTGCGTCAGGGACCAGCGCCGTTCAAGGCGGCCGCCCCCGTGGGCGGCGCTGGACGGACCGTCTCGGCGCCCGTCGACAAACCTCCGGTGTTCACGCGGGACGGCAAGAAGTGGATGATCGAGTACCAGAAGGGCAGGCATGATTTGGTAGTTGAAGGAGCCGAGATGAACAACGTCGTTTATCTGTTTAAATGCGAAAACTCGACGGTCAGTAATTGATTTTCTTCAATGTATTAGTCAAATTTCACCCCATGTTGAGTTAGATCAAAGAAATGTACAATGGAGAATTAATGAAATGAATTGTTGAACTCTCATTACAATACAATATTTCTCCTAAACAATTATCTGATAATTTGTTGTGCTCACTCAGGTGACCGTCAAGGGCAAGTTGAATTCAATCACCCTGGATTCGTGCAAGAAGACGTCCGTCGTGTTTGACAGTCTCGTCTCGGTCGTCGAATTCATCAATTGTCAATCAGCTCAGATGCAAGTACTGGGCAAGGTGCCAACTATCTCTATCGACAAAACTGACGGTTGTCAAGTCTATCTCAGCAAAGATTCTCTGGATGTAGAGATTGTCAGGTCAGTATCAGTGTGAAAATCGCAAGCTCGTAATAATTGGAATTTGCTATGAATTTATAACTATAGATTAATTCATTTCAATTCAATTTTATCTCAATGGTGCAAATTGAAGATTCTTATTGAAATTCTAATCGACTGAAATAATTTTGGCTCCAATTGTATGGGCAAGCCTTCACAATGACGAATAAAATATCATTGAAAACATACTGGTTGTATGGACTTCACTTCACCTTAAAAATGTTTCTATATATATTTTTTCAATTTCAGCAATCTTTAAAATATGACCGATATCAAAATTGAGTCATTTCAAATCAGATAAACGATGTGATTAATCTTTTATCTGTATGCCATCTGAAAAATGTCTCAATTGTATCTAATCTTCTACACAAACTTGAACTATACACTCAAAAGTCATAAACTTCTCCAGCAAAACGAAAACATACGAGAATAACGAAAATTGGAAGTAGAATAATGCTTAGCAGCTATAATTTTTACCAATTCAATGCATACTTCCAGTTTTTTATAGTAACTACACTGTCCTACATCGAATATTTTATTGTTTCAGTTCCAAGTCTTCCGAAATGAACGTGTTAATCCCCAAAGCTGACGGGGACTACACCGAGATCCCCATTCCGGAGCAATTCAAGACTACTGTGACCAAAAACAATACTCTAGCCACCGAAATAATCGAAAACAAGGGTTAGACCGATACGGCGGGTCTGAATTCGAGACGTTTACAACTAACAAATTTTATACGAGGTGGGCGATAAATTACGAGGCCATCAGGGAAGGGTTTGTCTGCAAGCTGAATATTTTGATAAGAACAGCTTTAACAATATTTGTTCACTCGCCAAATGGGACCAAGAAAGTACTAGCTTACGAAGTTTCACTCATTTAGGCAGGAAATTTATGCGGACATTTGATGAGATTCATTTCTATATAACAGAATACTCAACACATTTTAACCATCCCTTTTTACTCGTGGCTTTCATTAAGTGTTCAGTTCCACGTAATTTTAATCGGTCATGAATTAGTTCAACCAATTGCAAAAAGTCACATGAAATCTGTGGAAAGTGCCAGAGAAG
Organism: Plagiodera versicolora; assembly: GCA_037013635.1. Lineage (NCBI taxonomy): Eukaryota > Metazoa > Arthropoda > Insecta > Coleoptera > Chrysomelidae > Plagiodera > Plagiodera versicolora. The sequence goes on along the minus strand of CM072983.1, from coordinate 4,908,119 downwards.
ATATCAGAAATCAAAAATATTTCAACAAATTATAAAAATTTCAATGAACTACACGGGAAGATTTCGGATTTATGAAGTTTTACTGTATATACTGATGAATCAGTATGAGTTTTAATACATTTCGAAAAAACAATCTTTCAATTATTGAATTCTAAATAGCCACTGAAAAACGCCTTCGTGATTTATTACCTACCTTGTAGTTATTAGGGAATTTTTTAGACGAATATTACTAATTGAGGATTTGAGGCTTTTTGTTTTCGCAGTATTCGCATCGTCTATAATAATAACGCGCTTTTGTAAATATAAAATTTGTTAGCGGTAAATAAAATAGGTTTAATTTGTATTTATAATGATTACACAAGCAATTTCGTACGTTTGTAAATTCATAACATTTGTATCTTATAATAACTGAAGTGTTGTAGTTGTTACGTAAAATATTGAGAATTATCAAAATTGCACATTAAAAGCAAATATGTTGGAATGAAGCAAAATCAGTTCCTCTGCCAAATATATCATATTCCTTAAACTAACAAGAAAGACTGAAGTAATCTTGGATAATCAACGTATTTATCATCCTAAACGAAATGATACATCCAATAATGATGTGCATTTTTCGATAATTCGCTAAATTATGTGCTTTTCCGTCCTCAGCTATCAAAACATCAATTCAACTTTGCCTGATTGATTGAGAGGATTTGGAAGGTCACTTGAATTTGGTCTGGTACTGTCGCCATTATAACAAGTAGATACATATTATTTTTCCGTAGGTTGTGGAAATATTCATATCATCGTATTCGACTTGTATTCTGTGAGGTAATTCATATTTGATGCTATTTATAATAGATATAATCTTCTTCATATGTCATGCTTTTGAATAAAGTCCACGAAAATGTTTTTTTGATTGAAAATTGCAATATCCAAACAATGCCCAAATAGAAAACTCGATAATCCTAACGATAAATCAGACCTTGCGAAAAATGTTCATTCGGCAAGATCTACACAAAATTTACTTCCACGATAATTCTCCTGTTGTATTTTTGAACTGTGGGAATGTGTAAAAAAAAAATTAAAAATCGAATCAATCTTTTGTTCCGAACCAATATATTTCAATCACTTATTGTTGATCGAATGGTCATTTGAATCAAATAGATATTTTCTTATCGAAATGAAACGTACTGAATGAGTACTCAGTTATGTTTTTTTTTTTATAGCCATACATGAATGCAAACCAGATTTTTGATAAAAACCAAACCTGTGCAGATATCGAATATTCAAAATAATCGTACAACAAACATTGCCCATTTATTCTTCACCAGTCACTTGTTAATTATATTTCCGATAAAAAGGTAGAATAATACTTTGAGATTAAAAAAAACTACAATTCGCTGAAATATCGCATTTAATTCGGACATATCAAATGACACAAAACAATAATTTAAAAATATTTCCATTCACAAGTAGATTCCAACCAATAATGACTTATCGTAGAATGAAACACGCTCGAATCAAATTTATAAATGAAGCTTTATTAAATATTCAAATACTTATATAAATAATACACCTTGGTAGTTCGGTGCGTTGAGTAGACAGTCATTAAGAGAAATACAAAAAAAAGTAATTGGAACGCGAGGAACGCGCTACTGGCGGTCGGTGGATCGCAGTTTTTCTTCTACCGCCTCTTGGCTAGCCTCGGACAAATCCGTCGCTTGAATGTACTTTTGGACTCCTACCAAGGATTTTTTTAGAGCATCGAAGGAACTGCAACAAATAAACGTTTTGGAATTCCCTTCTCTCTCTCGTCAAACAATAAAATGCATTCCTCGTGCTACTACAAACTCTTACCTAGAGTACAACATCTTCTTCTTGACTTTGGCGGTATCGGGGCACCACGACATTAGGAACAGTTTTTGCTTCTTGGAGGATTCTGATGTGCCTTGGCATTGGTGCATGTATTCGAAATCAAAGAGACCATACCTGGAACAACATCAATTTCACATTAATGCTCTGATTAAGTTATGTATGTTGAGGGTAAAGAATCACCACCAATATACATCTTTTGGAAAATGATTACCGTGTTCTCATCGCTAATTCATTTCTTATATGAATTGATCAGATGAATAATCAGCCACCTATAAGCTCATGCTTATTCAAATTATTGAAATTGAAATACCACAGAAGGTCCTGAAATAAGCTCACCTGCACTCTCCTGCACCACCCGCTTGCAATTTCTGCAAAAAGGAATCGTATTCCTCGTCACGGGCACCGATCTCCTCGACGTCAATTTGGCGCTCGTCCTTAATGAAAAAGATGACGTAACGGTGCTTCTTGTCTTTTTTGATTTCCTCGTACGTCGTTTTGCAGATGTCGGACACTGTTACACCAGATGCCTGGAAATCGCAAAATGAAATTAACAACCAAAGTAATGATTTTATTAAAATGATTTATAAATGCTATGAAAATAAAGACTGCTACTGACTTACAATGAACTTTTTATTTCATCTTGATTTTTTTTATAGTAAATTCTATACCACTTTGGACAACATTCAACAAATACCATAATTATTGAGGACCATTTTTTTTTCACCAAAACTGTAATGGTAATAGCAGAAGTATTTATATTTACATTCTCAGGATTATTATAGGAGCTAATCTATATTTTTGGGTGAGTAGGTTGTCAATGGAAACCAGCCAAATAATGTTCAAAATACTATTAAAAATGTTTTTGAAAATTATACAGGGCTCAACTAAAATTCAGTCTATGAATAGTCGTGATGTATCGACATGTTCAATTGTTTCAAAATGTCACCTTTATTATTAAACAATGGATGTAACATTTTAGAAAAGATAAATATTGATGATAGCAAATTAATAGATCAATAATAACCTTTTTTCACCTCTGACAATCAATTCAATACGATACTTTTATTCCTTAGATAAGATAATCACTGTGTCTTAAGCATAAGCTACCGAGAATAACAAGTCATGCACCATCGAATTGTTTTGTTTTCTATTTCGACTGTACTATAACCAAACAGTTGAAACTTTTAAATCATCATCCTGTAAATTATGTGACACGTAAGTCAAAGAGATACGTATATGCGGCCAATATGAATAATATCGATAAACGAACGAACATTTCAACGAAAACCAGTTGATTGTGTGTGATTCTCATTACACTACTCGGCGTCTATCTCACATCCTGTGTGGGACAGGAAATGGAGAAAAAAATTTGTATCCCATCAATATCACAGTTTTCAATTTTTCGCTATTCAAGATCATTAGAATTACATTTGCGAGATACATTTGCATGGATTTTGAAGTTAGAAAGAGAAAATGTACGTTCGGAATACCAAAGAAATCTAAATAGAAACTTAAGAAAAATAAGTTGCCTATCCAGGAAAATGTGGAAACCATGAACAATTATGTACATATCTGTCGAAGTTTCGAAATGATTTGTAATAAGTAATCAGAACGTTGTCAATGGAAATCTAAAGAATTTCGAGAACATTTCATGTAGTTTGATGAAGTTTCATAAAACTTATCAAATTTCAAGAGATAAATAAAAATAACCTTGAATCAAAGAGCTATATATAACCTTGCCCAGAACAACGATAAAATCTTTCAGAATAATAAGATATTAATTTTGTACCTACTGAAATAGAAACTGAAAATCGAAGTAACAAGGTACATTCCAACTATGTATTTTAATGTAAGATAATATAATATTGGTTCAATTTCATTTAAAAACTAATAAAAATAAAAAAGGCACAATCTGAGTTTGTTATCCTGTAATCTCTACATTATAATGAAGTTTGAACTTGTCAGAACGAAACAAATTTGCATGCTTAATGGAAAGAAAAACAATACGCCAATGAGTCACATCTTTATAAGATCCAAATTATCAACATGAAGGTGAACAAACTAACGATTTTTTATCGATTTCCAGTAAAATGGATTTTATATATTCAGATGAATTTGTATATCAGTAATATAAATGTGAGTCACATTTTGACATTATACCGGTTGTAGACTGTGGTTCTGTTTGATCATAAATGATATAATTGATTCGTTCAAGTACAAGTTGAATAAAACTGGAGTTTGGAAACATTTTTGAATGAATGAATAGAGAAACAAACAATAACATCATTGAAAAGGAAGGAAAGTACACTTTTGATTTGGTCAGTTCAATGGCTTATTGAAAATTATGATTGGAATTAGGACTACCAAATATGGTCATATTTTGCATTTCATTCTCTGGATCGAGGTTTTAATGAAGTTCGATGAGCATCCGTAACTTTTCAAGGTATCTTACCGAGATAAGGACGTAAAAGTGTACAAAATAATGATTTCACGAAGATATCGAATGTCACATCCATATAAATACACGTTTCAGTTAACCACATCTTGATCATGACTCACAAAAATCAAACACCTTTTCCAGTAAATGGACTGTCATAACCTTGATATAACTAAGAATCATTTGATATTTGAGCAGGTGTGTCGCTATCAATCTATGAAGAAAAGGAGTTATTCCTAGTAAATTGACACCAGCTAGCAAAGCCCCTTCCTTGTGGGTGAGGCTCGAAAGATTCGTCTTTTATTCCGAACACGAAATTTCATAACTATATACGAGATCAATTAAACAATCGTTTATTTTGAAAATGCTGAAATTAAGGTCGTCTCCAGGATTTGGCGAAATTATTTTGAAATATGGCGACCGGCTTCAACTCCGCGAGTGTCAAATGGAAACCACGAATCAGATTATTTCGAAAGCATTGAACAATTATCTTTGTAAAATAATATACTACTCACCATGATTAAAAAATGTCAGCTAAAATATAACTTTACAAATCGGAACTACTAGTTTCACTGAAAAAATATGACTGTTCTTTCGGGAGGTCTATAGCGGACGTTGGCCTACCGGTAGATGACAAAGCGCATGCGTCAGATAAAATGTTGCGGGAATCGAAGATATTTATGAATTTTTCGTCGAAAATCAGGTTTTCAACTAAACCATACGAATATCACCAACACTTTCACCTGGTTTCGAAAATTCTTCACTTTCAAACACTACACTAAGTGATTTACTCAAAGAAATTGAATCCGCAAATTGAATAGTTTCTGACAGGTACGATATTGCGCGAATTTTAAACGGAGGAACTGTTGAAATTCACAATATTTAATCTAATGTTTATTTCTCAAATTAAACCTTGTTAATGCTTAATGGTTTTTTATTTTGCTTTATATATCTAATTCACAATTGCATGAATCTCTATATCTTATTGTAAAAGTAGAATATACCAAAATTGATCAAAATTGCAATTCGAAGTGTCGACCAATGTGAACGCGGCATTCACTTAAATGTCCATAAATGGTAAAGTGAGGAGCATGGCGAGGAGTCATCTCAAAATGGCGGACGTATATTGAAAGTTGACGCCACGCCCACAAAGATAATCGATTTATCCAAATCTACAAACTCATCTGATAAGAATTTCCATTATTCAAAATATTATTGGAAAATATGATCTACTTCCAGTCATATAATCCAAAAGTAAATAATTGACTTGTGAAAATACTGTCGAACAGTACTGTATCTATCTTTATTTAATGACATCTGTCGAAAAAAGAAAGGCTGTTTGTATGATGCAAGATCATCATAACTGAAATTTTTGTCAACAAAAAAATGTCAATTGATTGAGGCTATGTTTATATTTGAGAGCATCATAGTTGACCCCAAATGTTCGTAATCTAATATAATTCATCTCCTCATGTGCGAGCATTATTGTCTTTGTATCAGTCCCTACAACCTGGGCTTTAATTATGGTAGAAGTAAAACACGTGAAACATCCATATCTGTCAACGTCAATAATTACCACCAACAAGTTTTGTTTTCGAATTTAATTTCAGGAGTAGTACCGAATATGGAATTGATAAGCAACAGTTTGTTTACTGCCAGACCTCTTCAGGGTGATACACCAAATTTCGTGTCCAATGTCAGACCATATATGGTCTGTTCGGGAGGAATGTATCATTCAGAACAAATTAAACAACATGTATAATATAAAAACATTATTTATTAAGGAATATCTTCTTGGCAACATACGACAAGAACATAACTATGTACAGAACGATTTTTATTTTTTTTTCACCGATCGCTCATCCGAATTTCAAAAGTATTCTCTTGGTTGGCTGAAAATCGGATGAAATTCAGATTCAATATCTAAATACAAAAACTCAATAAATTGAGAAGAGAAATGGTAGATAATACTTGAGAATCTATTAAAGGACCTGACAACAATATTGCTGTTTTTACGTAAAATAAGTATCCGATAATTCCAATTCCATATTTGAGGTAGATATGAATACTAAATGAGCCCCCGTTTCTTCTTATAATCCTGGAGGTTCAAACTTCGTTTTGGCGCCAAGTCCTTAGTCATTGTTTTTGGTACCACGTTCACAGATGTAGCTGAAAAAATACAAAAATATATTTTTGAAATGGGAATTTCATTTATGTTTTCATGATAGTGAGAATATTTATATGCCGTCGAATGAAATTTTCAACATCATTGTTTCAGTTCGAAAAAGAAAAAAATCATTGATAAAAGATAACTGATATTATTTTTTGTTATTTTCCCATAAATATTTCGAGTAGATTTGATGAAAGGTTTTGTTTGTAGACAAAATTTTCTATAATTTCACTCGAAATATTGATGTGACCATTTTCTCCTTCCTCATCGAATCATCAATATGACACTTTTCGCCATTTGAATGAACAAACCAAATTATATTTTGATAATGGCACTATCCAAAAAAAACAAAATGGGTATACGAAATACGTTCGATTAAAAACAAATATTACCTGTCAAAGGTACTTCTAGATCAATCTTGATGTCAAAATCATGAGCCGAAAAGAGATCGTCCTGGGAAACCTGAGAGGGAAGCGAATTCTTCTTGGAGTCGTTCTTGGCAGCATCGGCATCGGCTTTATTGCTCGCCGCTAAGGCCGCCGTCGTTGTCGCGGCAGCCTCAGACGCCTCCAGAGCCTGCTTCTCGCCAGATTTGAAACTCATTCGCGGTTTAGTCGATCGACGGGTGAACGGATCTTCGATCTAGAACATTAAAATCAGTTATTAATCATAAGAATGTAATCGGAACCAATTCAACCCACCTTTTTTCCTTTGTTAGCTCTCACTTCGGCCATGATGGCCTTTTCAGCTTCCTCGACATTCTTTTTTCTGTTTCTGTCGTTGATATAAGAGATGCTGGATATGGTGGATGTGCGAAGCTTGTCTAGCTCTGAAGCTCTCTCCTCCAGCGTAGACAACTTAATGGCCAACTCTCTAGCTTGCTCTTCGTCGCCACGGCTGATGGCAGAATCTCGTTCCTTCATCAGCTGCGTTTTTTTCATGGCATAGTTGAACGGGTTCGATTTAAAGCGCTGTTTCTCTTGGATCTGAAAAATGAAAAAATATTAAATGTGAGGTATGTTTTTTTCCTTTTGTCTCAATCCTTAGTTAATGTACAACTCAATTCTCTTTTCTACTTGAAATTATTACTTTCAATAGTGATGAATTATTTTACTGTGATTCAAATAATAAGCATTGAAACTACTGATACTCACGATTCTTTCAACGTCTTGTTCGTTGAATTCATAGCTGATGGCTTCTTTGATGTCGGCCTGTTTCTGCTCAACCTTACTCTTTGTTGGTAGGTCGTTTCCAGCTGCAGCACACGCTTCTATCCATTTCTGGTACTCGTTTTCGATGAACTCTTGATTCGAAATGAACTCCAACCTGAACACTCTCTCTTGAGATCCATGCCTCACTTTGAGACCCTGAAATGATAACAAGAGTTACAGAGTTATTCGTGTATAGAGATCGAATGTGATGACAAAACTACCAGAACATTGACTCACCTTATTTGTCTTAGTACTCCCTAGGTTATAAATTTTGGCAGTCTCATAAACTCCAATTACTTCGGCAACCCTATAGACGGCTGCGTTATTATGCTGGCCAATACCAACCTTGACATAGCAACCCTTCGCAATTCTATCAAAGAAGGGCATGTGTACAAACCTGAAAAGTAAAATTCATCATAGTAAGGTGGTGAAGATGATTTTTTTGTAGTACGGGTTGATTCACGCCCCATAATCTTAGACATAGTCTTGAATCTTTGTCAAAATGAAATCTCAAAGAATCTCCAAACCAGGAAAACTATCTCGTCATTAATTAAACCAATGGATATGTGTGAATAACAAAGGTTTACCTCTCAAGCTTGTGTCTGGAGAGGCGAATAGTGTTCAAATCTTGGCAGGAAGGTAAGTAAGCTGGTTGTTTCTTAGTTTCCTCTACTTCATTATCGTTATCATCGCTGGAAGAACTGCTCGACGACGAACGAGACCTGGAACGGACAGAAGCGGCTGCGCCTGCACCCGATTTTGGAGATGTACATAGACTTTTATCACCTAATCAGAAAAGACAACATGTTTTCATTTTATTAGGGTAATATGTATGAAATTGGTCCTCATTATACCAGTATACCAAAACTATTTAAAGTAATAAGGATTCAATTTTGAAAAATCATAATTCTATAACAACTAACAAGTCTAAAATGTATTGGAAAATTACTCACCATCATCTTCACTATCATCTGAATATATATCAGAGGCCTTCAATTTCAATTCATTCTTCTTTGATAAAATTTGTTCTTCCTCATCTCTCTTTTTTTGTTCCTCCTTCTTTTTTCTTTCTTCCTCTGCTTCTTCTCTTTTGATTTTACCCTCTCTTCTTGCTTTCAACTCAGCCATAGCATTGAAACGCTTGTTTTCCACTTTGCCCCTGTTTTCTTCTATATTTTTCTTGCGTTCCTTGCTACGTTCCTTGTGATCAATAGAACTGAAATCATTTTGCAACTTGTTAGCAAATTCCTTATCCCTTTCTTTGTCTTTCTCTTTAGGTCTATAAGATTTATCTTTAGCACGTTCTGCTTTCTTGGCTTGCCTGAGTTTTCTTTCAATATCAAATCTACAAACAATAGAATTTGGTTAAGAAAGTCATCATCATTAATAAGGATTAAATTGATACACTAGGACACAAACAAATTACCTTGTTTTCATAGTTTCTCTTTGTTCAATTCTCTTGAAAATTTCGGTTTCTCTTTCTTTCTCAGTGAGAGCAGCTAACCTAGCCCTATCTTCTTCATCACCCATTAGTTGATCATCATAGCCATCATTGAATTCCTCATCTGAACTACTAGTATCAGAAACTTCACCTTCTTCAGGTTCTGAATTTTTATCATCTTCTTTTGTCAACTCTCCATTCTCAGATTCTGACGATATAGAGTCCCTTTTTAACTTCTTTCTAATACTTTCATTAGATGCATCTGAATCTGAGTCAGAGGAATACTTTTCTCTAGGAGAACGTTTCTTTCTATTTTTATTTTTGGCTAGATTCAGAAATTCCTGAAAATCCACAATAGTGTTTCAAATCAATATAGAATACGGATAAATGAAGTAAAACTTAATAAAATGTGAAAAATTCTACTATGAAGGTTATATTGAGGGCAACTTACTGAATCGCTTGGATCCGAATCATTGCTTGAATCACTATCTATTAGTGCTGTATTTTTACGTTTAACCATTTTCACTTTGACGTCAAGTAGTTCAGGAATTTGAATTTTCGACAATTAAACTAAAAGCATTTCTTTAACACCAAAGCCACTTTGCAACCTAACAGTGAATCAACTAGGTTTTGACTTGACTACTTTACCAAACATCTAAACAGAAAACTAACCAAAATATATAAATGTCAAAATGTCATTGCAAATTACAGAACATTAACATTATATATGATTGTGTCAATGTCCTGTGAGTTGATTTGACATTATATGTTGATGTTCTGTGTCGATGGTTTGCTGTGATTCGCTGTGATTGACTGTGACGTCAGGTGAACACAGCCCATAATAACTGTCAAACATTCTTCTTCTCTAACAATGGTCTACTGAAAATAACAGATGATATCGTTGACATTCCTGTCAAACGTTCTTTCAGGGAGGTGTGGTGTATGGAAAATAGATGATTCAAAATCAAAATCATTACTTTTTTTGTAACAAATAGGTATAGTTTTTATTAGTTTTTAATATTCTAACGAATAATTATGGATAGTCAAGGCAGAAAAGTTATTGTATGTGATAATGGCACAGGTGTAAGTATTGTTCGGAAAAAACCGATATCAAATGTGAGTCATTTTTTTAAAAGAATGTTTGCATTTCTTTCAGTTCGTTAAATGCGGATATGCTGGCAGTAATTTTCCTGCTCATATATTTCCTTCCATGGTGGGAAGGCCCATTATAAGAGCAGTAAATAAGATTGGTGATATTGAGGTTAAGGTAAGATGTTTTCCTCATAGAATATTTGCCCATTCAAAATCAAAATATCGAAGAAATATATTTTCATATACATCAGGCCATACTCATGTATTGTTTTCATATTTTTAGGGTTTACATGTAGAAGTAAGTCTTGTATGTTAAATGGTTGTATTGAATTGATTGAAAGTTTGTTTGGCATAATTTCAAGCTGACAATTATTTGTTTTGAAAAATCATTAACATTCCCTATGGAAAAAGATAGGATACAAACTTGTATTCTATTCTATATTTTAATTTTTATTTCATCAATTTCTTTAGATTTAAACTATGTTCAGATCCATATCAATATAAAAAATACACATAAGATCTTGCATTGATTAATTTATAAATATTCTAAATCAATCTCAACTTCATAAGGAAGATGAAGATGTTCTGCACCTCACCAACCTGTTATAACTAGAATAATTTCATTTAAATGATTTTATTCAGTTCATTGTGTTGTAGAAAAATGCTGACTATTTGTTTGAACTTTTTCCACTGGAATTAAAGCCTACTAACAGTTTACATATAATATTACCTTTACTGTGATGACAGCATTCCTGTTTTTTATGTTCATGCTTCAGGGAGTTGCAAGCACACTTCCTGTAAGTAATAGGAGGAACAATGATAACAAACTATCTCTATCACGTGAAACTAAATAGGGTTGTAGTTACTAACTCAAAAAATACTAAATACAAACCTCTGTAGGTGCCAAGAAATTGAAAAACCTTGTTTATATTATATAAAAACTAGTTGTTCTGAATACAGAGTATTGTGTTTGGGAATGCAAAAAACTAACCTGCCCCACCTCTTCATTCTATTCTAATAATCCTGTAGAATATTATTTATCCAGGACTTGATGGTTGGAGATGAAGCATCTGCTTTGAGATCACTCTTAGAAGTCAACTACCCCATGGAAAACGGAGTAGTTCGCAATTGGGATGACATGTGCCATGTTTGGGATTACACTTTTGGTCCTCAAAAAATGAATTTGGATCCTAAAGAAACAAAAGTAAATACAGTTGATACACATTTCATGAATTTGAATCATTTCAATGTTTTATTTTTCGTGTTTTGCCAGATATTATTAACGGAACCACCTATGAATCCCACGAAAAATCGAGAGAAAATGATTGAGGTTATGTTTGAGAAGTATGAATTTGCGGGCGCTTATGTTGCCATACAGGCTGTGTTAACACTTTACGCTCAGGTGAGTCATCAATCTACTGAATTTTCTATAAAACCCAGGGTGAAAAATGATATTTGTGTTGCTCTTCGAAAATTAATATTTATAGGGACTCTTGTCTGGTGTCGTAGTGGATTCAGGAGACGGCGTTACCCACATTTGTCCAGTCTACGAGGAATACGCCCTACCTCATCTCACCAGACGCTTGGACATCGCTGGCAGGGACATTACCAGATACCTCATTAAATTACTCCTGCTTAGAGGATATGCTTTCAATCATTCTGCAGACTTTGAAACTGTAAGCTTATAAACCTATTTGGAAACATTAAGCTACATGGTTTATGCAATGATGTCACTACTTAGGTGAGAATGATGAAGGAGAAACTGTGCTACATCGGCTACGATATTGAAACAGAGCAGCGCCTAGCGTTGGAGACGACCGTTCTCGTGGAGCCCTACACTCTTCCAGATGGTCGCGTCATAAAAGTGGGTGGGGAGAGGTTTGAGGCACCCGAAGCTCTGTTCCAACCTCACTTGATTAACGTGGAAGGCCAAGGAATTGCCGAATTGGTTTTCAACACGATACAGGCAAGAACATAAATTCGGAAGATAATCGGAGTTTCGGATTCCATTGTCTAATAAGTAGTGAAAAAACCTTAAAAGATGCGATGTTTTCATGTTGTCTTGTCTCTATTGTGTGTATCTACATTCGTCTTCTGAAGACGGAAGGTCCCACCTGAAGACGATTATAGATACACACAATCGATACATCGTAAATAAACATTGCATAACGCATACAGGCATTAAAATCTATTTATCTATTAGGCTGCCGATATTGATATGCGATCGGAGCTGTACAAGCACATCGTGCTTTCGGGAGGCTCTACTATGTACCCGGGATTGCCCTCGAGACTGGAACGCGAAATTAAACAGCTTTATCTCGAGAGAGTACTCAAGAATGATATAGAGAAACTAAGCAAGTTCAAGATCAGGATTGAGGATCCGCCCAGGCGCAAAGATATGGTGTTTATAGGTAAGTGCACTGTTGATAATTCTTAATGATAATAATGATTTATTTTTTTAAATTTATCATCCATATCCACATTGGCGTATTACAGTGTAATAGTGACATAATATGGGTAATTTCGAGGCAAAGTTACAATGGCATTGATAACCATCAGTTGAAGAAAACAAAAACATTCAAGTATTAGAAGTAAAGTTTAAATTTGATCAGAAACCAAATTAATAACATTATTTCTTCTGTTCTGTTTTGAAGGCAGCATACTTTTTATTTCAGAATTTGAGAATAATAAAATGTTCCTCAAGAAGTTTTTTTTGTCTGTCTCACTTTCTAATAATTTGCAATTCTTTACTGATAATATTTATATTATTCTTTATGAAGGGTAATGTAATTTCATATATATCAGTGGAAGTTTACGATTATTTGAACAATAGCAAGTGAAACAACTGTATCCTTAGGGTCTATTTATACTGTTGTAATAATGTATTGTTGATAATAATGTGTTGAATTTATAGGGGGTGCTGTGTTGGCAGAGGTAATGAAAGACAGGGACGTATTCTGGTTGTCGAAACAAGAATACGAGGAGCAGGGGCTGAAAGTGTTGAAAAAACTTGGCGCTCGTGTAGTGTAAGCGTAACCTGAAAAGTATCAAGTAATTTTAATTTCATCCTGAAGAACCGGCTAATGCTGGTCGAAATTGATGAAAAAGTTTGTTTCGGGGCTAACCAAAATTGCTCGGACTGTACCTGTTGATTGTTGAAATAATGAAATAATCTGAAAAATTATTTTTTGTCAATAACGCATTGTCTATATTCTGATATTTTGGGGGGTAGTGTATCTTCCAACTGTAAAAATATTAAATAATGTATCTTGATGATATCAGTTATGTGAGAAACAAATTTCAACTAAAATTTACAAGTTGATTTAGACAAACGTGAATTTCAATACATGTGTTGTGATTAAATTTGGGTTAGTCGAGAAACGATCAAATAAAGATACAAATTTATTTCCATATCCTTGGAGCACATTATTGACATTCAATAAAGAAGAAAAAAATACATGATTCATATTGGTCTAAAATAATTACAATTTTTGATTAGACTGCAAGATATAAAGACTTCAGACTCCGTTTAACAAATCCTGTGTGCTTCAGTTGAGCCCTGTATATTTGAAGTCATATAGTTTAATGTGTTCCAATAATGATTTTATATAGGTGCAAAGACTTGATGTATTATTTACATTATTTTACGTTTTCAATTGATTTTGCATTTTTTATAACATAAGTTAAACTTTGTATTATCTGTTAGATTTTACTTTTTTAAGGAAATATGATCATACGAACATTGTAAAAATATGTGTTTATCTAAATCTATAGCAATATTAAATTATTTAATTAATAAATACTTATGGTGTTTTATTTTATTACTGTATATTGTACATCTTATTTTCTATCTTCTCCATGGATGATTTCAGCTAAAGTAGGTGAATGGGTCAATAAGCTAAAAGATGATTTTGATTTGATTGGAAAAAAAATTCAAAGTTTTCATATTTCTTGTGTTTTTTTTTCTGAAATAACTTCGTCAAGCCACTTCCATAGCACAAAGTTAATGAAAAATAAGAAGATTAAGTATTGTCACTGTCAAAATACTCCTAGACAGTGAAAGAAAGTGTCAGAATATTCCTACCAATGTTTACTTATGGTTTTATTTTCATGTCTCGTAATTAACGATTAATAAAATCATGAGCTAGTAGTAAAGGAAAAGTCAGGAGTAATAAATGTTATTAAACAAAACTTCCTCGTAAGTTGAAAGATGTCATGAATTTTTTTGCTGAAGATTATATGCTAGGAAGACAGCGATGTCGGCAATGGGTACCTCTCATAACACAACAGGTACATTGAAGTGAAAACAACAAATTTCAACCGTGCAATGTTAATGGTTTCAGTTTCGCTTACGTCACGTCTACCAGATATTAGCCCTAAACCTAGCTTCAGATACCATAGGTAGCTTTTATTATACCTTGCACTCGACCACCATGAGTGCCCCATTTTATACGAGCGAGCATGTCACTGGATCGAATCCCAAATGGAAAGAACTCTACCTGAGAGACATATTGAACACTTCAGCATCCTGTGTAGTTCTTCGAATATGGCAACACAGTGCAGATGGTGTGGATATCATGGTTCTCACATGGGGTGTAAACTTTTCAGGGCTTTGCTACATTGGAAATAAGACCATAGATATACAACCAGTATACTTCAAAAGAAATTCTGTGATATTTTGCATGCAAGGAGGGTTTTACACTAGTCATCAGGTGGTTAATACTGAATTGAAGAAACCAATACCATTTTTGAGTAATCTTAATCTAATGGATACATCAAATGCTAAAGTAATTTATCGAAAAGTAGCAATGAAAGTTGATCCTCATGAAGTGCAGAATAGCTATAATCAGGATAAACTGTTGAGGTTACATAGATTGCAAATGGAGATTAAAAACAAGAGTTTAGAAGTACATGATATTGAAGAAAAAATAGACAGGTTGAATGGATGCATCTCCCAAAGTATTGGATCAACTACAACTGTTGATTCTAATATAGAACTGACTGTTCCATATGCTCCTCAGCTTCTTACAATGAATTATCTCCAAAAAATAATGCAGGTACATATTTTCTGAATTGATCTACATATACATGTGTGTTTGACACTGAACCATTTCACCTTTAGGAAAGACCAACAGTAGTTCAGAAACAAGAAATGATAAAAATTAGTGAAGAAATTGAAGTTGCAAGATCCCGAACGAGATTACTTTCTCAGGAAAAAGACAGAAAAACTGTACAAATTCGTTCTATAAAGCAAAAACTCACAATAATGGTTGAAGAGAATGAAGAAAAGGGTAGATTTTATGAATGTAGCATTAGATTAAATTACCAAAATTTATCATTTTTAGATTCTGATCTGATGGAAAATTACCATAAACTGAGTAGAGGAGTTGAGAAGCTGAAAGAGTACAAGAAAAATTTCTTCCACCACAAAGAATTATATTCAAACCTCAACTCACAGGTCCAACAAAGAAGAAAACAATTATTTAAAGAACTGCTGTTTTTATTTCCTATAGATAAACGGGAGAAAGATAATTATAGTATTTCTGGAGTGTATTTACCAAATTCAGATGTTTTAGCAGGTATATTGGATAGGATAAGTTTCAATGATACATATCATAAAAGTTGTGATAATACTAGAAAAAAAAAGTTGTTGCCAACTCAAAATAAAAAAAACAGTCCTACCTGTAGACCATAATAATGAAAATAGATTTTTATTTCAGATTGTTCTGATACTGGTCTGGCTGTAGCTTTGGGTTATGTTGCTCATATACTAAATATATGTTCTACATTCCTTCAAGTACCACTGAGATATCCCATTATACATTATGGTTCCAGGTCTTTGATTACAGATCAAGTTTCATTACTACCAGAAAAAGAAAGAGAGTGAGTGCAAACGAAAATGTTCATAATGTATAATAGTGGTCATGAATAAAATCTTGAATTTCTTATACACTTTACCACTGTTCCACTGTTAATTTTGAACACTCAGTATCTTAGGGCAATACAAAAAATAAGTGAATTTGTTGAATGAGACCAAAATAAATATTATTTGATGTATCTTGATACCATATATTGGTTGCTACACACTGTATAATTGAGAATATGGTACGTTTCATGTCAAGAAATTGTTATAAAATGAATGTATCATCCCGTATTGAATAAGTGTTTTGTCTTTCAGCTTCCCCTTATTCACAAGAGGAAAAGATAAGGCTCATTTCACATATGCCGTCTACCTACTTAACAAGAATCTGGCACAGTTCAGGTGGTTACTCAATATGACTACCCCCGATTTGCGACAGACGCTTTATAACCTACAGACGTTCCTGCAGGGCCCACGAGAGGTTGTCTTGCATCCTCCGGAGGTCAACAGTCGACAGAAAAACACGATTGGCAAGGTGGATGTGAGGTTGCAGAGTTTCTCTTGCGGGTCCAATCTGGCAGATCCCATCTTGGGTAATTGTCGAATAAGTGAAAACTGTTATGTTTTTCCAGAGAGTAACTGTATTTTCATTTCATCAATTTCTCAGTCAAATCTAATTGGTGTTCAAACCATTAAGAAGTGATCTCATTATAGATTTCATTAGACAAGAAGCGCAGGAACAGCAGCTGCAACAACAAAGAAACAACAGTCCGTCGAGGAAAAGTATTTCTAGCGTCAAATCGAAGAACAGCGAGTGCGGCAGGGGTCTAGGAGAGATCCTGGCCATTCCAGAAGCGTACATGAACCGGAAAATCAGCTCGGACTCTTTCAAAAGCTTTGTAGATAGCGATAAACGTGACACAGCCTATAGTAAAAGTGGTAAATGAAAATTGCATTGATAATACCCACTAGAGAAACCCCACTCTCGCTTCTAGGTCTCATCAAAATCACAAATGGTAAAGAAATCGACAACTGCCTCCTTTTGCCCAACAATATTGAGCAGGGCACTGATCCTCTGAACAGTCCTTTGAAATTATCTCCCACCGTTTCCGAATTATGGGAAGAACATCCTCAGATGCAAGTAAAAACAGAAGCTGAGGATACGAACAAGAAACACGACAGTGGAGGAAAGTTGAGAAGGTGAAATATAATAGATTTATTTGGATGTATCTTGATGGGACCTCAGATCCAGTTGTAATGGAAATGATACAAAATTGAGAAATAGACGAAAAATGTTTTAAAATATACGATGATCCCGTACGTTTCATCGTGAAATGAAGAAACAACGTATTTTTAGGTCTACCAGCGCCAATTCCATCAAAGAAGGCAGCCAAGCCATAGCAACTCCTCTTCAGAATCACAAACCACCACCAGAAAAAGAAGATAATCCTTCTTTAATTTCAGAAGAGTTGAACACGCCATCTTGCTCTGTAGAAGAAATTCTGGAAGGGGTCCTCATAGCGAGAGCTGATGCTTTATGTGCCACCAAGTCATTCAACCTCATGAGACCAAAGCCCTAATATAGGTGTATGTGCAAGGTATGAGGGTGTCCGGGGACATAACGTTGAGGAGGTTTCGCAAACGATCTCGTAAAATTTGGAGCGAAACAATTTAAATATGTGTTGAGTTATATTCTGAAGAGTGATACAGGAAATATTTCCTGGATATATTTCATGAGCAAGACAGTTGTAGATATTCCACTTGAAATAAATCTTCAAAGTGCTAGTAAAATTACAATTGAAAATTAGTAATTCTCCACTAGCTTATAGTCTGATATTGTAAATTTATGAATTGTTGTTGTTTTATTTATTGGAACTGACCTATCAATTGCTGGACTGTTAGTATTGATGAGTCATCAATTTTTTCAATCATATTTTTATTCTTTATTGCCTTGTTTGTAGAGTTAAATCTCGATAAAATAAAGATCCATATGAATATTCATCTTTCATATTTTAATTATACCGTAAGTTTTCACTTGATTTTTACCACTTTTTTCTAATTCGACGCTATGAAACGAAAACGAATTTGAGGAATGAGTATTTTGAGAAACTTAGATGAATTTCTACTTAGTTTCTACATTATCCGTTTTTAATCACAACAGTTTTTTCTCTAATGAAACAGGTTAGAAAAACGATGGATTAGTAAAACGTATATGTGATTTACAAATGCACATATTCATTCATTATTCAATTTTACACACTTTTTGACAGATTTTGCGCTCGCATGCCTTGTAGATACTACCTTTCCCTTCCTCTCCTTACAACTCTTGTCCTGCTGAACAGCTTTAACAGCAGCACTCCTCTCGTTGGTTACCGAATGAATCGAAAAGATATTAGCATCTATTCGATTCACCAGATCCACATCAAATTTAGGCGTCTCAACCATATTCCGATCCTCAGCGATCACTCCTGGGGCTAGCAACAGAAACATCTCCTTGGCCCACTCAGGCAAGCCTTCCTTGGACGCCGAGTACTGCCAGCAGGGTATCCCCAGATGAGCTATGCACATCCGCAGGTACGTCGTGAAATCTTCCGCCAAATAGCTGAAGGTCATGGGACTGCCGTACAGCCACACGCTGGGTATCGAGTAGGAGTTGATGTAAACCAACACCACTTTGGCGACGTCGTCCACGGGGCAGAGCTCGTATACTTGGCTGTCCCTAGACAAGGCAAGTTTGTACTTGCCGTCCACTTTTTCGATCTGAGGCGCTGTTTTGGTTTCGTAACCGTAAGTTCTGGTCAAGTCCGCCAAAGGGTTCACTTCTATTTTGCCTTGCCTGACGAATCGCTTGCCTTCTTCGGTGGTGGTGTAGTCGTAGGAAAAATCGTAGGTGTATAGGAAGCCGTTGGTGGAGGAGTAGAATGCTCTCAAGTCTTCTGGCAAGATGATTCCGTTGTGATGCTCCCAGGACCGGATGTCAACTTGCCTCGCCCCTGCTATGCGTTTCAGGGAGAGGTTGAAGACACATGGACTTTTCTCGAGGACTTTTGACAGGCCTAGGAGAAGGTTTTCGTAAAAGGAGTCCTCCGACACTTTGTCCACGACGAAACCCATTTTTCTGTTGAGAAAGTTTGGGGTTGAATGAATAGGAAATTTTTGGTTCGATATCGACTTCATATTCCAAAAATTTTGAAAAATAGAAATATGACAGGTGAAAATTTCGAACTGCAAATAAGGTTAAATGACAAGAAGTCATATCATCTGATTATATCACAGTCAATTTGATTTTTCTGTAGTTTCAACAAATGAATTATTGAAACAAAATGTCCATTGAAACAAAAACGTGTATTTCTACTATAGTTGAAGGGTGTACAAAATAGTAGTAGTAAAAAAGTACAAAATGAATGTTGTATTCAATATATTGCATCAGTATTTTTTTCATTAAATGTAAACAATTTGTTCATTACCTCTATAGCTTGAAGTCCGATTTTCCCACAGAATATGGCAATATGAATAGAGGCATACTATAAAAATGTTGGTGTGAATTTGTTTGTCCGAAAATATGAAATGGATCATTTATTATTTCGATACATCGTCGCTAAGGAGTATCATATGTTGTTATAACTATTAAGCTCGATGAATCAGAGAATTTCTAGTCATAATTTATATGAAATTTGAAAGTTATTTCAAATTGAGTAAAAAATATTGAAATTTGAATCGAGGAACTCAAGAATTAATACGTGCATGGCGCGAACCACACCAATTTCAAATTTGACCCGACTGCGACCGAGAGAGGAATCGGCTATCGAGCCCGGAAATGAAAACGAGAGATCAATAATAAGCGAATGGACGAACGCGGCGCGGGCGAATTCAAACGGAGCACAGCAGACGGCAGTGCCAACAAGTCGGCGGCGCGCTCTGCCGCGCACGCGCTTTCGATCGCTAGATGTCATCCTAACAGTATATTCAGTTCAATGGTGTTTCCCGTGTTGATAAGTTGGCTTTGATGTGGTGCGAAAATGTGTCGGTCAAGCAAATGGACTTCACGCAGCAGTAGGATATTCCACGAAACCAACCATGACCGATTTGTCTGAAGAGTGAGTATCTTCTTTTGCGCCCCATCATCCCCCTTAGGTGACTGACTGTTTGACAGACAACCCCGCCGCCATGGCCATGGCTGTTGGGATCAGCGGCTGCGGCCGCTGCTTTGGACAGAGAGATTATCTTAGGGCGATCAAAGTCGTCGTATGAACCTTCGATATTACTTGGAGCAATTTCTATCGGTCAGCGACGCATGTTTTCCGTCATCAGATATTATCATTCATAGAGCCGATCGTTGCATTAATCAATGGTTCCATTTTCCCATTCATGAAACGTTTCTTACTGCTTTATTCTGAATCGGTGTTTATAATACACTTGCCTCACGCCTACGGACCGTGGCTGTCTGTCTCTGCCTGCTAGTGTGTAGTGTTGTAGTGAATGGATGGCATTCATTATTTTTAACCGATGTTAGGTTACCTGTGCGCTCTCGAAAAGTAGGCTGGGTCGTTACGATGTGCCTTTTTTTCTTCTGCTCGGTTAACGACTTCCCTTGTTTTGGTTAGTGTGTCTGTGTGTGTGTGATTAAAGGCAGCTGCTCTTTTTGATAGCTACATTATTATTATTATTATTTTGTGGGTTACATACGACGGATGTGCTCTGTTTCGTCGGTACCTGTCTGCCTACACGATTGGTAGGTACTTTTTTGGTATTTCTAAAGATTTCCCGTGGGTATATCCTATCTGGTACCGTTTATTTATTTGTATTGGTCCATAGGAAATTCAAGTTGAGACAAGTTTTTTCGAAATTGAAATTTCTATTCAACTATTGAAATAATCACAATCTTAAGGTTCGACTATGAATTGTATAATTGAAACTGTTTTGTTTCTTTTTTTGATAATCCTGTTCACAGCTTTTCACGTAATAAATTATACAAGGAGTTCCTTCATGAGGTAATGCGATCTATATACTAGGAGGACTAGGAGTAGCATGATCCTGAAAATTTGTATGTATACTGATGTGGAGAATCCAGCTAAAATATTTTACTTATTGTGACACTTCTGGTTTCTCCGGATGTGACGCAATCTTTGTTATTTCATATAGAACACCCTATATATTATTTCAATTCACTTTCATTTATTAAATTCTATATCTTGAATTGACCGATTCTGATTTTTATTAAGAAAGTGACATCAAGTTTTGTAAATAAAATCTCTAAAAATAAACTCAATGTACAAAAAATAATTCTTACTTTTTCTACTAGTTGAATCATAGCTGACATGTAAAGGGAGGTATCAAATGAAATACTATTTGCCTGCTGCTCAGAATCGAAACGGTTTATGAACATGCCAGGAAGCCAACATTCGTGAAAAGAGATCCCGCAAGTACAGACTCTATTTTTTAATTGATGCAGGGACTGATCGAGGCTAATATAAAATTTAGTAACAATTTGAAACCTTCGGTTATGCATTCAAACCCGTTAGAGAATCGCTCACGTATGTTTGTTTACATAGTCTCCGCAAAATAGTTGATAATAAAATTTTTTATTCCCCACAATTTTCTCGTTTAATTTTCTAATTGCACTAATTATTATATTCCGCACGATAGGCATCAGAGCATCAATGACGTTACACACGATGACTCACTGTTCGTTAGTTTTTTGTGTGTGTTCATATTAATTTTTCAAGGTCACCAACGGGTGAACAACTGTTTCAAGAACATTACATATCAAAACAAACTCTAGCACTTGTCTAAACAAAAACAGCACCTTCCAGGATTTATGGAAGCATATGTGATACATATAGTTTTTTTTTAATTGTCTCTTTACGTTAACTTGAAATTCCTTGAGGGTTTGAAGGCCAGAATTTGAGATTCATATTTCTGTAGAGTGAAGTAGACAGTTGATTATCCTATGAAAAATATCCTATACATATTTTTGTAGCATCTAAATATACTCTCATCTTAATTTTTACTTCGTTGCAACGTAACATAAGCATTTCTATTTTTTAGAGTTATTTAATCACTTGAATCTAACTTGATACATAATTGAAGTTTTCATTGAATCACCCATTTGTTGTGAAACTTCCAATGCTAAAAAGCCTCAATTTCATACGATGAACCAGAAAACTTCTTTATGCTCAGCAATGTACTTTCCGGCAATATTATTATTTTCTTCTCGTTTAGAAATTAAGTGTAAACTGATCAAATGACGGAAACTCTTTTTACTAGTGCCTTTAGTGCTTGTTTTTATACGTACACTTCAATATTTCCGTATGAAAACGAAAGCTCGACTCTTTTTTTTTTCTTGAACAACATAGAAAAGTGTTTGCCAGGTGTTGTCTTTTTCCACCATCGACAAAAATCAGCAGGAATTCCCAACACATGCTAGGCGATTTGTGTCGCTCTCAAACCATTCAGTTGTTAGTCGAATTCATCGATAGTTCAGACAAAAAAATGATAGACCATAATCTTCTATCTTTTTGATGATGCCGACCGACACATCTGTTGTATGCTGGTTTCCAAGAATTCATCGGTTCAAACAGCATCATCATAATGATGGCTGTACTCGTGACATCACCTTCAATAAGTAGAAACACTTTGAGAGTTAGGAATTTTTCTTTGACCATTATTTAATGTATTGATCACCTGTGAATCAACAGGTGTTACAGTGCTCTTGTATGGACTTATTTTGGAGTCACATGTTGAAATTTCATATTTATTAAAACAGAACATTGTAACTGCACGATTTTCTTGAACTCTTTCAATAATTCATTTTTTGGACATAATGATTCATGACATGATTCTGGCCAAATGAGTATCTGAAACAAAAAAAAAAGATGAGAGAAATGTGAAGTCGAATGTCCAAATAAAGGCCTATTTAAACTGTCCATAATACAAAAATTCATTCAGCTCACATTGTACCACGAATTTATTAAAAAAATACAGATAATAAATTGTTACGTAATTTTTAAATCATAGAAGTATCGACTTACCCACAATAAAGATATCAATCTCAACTATTTATAGGCACCTTCTTCGTCATATTACCAAAGAAATAAAAATTATGTAACGCCGGTTCACATGGCCTAATCACTGCGATTCCAAGAAAGAATTGTTATTGTGAGAATTATCAAGTTTCAGTCCAATGGAAAATGAGAAAGCATTCCACACACATTTGAGAAGCCATTCATCGACATCTACACCAAGTTCAATAAGAATCGTTAGATAATGATTGCATTTTGTATGGTGGTAATCAGAGTTGCTTTTAAAATAATCAACGAATCGGATGAATCAAAAATATGGCATTTAATACTAAAGTCAATGTTTTATTTTATCATCATTCAAGTTGAGTTGAGTTAACTCAGAATGAAGCTTTCTTTTCCCAATATAAAATATAAAATTGAAATCTCTAAAATAACAAATTCCGTTTCTTTATAAACGGATTTATAATTGAATAAACGAATGCTGGTTTCCAAATAATGCAAAGAAAAACCTCGAATTCATAGCAACAATAGAGTTCATCAAAACCAAAAAAGTATAAAACAATAATAATAATTATAGGATTAATCAGAGGCGATTTCCTGTTTTGAATTATGCAGAACTTCCTGTGCAAGTGGGACATTTATTGTTAATAAAATCACACCGATCTCAAGGCTACAAATCTTCTTCATGTTATCTTTTCACATGCATCTCGTCATTCATATGGAAATATAACGATTTCAAATTAGCATATGTGATGGATCGAAAGATTCGACGACATTGCCGTCGCAGCACTTTCAAGAATAATTCAGTCCAGCTCGACCAAAATCCAAATATTTATACAGGGTATAAACATTCTTATTCCTGGAACGATAAATATACAGGGTCCAATTTATTAACTCCTTTGAATGAATCGTTAAGAATAAATAATTGGCATCATCTGGAAATGGTAGTATTTTGCAGTCTACTATTAACGTAAAAGAAATAAACTAAATACGTGTAAATTTTTTCCTCACAATCATTGGAATAGATTTGCTTTGCTATTTTTGTAGAGGTTGAAATGTTATCGCTTTGAAAATCAATAGGAAAATTGAGTTGAAATAATAATAGCCTACGTATATTCTGCGAAAATGCGCACTAAAGTGATGACATTATTCCATGCAGCTGCCTCACCCTGTATAGATCTAAGTGGTTATGCCTCTGAAGTTGAAGTAGTTATAGGTTCGTGGATATGGAGGAAAACGTAGAATTAACGGCTTTTGGTGCGAGGCTAGATGATGCCATGCACCGGAAGCCGCTCATTTATTTCATTTTGTTGAGTTTATAACTTGGCTGACACGTAATTGGATGTTATCTCTTGTTATTGAGGAAAATATCGATTGTCTGACGGCAAAGAAATATGGGCAGGATGTTGATTCTTTCGAATTTTGTTTCTTTCAACATAAACGTTCTCAAGAATTTGTTTAATTGAGATTCAACGTCTGTACGATGTTTGAAAAATTCTGATTATAGATTGGGAAAATTTGTTTATATAACCGATCAGTATAATTTCTGTGATGAATTATACTCATCTCTCACAATTATATGAATAGATTCGATCAAATTTCTGACAAGTGGCTTATATCAACTTCATTCAAATGTTGAAAATCTTATCAAAGTTTCAAGAACTGTTCGCAGTGACTATTTTTCATATTGAGAAGAATTTTAAACAAAGAACAATGTTGAAACCTATGAAAATACTACATTTTGATACAACGTTCTACAGAATCGTCATAAGACAAGACTGTGCAAGTTCATTCATGTTTAGACGCGTCGAATTCAGTGAAGAATGAGGCTAGACAGACTTTCAAATGCAATGATCTTGAACTGCAAATTAGCGATAGGGTTACGATTCAATTCGATCCATAAAATATTCGGTTTGGTTTTGAAAAATGTTTCAAATTTCCTTGCATAAAACGAAGAGCAAGACATTCGGCAATAAGGTAATGAACTATAGTGAAGGTCGTACGAAATTAATTTACCCATTTCGAAATAACTTTTGCATCATATCCTTCAATTCTACGAAGATTTTTGAGAATAAATGACAGCAACATCCCGATT
Source organism: Plagiodera versicolora (assembly GCA_037013635.1). Lineage (NCBI taxonomy): Eukaryota > Metazoa > Arthropoda > Insecta > Coleoptera > Chrysomelidae > Plagiodera > Plagiodera versicolora. Next base: position 4,882,931 of record CM072983.1, on the reverse strand, counting down.
CGTACCACCCTTAACCTCAAGCCCCGCCCTTCCCCCAAATTAAGGTTGTCCATGTAGCGCGCAACACGTAGCCATAAACCGTAACATCCTCCTCAACCCTTAGCCCTCAGCTCCTTATTACCTCGTGGAAAATGGACAAAAGCTTGTCATTAGCGGTTTCCACGAAATCCTTGTCGCCCATTGATGGCGCATTACCGAGTGGGGTAGATAGGGGGGTCGCCGCTATAAATAGACTCATCTCAAGGGGTCGTGGTGACCCATTTCCAGCTCTAGCAGGGTTGATACCCTTTACCATAGCCATTCATGCCAGGCAACTAGGTCGCTTGTAATAACTGCATCGCCTGAATTTTTGTTCGCGCCGCTGGATTATAAACCTCCCCCACTCCGCGCGAGCACGTTGCGGAATCACGCCCAGCGCGCGGCTCGACCAATCAGCGCGGCGAAACGCTACTTCTCCTCCGGAGTCGCGCGTGACGTCGTTCACCCCACTCCGCGGATCGCACGTGGCCTAGTTAGATTCGATGCGTTTATTGATGTTTCGGTTGAGGGGTGCAGTTTTTTGTAGAGATCTCTGCGTTTGCTTTCTTCATTGATGCTTCGAGTTTTCTGTGTTTGCCATATTTTTAACAGTCTCTATGGCAAAATATCGACTCGACCTCAATAACTACTGACTTGTGAATTTATCTAATCGTTTTTTCGAAATACAATATTTATATCTTTCAATTAATCTTTGAATTCAGAATATTTTCGATCCTCCGCCATAAATTCAATTGTTGATGGGACAAGAAACAGTAGTGTGGTCACCAAAAGTTTGAATTATTTAAATCTTTCACTGATTTTATCTATCGACTTGACTCACTTCATTTTTCTATGCACTAAGAGACGTTTCCGCACTTCTTTTGCAGACAGCACGAAATCGTTCAATTCACATGAATTTTTCTGCGAAAATTTGCTTCTGTTGAACAATTTTGCAGATATATTTTATTCGCATAAATAAATTTTTTAGCGAAAACTCTCATTATAAACAGCTGCACAGGCTGAAAATTTGTTTATATGCTGTACCAAAACAATGGAATTTTCTTCTTTTCATATATCTGAATTATTTTTATGCCAAAACATTTCGATTTGTTACTCCTTTAAGTATTTGAAATGGCAAGAAATTTGTATCTCATTTGAAAACATAATTATATTTTTAAGCATAGAAATTCTTGAAAAATAGAGAATTTCCTGTAGATCTGTTATTTTTCCGTTTAGATATAGGTTATAATTTTTTCGCCACATTTTTCGGAAAACTATTTCAATTGTTACATCACATTTATTATTAATGTTTCAATTTGCTTGTTTGCTAAGTGACAATTGTTCGTAGATATCAGATGTGCAGTTGAAGGTATTGTCTATTTATAACAGGTTTGGTAATCTTTTCAATAATATCATTACAAAATGAAAATTATTCAGTCAACCATTGGAATTGGCTAGAACCATTTCGGCACATTGGTTATAATTCACAAAGATTGCTGAAAAAACGAAAGAAAGGCAACTGTGCGTATTCTGACAAGCTGTCTCAATTCTTTTCTTTTGCTGATTAACCAAATATGCATCGTAAATCATAGCTTTTAATCAATTTTTGACCGTATGCTTACTGAAAACACGTCAATTAGTATCAATCTATGTTTAATATACAGAGTGGAACATCTGCAATGTTGCCAGATTTACCGTTTCCTGATATTATTACTAACTTTGGTTTTTTAAATAGATCACTCCGTATATTGGAATGTCCCCTTCAGTACAAGTTCAACCATATGTAACTTAATATTTCAATCAATAAAACAAAAGTCTGGATACGCCTAATTACGTCAATAAAAATTTTAATACAAACTAAATTACAACGTAACAATTGAAAGATTACTACAGTACCAAAATAATGTCTACTAAATCAAATGTTTAAACTGTGCCCCGTTGTTAATTTGACAGTACCCTAATCGATGGTAGATAACTGAGGGTTTCCAGACGTTTGTTCCACTCTGTATGACAAATCACACGCGTGTAATAATTCTGGACCAGAAAATAAAACGAAAATATCATTTAACTGCTTGTTTTCTTTGGAGCACATGCATGGGAAAGAAATAAAATTAATAATCAAAAATGTATGCATGTAACGAGCGTAAAATGCAAATCGATGTTATGCAGTCTGAATGAACACGGAATATAATAATATCCGATCGATATTTTCCAATGACGGCTGACCTTTTCTTGTTGCGCTTTCAAGGACCCCCCGTCCATTGATAATAACGACAACAGTAGCTTCGAGGTTGTATGCAAAAATACCTGCAAGGTTCCACTGCGGTATCGAGATATTTGCATATCATTTTATAGATACTCATTTTCCTTCTATTTCTTCGACAGCCTTCGACGTTATGCATTTCTTTACCGTACAATCGCGTAATCCATGCATCGTTATGGATGATGATCGAGATAAAAACTGGTATACAATCGAATAAAACATTTGCTTTTTTTAAGTGAACCTTACCTTACCTTTCATTTAGAGAAAAATTTTCGAATTTGAAACCAATGAATTGGAAGATCGCTCGAACTTATTGACTCGATTTAATTCTTATAAAATTCGTCGATTTCTTTTTCACCATATGATTATTTTCATCGACAACAAAATTTCAGCATGTCAAAATTATGGAAATACACTTTTGTTTTTATGAGAATAAAAGTGATATTTCTGTAAGTGATGGTCCGACAAATGAAGTTTGAAAAATATAATTTTTGCTTCAAAGAAGAATAAGAAGAGGGAAGACAGATATACAGGCATTTTGAGATTTATACAAAATTAAAAATAACTGCAAGAATTTAATAATAATAATGTTTATTCAGCAATATATGATTTACAATAGAACAACAATATGTACAAATCACCTCAGGAATAAACAAGGATAATCACTGAAGCTGTTTTCACAGCTTGTGTGTGATAAACAAATCAATTCTAAATGAAAATATAAAATGAAATCATGAACATCACAGTATTCCAAAACATTTGTGTAAAATATCAGTGTAAAAGTGCAAAGTAATAATACAAAAGTATAAAATGGCAGTAAAAGTATAATAATAAGTAAAACAACATTAATAAAACAAATACCCACAGTGACACAAACTGTAAATAAAGCACAGAATATTCTGACAAACGTTTTCTTTTTTCAATTATTTATCATCTATATTTTCGAAAAAAGTACGGTAGTAACCAAAAATCTATTGAACGAAATAGTTCACAATAGTATGCATGCTTTCGAGGAATATGCTCAACATAGATAATAATTTGAAATAAATATTTTTCTGAGGAATCTATATTTATTGAAAGTTTAATTGGAAAAAGATCTGTTTATAAATATATATAATATACTTTCACGAAATGAACTCTGGAAAAAACTGATGTCTCTTGCTTTTTCATAGCGCCAAAATTACAAATTTAGGAAATAATACTAAATAACCAAGAATGTACGATGAGGGTTTTTGAGAAAGAAAATCAAATTCACCTGTTTTCCTGAATACCGCTTTTTGACCTAGTTAGTACCTACTGTGAGGTAACTCCTCGTCCCCTAGAACGTACCCTCTCCCTCGATCGACCGATTCATAAAATTGCAGAAATCCAACAATGAAATCCGCCCGCTTCTAAATATAGCCCGGGCGACGCATCGAAAGGGGGGAGAAAAGGGATTTGACCCACTTCCCAGGGGTTGTCGCCCTGCGTCGAGGCCATTCATACCCTAAAGTAGGTCAACCCCCTCGTGACGTCGGTAGCTGTCCCCCCTTGTCCCGGGATTTTCCGAAACTACGTCATCGAGACCTATTTTCGAGGTAATATTCTCCCCCTCCTCAGAGGGGGTGGCCCAGACATGGAACTACCTGCGTTAGGAAATGGGAAAAAATTGGACGCCAGGGGGAGACGTGATAATATCTCTTGATTTATTTCAGTTTTTATTAATATAAAGAAAAATTATTCTGTTTTCACGATATCTTGTTGGAGAATTAATAAAGGACATGAATAACCATTTTCAACCGTGACTATTTTTCAAAATGTCTATTCTCTACTACTACTATGTTCTGATTTCATTCGAATTATAATCTCACATGGTATATATTCACGAATATTTTATAGAAATACTCAGTTTATATTGTAAATAAAATGAGGAATAAAATTAAATGAGGATAACCAATCAAATCACAGTTTTTTGACTATGAACAGATGATTTCTATGGATTGAGTATTTATTTCAGTTTTTTTTTTGGACTGATGAATAACAAAAAAACTACATTTTTTATTTAGGTATTTAATAGGAATTAATTGTTACCATTCTTGAATTTGTAATGTATTCAATGTTTTATTTTTATGTTTAATTTTTCTCATGAAAAGCAACTGAATGAATTCGAATCTCGTTGAAAGATATCCTCCGTTAGGGCGCAACATTTTATTCGATTTGAATGAACATTTCATCATTTCCCATTTTACGAAACAAAAGATGAAATATCTCATCAAAGCAGAGAGACAATTATTGTTTCCCTATACAATATTCATTCAACTGTAGCAGATTGCATTTTAATTATACTTATCTATAGTCGACGCTTTCCATTCTCGAAGCTTCACGTGTCTTAATTAAAACCAAACGCCGCCCCTTCTGGAAATTCAGTTTCAACACAATCGATCTGCCAATTATCACTGTGCGCGCGGCATTTTCTGCATTTTTTACGTTCAAATTCGCTATACAGGATGTATAAATTGACAACCAATTAAATTGGCAGATTACAGGATATTTATCCTAGTTTTGGTTATTCTGGAATTTCGAAATATTACCACAGAAAAAATCAATGTTACCAGTTATTTATTAACACGAATAGGCATCTGAATAATTCGGAAATTATTCAATTTTTTTTCATTATTTTTCTCGAAATGGATAAATATCATCTTTTACATTTATAATGATCGCCTGTAATTTTTGACAATTCTTATAAAATTTTCACATGGTGAGTAGAGTAATTTACAATCGAATTTTTTATTCAATTGAAATATTTATACTCAAAATACATTTTTGAAAATAAAAATTCAACGTTCATATTCTCATTATTTCTCACCTTAATGTTCGAAAATTTTGTGTGTCAATCAAAATTATTAAATACATTTTGAGATTGAAAAATGTGGATTTTTTTTTTAAAAGAATGGATTTTTTTAGTTTGAATTTAGTTTTACATTAGGATGACGTTCGATGAATGATTTGGGGTTGATAAAATGGTGGATTTTGCTTTGGCTATCGATATTAGCAGGTCAAATTCCGACCGTTGACTCGATCTCCTAGTTACCTACATCTACGAACTACCCTCCGAAAACGATGTCGAATCTCCTCTCTTCCTCCCCTCGGCAAGACGGGGAAGGGATGGGGAAAGTATGACGTCAATGGGGACCGACGGATCGGATAGGGAGTGAGAGGGGATGATTTCGTCTCCTTTACTGGATTCTGTGTTATGTGCGCTCACTTGTTTCTCTCGTTCGTTGATAGTTTCAGTCGATCGTAAAGTTAGAGGGTGTTTGGTGTTGATCCACTGATGGTGGTTTTGAGCTTGCTGGGAGAAATGAAGATACAAACTCAGAGCAGCAATTTGTGAGTCGATTTTTGGGAATTTCTTTTTTGATTAGAATAATTTTATGACTGTTGAGCACTGCTGTAGTAATGCATGGATTCAAAATTAACTAAATAAGTTACTCTTTTGAAATCGACCAAGATTTCTAACTTTTTTTTTTCAATTCTTGGACTACATTTTCTGAGCTGATTTTTGAGACTCCTGAAAAAGTGATGTCGTCATCAGCTGAGTGTTGTTCATCCTTTATATCTGACTATTATTGAAAAAAAGTTAATCAAATGAAATTTCAGTACTTCATTTTCATAGCCTCTTGTATTTTCGTTGTTTTTTTTTTATTGTTTCCATCTACTCGAATAATCTCTGTTCTCCTATTATTTTAGTTATCGCATTAATAAAATCAACAATCAAAATCTGAAACGAAACTTTTTTTATCGTCAGTTTTTTGTGAATTATTCTTGCCTATTTCTAAACTACATCACTTTGTATCTATATTCTATCTCTTTCGAACGATAGAACTGCCAATTAAAACGAAATTTGCTCGAAAAAATAAACGAAAAAACTTATCGAAGTCATTCTCTGCTACGGCTATTATAGGCAACTACGGAGTTGGTATTGTTCGAACAACCGTCACATCAGCTATTTACATTTTTGTTCCTCCGCTTTTTTAGTTTGTTTTTTGACATGCAAGAAAATAAGAACAATGATCAAGGTGACGATGATTGGTGAGTTCGATTAATTTAAACTCATTTACAAGTATGTACAACAAGCGAAAGGTGAAAAGTGAAAAGAAAATTTCATGAAATGTGTTATCTAAAGGTATGAAATAAGTTTGAGGTTGAAGTGGCTATTATAATGTTCGACGAAATGAAGGTAACTGTAAGTCAGATCAAATTAATTATTAAAATAAATCAGTTGAGTCAAGTGGTGGGCATTTTAGATTTTCTCATATGGGTAACTCGGTAACTGTAGGTTGTACGTAAAAATTGAGATAAGATCCTCATTCGCTTTTTCGAGACGAATTAAGAAATATTAAAGGTGAATTTCGATTCTGCTAATTGAAATCAAAAATGGCATGAAAGTGTAGGTATAAAACAGGACAAGAGATAAAACCTGCTGAAAAATATTTCTGATTTAAGATTTTCGTTTACAGATAATCAAAATGCCCATAAAGAACTTTATACGTCACAAATATCTCCAATAATCGACTATCACTATTTTAATGAAGTTCCCAACAACGAACATTTTCGCCTACCGGGGCCATATTGACAACTGAAAACCCTCGTGGTTTGTATTCCCTAATCCACCCTAATCACAGTTGAACTAATCCGTGAACCATCCTAGAAATACTGAAATTCACTTGTCGATTCCGATTCGAAGAAGGCAAATGTTGAACGAGTTGTTTTTCGCGTTTTAGTGGCAACTACCTGGTGCGCGTGCGCGCACAGGTGATGACCCGCGACGATAGTTCGGGCGGTTGGGTGCCCTGGGGCGGCGGCGGCCTCAGCAACGTGTCGGTCCGCAAGCGGCTGCGGCCGCAACAGCAGCCGACCCCAGGAGGCCAGCTGTCGCCCAGCCCAGCTTCAGACGACTCCGACAAGCCCAAGCACGACTATCTCATCATCGGCAAGAGGATCAGCGATAGTTCGGTGAGTAGGATCCCCATCAAATGACGTCACGTGTATGATTTCTCAATGTCATCTGTCTAGTACCCGAAATGTCATTCAAACAAATGAATCGACATCTGAGATAATGTCCTTGTTGAGTTGTCTGCATTGATATTTAATTGTTATTCAAAAAAAAATCCATCATGACATGGCGTTTCAGAAAAATTTGTCCAAGTGAGATTTGGTATTAAGTCCACAATAGTGCCTCCTTTCATCTCGCTCAGCTGAGAGTAAGTGTGTAGTTCTTTCTGGCGAATCTGGTGTCATAAAACTGATAGTACTGACATTGTGCAAATGAGTGTAATTCCTTTTTTTACTTTTCTTCCAGTCCTCTTTCGGCATCTTCATGATAGTTGTTACATGGACATCTGAAATGATTCATTAATTAGTAAGGTGCAATTAGAATAATTGGATTCACCTCTCTTATCTACGGACATTCTCGAAAATATTTTAGAACCTGAAAAATATAAATGACTACCTGAAAATGTCAATAGGACAGTTATGTACGAAGTAACTCCTAAGAGTGGTCAAACTCCTATACACCTATACTACAATGTGATCCTATTAAATGACGTTATGTGTTTATGCATGATAGGTACAGATGGCGCTTGAAATGACAACAATATGGTCGCGAAAACGTGATTAGATGCAAACAAACATAATCATTGTCTATCGAATCGGCATTTCTTTTAATTATAATTAATTAAACTTTTATATGCTATGAGTCCAAATTCAACAGATTGAAAATGATAATACATTGCATGGAACATACTTGGGCACTTTTTTTCCTCGAATTTCGACGTAGGTTTTGGTACTATCGAAAAAACTGCCTGTTATAATTGATATAAGGTCAGGGTATGGAAAGTCATCTCTAAGTGAGAAAGTAAGAATCAGATGAAAAGGTGCATCGTTAAATTATTTTTTTAGATGTAAAAATAGTAACAACAAACATATGGTACGAAAATTTCATGATTTATTATGAGTAATAAGATTTATGTTCAGCCTAACTTGAGATTGACTGATTCATCTTCAGTGGTATCTGATAATAATGACACGATTAATATCGAATAAATGTATTTAATCCATAGAATGCATTGTGCTCAGAAATAATAGTCGAGAAAAATACTATATTCTGGATTACATGTCTCTAAAGAATGCCAACAAGCTAAAACGAGAAAAACATAAGCGAATCACAACAGGGCCGTCTTATGTCATGCAGGGGCTCATTTAGAATATCAAATAATATTAATAGCTGTCTAAAAATTTCCATACACTCTTTTTACATATTCTCAAAAATTTTACATGAACTTCCAAATGATATAAACACAAATTCCATAGTTCTACAATTGTTTTTTTTTCCAAAATGGAGAAAGTTATTCCACTTCTTCAACATGTTTGTAATCATAACAAGAACCCCTCACATGCCCTCATGGAATAGACAGTTCCTTAACCTCTACAGGGGCTTCAAAATAATCGAGTTCAGTAAAAAAAACACTGCATCAGGCCAGCTTGCTCTTGACCATGCCAATAAAGTGTCCTAGACCCTTATTGGCTTCTTCGTAGTAGGGCAACGACTGTACACGACTCAACCATTCGGATATCTTCGGGAAACGGTTGTCAGCGATCGGGACGAGCACGTTGGCCGAAGTAAGGGTAGCGACTATGCTTAAATCGGCTAGCGTTAGGGTATCCCCGGCTACGTAAGGGGTGATTTGCAAGAGACTTTCCAAGAGGGTGTAACCTGCAAAACATGAATATGTTAGTGTCCCAGATTTTTAGGGTTAAAATTGCCATTATATTCAAGAGATCGGTTCTTTTGAGGACTAATTTTTCATAGCTGAATTTATGAGATTGATGAACTGTATTCAGAATATCAAGAACATCGAGTTATGATTTTTGGTAATAATGTCACATATCTTTAAAACGTTACCGAGGGTGACTGCTACTTTGAGTGTGAGTCTCGAAAATTGATAAAAAAATACAAAAATAAGTCAAGTAATGATCGATAATCAACTGCTATACGTAATATGTATGTATATACGTGAAGTATGAGAATAATGCATATTTTAATACATCAGTTATACAATATACATATTATATATTTACATGATGTATAAAATGTTCAAATTCATTTTCTTTTAGAATCGAGGATTTTGAAAGCACCGGTTGCTTGATATTACATTTTTATAATACATTTAATGAGTTTACTTTTCAAACTTGAATTGTTTCAGTTGGATTGAAGAGTTCAATTTGTTTCATGTTTGCATTGAAAATCATCCGAAGAAGCGAAAATTTTTATTTTAAAGATGAAAATGGTTGAGTTTGGCTATAAATTGATGATTCTTCATTGTCACCGTGTATAGAAATTCTATATCATTTTGTAATAAAGCTACGAAGCCATTTCAATGACGACAAAGTTTACGGATGAAATAATCCCTTAACAAAGAAACCTGAAATTTGAAGATTTTCTATGGAAAAAAAACAAAAGAATTAGGAAACCACGAGGTTGGTTGACCAGACATTCCTTATTGTTACGAGTGTTTAATTTTCAAGTGGCCTAGACCTTGGGACTATTATAATGTAACAGTGACTTGCTACTTTCACAAATAATTATTCGACAACAATAATAACTACGACGCAGATGAAATATAAACTCATTCGATGTAATGTAATAATTGAAATTAAATCTATCGACCTAAAAAAATAATTGCTTGGTAATATCATGGATGAATTTGAAATTAGAGCATTCGCATTTAACAGACCGATGAAAAAATCAATGATATGAAAAATAATACGCATGTGGTTACAGCAAATTGGTACAACTGTTCTATAAATAAACACTGTGGTAAATTGAAATACATATCTTTTTTTATAGAAGTTCTTAATGATTAATAAATCATAATTGTTATATGAACAATTATATTGCAGTTTATGAATTGATTCATTTCATGATCACCCAGTACTATATTCAAATGATTTCTAGGCATTTGATATAATTTTACGCATTTTCTATACCTCTCAAGTTTGTTTTGAATTTCAATGACATATCAAAAACACCCAGTATATACCGACCTTCAGTAACACTATCAGCCTTGTCCTTGGCGACGCTTTTAGCGCCCTCTCTGAGTAGCGAGCCAACTATAGCGCTGACCCTTGGGAAAAGGATGCCCGAGTGAAAGAACAGCCTTTGGTGGATTACCGCCCTCTTTTGGGGGTCATTTGGGTAAAGGGGGGAGTCTTTGCCGTATTTTTCCGCCTGTGAAATAAAATCATGTTGGAAAATAGAACCAAAAAATTTTAAGGAATAAAAGTGGAAATGTTACACCACAAACATCATCATAAAAGGTCAGTTTTATACAGCAAATAAGATGATATGAGGGATAAAATATAATGAAAAAACTTTCCATATTGTTTATTGAGCGTTTTTTATTTTATTTTGTTTTATTCCTTATTTTATTTTCTGTATATACTAACCTTAACATTGTGAAGGTTACAAATGAATACAGGTTTTTGGGCACTAATGATTTTTAAGTGACTCACTAGAGTAGTTATGCCTCAGCAGAATTTGTTTGAATTGTACAATTATGTTTTATCGTTTCAATAAAATAACCTTGAAATCGTTTTTGGTTATATTTTAGTTCGATTCTGACAACAAAGAATGTTGAATGATGAAATAACTTTTTTATGTTTTGGTAATAGTAAGAATCCAGAATAACAAGACAATAATTAAAACCATGACGCAGTGTTAATTTGTTAACATCAATTCAGAATTCCTCGAAGCTCTCAATTTCATAAACAGTTTCAATTTGTTATGATAAACCTAACGAGATGATGCGGATGCAATAACTTGGATAGTCCGTCATCTTTTTTCATCGTTAGCTGTATATAAAGTGTTAAAATTAATGATTTTGAATTTCAGAAATTAACTGATGCAAAAATAAGACATTATTGACAGTCAATTTTCAATCTCGTCTTGTTATTCGCCAAAACAAAACTTTCAAATTATTTCGAGAGAACTTGAATAAGGTTTTTTTTTTCGTGAATAATTTATGGTGCTATAAAAATCAAAAATATTGATAAAGTAATATCTTTATTTGATTTCAGAGTTATTTTTAAAACCTATCCTCATATTAAACAGAAATTATTGTTCAGATTACATGAGTCAAATTTGATATCGCTCTGTACGAAAAAAAAAATAACTATTTCCATTGAATTTCATTCGCTTATCTACACCAGTTTCATAGCAATGAATAAAATTGCGGTTTTCAAGGAACACTTTGTATCTCAGATCTACACTGACGCTGACAGCTAAAAATACACCTGGTGCGAAATAAAATCCGGTGTAACCCCTAAACTCACCAGATAAATATTGATCGCTTGGCTGTCCCAAATGACGAAATCCCCATCCCTCAATGTCGGCACAGTGTGAAAGGGATTCATGGCCAAATATTCAGGCGTCATGTGTTCCCCCGTCATCAAATTCACCGGCTTCAATTCGACTTCCAACCCCAGCGCCTTGATCAGAAGCAAGCTGCCCCTGGCTGCAGAACTAACTTCGGCGTAGTACAAGGTCAGACCCATGTCGGTTGGATTTTTTTTTCTGTAGGCGAGAGGAAAACAACGGAACCGCGATCGAGTTCGACTAGCGCAGATTGGACTGAATACTGAGTGAAGCCGTATAGGTGACCGGTTTTTATACGGCTATGTAGACGACGTTATCTCGCGGCAGGTAGTTCGGGTGGTGACTTGGCAGAAATTTCGAAATGTATTACAAATAGCGGAAATAGTTTGTTGTACGCTCTGGGGGTTCTTCGAAAAAGAAGAGGAACCAAAGTCTTAGCTAATTAGGCACTATCATTGGAAGTTGGGGTTATATTTCTTTCTCCAATAGGCTGAGAGGAGCCTCAAACTAGTGCCGGATTTACCAGCAGTCTGAGTTGGCTGAAGTCTTTGGCAAATTTCAAGGAGCCGCAATTTAGTCCATGATTTTTTTTTATCGATTGAAAAAATTAAAAATATATACACACAGGAAATACGGATTTTTAAGATATTTAATGAATGATGAAGTTGAATTTCTTCCATCGAAAATGAGGAGGAAGGAATTGGATAGCCTAGCTAGCAAAACTTATGTTGAAAAAGTCGAAAACATCTTCTTTTGAATCATAACATAACTTGATACGTTGAAATATTCGGTTTCAATAATTGATTTTACTAGGCTTGAATTAACTCTGAATCGTGGTTAGATAAATAATAATAATAATAAATAAATCGTTTATTTCAAGAAAAAACATTAAAATGAGTACATAAGAAGCACAATAAATTTATAAATTCGTGCGTGCTTCCCTTCAAATAATATTACATTTTTTTCCTAGATATAATGAAAAATTAGTTAGCCGGAGCCCTGTAAGACTAAAAAAATCCTTTTATTTTTTTCGAAACACGGAATCGAATCATTAGTTTAATAACTATAAAAATTTTTAGCAAATGTGATAATTTTACTGACATAAAATTTGCCTAAATTTTCCTTAATATCCGGAAATGGGTATCTATAATTGTTGGAGGAAAATGTTCGGTGACTTTTAAGAGATGCACCAACTGAATATTCCCTAATAAGTGGCAATGGAATACAGTTTTTTCATGAAAATCACATGCAGTCATCATAAAAAATTCATGGAAAATATGGAAAAATTCAGTTACAAACAAGTGATTCAATAGTGAAAAACTATAAGCTTTGTTGTCAGCTTTTCCAGTACGTTATCGCTATAGTGATTCCCAATTTAGTAATGGTCAATTTCGTATCAGGTATACCTAATGGTAAATATAATGACGGTTATTGCCGAGAATTAGGAGAGAACGGGAAAAACCCGTTACAAGGACAAAATCACAATGTCAACAATTCGTAAAATTCCGTCTAGAGTGAATTCGATCTGTATAGATCTGTTTTCCATTCTGCTTGTAATGGTGAGTCATTCCGCAAGGGCAATATTATACAGATACTCCTACGCCGTATGTTATTTGTTCAGTTTTTGCTGAATCACGCATTGTTGTTATGTAAGAGACTCTCTTTCAGTTGCATAATATCAATAGGAATTCGATGGTACAGAATTAACTATACTGAAATAATTTTACGCCCTTTGTCCGCCCACGATTATTGGACTGAATTTGTGATCACTCTTTTAGTAATGCGTTTAATAAAATTGAATGGATATTCACTAATTGAACCCCCAGTCTACGTCAATATTGCATTACTTCCTCTCCATAGGTAATTTCTATTTTTTAGTAATAGTTTTGATTAATGTTGACTCAATCTACAAATAGATTCACGACTATAAATCTTTACATCATTTCTATCGTTTTTTCTTACAGGTTGTCCTGAGTTGCACAATAAAAAAGGACTTCGAGTACAACAAGGTGATGCCAACTTTTCACCACTGGAAAACCGGCGACAAGAAATTTGGTCTGACGTTCCAAGCGGCCGCCGACGCCCGGGCCTTCGACAAGGGCGTCCGGACGGCCGTCGAAGACTTGTTAGACGGTAATTCGATCTCTTTTTTATTGTTGCGAGAGGGCGGTACCCGAGAAGAAGTTGAAAGGTGTTTTTTTGGTGGAAAGTGTCGAAAAAAATATTTCCATCCCAACATAACATCCTGTAATTCCTTAAGTCGTGATATTGATGGAATTAAGAAAGGTAGTGAGTTGATGATTTCTGAGGAAAAGAATACTTTGAAAATCCAGTATGGTATCCATAACCAAATTTTTTTATTAAAAATACGAAACGTTATACTGGAAATCTTAAAATGACATTTAGTATTGTTTATTCATTTTGATACTACAAAAATGCAGACATAGAAAAAGTTCAAATATTATGAATAATGAAACGCCTTGACATATTTCAAAAAATGACTTCCTCATCTTGTTCCGAGATATTCGACGAAAACTTCCCTGTCCTGGTTTCTAACATAAACTTATAGGATTTTTGTTTTCTATTCCTAGTTTCTACCCGACTTACTCTTGAATAAACGATGAAAATTCGTACCGCAATAACGGAAACTTTGATTTCCTGGACGAATCCGATAGAACTAGTTTATCTGCCGCAAAATTGTCGGTTGTGTTATCTCAGCGCAATACGCAGGAAATGATATTGTTACGTTAATAACCGAGAAGATCTCTTACATATCGGAATATCTGGATTATTTATATTTTATAAATGACAGAGATCTTTGCTATGTATAACTAGGCTGTAAGTAATTTTTCTTACCTGCTCTATCTGGGTTTTTTTCAATGCTTCCTTTACTACTACGGGATTCTTACATGGTGAGTATTATTTCAGGTTTTTTCGTAATTCTACTAATCAGGAAATATTTATTCGGTCAATGATATTAGACAGATGAATTTGAAGTCTACCTTTAATTTTAATGGAACATGTTCCTTGGGGCCTTCGTCAATGAAATAGGTACCGCTCCTCTATTGCTGTGGATTATTCTGAAAGTGTATTTTCCCTTGATCCCAAGATCGGCTATACTCAACTAACAACGCCCACATTTCGAAGATTTTTAATTAAATGCTACTCTCCGTTAAAAAATAATGCAAAAAAAGAACATAGAATGACAGTGAGGTTAGGTTCTTTTAAAAATGGTGTGAAGAAATGCTGGAATTCTACATTTCAATTGCAACCATCGAAGCGAAACATTCCTTGAAAACAATGATTAATCAATGTCTTTCTTTGCAGGTTTTTTGGAAACCTCTGTGTTTCCATTGACGTCAAAATTTAAAGATATTGGCGATGATGACGTTTTCATGGTAAATTCAATTTAAACAGTATATTATATATATTTTTCCACTTAAATAAGATTCTCTTTCGAATCTTGCATATAATTTACTAATACTGAAATGTCTAGATTCATTATCATCAGATCATGAACTTTTCATAAATGATCCTGTATCCTCTGCTCAAATATGAAATCAATTTCACGTAACCCAATGAGTTTCTTTTTGAATGAATTGTTTTCTAATGAGTGAATGCATAATGAAGATTTTTTTTTATCACTAGACATTACAACTTCCTCAAGATCCCAAAGAGTCCAGGAGTTCGAGTGATTCCAGTGCCAAAGGCACCGAACACCTCCATAGGATAACTTACATGAGCAGGTGTAGAGACAAGCCCATAGAAAATCGGCAGCCGACTTACGATCCTGGTAGGAGCGCCAAAGGTATTTAATTAAATATTTCTAATATTCCAATTGATAATTCATATCCGAAATATGGTCTTACACCATTCATATTGTATCATTACCGACTCTGTGTTTCTGGAATTAGCTTCACCAAATTCTTTCTAAAAATGCCCCCATTTTTCGCAGATATTGTTGGTCCTCCTAGCAGTGAAAACTACCCCTACGTCCAAATGATGGCCGTGCCAGAATACAATTACCCAGCCGAGGACCGGCTGCAGGTCAAGCAGCCGCCTCCACCTCCACCGCTTTTCAGCCGTTGCGACTCTTCTTCCAGCATCAAAAAGTGCAACGTTGCCATGGAGATGCAACCCACCCAACAACACCCTCCTCTGCCCTTCAAAGGTAAACCTACCCGCAATCACTATTTTTAGGTATTCGAGTTCAGAAGTATACAAACTTTTTTCACAAGTTACAACTGACTATGCAAAGTTTAATTGGATCAAAATTTTTGAACCGTTCATAGAGTTTATTCATTCTAGTCGAAATTATAACAAATATTATAAACATATTCTTTTATTCCGATATTTCGATGACGGCCAGTTACATGCATTTTTACAAAAGGTACACAGTACTGCTAGGCATATTTTCATATGTACCCCGACTAGACAAAAAAATATATACAAATATTTGAAATACAAGCTGTCACGAACATTTATCAATAGATATATCACAGGCTCCAATCCACAATGATCTTTCTGAGCTTGGTTTTAAATGAGTCATTTAATAAGTTGGGCTTAGTTGGTAATAGGTTATACACGTAAGCCGCCTGGTAACTAAAACAGTTTTTAAAGAACTCAGTTTTATGTCTTGGTATACACAACTTATTATTATTCCTTGTATTTAAATTATAAATATTATAATATATATCTCATGACAAAGGTCTATCTGTGTTCGACACTTGTTTTGTTTGATGCCTTTAAGAATGGTCCGTAAACACAGTCCATGTAGTTCGGTATGGATAAGACTAGATACTCTGCCAATAATAGTTCGTTAGGTAATACATTTTTATACTCCAGTAAGTTTTTTAGGACAAAAAATATCATATTGGCGTGTTTGTTGAAGTTGGGGTTTATATCAATTTGTAAGCCTAGACATTTAGCATCACTATCCCAGGTGAGTTTCGTACCTAGCAATTCGATATCTAAATTATTCGGGATTTTTCCGGTTTTATCGAATGATATTGGATATTCATGACCCTGCTAGTACTTTCATAATCATTAACTTGAGAAGACTTATATACACTCAAATCATCAGCGTACATGTAGAGTTTACAATCGTTTAATATTTTGGTGATATCAGCCATAAAAATTTGTTGCATCAAATATTTTTCACAAGAATGGGAAAACGAAAGTTCCATTTGATACTGAAGAAGAGGTGAAGAAAGAATCATACTGATATTTTTAACTTTCTTTTTTTGGAGTATCGTTAATGAGGATATCTAATAGATCAAAGTGAACAAGAGGTTTATATGAACCCACAACACAAGTCCCGATGTATATTCAATTTTTTTATTGGTGCCTCATTTCACCCATTTAAAGAACGCCTCAGCTTGTTTACATCGAAATTTAAAAAACGCACTTTTATTAAAGTTACTATGGCAACACCAACGAAGAAACGAGAAGTCTAAATGACAAATTTTTGATGATTGATTATGACAGCAGTACCTTGTAAACGTCAAATAAAATATTAGACAATTTAATTGATGTATAAAAAATCGCATATGCCACAATGCAATTGTCACTTTGACAGCGGCAAAAGTTGGCTTCAACTTTTACAGCGACAAATACACTAGTGGTTTTTTCACTTATTCATTTGTTCATCAATTATCGCGGAATTGAAGAACAAGCTCTAATAAAAATAAAAGGACACAGCAATTCATCATCAATAAAACCATACTTACAAGTTGACCAAGAGCATCATTCAAGCATTATTCAATCAATTCGTTTGGAAAATGAAAAAACTTCAACATCTACTACAGAAACGATTAGCTGTGGCACCCGCAGCGATATCACTGTTCCTAGTTTGAATTTCAATAACTGCGTTTTTAATAATTGTACATCAAAATAAAAATGTGTATATTTTTAATGTTTCATAAATAAAGTTTGCATTGATATGTTTCCGAATTTCTTATTCATTGAATTGTCCTGCCGAATTACACTCGAGGTTTGTATTAATATTGGGTAAATTTGTGTTGTTCAAATTCTAATCTGTTTCCTTTAGCAATTTGACTGGAATAACTGTCAACTATTAAAAACACGACACCGAAGGTCGTCAAATTGCTAGTTTCTCATTAAACAACCCAAATTTACCCGATAAAATACAAACCACTTGTGCAATTATAAGTGACAAATGCTCCGCCGTCTTGCTCAAAAAATCGCGCGTGTTTTAAAGACCGTTTTATCCATTTATACTTTAAAATACTCAAGTGTACCGTTCAGTAGACTGGCTTGAATTTTTGACGTATATCTTAAATATGCAAAGAAAGAAATATCTGAAACGACGTCTTCATCAAGGAGAGAAATTCATCCGACTCTTCTGGTTACAGAGAAAAGGTGCAGACTCCAAATCCGCTGCCGGCACTGCCAGGAGCTCTACGTGGAGGAAGCAAATGTGAGAGGCTCGTGCGAGTTTGCTCCCGACGCCGTCAAGGCTTGTATAGACCGTGTCACGTGTTTCGGATGTGCTCAGTGCGTGGATTACCATTGCGCGGCCGACCAGGAGGGCGACACGGCGCCACACCCGTGCGATTGCACTGCCGCCGACGATGATAACTGCGCTCGGCGATGGTGCTGCCTCGCCTTACTCTCCATCTTCGTGCCCTGTCTGTGGCTCTACCCGCCGCTCAAGGTGATGATTAGAATCTTTTTTTTTTTCAAGTTGCTACCTAGAAGTTGAGATCTCAATGACCTATTAGTTATAGGAAAGCATCCACCTTGCTAATGATCTTTTTTATTTTTCAGATGTGCCATTGGTGTGGTGTGAAATGCGGCTTGTGCGGAGGCAAACACGCCATGTGATCCGAGGCGCGCGTTGCGATTGCGCGGTATTAGACGTTAGGTTTTTTTCTCGTTCGTTGGTTGGTTTGCCGCTTTCCTAATTTACACGTGTTGCAATTTTTTTTTCCAGTGCGTGAAGATAGCTGGTATAAGGGCTGCGTATTCTTAGATATAAATCGAAACTCGTTCTGAATTTTATGTAGTCATGACCCCTTCTAAATATAATTTGTGAAGAAAAAGGAATTTCTTGAAGAATCGGTAGTATTTTACCGATCACGCTTATAAAAACTATGCACAAAGAATAAGTTCGTAATTAGAATTTAAGAAGATATTTTATAGGCGCAACAAACGTTGTGTTGCAGTTCATTATGTTCAATTATTGAAAATATACTGTCAGTTCAAACTGGATAAATGATAATTTTTCATGCAGTTATGCCTACAGAGGTGATTTAATCATATTTTTTATTTTCTTTACTACATGTTTTTTTCACAAACTTTGTACATACACAATCTATTTGTTCTTCATTTCGCTAAATACTAGATGACAACTAAGATGATTTATCGGTCAATTTGGAATTATTTTTATTGATATGACCAAGATTTGAGAATTGCAAAAAATATTGACTTGATTTCAGATCAATAGAATAAAATATTTCGCGTATCGAATTTGATTACGATACTGTTTTTTCATGTTGTTTGAAACACCTCTTGAATCATGAATTAACTAGCATAACTTGTTTACTGATAAAGTTTTTGGTTAGTCTCTATTTTCTCATGAAATGAACTCCTGAAAGGAAATACAATCATATTTTTTTTTATAAATTGCAGAATTAAACGCCATTTATCAAAAAGAGTTAGTAACTGACGGAAATGAGAATTGAATAGTTTAGATTTAATATATAAGAGTTAACGAGAGTTCACCATGAGAAAAAATTCCAGAAATAACACGTTTTACAAAATGATTGTAAAACATATTATAGCGAGTTTTATCTCATTGTTGACTGTGAACTGATAACATTTCTATAAACATAAACAACAAGTTTGTTCTTTATTTCAACTGTGTAACTTTGATTCCTCTTTATACGCTATAAAACGCAGCCCTGTCACTAGTTATTTCCTTAATAAAAAGTACAAAGTTTCGATCCAGCCTCTAGTTGGCGTCAATTCAAAGAAAAAACTAAATTTCGATTTTCCTTCGGTTTGGTCGGATTGCCACGTTTCGGTTTCGAAACTACACTTTCGAGCCCATCTGGATAATATCTTGAAAGCGTCTGTGATCTATTAGTAAGCATTTCATAGTATTAGTATTTTCTATTGTTTTTCCGGCATTTTCTGAAAACTCGCGCGCGGATATCGCGGAATGGTAGCGTCTAGTGCTCAACAAGCGAGCGGTGTGAACACTGTTAAATGTACTGAGTGTAAGATTTAGAAAACTACACCCAAGACTGTTGGTATGGTGACTTTTACTTTTTGTTGCGGAAACGCGAAGATCTGTCGATCGTCTTTTTTGTTTGTGTAGACGTTCGGGACGAAATCCAGGAAGTGTCGTCCCTCCTAAAAAATTATACTTGTTGATGTGTTCCAGTCGATTTGAAGGCTTCAAATATAATTTATGTACTGTTGATACATTCGAAGAAATTAAAATGTTTGATGAGTAGTTCAAACTGCCATAAAAATAACTTGTACATATTCGGTGGAAATTCATGACAATATGGTTATGAAAACAAAAAACAGATGTTTTGGTATAGATGTTTTCGTTCAAAAAAATATCCCGTTGGAGATTCCATGTTTTATATATTTTCATTGTTGAATTCATTGTGTATATATATATAGACGAATAATCAAAACTGATTTTAAAATATTCAGCCTCATTTTAGAATCACCCAAAAATACTTGTATCATAGCATTTTCGATAACTGTACTGAAGCAAGCTTTCCGAGATTGTTCATCTTTGATTTGGGAAAGCTTGCCTCCCCCTACCCTTGACATTCATACTCCTCCCCCGTCAACATGACTTTTACCAATCGAATAACCTCTAAGTCTTACCGAACAGGCTCATCGGATGTTCACGACTTGTTTTTATCTTCGATCGGTAGAATCTATGTTGCTCAATGTACAGAGGTGTAGGAAATCGGCATCGATGTCAATATCAGTACCGATTTTTTACCAATTTTCTTTATTATTGCACTGATGCAATCGCATAAAACTTATACATTTAGTTTTTATTGTGTGTGTATATATGTCAATAATAAAGAGTATGGATACAAGCTTATAATGACGATGTGTGAGTGATATTTTAAATATATTAAGAATAATACAAAATAATGTTAATAACTAATGCAAGTTTTTTTTCAATCACCTTAGCACCTGGTCTATATTAACATTACCACTTTATTAGTGAAATGCATACAGTTTATGAATAATTGAATGCATTTTCGAAGCTAATTGATTTCTGGATAACAGATATAGGTGTGCTCTATAATTGATTATAACGGGGGCATTTCACAAGACAATTGGGGTAATAGGAATTAAAGCATTTTATTTTGATTAGGTCAAATATCTGGCTGGATAGCCTTGTTCCATCAATCTTGTAATAACAGAAAAAGTTGATTTTTTTTGGGTAAGTTTTTTTAAGGTTAATTATTAAGTGAAATTCAGAGAAAAAATTCATAAGTATTTCTTGACAACATTCAAAGGTAACAATAAATATATATCATAATTAATTATGCAACAAAAATTCACAACATTAACTTGACCTATCACATTTTCTTGGTGGCTTCATTTATAATTTTTTCAGTCTGTTCCCAAAGTTTGATCCCGATGTTGTCATAAAAAATTGCTTTGCCCCTATAATGTTTACAATTTTTATACAACAATCCTGATTCATTCACTATTGACGGCTCGGTAGCACAATAAATTGGAGTTTGTGCACCCTAAAAATAAAAAAAAAATGTACATAACATAATTATGGAAAAACTGAGGTGTAATATGTATATGCAGACTTTCATTTGTTTTTCTATAACTTTTGAACATTCAGTAGTTGATTTCATGTGAGTTCATCACCTGTTCTGGAGTTCTCATGAATAACATTGCAACTGGTGCTATCAATAAATAGTGGTACCACTGAAAAAAATGTCTGAAAAGACCTGTGTACACCCATCCTGGGCAACAGGCATATACTCTCACATTATTCGATTTGACCCTCTTTGCCAATTCCCTTACAAAATACACATTTGCAAGCTTAGAGTTGGCATACAAGCTGTATCTCTTATCAGAACTGAAATTATTTAGATCAGCCAAATTAATTTCTCCTCTTTCAAGCATGGTTGAAGAAAGAACTACTATTCTACTAGGTGATACAGACAACTGGTCAAGTAGGAGATTAGTAAGATGAAAGGGTCCTAGATAGTTGACACCAAAGTGTATTTCAAATTTATCTTCTGTTAAGACCCTTTGACTATTTGGATAAGATACACCAGCATTGTTGATAAGAATGTTGATTTCTTGGTGGTTCTGTTTTACTTCTTTTGCAAAATTCTCTATTGATTTCAGTGATGCTAGATCTAGTTCCATGGGAATCTACAATGGCACATTCATGAAATGTCTTTAAAAAACTCAACAATTATTTACCAAATCAACCTGAACATCCTTCAGTTCCCCAATTATTTGGATACATGCTTCCTGAGCTTTCCTCAATGTTCGACATGCCAATATCACACGTGCTTTTCTTTGTGCAAGTGCTTTAGTAACCTGGTAACCAATTCCCGAATTTGCCCCAGTAACTATTGCGATTTTACCATCCAATTGCACTTCATTATTGCATTTGCCCCATTTCACTTCTTGGATTTTTCTTACAACATAGAGAATAAATACGATAGGAAGTATATAATAATTTAAAAGGAACGCCATTTCATTTGGTAGGTTTTACTTTTTTATATGTCCAAAAGCAATTAAAAAAAAAAAAAAACAAAAAAGCTAATGTCGTTCAGTCTATGAACACACACTCTTTGCTATAACGGTCTTGAGACTTAAATTTTGAAAAACAAGAAGAAGGAATGTAAAAAACTCCCGAAAAAGTAGTGAAGAGCAATAGGGAAAGATTACGTACCTTGAGATGGCGCTGCGAATAACAAAATGTCGGATTGAGGTGTGAACAACAATAGCACAGGTTCGTATTGGAAATTTGTAATTCGTGTTTTCGTACCGAAATACGTAATTACCAACAAACATTTTCATTAAAGTTGGTCACATGATGAATGTAATTTTTTCGATTCAGGGAAGCTCTAGGCATCTTTCAATCAGTAGGAGGAGTCTGAGTTATGAGAATCTCCTAATATATCCAGCAGAATTTAAATTGAAAATATCTCAATCATCCTCTGTACACACATTTCGGTATCGCAGAAATGACTAAGTTTCAATTATTCAACCCTATTAATCATACATAAAGGAATTGGCATACTAATAAGACGGCGAGTGTGTTTCCAGTGTATGTGACTGTGATACGTAATCTGAAACAATATGTGAAGTGTATTTTGCAATTTTGTAAAAATGCGAACGAATTGAACGAATTTCAGCAGAATTTTTTGAAAATGTGTTTGTGGAGAATGAGTACCTCCAAGATGATTTGTCTTCGCAACAATACCTGCACGTTTCTTATCAACAAATAATATGAGTTCAGTGAAATAACCTCACTATTCAGTACGATTCTTCGAATCACTGAAATAAATCAGGTTTATAAATAGATTTCCCTATTTTCAAGTTTGTCTGCCATTTCTTAACTGCCTTGGGATTCAAAGGAAATTTGTGTAAAAAGATATCTGAAGTACCATATATGATGAGCATTGAGGAACAGAGCACATTTTTCGTGATCTCATCTCACGTTACCTCTTCCAATCCGCTGCATTTTCAGATGGTATAAAGTTTATTTCAAACAATTGTTCATTAAAAATCATCCAAAAACATAACTTTCAATACGAAAATGGCCTGAAATAACATAAAAAGATCACACTTCATTCACACAAACACACACCCAGGTTGGTATGTTGGTCACACCTCGAGTATTTCAAACGATTAAAAGTAGATGTCGCCCACTCCGAGATTCTTCCCTATAAAAACAAAGAACTGCCAAAGCACCACGGTATCAAAATATAAACATAACCTTATGATAGATTCGATCGTTATGGATCAACGTTGACGTGTACAACTTGAAAACGGTCTTAAAAATGAGGCCTTCACTTAGTTTTCTGCTGATCTGTTTATTTTTCTTCTTTATTCTGAAATCAATACACAGTTTGTATGGAATTTTTCAACTGCCGACATGTAACAAAGGAGAAGTGTGTTACAGGTCATACCTGAATTCCAAACCTAATCTTGACCTGTTTGTTTTTGTTTCTGATAATTCAAGGTCTGGTAATTTTGATGAAATCTTACATCAAATTAACTTCGACTACACGTCAACTTTCGAAAGGTAAGAACAATAAATCCCGTCTCTACTTATTCGAAAATTTTCATAAATTTTCAGAGAAGTTCCTCTAGAGATTTCAAAAACTACTAGAAACAATGGTACCATATTTATTCACACAGTTCTTGTACCTAGTAAATATAACTATGAAGATATAAACTTGGAGGATCTCATAAAAGTACCAGAATCTACATACCTCAAGAACAGATTGACAAAATTTGCCATTCCCAGCAGTGCTACTTTCAACCTGCTCAAAGATCAGATTAAGCTCGGTGCCTCAGTGAGGCCTGTTACTCATTTACGTTCCAAATATGCAGTGATAATGTGTACAGATAACTTGAACATTCCCCATTCAGATATCCCCATGGAAATTGTAAGACATTTGAGAATAAATAGGAATCAAGAGTTTTTGCCAATTGCTCAAGCAGACCTTCTCAACATGAGACTCAAGGATTTAGTTGAAATCACTCCAGAAACAAGAACCATGAATTTCACATATCATTACTCTCCAACATCTTTGGGGAAATTGAGGTTTCTACTTCAGATTGAAGCTACTTTACACCAATTCTTGAGCTTAGGATTCACAGAGAAGGATTTGGATGAAGTTAAAGGAGTTTTTGCTGATACTAATCTATATTTATTATGTGCTACACTTTCCATTGGCAGCATACATGTAAGTTTATCTAATGATTGTTGATATGTTCATTAAATTTTTGTGTACTACTTTTCCTTGTAGCTTCTTCTTGACTTCCTGTCATTCAAAAATGATGTTAGTTTTTGGAAGTCTCAAACCTCAATGGCAGGGCTTTCATCAAAAACAGTATTATGGAGAGCCTTTTCGCAGACCATTGTCTTTTTATACCTGCTAGATGAAGGTACTTCTCTCTTGGTTTTGATTCCTAGTGGTATCGCAACAATAATAGAGGTAAGAAGTAGCTTTTCAGCATTGTACAACATTATTTTATATTTTGAAAGGGGCTCATTTAAAGATGTCATTCAAGTTAGAAGATAATTTCATTTATATCTTTCTGTACCAGAATCATATGAATTAAATTAGTTAATTATATTTTTTCCAGTTTTGGAAAGTAAGCAAAGTGTTTAAAACCTCAATATCTTGGAAAGGATTAAAATTCAACACCACTGAGAGAGAAACCAGTGATGAGAAAAAAACAAGAGAATATGATGAAGAATGCATGAAGTATTTGAGTTATGTTCTATATCCTTTATGCATTGCAGCTGCTGGGTATTCTCTCTTGTATCAACCACACAAAAGGTAAATTTTATACTCCATTTGAATCTGGTATTTATTGATTAATAACATTAAAAAAAGACATCTTACAAGGTGCCTTCATTCGTTCATTTGTAATTATTATCTTGATTCTAGATTCTGGTTTAATTTTGATAATATATTTCAGTTGGTATTCGTGGACAATAAATAGTCTGGTGAACGGGGTATACGCTTTCGGATTTCTATTTATGCTGCCCCAGTTGTTCATCAATTACCGACTGAAATCGGTGGCGGCGTTGCCATGGCGCGCATTCACCTACAGGGCATTCAACACTTTCATCGACGATATTTTCGCTTTCATCATCACAATGCCGATGGCGCACAGGGTTGCCTGTTTCAGAGATGATATCGTCTTCCTTGTCTATTTGTACCAAAGATGGTAAGCAACCACAACTGCTGGCGTGAAAGTTATTATGTTTATATTACAACTTGAAAAAAAAGAATAACATCTTCAAAGTACAGTCACATTATACATTCCATTAGTTTCGAAGTCATAAGTTACTAATCGTAGATTTCCTTAAAAGATTTTAGGAATCCTATGTTGAAGAGAAAATGCAAGAAATTATCAATTACTACTTACTATTACTAATATTTCAATACAATTTGATTCTCTATTAGGATAGAAAATATCTTTGATTTCATTGATAGTCGTTATTTTATTGATGATTTCGTTACTCATCTTACGACATGAATAATTATTCTACTAATTTAGTCCTTAATATTTCCAGGTTGTATCCAGTGGATAAAACTCGAACTGATGATATTACTGGAGAAGTTATTCCAGATGGAAAATCCGCAGAAAAGAAAAATAAATAGGCTATTGTATTTGTGTGTTTTTTATTTATAATCGAGTTGAAAAAGAAAACAAAATGAAAACGTGTAGTTTTTGTCTATGAAGCGAGAATTGTTAGTATTTATCTTTAATGTTTAATTTTTCAAATAAAACAATTCACAATAAGAAATGACAACAAACGTTATGCACTTTGTCTAAATTTGCATCATAAACATTGGAATTTCAGTTAAATGATATGAGATACATTTATTTCTTTTTGATTTTGATTTATTGTGGGCAGTTTCCACGTAAGTCGAATATGTTATTTTGTGATCGATTTTGTCCTTCACCAGAATCTCAAATTTCCTTCAATCAGGTGCTCCACCATATTTTCAAAACTACATGCAATGTTCCTATTGAATTCATATTACAACATATAAAATCAACAAGTGAAAAATCTAAAATTAGAACTTATCAAACTGGTAATATTTCACCAGCTTACAATCAATCCCTTGAAAATGTTGAAATACAGTTCAATCAGAAACACCCAGTGGCTCCTTCGTCAAAAATTCAATGTGAATGCACCATATCTTGATGAAGGATCGTTTCTTAGTTTTTATAACACATAATTTCTGGCAATAGTAAAAATCCGAAAATTTTTCGGTTGGTCGATCATAAAATTATAAAAAATGAATTGACAGTTACGGTCCTGCAGAACTGCGTTGAGAAGAAATCCCATTCGTCACGAATCTTCAATCCCACATTGTATGCCAAGGCTTGCGGTGGATGATGGTAGTTATAAGGCGAAAATTTGACAAGTACGTCAATGATAATTGAAGTGAAATTTGATCAATATTACCTAATGAATCCTGACTAATATTCTAAAGTAATACGAAAACGGACAATCGTTAAAATATAAGCTTAAATTATATTATTTATAATAGATATCCTTCAAACGTAAAATGGTGGAAATTCACAACCGCCATTTTACAGTGTTCGCCATTATCTCTTGTAGAAATGGCGAAGGCGCCAAATTGTGTATACTATGAATTTTTTTATATTAGCTACTACTGAATTTTTTCTTATTGTCATCTATAGTGTTAAAAGTAAAGATAGAAAAACCAATGTATACATCTTCTTATATCTACATATCGCCATTTTTTGCAAATACAATATTGTATTGTGGTTACTATAATGTGGTGAGTGACGTCATAGGAATCAAACAAGTTTATCTAAATTTAATTATCAATTCTTTTATTATCAACATACTGGAGATAATATCCCAGATTTTGAATCGTTTGTTATATGTCGTTGAAAAATCCTTCAACTCAGAGTTTATTGTAAAAAGAGATAAGTTGGCAATGACCATAATATGGTATATGGTTATTAGAAAGGTGTCGTGAATAATCGTTTCAATTTGACACGCAGCACCCTCTATACTTTTGCCATTTTGCTTTATATATGTCATCAGTTATGGTGGAAGCGCAACAAGTGTTTTGTATTTGATAGTTTAAAATACATGTGTGCAGTTTGAACGTTACGAAATTGCATTCTAGGCATTGTTGAAGTGATTGTATAATGTGTGATTGAACTGTATTCATTTAACGTGCTACGGATGTACCTCCTAAAGATCGTGAGTAGTCTCGGTATCCCAAGGCTCACTGATGCCACAGCTACGGGTATTCCGTTTAGAAAACTATGAAGAAAAAGCCCAGTACTTACACGAGAGCTGGTAGATCTAATGTAACGCTCAAAAATTTTCTTAATAACCTCAAAGATAATGATTTACATTTTGAGAACAATCAAATTACTCAATGTGTGTTCCTGGGAGTGTTGAGATTAAAACCTGTGCCTTCCATGTTTTGCACTTCGACTGCTGTTTCTACAGATAGTGTTTTGGAAGTGAAAAATAGAAATAAACGTAATAGACGTGTCGAAAATAACAACAATAATAAGGAACTCAATAAAAATTCCAGTCATAAAACAGACATTAATAAAGTAATAAGTGGTAGAATAAGGAAAAAAGACTCATTGAAAGTCAAACAGTCTGTGAAAAAAGTGCCTATAACACAATCAATTTTGAAGGTGAATTTCAAGATGAATAAAAATCAAGAAACCCCCTCTACATCTAGTTGCCTAAGCAATAATATAATCTTATCAGATACTGGAATTATACCACAGTGTCCCTCATCTAGAAGTCCAAATGATGACAAATCCATACTTAACCCTGTACAGAACTTGTTCAATAAGTTGAAACAACAAATTGATGAAAGGAATCATCAACAAGAAAGTTCTACAGACCAGCTTCCAGCTAGGAAGCTCAAGTACAAAGCTAACAAGAGGAAAACTTTGCAGGATCGTTTACCTATGCCCCTTCAATCTGGAAGCTCCAACATTGAGGTTGACAGTGATTCTAGTGGGTTCAAAGATGATGGTATTGTATGTTCAAGTTCTGATACAAATAGCATTTCCCCTGTATCTCAAAATTCATTGGATGACAAAAATTCCAATAAAGCAGTTATTTTAATTGAAGATGATGATCCCCAAAAGAATGATGTGGTAATTTTAAATCAGCCTAACAGGAAATCATTGTCTATAGACACATCTCAGAATAATGATGTTATTTTAATTGATACCCCAACAGTTTCAAGGATGTCTCCTAGAACCAAAAGAGTTAATGAAACAAAACAACTTGAAGGGAGTTCCAACATAAGGGAACTAACAGTGTCAGTACCTAAAAATGAAGACAATACCGACAATGATCCTTCAACATCTTTATTGCAAACTTACATGCCTACTCATGATTATGATAAACCAAAAAAAAGACGAAAATTTATGCCACCAGCTATGCCCTCAATTTTCTTCAACACACCAATGTTGTTGAGATCAGAACTTGCTCAAAAGAAAAGTATGCCAATGGACAATAAGCCTGTTTCAAAATCTTCTCCCAGATTGATTAGACCAGAAATAAAACAGGAAAAATCACCCAAACAGAGAGGAGATGGATCTGTGGAAAAAATTGAGGAAACTGAAAATAGTGATGATTTGATATACGAAGTAGTCAAATCTTCAGAAACCATATCTTCTGTTGACAAGGAGATAATAGTAATAGATGATGTTCCTCCCAAAGTGGAACCCTTGATATTAAAACTCAAAATGTCTCCCCAAAAAGCTAGTCCCTCTAGGACAGTAATTCAGACAACCAGTGGAAATGCATTTGAGGAGGCTGTTTTGTCACTAGAAAAGAATGAGCTGCAAGTTGAAATGAAATCAACTTCTGAAGATGCCTTATCTCCAAAAAAACAAGTAAGTATAGAAAAAAGTAAAAGTGCCTTGGAAAATTCTATTGATTCATCTAAATTTGAAGAATATCAACTGCATTGTATCATCATTGAAGATGATGAGAAATCATCAGAAACAGAGAACAAAAGTTCAAATGAAGTTATTGTGATTACTGATGAAGATAATGTAAAGTCAATTAATTCTGAAGTTGCCACAGAGCCTAACATATCTGTTGTAAAAGAGAGTATCTTGAAAGGGCCTCAAAATAACAATTTGATTATTCAAAATCTGCCTGTGCAATCTAATGAATGTCTAGAAAGTGTCTCCACTGATCTCCCCAACAAGACTGAATTAATCAAAGAAAGTCTGATGAATAACTTGGAAGACAGAGATGTGGTTCCAGAAAAGATTATTTCGATAGATTCTGAACAGTCTCCTCTCAGAAAGAGAAAAAACTCAGCCAAATTTCAGAAAACAAAGGACCTACAAATTCCAGTTATTGATGTTATTGAGATAGATTCAGAATCTGTGAAGGAAACAAGTCAAATACAATCAAATCATGAAGATACTCGAGGAAAAAAGAATGATGGTCTGCAGGATATCACTGAAAATGAAGAAAGTGCAGATAATGAGGTTTCTTCAACAGATGATAACATTCCAGGAAAAATTATCAGAAACAAGGCTAAAAAAGATTATACAACTTCAAAAACATCAGTGCATGAAATTGCAATACCTTTGTTAGCTACATCCAGAGTATTGAGGTCGGAAAAATCACAACAAAAATCAACAGAACAAATGTCTTCAGTTGAGCAAGCAGTAACTGATGCTACTGTACCTTCAATTAAGATGGAAAAGCCTCAAAATACAATATCAAATCAACAGGCAGTTCAGAAAAAGAAGTCCAATATAAATGTTATCACCAAACAGGAAGCTGTGGCAACACATAAGAATATTTCTGAAGCAATAAGTAATGAGGAATATATAAATCCTCCAGAAGCCACCTCGAGAGTGTTGAGATCAGAAAAAACACAACTAGATAAGAAAAATAAAAGTGAAACTGTCGATGGTAACAAAGAACTCAATGATACTTTCATTATGTTTCCAGGAGCTACAGCAAGAGTTCTGAGATCAGAAAAAAATCAACAAAAAGCCATATTTGAACAACCTATTATCAACTCTGAAACCAAATCAAAGGTGTCTGTTGGAAATGTGAAAATTGCTTCATCTAAAATCAAACCAGTAGAAAAGGTCCAAAAAAATCAAAGTGGTAAAAGATCACTTAGATCTAGCATTGTCCTAGCTAGATCAGAATCACCAACATCTTCCTTAACACTGATTCATGATCAGCCAAAACAAGGAAAGAAGAACCGTTCCAGCAATGCAAATTCTCAAAACTTGGAGCAGGTACTCAAAAAAGGAATCAAAAAGATGAAAGAATCAGAAATCAATAAAAAAGAAAGGTCTAACATCCAACTACAAAATAAAGCAAGTTTTAATGCTACAAAGAAAAGTTCGCCGAAAAATAGTGAAAAAGGTAAAAAAATCATTACTAGAGTATTGAGATCATCTGAAATTAAACATCAACCAGAACTTGCCGAGAGTAGGGTGAAATCTAATCCAAAATCAAATTCTCAGATATCAGGAATCAAAAAATCCAAAGATACAAAGAAACGAAATGCAACTGCTTTATCAAAATTGAATAAACTCAGGAAAATTGTTTCCATCAAAACAAAAAAAATTGCTAGGGAGAAGAATATAGTTAATTGGAAAAATAATGAAATTATCGAAGAAATTATCCAAGAACTAAAAAGCACAATATTCAAGAATGACCCTGAAGATGACGAATTGCAGTCAGCTGGAGGAAGCAATTCGAACGCATCTGCCGTCAAAAAGAAGACGAAGGCACCAAAACGGCAGATAAACTTGAGAAACAACCAACAAAATAAGCTCAAAGGAAATAAGTCACGAACACGACTACAAAAACATAACTTCAATGCTAAAAAGAAGAAACAAGTAGTGAAAAGGGGAAATAAATCTGAAAAAGACATAAAGAAAACGAAAGGGGTGAATTTAGCGAAGAAGAAGCAACAGTGTGTTGCTGAAGTGACTGAAGATATGTGTGCCACATCAAATATTCCAACCAGACGAACTGGTAGGAGGAATATCAAATTGGAAATTGTCGAAGAAGTAGGAGAAGATGCAGTTAACGAAGCTCCAACACAGAAATATAAAGAACTGAAAGTTGGTAGAAGAAGAAGCACCAGAAACGTGAATGCCAAAGAAAATACTCCAACGTTAGCAATGGAAGCTCCCAAGAAAGTGGGCACAAGAAAATACAAAAAGCAACAATTAGAAAATACTGTTGTTCATGATGAACATATTCCGTTGGCAGAACTAGACGGTACACCGAAGATTATCGAAGTGGATTGTTCTTTGAACGAGAAGAAAGATGGAAAAGTTGTAGACATCGTCAACGATAACCCAGAAGTAATCGATAATGAAACTGCAAAAAGAAAGACACCGCCTGCTTCAATTGATAAACATGGAAAGAAAACAAAAGTGCCGAAACAAGTCCTGGAAGAGGAACCAACTGTCATCCCTCCAGCTGCCCTGTCTCCCCCAGATCCTGTCCCGAACACACAGGCGCCGAAGAAAATCTCTATCATAATACACGACGACATCGTGCTGCCCGACGAAACCGTCAAGCGGCCAGTGAAACGCCCAGACTTGGACTACTCGGACAAAAAAGGCGACATAACCGTGTTCGATTTCGATGAAAGCGAGTCGGAACTGTCGCCCACTCTTCGACCGAAAGCCAGCGTGACCACTAAAGAGAAAATGTGGTCGAGGATAAACGTGGACAAGCCGCGCAGGAAGAAGAAACTGTGGACAGAGGTCGAGCAGCCGGTGACCAAGAAGTCGCGAGCGGAGAACGACTTCGCCAGAGTGGTCGCTCTGCCTTCTGGAGTGAAGAGGGAGGCTAGTGGACATGCTGTAGAGGGTACAAGGCAGGTTCTGAAGCCGTCAGAGGTCAGCAGTGGAGATATCGAGCTTCTGAGCGGCACTGCTGATACTGCAGGTTAGTAATATAAAGTTCAAAATGAAAAACTTGCCATTTTATTTCGGATTGATAATCCTCGAATCCTTCATTATCATCAACGGATCTTCTTTTAAAAAATCTCTCTTAATAGAATTCGTTTGGAAATTCTTGCAAATATAGAATGGGGCAATGATGGGCAATGTACTATTTCAGACAATTAACTTAATATCAACTTCTGGTATAACTTGAAGTTTTAGTTGAGGGCTTTTATCGATTTGTGTCGACTGATCAATTTTATTATTCAAAATAATAATACTAAGAATTAATATAACGTCACGTTTCCTCTTATTGTATATATTCCAGTGTCTCCCATCAAATCGGAATCGCCAATGAAACAACTGACAATCACTGAGATGTTCAGCAAATTCTCGAAGAAAAAAGTACCTTCGCCACGACCAGCCTTGGTTGACTGTCAGCCAGAGAAAACCACTCAATGGGTTTCTTCTACATCACCTTCCAAAGCCTTGTCATCTTCGACCTGCGATCTCGCACATCCAGGTGAGTGAAATTTCAAGAATAATACCATTTTGTGACGACCCCTACTTGCTGTTATATTATCTATTAATTTGAACTATAATTGTTATAATATGCAATTGAAATTCAGATGTAAACAAAGTAATTGTCTATATGTCAAGCCTTTGTTATATTTACTTTACAACACATTTACTCACAATATCGTTGCTCATATCATTTACTTATAACAATGATAATTATATATCACACACACTTCGAAATTAATAAATTTATAGATGTTTACTAAATCATATATTAATTTTTTCCTGTTAGTGAAAGATTTTCCATTTTCCCATGTAAATAAAAAAACCGCCCTGTATCTTCTCAAATCTTACCACTAATGCAACATTCAAATCTGAGGTCACTTTCATCTTTTTTCAGGTCCTTCAGACACAAGCCAGGACGAGAATCAAACGAATTTCATATCCCCGTCTGCTAAGACTGAAATGAGACGATATTCTAGAATCGATAACGTTGAAGACGACGACAGCGACTGCGAGAGCCGCGCTGAATGGGTACCCGAAGAGTATGCCGAATACAAATTTAAATACTCTGCTCAGAAAATGATGCAGGTTAAACCCATATACAAATGCAAGGTGATTATCTCGAGTTGTGTCGCTGAAAATGTATAGTTTTATGAAGAAGTCTCGCCTTGATTTGAAAATAATTCTGGAATGCTGAAAGATACAAATTCATTGCGAGTTTATTGTCTAATGACGTCAAATTCTGCCGCGAAAAAGTCCAACAAACATTTCTATAGTCAATATAAAACCAAATTTATGTAATTCACATTTATTTTCACCAGGTGTGTCTAGCTTTGCTGCCAAGCTACTACAAGTTAGTGAAGCACAAGAAATGTCACGAGAACGTCGAAAATCCGTACAATTGTTCACAGTGTGGTGCGCTATTTAATAACGTGGATGATTTTTCAGCGCATCTTAGGGCGCATAAGGGTAAGTTTTATTGTTATTTTCGTTTGATGTAGGCATTAACATGGAAAGGGATCACAGAGCATCGGGATTTTTTTTATTGTTGATATCTTAGGAAATTCATTCATCTACTAATTACGGTGCTCTCTGTATAAGCAATGCATAAGTGCAAACAAGTTGATAGTGAGCGAATTATCAATTCATCGAAATTACATTTGTCGATAAAACAAGCTGTATCACCCTATATACTCATAATCGTGAAGAAGTTGGCCGTACTGCTCATGACAGACAGTTGACGTTGAAAAGTGGCAATTTCGATATTTCACGCGTCATTGAGTGTTGTGGTAACTCAACAGGTGTACTTGTTTATTAATAACAAATTTGCTCTAAACTTTCAAATATAAATAACATAAAAATTGATTGTCGAATATCATGTCACCTGCAACGAGAAGTAGTACAAGGAACAAAACATCCATAAAAGTAGCCAAAGAGAAACCTAAACAGACTGTCAAGAGAAAAGTAGTAGACAATAACAAACCACCCGTTGAAACGAAAACATCAACTGCATCGAGAATCATTATAAAACATTTGAATGCAAAGACGAAACCGAAATCAGGAAAGTTGAAAGTGAAACGAGAAATTAAAAATATTGAGAAAAGTCAATTGAAGTTTGAATGTGTTACTATTAAGTCTGAGGGTAATACTGAATTTATAACAATACCAGACTACCCAGATATACAAATAAAGGTAGTTAAGAGGGGTGAGTTCAATGTTCTTTCAGAAATTTGAAAAGAACACCAATTCCTACCTCCTTTCCCTTGCTTCTCACGATATTTTCTGAACATTACAGGATGTCTCCTTTTGTGAGAAGTTTTATATAAAAAAAAGGGTGGATGCATATAATGTCTTCATAACTCAAGAATAAGTTTTCTGTTTGAATTTTCCATGAAACTTGCCTTTTTTATAGGAAAGCACCCATATGAGTGTCTGAAGTGCAGCATGGGCTTCTGGACAAAGCAGGCATATGAAGACCATGCACCTATTCATATTTTACGCAAGCAAAAGCCTTCAGTGAAAAGATTCAGGTGTGATGTTTGTGCTAAGGAGTTTAGTAAGTTGTGTGACGTGGAAAGACATACACGGGTCCACACAGGAGAAAAGCCCTGTGTATGTAACATCTGTAATAAAGGTTTCCAACAGAGTCACAACCTAAGCAAACATTTGCTTACTCACCTGCACATCAAGCCTTTTCAATGTGAGATTTGCAATAGGTAAGTTTTATCAAAATGATCCAAAATATTGTTGATCAATTAAAGAAACTGATTGTTTCTGGAAACATATTGAAAACAGCAAATAAAAAAATACTTGCCGATAGATAGTCAGCCGATTGTCATGCATTATTCTGCTTTCTCCGACAGACAATTCGGCCGTAATGATGTTCTGAACCGACATCTATTGACCCACTCCATCGAGAAGCCAATCAAATGCTGGGTGTGCTCAAAAGGCTTCATCAGACACACCCAACTGATGGTGCATCTTATGAACCACCATCCCGACCAACCCATGGAAGACCCAAACAGGTCGGATCGAAAGTCAAAAGGAGAGGAGGAGAGGAAGACTGATGATGAGGTGGAGGCAGACGACTAAAGATTGGGAAAGTTCAACTTTTACTGATTTGTTTCTCAGAGAAGTAACTAATATACTAAAGCTAGGTCGAATGTTGAATTCTCTTATGGGAGTTTCAGTTGATAACAAGTATTTGTTACTGAAATTTTTTTTCTCGTATTTCCTTCAACTCTTAAACAAGGAAATAAACAAAGGATTATTGGATAGTTGTATACATAAAACTTTCAGTCTTCTGAAATATTCGATAAGATGAGTACGAACATTTGAAATCTGAAAATTTCATTGCAGTGAGTGTAATTCAAGTGGCGACCTGTTTCCGATTCGAAATGTCAGTTTTCTTCCATTTCATTGGAAATATTTAATTCTGTCCCACATTGGGTGACTAAGGTGTACCCCTACTATAAAACTAACACTCAAACAATATCTTCATGTTTCACTGTCTTCCATATTTGTCTACATATTTCGTAATAGATATATACCATCGTTTTGAGGGAAACTCATGAAAAGTATATGATACAATATAATATACTATATATGATCGTTAATGATATTTTACAATTTTGATAGTTGATCCGCGGAAAAATTCTAAAGAACGTTACCGTCGATAATTCGAATCATATTTCACTATTAACATTTAATGTGGTGCTGAATCAATGATAAATTTGATTAGTGTTATTTTTATAACGTAAATATTCCTGTTCAGGAATAGTTCAGCTATATTTGCCAAATAGATGAACGAATTATCCATTCAGAGTCCCTATTAGGACTACAGATTGTTAAAAACTGTTATAATGTTACATTTATAATTGAAGTGTTTTTTTTAAATCTAGCTTCATGATTTGTTTAATTTTATACGTGGATATTGATTAGCTTTCAAGGGTTGTTTTTAATTTTAATCCGGCTTTCTTATGCCTGAAAATTTATGATGGAATGTAGTGTTTTAATCCTGATGAATTTGTACGTTTGTTTTGATCAGGTAAATTATTTATTTTATGATATTCTCTTTTTGTAGAACTTTAGTAAGTTTTACAAATATTGTATATTGCTGAAGAGAAACATTGGAGTTACTTTTTTTATTATGATATATTGTACAAAGGCAAATTATTCGAATTATTATTTAGTTGTATTATTTTAAGTATTATACATTTACCCAATGAATATATTTTCTTGTGAATCAGTTGTTTCATTGCAAACGAGGTTCGTATAAAGAATATAAGTTTAATCCGTTGAATATGCAGGTTGTCTGTAGTATATAATGATTAACATTTCAAATTGTAATAGGGAAATCATGCTGAATGAAATTCCAATATTTGATCATCTGAATGGTTCTCTAATTAAACTAGTAAATAACATTTTTGCGAAATTTATGAAAATTGGTTCGATTTTGACAAATATTGATTTATTTTCTTCAAATTGAAAAAAACATAAAACCTATAAATACCAACGTAATTATGTACAAATATAGAACTAGTATATCTTTTGGATATTTGTTAATTACAAAATATAATATACTGAATAGGATACATTGTGCTCAAATAAAATGACTAATAGTTTTTGATCCATCTGAAAACGCATGCATTTCATATAGCTCAGGCAAAAACAAACATTTGGAAATGCCAGATAGAAAGAATACAAGTCACGAAACTGGATGATTGGTATGAATTTGGAATCGCTCATGCAAGATGTTTCATTTCATAATACGGATGATAAGAAAAAATAGTTATCTTATATTTTTTAATTTCCAAAACAAATGAAGCATTTCATTATGTCATAAGATACCAATTTTGATTTTTAAAAACTCAACAGCATATTCGTGAAGATGAAAACAATGAAATAATAATTTTAAAAAACTTTTCATTAGGATTAGGCAGAAATGGACAATATATATTCGAGAGTTATCAAAAAATGGTTTGATATAGACAAAACTGAATATACAGGGTGTATTTGTTTCTCATACGAAGAAATTTTCATTCAATTAATGTGGAGTATACATAAAAAGTTGGATCGTGAGCGAGACAAAACCAATTTTGATTATTATACACCCTGCATCCGCACATCAGAGGCAACATCAATAACTATATTAAAACTTTGAACATACTTCAAAGAAATCACGTGAAAATGTACTATGCGCTTCAAGACTATAGTTGACGATGAACACACATCACAAGTCAACAAAATGTACCTCACTTTTCCCGTATCTTATCTATCGATAGAAAACCCAACAACATTTGATTAAAGTTTCCTTTTGGGGAGAACGCTTTTACGGAAAAATACTCGAAATAAATACGAAACAATTTATACGACTATATACAGAGCTTCAGCGCCACTTCAATCGATTTTCACGGTGGAATAAATCTTCCTAACGAATATACTGGTGCCGATGTAGCCCACAGTGCCGCACATAACACCTAGTGCGCCGCTAAACAACGCCATGTAGCCAAAGTAGAAGGCCGTTTGGAAAAGTCCATACATCCTACGAAAAACAAGAGGATAGGTTGAGTTTAACAGGGCGCAACATAAGAATGTTGAAATATTCCAAGTCACTTCGTTTTCGAAATATAAATAATTATCCGCCCAGAAGTTGAACTCACTTTGTCTTGAAGAAGAAATAGTAGACGGCATAAACGTAGACGTAGGCTGATGTTGACCCTGCAGCCAAGAACGACGTCCACTGCCAGCGATAGTCCTCAGCGTTCAACAGGAAATACGTACAAACAATTGTCACACAAACTGTCACTGTCAGCAGGATAAGGAAGACGAGCAACATGAAGCCATAGACGTAGTAAATCTTGTACGCCCAGAAGGATGTGAAAATGAAGTACCTGAGAAAACAAAGAAATACATGAATATATACAAAAAAAAGTTGAATCGACACTCACATTTCGATGAATATACTGGCGAAAGGCAAAACGCCGCCCAGCAGGATGATTACGCCCGGCTCCATGAACCATTTTTTCTCCGGAATAGGTCTGGGTACCGCATTGATCCTGCAAGGGTAGTCCGGTTGGCCTGCCAGATTACGACCCAGCACTGTGCCTACCAATGTTAGAGGGAGGATGACGAACAAGCAGATGCAAGTCACTGCCACCTTGAAAGAGGAGACATTTGATCTTACACTTCTATAATCAGGAAAGGAATTTTGTTTATTGGCTCTGAGTTCAAGTGCTTACCATCGTTCCAAAAGGTATCGCTCTCGAGGCGTGATAGTAGATGGCGATAAAGTTGATGAAAAATGCCGTACCGCAAACGCAAGCAGGTAGCATGAAAGCCGATACAATCATCTGGCGGATCCATATTTTGCCGCCCATTCGAGCGTACAGGGATCCCCCGAAATAGCCATTGATGGGAGAAGTAACTGCATATACGAATATTGCTGTAGAAAGCAGGGAACCTCTCCTTTTAAACAAAATAAATTATTAGTTCATCAAATTGAATCTTGTGTAATCACAACTGATGATATGATTTATTCCAAGAATGTATAACAAAACAGAATGCTACAAAATACTAATAGAATCACATTATTATATCAAGAAAATCAATAAAGCACAGTAGGTACTCACTCTGTGTACAAATCTCCCATGATGGCAAACACGATGACGCACAGTACCACAGTGGTCAACTGATGTCCGGCTCCTATTAGAGACGAGAAGAAGAGAGTAT
This sequence comes from Plagiodera versicolora, assembly GCA_037013635.1. Classification (NCBI taxonomy): domain Eukaryota; kingdom Metazoa; phylum Arthropoda; class Insecta; order Coleoptera; family Chrysomelidae; genus Plagiodera; species Plagiodera versicolora. The sequence goes on along the minus strand of CM072983.1, from coordinate 4,843,776 downwards.
GCGATGCTGGACGAAAAACGTCGCCGTGTACTTGTTTCCAGCCGTATTCGTCACCCAAATCTCGTTCCTTTTGGTAGGGTGATTAAAAATTATATAATTAATTCGATTTGTTGGGGAGATACTGCATCGTCTAGAAAATTTTAATTAATATGGATGAATATCACTTACCATATCATCAATATCTTCATCTTTGCTATATCGAGCATAATCTTTACGTAAAGTCCTCATTAATATCATGGAAACCAATCCAACCAAGAAGATTACCATCATGAAACTGTTGAAGATACTGAACCAATGGATCTAAATATGAAGGAGTTGAAATACTTTTCAATTTTGTTCAATTGTTATGTAATTTCAATAGATTCTACAACTTACCCTGTGTTGGAAAAAATTGTGGTCTAGATATTTGTCAAATCTATCTTCATATTTGGTATCAGTTCTCTTCCACTTCACTTCATAAGTGAAGCTCAACTTTCCAGACGGTCTCAGCTGTACCTGTAGATCAAAATGTTTACTTCAAATCAGTACCTGAATGCCCAAATAGAAAAGATGCCATCACTCAATTCTATACCTTATCTTCTGAAGTAAGGTTAACATCGATAATCTGCTTGCCATTATAACCAATCTCAAACTTTTTATGAGTCCATATGTAGTAATTGTTGTCTTTAACTTCACCCACTACACCCCAAATAGGCAAATCGTCTATATACATCTGGTACCAGTAGTGATTCTTGACAGCATAAACAAATGCCTTGTATTTCTCCTCATCCATGGGAACAGCACAATATTCTCCTTTGACCATGTTGTCTGGAAATTTCCCATTGAAATTTGTGGATATTTTCAGATATTCCTGAATATGAATTTTATTTTCTGAACAAAACATATACTTTCAGAAAACATAAAACATCAGATATATTTCTTTTGTTGTAGGCACATTTCAACTACCTGCATTATAAGAAAAGTTATTCAAAATAAATGATAAAGAGAGAAGTTTAATTTTTTAATATTATATACCAATATAAAAATATATTTATTCAAGATTAAATCTTATTTGGTGACACAATCAGTAAATAACAAGATTTTATAATACTGATATAGGAAAAATAATTAGGACCAATAGAATGAAATGAATTTTGGTGGTTCACCAAATTTTTCAAGGAACCATTTCCATAACAATTCATTTTCTCATGAGTATCACTTTTTTAATATTTCATGTAGACTGAACTTACTTTTGAAATCAATTTCTATTCCACTGAATTCCAATTCAACTCCTTGCAAAGCCTCACTGAGTGTTTCATGATAATGACTAATTGTTTCCTTTGAACCAACACAGAAAGGCAGAGAAAAATAAGCATAAGTTTCCTGCCTGTTGTGGTAGGGACCTACAGTATTCATCCATAATACTACCTCTTCATTATCATCATACTGCAAATACAATTCTATTTACTCAATTTCAAATATAAATCGAGGTATTATGACGACCAAAATATGGGACAACTAGGTCAACATTTAATAAGATAGGTCAGTTGAAATAGGATAAAATAGAATTCTTAAGTTTTAAGAATAACATATCTTGACGTGTAAATTGTATTATTTTACTTACTATGTGATTGTGCTCATCTGAAAAAGTCCCAATAATAAATGATAAAAGTAATAATTTACACAAAGTTCTCATCCTGCCAAAGCTCTCCACGTGAAATTGCAACTTTTAAGTTCTCGTGAAATTCTATACTATTTGTTTTTTCGAATTATTAGCGAAATACAGATATTTTCCACATTTCAACACGTAGACGAAAAAACTTGACAGATTGGAAGTAAAACGAAATATGAAACGTGACAGACTGACAGTTGAGTCCAATAGATGTAGCAACATTGAACAGTACGGAAATATTAACTAAAATTTTGAGCAGAGAAGAAAACATAATGAACTACTTATTGATAGAACTATCAATGATTTAGGTTCAAAATGTGATTTTATTCTATACTGAGCACTAATTTAGAATTTTTCTTCTTTTGAGAATAATGTATTATAATACTAGGTAATAAGAGATATGTAACGCTTGTCTCGTATTAGGCATTCCAAATCACGTGACATTCAATATGGCGAGAGTAGGCACACAGCTGTTTGAAGTGACGTCATTACGGCATTATTTCCGAAGTTGTGTGAGTTTGTTGTTGATGATAGAAGTTTTAAGATGCAGAGTGTATATTTAAGGACAATATTGTTGGAAAACCCAGATATTGGTGAAAGGTAAGCTGAAAACCCAATTTGTTTTTTGTTTACACAACATTTTGTTTCCCATATGTGAAGTGGAATGTTTATTTACAGATACCGAATGATGCTGAAGATAATAAATGATGTAGACCCTTTTACATTGAACATCCAGGAATTGGATAGTTCAATTCATGGAATTCCACCTATTACAAATATAGATATTGTTTCGTATTTAGTGCTAACCCATAGCTATTACACCAAAGAACAAATGAAGGCCTACAAAAGCTTGCATTCATTCAAGTATTTTAAGTCAGGCTTTGTTGTGAATGTGGGGACAAAAGTGGTGAATGGTTTCTACATTGTAGTGGGAAAGGTAAGGTTTGTTTATTTCTATTGACTTTTGTTTATTCAGCAATATTTTTAGGTCAAACATTCTCAGAGAGGAAATGAGAAACTATTGGACGTTTGGTGCATCGTGGCCAAAGATGAAAGTGTATTAACAGCACATTGCCGATGAATGGCTGGACACAGTGAAGTTTGCAGTCATGTGGGTGCACTTTTATTTGCAGCTGAATAAAATGTACAATGTAAATACAATAAAAGTTATGAAATGTTTACTGCAGACTCTCTGATTTTTTAGTATCGATTCAGTAAGATCGTCCCTCTTAATTGCTGCTATCCATAGCCTTTCAGACAATTCGTTTTTATCCGTTAGAAACCTGTGGCTTAAAACCGCAGGCACTAAAAAGAATTTTACATCATCCTTGGAACGACTTCCACAGTTGACTAAAAGGCATGTAACAGGCATTTTTTAGTGAGAATACCACTAATAAGCTCTAAACAATATAAAAAATCATTTGATGCATTCACGAAAACAAAAATCTCACAACTTTTAGATCAATTTATAACATAACAATATGTAAACAAGGCATTGTGTGCCTACTCCCACCATATTGAATTTGTTTTGACAGGTCGTTGGAATGCCCTATTCCCAACTTGCAGGCTATTTTTTATAGTATCATAACACAACAGATAATTTTTTTCTGATACTGTTTATATTTTATACATGTAAATGGGCTATTCATTGATATTAGACCACAATCAATATATCACAACATTTATTCACTTTTGGATATGCCAGGTATTTTCCCAAATTTATTTATGATTCTTGATGCAAGATGTTGATAAGGATGTTCTAATTCACTTGTGGTCTTAGGTATTCTACACTTTCTTCTTAACTTTGGTGACATTAATGCTAGATTTTGGAATAACCCAAATATACTCGATGTTGTCCAGTATAATACAAGACACTGCAAACAAAAAACATCAATACTTGAAAAACTTTTGGTTTGAAAAAATATATCTCACTGAAGGTACTGAGGCTGCTATAGGAATCATGACAATGCTGATACCTCTGAAAAAATTTGTCAAAACTTTTTGTAATTTTGTAGGAGCATTCACTTTGGATAGTACTTGCATCTAAAAATCAATCCAGTTTTTAAAAAATAATGTGGACTAGAAATCAACAATTTAAAAATGGCTTACTTCAATAATGCCCAGATTAACGAGACCCAAAGTAACTGGAAATATCCAAGAAGCATCAAACATAGTCAAGTTTGGAATAAACCCAAAACCACCAATTGATAATTCTGCAAATGTTAATTTAGCTTCTAAACTCCTCTCAGGCAACATATATACCAAATTTCTCAATCCCACTGACAAACATATCCACATTGGTATTTGAAACCATAACACCAAACTTGCTTTAAAAGGATGGCAATTATCACGGACGATTAGGTCATTCCATATTTTTCTAACCTAAAAACTTGAATAATGTTATCAGAAAGTAAACCTGTAACATGTTCACCAACAGATCTATTGTAAACAAGTTTAGTCTTTCTTTCATCCCAGTTGTACATTTTTATTGCCATTGCTGTTTCTTGCTGTAACTCTTTAACAAGAGCTGGCATCTCAAGCTTCAAGTTTTCTAGTTTTGCTAGAATATAATACTGGTAAACAGCTAGTGGTACAGTCACACATGTTCTCAAAAAAATCGTTGTGCATATTATAGTGGCCCACCATGGCAATCCCGATGTGTCATGTAAAGTGAGCAAAAACTTTTGTGTAAACTCTACTGGAGTGCTTTCAGATAGAGCTTTGAAAATTCCTGTTTGTGTTTTCGCTAGAGAATCAACTGTATTTTGCAAGGAAAAATGCCTTCTTTGATGTAACGGATTCCTTTCGGCATGGTTAACGATTGAAACGACTCCACAATTTTTCAAAATTTGTTGATTATGTGCACTGGCCAAATATAACCTGAAATTTTGTTTACAAAACCAACGTGAACTAGTAACATAATACATTTTCTCTAGATCATTACGTCTTTATTCATGTAATTAATCTCAGCTACTTCAAATGAATTCAAAACAAAAATTCTATGTCGTACTAGGTTAGATCATCTGCATCATCGCCCATCGGTCAGCTGAGTTTTTCATGTTTTCAGTTTTGCATTTTCGTCTGGTGCATACAGTGTTGTAAAATCAACGAATATTTCTCATAGGTATACCGAAATCAGTAATTCCAGAGATGTTCATCAAATGATGAAATATTCTGAGATTCGAAAATTGCGGACCAGATGAATATAAGAAATATGAATGTTCACGTATCAAGACAATTATAAAATAATTTGAAAATAAAAATTGCATTACTTAGATTTGCTGATAATTTAGTAGGAGTGGCAACGTCGTATTCCAATTGTCGTGTGCGCCGTTAAGGGAAATGTCAATTTCATAGGTATTTTTTAGTCGCAAATTTATAACGTGTTTAATCAACAACTTTCCTAACCAGTTGTAAAAAAAATATTCACACCAGTCTAGTGTGGTATTATATCATCGACTGATTTAATAGTCGTTGCCCTAACTTAATGTACAAGAGAACATATCGATATACATATTCGATGAGGTAATATCTTCAGATTGTGAAACTGAGTGTGTAAACAAACATTAGTGTGAAAGTTGGAATTCTCCAAACCATTGAAAATTTTTTTCATTGTGAAGTGAATCAGCAAGGAATTCGTTGAATGAAAAAACGTTGTTAAACATGATGAGTATTTGATATTGTTTTTCCTTTTTGGAAACAGCAAAAATGAATTCTTAAAATCACTTTCTGTAGTCTTGACCCAAAACTTTCTCCTAATAAGGAAAAAAACATTACGCCTACAATATGGGTGGAAAAATATCGACAACAAGCATTGTGACCAATGTTAAAGAATATGTCACTGGTAGAAAGAGGAAATATTGTGAATCTGATGATGAACAAATCAATAAAATTATTGATATAGCACTTCATACACCAAAAAGGTAAGTTACATCAGCTTATTGAAATGATAATTATCATCAAAATAATTTGGGATGTTTTTGTTTGTAGGAAAAAATTGATAAGTACAGCAAAATACATTTATCAAGCATTGTTTCTAGAAGGAAAAAACTCAGATGTAACAGTTTGTGCTTTAGGACAAGAATTCAACTTACACAGGGTCTATCTGTGTCAAAGTCCATATTTTGCTAGCATGTTTGGAGGGTCTTGGTTGGAAACAACTCAAAAATATATCACAATTGATATTGTGGATCCTCTGATCACTGTTGACTGTAAGTAATCCTGTTTTTAGGGATTTAGTTCCTGTACATTACTTTTTTAGCTATGAAAGTTGTTCTTGGTTCCCTATATAACTGTGAAATTATCCTGAACCCTCTAGAAATTGTACCCATATTGGCTACAGCTACAATGTTCCAACTTGATGGTTTGATTGACAAATGCACAGAAGTTATGATGGAGACTATCAACCCAAAGGTAAGTTACTTTACTGCACCATTTATTTTCATAACCTTTTTTCGATCATTTCAGACCTCTCTAGAGTATTATAATGCAGCTTGCCAATATGGTGACAAGAAACTAGAAGACAGCTGTTTCAAATGGTTCCTTGTCAACTTGATGCCCTATTATTTTTCACACCCCCTTATTGAATTGAAAACTATCCCTATCAGCCTAATGGCCAAGCTGGTGGCTCATCCTGATATGTTTGTAATTCAGACAGAATATTCTGTTTATGTTATGCTGAAGTACTGGATTTATGTATTATTGTTTCCTGACAATGGTGAACCTACCATTGCCATGGTAAATGAGTATTTCAGCAGTAGGAAAGGTGTGTAAAGTTGGTAAAGAGGAGTTGATTTACAGAATTTGAATCGTGCCTTGATGACATTGTTTACTAAACATCTAGCACCTCAACTTTCTAGGATAATAGAATGGTCAAATTCTTCTAAAACTAAAGTCAAATATTCTTTTGTAGATAAATTGGCATATCTTTTGACTTCTGAAGGATACCAATTCATACCAGTATTCAAAGGCCTTAGACTGCAGAATCTTATTTCTCACCACCTTGATGTTTTGTTGGTGTTGAGAGACAATATTATCCCTCAAATATGGCTAGATCCAGTGATATTACAGGAATGGAAAAATATTCTCAGAGTAAATCAAAATGATGACAAGGGGTGAGTAAATAACACCAAAATCGCTTAGAAAAAAAAATGATCAATGCTTTTCAGACCTGCAGAAGTGTCTGATGAAGTATTTCTATCCACAAGTCTGAGGTGTGGTCGGTTATTAACAATGAATGAGAGGCATGTTTGGAGATGGACAGGATTCCACTTTGGAGTCGACTTGCTCATGATAACGGACGGCACCACTTTATCGATAAAAAGGAATCACAGATCTGAGTTTGAACAACTGTTGAGTATGCAGACATCTAGGCATGTTGCCATCAGGTATAAAGAGCTTTAAAAATATTAGAAAACTTGAAATAGACTTCTCAATTTCGTGTTTATTTGTTTTCTGGAGTTTCCTCAATAAAAATCGAATGAATTATGTTGAAACTCTGATGATATAGACAACACTATTATATTTTTTTCAACCTTTAGAGACTTCGAACCTATATTTCAGGGTGACAGTGGCCAAACTGAATGAACAACGACAAATCGTTTACACAAAACAATCGGAAATCATGAAAATCGCGTTGAATAAGGGCGACGAATCCCAAATTATGACACTGGACAAAGACATAGAATATCCGATAATAATATCGGCGAACATTTTGTATACTTCGCCTGACAGCCAAGAAAATGCCACCGAAGAGTCAAGTCAACAGACAATGTGATAAGAGGGAGTGGTATTGAAAGAGGTAATTCTGAAATTACTGAAGAGACAATGGAAATCTGAATGGGTCACAGGAAGTTGAGAGAATCGAATGTGTCTAAACGTTATTGAATAGTTAAATTCAAATGTACGTGCATTCTTATCCTCGAATGTAGGATATAATGGAAATGGGATATTTATTTTTAAATTGACACTACTTAACTGTGACATTATTAGTATTAGGAAAAATGACTGCAGGGATTCGAAAATGTAAATTGAGTGTAGATTTAACTTGACTCAAATAGGACAGAGGTAGCTTTTTGGTTATTCCTTTGGATATTTGTAAGTATTTGTTCAATAAATTTACCAGTGAAAATTAATTTAATAGGTCGTGCGCCTAATTTCATAAAAAAAATGGGGATTTGGAAATCACAAATTTGCATCTACAGTCGAATAATTGATTTGTTTGATGTAGTTGTTATGAAATAGATGAAATTTCTAATGGAAATATATATTTTTTGGGCATAGGCATGAATGCGTTTCGGGTGGATTTGAAAACTCTATATGAAAATAATTTTGTATTTCAGATTTTCTACACAGAAAACTGATGTGATTCATAATGCATTTTTTTCATTATTATTAACTGTTATTTCCATGATAATTTGACAAATTTTAAGTTTATGGATATAATATGTTTATCACAGATCTTAATCGTAGAAATCGTTACTCGAAATTTTGGATAAAAATAAATATACTCACAGTACTTGAATAGATATGTCTTGAATAGCTACAGCAGCATGAAAACGAAGACGATGAATCATTATTACAAAACGTCTCATGCATTGAAAAGATTAATAATAATAGCAACCATTATTTCTCAAATGGATTTCTTGTTCTACAATCTTTCTTTGTTTTCGAATTTGACGAAAAAAAAAACAATGTATAGTTTCATATTTGACATTTTTATTGAAATTCTCTTCATTTATACATATGATTCAAGATAATTTTTATGATAAAAACAATGAAGTCACGATAATTGTTTGAAACTATTAGTCTCAAATTATTAATTGAGTTGAAGGATATGAAAATGTACATACTATATTTTTTTGTTAAAAACGTATACACCCTCCAGATGCAAGTAAATTCAGATATAAGAAATTATATCAGAAGAACAGAATCCATATTATATTTTAGCTTCGTTTGAGAAATGAAAGTTGCTACTAGTCTCTGACATCCAAAAACTTCCATTGAGAAAGTCTGTTTAATGCTATACTCATTTTCAAGGTGATGATAATGATTGCCAATAACATAATATAAATATGTGTATTCGCCAATTCATTCGAATAAAAAAAAAAGTTCACAAGATGTTTCGAGCTATAAATTTATAGAATTCTCGAATAATTGCTAAGTTCGTAGTGATTCATTGTCTACATTTTTCAAATAAGAAGATAATAAGCTATCGATAATTCTAGAGCACTACCAATTTGAAAATGTCATGTCTCTGAAGGTTCATTATCTGCACAAAAAAGACATGCTATTCTTTCACCCTGTACATATATTTTATCGTGGGAAGTGCTCTTATTAACAGCTAGTCATAAAATAAGCGCTTCATATTGAGTTTAATAATTGACAAATAAAATTCTACTTTCCATATTTTCGTTTTTTTCTTACATGTAGACTCCACAATAGAATTTCTATATCAAGATTTACTCTTAGAATTATCAACTGAAAAAATAAGTTTTATTGGCAAATTCAGACAAAATATAGAGAAAAATGGTAAACTTGGCAGCGATGCTTAACTCGCTATTGAATCCGGCTTAATTTCATACTTGAGTAAACTAAATTTCATTGAAATCGGTCAAGCAGTATCTGAGATGAGAAAATGAATATACAGAGGTGTGCACAAAAATCGGACAGAGCTGTAACTCCTGAAATATTCGAGATCGAAATTTGAAATTTGGTGCGGGTAGCAACTATGTGATATTGTTAATTTTTTGAAGAGAAAAATTGTATTCCATCACTTCCGGTCTAACCGAAATTTACCTCATCTTTTGATTTTCGAATGGAACCCCCTGTATATTTTTCCATTTTCAGATTCAGGGTATCATTTTACATACACCAGTAGTTTTTCCGGATCATTTTGTGTTAAACAGAAAGAACAACAAAATGAACTCCACATCAATCTTTATTATTTTCAGTAGCATAGAAAGAGGGGCGATGAAAAATTAATTACAACAAATACTCGAATTGACCCCCATTTTGTGCAATGCATTGCTAACACCTTCTAGCTACACTAAAAATTGCGTTGTGTAAAAATGCTTGGGGTATATAGCGGCAAGCCTCTAATATTCGATGCCTAATTTTTTTGACATTTTATTCCGGAAAAACTACTGGTGTATGTAAAATTATACCATGAATCTGAAAATGGAAAAATATACAGGCGGTTACTGATATACCTCACATGTATTTTTTATGATTCTCAAACTACCCATTATTGTGGATCAATAAATTTCAATCAGTAACATCTCTAATTATCGAATCTACTCAAATATTATTACAACATCCTCAAATAAATAAGTTTGGAATATCAAATACAAAGGAATCAAAACTAACACAGACGTAATTATTATTCTCAAGTCTGGGAATTCCATTCTAAAAGATCGCTGTATCAAACCACACTATGTTCATTCTCAGAATCAAGATCGCCGGAACGCTAGAGGTGAGATCACGATTTTATGCTAAAAAAATAGGACATCTCCTGAGACTGGCATTACAATGAAAACAATGCTTTGCATAACGTTTCAATTTTTTGCTCACCTAGTCGATTAATTTTACAGCTAGCCACTCGATAACCAACAATCGTGATGAAAAAGCGTATAAAATAGGACGGACATCGTTGATTGCGTTATTTGAAGTTAATCATTCTGTTGGGAAGTTTGGCTTCGAGATGATTTTTTCCGGAGTGTGTGTTTTGTTTATATTTGGATGTGTTGTATCGGCATGTGAGTTGATTTTTCACTATGTAAGGTTTAATTTGTACGAAACATGAGACGTTCTGTGCTGCCAAATTTTAGCCTCATTAAATGGGTTGGCCGAAAATGAAGTAAATTGATTGATCACATTTATTATGTATGTGAATAAATACATAATTATGTTCTCGTATATATATAAATATAACTCATAATTGCACGTGTACGTTTATTCACGGTAACTGGAACAATGAAATATTTATTATTGATGGAAAAATTTAAGAAATTGAAATGGAAGAATGTAATCAACTAACCGATTCGAGAATTCGTTTTTTTACAAAAATGTTCGCGTTTCATTAGTCAATATTTTTATACCATCAGTGGGGGTTTTCGATTCATAAAAAGTTCGACTATTTTAACCCCTTATATCCAATTTCAGAATACATAATATTTACATGACAGTTGAACAAAAGGTACAACAATGTTCAAGTTTGTAAATGTCCTGGTGTGTCAACCCAGGCCACTTTGTATTATTTTCACGCATTTTTGCTCTCGTTATTGTGGTTACCTGAGAAGAAAAATATTCATTTTGGAAACCATTACGTCAGAGCTTATTTTACCCGTTCCTTTTTCTCGACACATGTTGATGCACACTTAACGTTTGAAGAACCTCGTATAATTAATAACTGGTCCCCATCATGCAGAATCACGAAAAATACATCTTGTTTGATTCATCGCCGCAATTACTCAGTTGTTTGTTTCGTCCTAGGCAGGATAATTTTTGGAAACTAATTTTATATGTTTGAATTGAATTGGCGTCTAATTAAGAAATGATGTATTATTGGTCTCACTAATTGTTGTGAAATCATCAACAAATTAACACACAATCACGGTATGTCATCTTTCTACGAGTAGGTAGGTTTACAGATGATTCAAGGTTGATTTCATTGTCGTGAGAAGGCTTTTTATAGGCGATATATATTTTCTTGAGAGCATATCCAAATTGCTTTGAATGTTTGTTTATTATCGGAATATTCCATCATTAAAGTAAAACGTATCGAAAACAACATCCACGTTTATTCAAGTTATACATGGTGGACAAATATATGGATGAAAGTGTAATATTCATGACATATACAGACAGTCCATTTTTCGAATTCAAATGGAATCTCCGTTTATAATTGGAGTTATAAAAAAAGACAATTACTGATCATCGGCTTGATATGTTCAAATCCGACATTATTCATTATTTTCATGTAGAATTAGAAGTATAATTGAATGTTTCGTCTTTTCAATAATTCTCAAGATTTCTGAACTATTCTTATAAACTGTACTGCACTGTATACTTGTATAAATTTTGACTTGTCTATTCTATGTACGCCAATATCCAAGAAAATTTCCCGCAAAAATTTAGAATATCTGCAAGACGGCGTCAATTTACTGAATTCTTGAAAAAAAATTCGTTTCGTTGCATATACCAGTCGCGTCTCGATATCATCTCCGATATTTCAACGTGCGAAATACGTGTTATTTTTTAACGCTATAGTTCCTGGTGAATACGTCGCGAAATCCTACTATTACTTGGACAGCGAAGGCCATCAATCTGCCATCGTTCCCGTGAGGAACAAGAGAGAGCTACTGAAACCACTGATGCGTTTCAGAAGAGGAAACGGCGCCTCCACCAATTCGCAGGCAAGCGCTACCGCACACTCGTCTGCAGGAAATGGCGGAGGAGACGGGGGACATACATACGGATCGTTAGGTAATAACCACTAAATTTCATTACATATCTTGGATATCTCTATATATTCAAGACATTGAATTATAAAAGAAGATCACAACAACTCTAAATCGTCAAAAAACTCATTTCGTCCGTTTCTGGTCTGTCTCTAGTTCATAATCAAATTGAGTAAACTTGCTTCAACTGAATATTTTCAACTCGTACATCGACACGCTTTTTAAAAATTCTTAATGCTGGTTGACATTTCATTCTAATTGAGGCCTTACTGAAGTTTTTATAATTTTTGGATGAGGTTTGCTGTAAAAGCAGCAAAATTAAAGGCCTCAAAGAAGTCTTGAATATATGCCAATTTCTTGTCACTTGACATACGGAGTGTCGAGTTATGCAGGGTGATTCATTGGGAAATGGGCGTACTGTAAGGGTATGTAGAGGTCGCCTATATGATGGGTCTAGCGCCCTGTATAAGCGAGATACAGAGTGTTTTATGTATTTCTCCTATTTCTTCAATGGCTCATAACTCGCACGATGTATATTTTATTCATTTTCACAACATAAACTCATTATCCTGTATGCTACCGAATTCCGAATGAATGGAACTAATGATCCAGGTACGGACTTTGAAAAATTAAAGGAACTTCATTAGTTCAATACAACACCTTGTATGATGAAACTTCAAAAAATCGTTCAAAAAAATACATTTTTGTCTCTAAATGCTCTTCTTTCACTCACAATCAATCAAATTACTAACCATTTCATGATATCCTGAATTTTGGATCACAACCTCGATGTATAATAAGTCGACAGGTCCGTATTTAGGACAAAGTGCTCTTTCAAGAACCAGTTACAAACACCCCTTATGTGTGATGAGGATTGCATTTATTCATCATGCTACAATATACAAATAAAATGATTGCAAGAAGCTATAATGAAAAAAATAATTTGGAATGGATAATTTTTTTTCTATTTTCTACCTTCGTCCTTTTTTAAATAAATACAACTTTACAAAATTTGTGTTTCTGAAAAAAAGTCATACTTTTTCGGAATGTGATTCCTTTCCATAGTTTTTTCTGCTCTTTTTATATCTGCAAACGAATTTTCTAAATTTCGTCATACAGGGTGTTGTATTGAACTAATGAAGTTCCTTTAATTTTTCAAAGTCCGTACCTGGATTATTAGTTTTATTTATTCGGAATTAGATAGCATACAGGATAATGAGTTTATGTTGTGAAAATGAATAGAATATACAATGCGAATCGTGAGTTATGAACCATTGAATGGGGGTTTTTCAGAACCAGCTAGGCGACCTCTACATATACCCTCACAGTACATTTCCCAATGAGTCACCCTGTATATACGAAATATCTTGGTTATTCTACAAGATAATTGGGAAATAAGAAATACACAACATAATCGTACCTTTTACTATAATGATTTATTACAAAGGATTTCTTCAATTTATTTTCGAACGGCACCACTTGTAGAGAAAAAAATCTTTTTCTTTGAAAAACTTTCCTAGATTACAACCCAGCAGTGGTGTTTCCGGACTTCGCAGAATTCGCGCAAAACTTCCCAGCTGCTTTCGGCGGGGGCGGCAAGGGTGGCGCTTATTCTTTCGCTAGTTCACATTCCAGTAGCTCCTCGGGAGGGGGCGGCAATGGCGGCACGTATCCCAGCGGGGCAGGGGGATTGGGCAGTGGACACGACGTTGGGTATAAGGGGTAAGTGACTATATTATCGTCTTATCTATTTCTGAGTCTATAAATGAAAAACTCTAAATACTTTCTATGTACTCTCCTAAACATGAAAGTAACTATTTTTCAGACCCATCCTCTTCAGTCGAATCGGTGAGGCCCAAGGAACTGGTGTTGAAGTATCAGGGTCTGCTCAAGGACAACGTGGTGCTTACAGTTCCTCTTCTTCAGCTATCGACAATACCGGTAAAATAAAGTACTCGGTGCAATCAGGAAAATATTAATTTATGTGATTATTCGTGCCAATGTTTGAACATGTTTTATTTTATACATTATATATGTGATTATATGATATTTCTTACGTTCATATGAGGAAGAATGTTTGGGAAGGATATTTGCAAAGAATGCCTTTTGCTTCTTAATTAGTATAAAGATACATGATTATATATAAATTATTACACATGTTTTGAAGAGTTGGCATTTTTATTTCCGTCAGTAAACCGTCTGGTGTTAATATGGTTTGAAAAATATTAAAATAAACAAATGTCGTGGCTGAAAAGTTGATATAAAATATTTCTTCAAATATATGTCCACGAATTTTACCCACTGAACCCTCTATATAACACGAGATAAATTCAGACTAAGAAGGGTAGAGACAGGAGAGGTATCTCTCTGAGTGACGTGGGCCAAAACTTGTATGGCTAGCTCGCTTCTCCCACTTATGATGGGAAGATGCGCAGTGATCAATTATGATGCGCTGCGCATCTTCCCGCGAGGCAGAGTGTGCGGCGCGCGTTCCCGAGAAATGTCACTTGTAAGAAGGGTAGAGACGTTGTACGTTGTCTGCGCATCTCTACCGAGGAGTGGGGGTAATGAGCTTGCCATACGATTAAACGATTTTCGGCCCATTGAATTACACAGCAAAGCATAGCAGATACCTCTCCTGTCTCTACCCTTCTTAATTCAGACAAACACAACGAGGCCAACTCTGGTGAATAACAGTGGAAGCACACGTTCGAGCATAATCATAGGAATTTATCACAGACACGATCATGCTGACCTAAAACCACGACCATATACATGGTCTGGCAACTCGTATTTTTGTGGTTCTCGTATTTCGCCACTTGCAGCGCTGTCCTCTATTGTGACTGTCACAAATCAGATCCGATAAACTTTTTGAAAGTAGGAATGATTTTCATTCATTCGAGAGAATTTAGCAAGATATAATATTACTGTCATTGATTTTATTTACCATTCAAGTCCACGGTCATACACATAGGTCTGGTATCTACGGCATTTTTGAGTGGTGGGGTGGCACCATTTTGAAGAAAAAGATGCCATAATTATCCGCTAGGAGGACATAGGGGTATAAGCACGTGATTAATCTTTGACAACAAAACAAACATGCTTCAAAAATGGTGCCATCCCCCATCCACGATCATATACACAGGTCTGGAATCTACGCCATTTTTGAGTGGTGTGGGTCGTGAGTAGCACCATTTTTGAAGGAAATGTTATAATCAAGTGTTGAAGTGATCACAGTACGTGAGCAGTCCTAGACACGGTAACGTAAGATATTTCTTATATACATCTAAAATGGTGTTGAAGTATCTCATCACGTTAGCACAGAACTAGCCTAGGCAGGGAATGTAAAATAATTTTAATAATCTTAACTTCCATGCTGTTTTATGTAGTTTAACTGTATGTCCTGTGCCGTTCGCAAGTTATCGTCCTCGTTTCGTAAGATTTCGGTTAGCGTACGTTTCCTTTTTTAGCACCCGTTAGATAGCGTGAGTCTACGTCACGGTCATACATATATAAGAGAGTTGAAGTAATCACGGTACGTGAGCAGTCCTAGACACGGTAACGTAAGAAATATGACGTTCCTGATATATAGGCTATTTATTCTGGGTAGATAGTTTCTGTCAAATCGCCAGATTGAGCCGTGTTGCCACATGTTTTTCACTTTTTCAGCGATGCTCCGAGTTAACTTCGAATAAAAACTTGGGTTAGGTTGCCCGTTTGTTTTGTTTTATAAAAGTGTTTTCGACTGATGAAATATATTAATTATATTTGGATTTCTATTGATTGTGGATAACCATTGAATGGTTCGAATGATATAATGGACTGTTCACATGCTAGGAATCGAATATTCAAAGGAAGTACATAATAACTACATAATGATATCTAAAGATGTTCATCTTTCAATATCAAATCTGTTCTTTCTCATTTGATGGTTCTATATTTCAAAACCAATAACTGTCCAACTCTATTAGGTGTGTTTTAGAAAAAATCCAGAAGTTATAGATTAATTTATTTGTGGAACAAAAATAGTAGTGCATCATGTGCACATTTTGTAAATGCTACACATCCTTACATTTCAACAAAAATTACAAAACAGATTCAAATGTCTCTCAATTCACTATGTATCCATGTCTTTACATCTCACATCAACTCAATTGGATAAAAAACACAAATGTAAAGTGGGAGTCAAAGATCTTGATATCCATATCTTTCTGCTATCATTTCTTAGGGCTGGTTTGTTTCTGAAAATCAAAAAATATATTACATGTATCATAGTAAGTCTATGGCCCACAATTGTACTTAATTAGTTAGTAACTGAAGCTTCAACATTCCATAATCAAAATAAATTACATTGTTAGTAAGTCATTCTTGAATTGCTGCCTTATTGAAAGCAGAGGTGGAAACTTTGTTAATGACTGTGCTGTGATAAGTAGCATTATCCATACATAACAATTGTGGAAGGATTTTTTAATTTTGGCAGCAGTTGTGTATTGAATCAGTGGAGAAAGTTATCCTGGTTAATTTCTCCATGGTAAACTTCTTTAGCAGTTTCAGGGATTGAAACAAATTTTGTCCCAGGAATGAATCCATCTGAACAACCACCATGCAAAACAATGAATCTAATAGACAACATAATTTCAATACACCATCTAACTCATATACAAATTCTAAATACCTTGAATCTCATATTCTTTGTATTTTCACACTTTTGACACTAGAATCTTGCCAAGAATGTTGTAGAGTTCCATTCTGAAATATGCAGATCTCATTAATGAAAACAAATTACCCCAAACCTTCACTTTTCAACAGAACGTACTGTTGGAGAAATGTATTACGTTTCATAGCAATATTAGGTAACTCCATCAATGTTTTTCATTAAGATGTGAGGCAAATATTGAGCAAGCTTTCATTTCAATGACTTCAATGTAATGTGTTCCTCTGCAATGAAGAATGTTCATCAGCTGATAATATGTGATTTGCATTAAATACTCACTGTTCTTGGGTACATATTGTACCTAAGTACAGTTCCCTATTTGATATTGTTGAGGTTGATCAATATCCACAATTGGTTTCTTCCGTTGTGTAGTTCTGTAGAAGTCCTAGGACAGTTTAGTTCTTAGCCTACCTTCTGTGATAGTGTGCAGATATTCCCTACACAGTTCAATTCCTACATTTAAAGCAGCAATCACTCTCTGTAATAATCATATTTCATAAAAACTATTGAACCATTGTAAGATCGTGGTGAATGAATATTCATGAAGAATCTTCACTTACTTTCCAATAAAATCCAATGAAAGTAAGGGTCTCCTGTTATCCGTTTCTCGTTAAAAATGTTCTAATAAAGATGCAACCATTTTCTGGGCATCTCTACTCAATCCTCTCGGCATTTTCATAAGAATACGATGAAATTAAGGCAATTAAGCTCTCAAAAGAACAAATTAAAAAAAAATCGCAAGAAAAGCACAATTCGAATGTAAACAAACGATTGTAGGGATTCGCTCCGAACAGTCCGAACAATTTGGCATCGTTGTGAAGTGAATGATGCCAAATTGTGGAGCGAATCCTTAAACACGAAATGGATAACAGGAGCCCCTCACTTTCATTGGATTTTATTCGAAAGGTAAGTAAAGAATCTTCATGAATATTTATTCACCACGATCTCACAATGGTTCAATAGTTTTTATGAAATATGATTTTATACCCAGTTATATATATTCGGACTTAATTCGGAGCAACGCTGAAAAAGTGAAAATCATCTGGCAACACGGCTCATCTGGCGATTTGACAGAAAACAGAAACTATCTACCCAGAATAAATAACCTATACATCTAAAATTGTGTTGAAGTATCTCATCGCGTTAGCACAGAACTAGTCTAGGCAGGGAATGTTAAATAATTTTAATAATCTTAACTTCCATGCTGTTTTATGTAGTTTAACTGTATGTCCTGTGTCGTTCGCAAGTTATCGTCCTCGTTTCGTAAGATTTCGGTTAGCGTACGTTCCCTCTTTTAGCACCCGTTAGATAGCGTGAGTCTACGTACACCCGTAGACTCACAAAATACGAGAACGTGAAAACTTGTGCAATGCGCATTCCCAGATGTCAGAATGAATCCTAACGTTACCGTTCGTGGAACCACTTCAACTCTCTATTTATATATATACGATCGTGGTCTACGTACACCCGTAGACCACAGAATTATACAATATTGTATAATTCTGTGCCATAGACCCACAAAATACGAAAACGTGAAAACTTATGCAATGCGCATGCCCATATGTCTGAATGAATCCAAACGTTACCGTTCGTGGAACAACTTCAACTCTCTTATATCAGCAGGCAACCCTGAACCGCATTTTCGGACTTGCAATTTATCGTAAAAATAGTTCGGTGCATCCAATGGTATTAGAGAGTTGAAGTGGTTCCACGAACGGTAACGTTAGGATTCATTCTGCCATCTGGGCATGCGCATTTCACAAGTTTTCACGTTTCCGTATTTTGTGGGTCTACGGGTGTACGTAGACTCACGCTATCTAACGGGTGTTAAAAGAGGGTACGTACGCTAACCGAAATCTCACGAAACGAGGACGATAACTTGCGAACGGCACAGGACATAAAGTTAAGCTACATAAAACAGCATGGAAGTTAAGATTATTAGAATTATTTAACATTCCCTGTCTAGGCGAGTTCTGTGCTAACGTGATGAGATACTTCAACACCATTTTAGATGTACATCAGGAACGTCATATTTCTTACGTTACCGTGTCTAGGACTGCTCACGTACTGTGATTACTTCAACTCTCTATTGTTTGCTTATGCTACTTTTGATCTGTCGATACATATCGAAACCAATGAAAAATAAATATTCATTGTGACGTCATTCGAATAGCACCAAGATAGGATTCCCACTCTTTACACAAAGAATTCGTCAGTTGGAAAAAAGGATATGGTGAAAGAATTGAATTATAATTAATCATTCTATTCGTTGAAATAATTAAGAAGAGTGTGCTTAAGAAGCAAACAAAATGAAAAACTAGAGTTCGGTGGCTTATTGGAGTTCGGTTGATTTTGCAGAATTATAAAACACATCTAATAATTTATTGTTCTGCGCATGTCGTTTCGTGCTCTTTTCGAAAGTCGTTGTCAAATATCTTGGTGCAGTCTTCCGTCTTTCGTCAATTGAGTCAATTATAAGATGGCGACAAACCCGAATAACATGTCAAGTTGTCGGCATTTTGTTTGATATGGGTCTTGTCTGTGTGAAATAAATATATTAGATCTAACCTTATATTCTTGGGATTTATTTATAAACAATTACAATCTAAAATGGATGAACCCGACAGAATGGAGGAAGCATGTCGATTGTGCGACGATAATAGTGAGAAAATGTTTAGCATATTCGACAAGAATGAGGAAGGAATCGAAACCCTTCAACTGATTAAGGAATGTTTGCAGATAATAGTAAGTTTGGACCCGATTATATATATATATATATATATATATTTATCTAATGAAATTGATTCCATTGAATGGTCTTCTTTCAGATTTATAGAACTGACCCATTATCAAAACAAATATGTGAAAGTTGTTTGGAAAGTTTGGACACTCTTAGCAAATTTCGAAGAAACGCTGAGGAAATTGCAGAAAAGCAAAGAGATAAACTTAGGTCCGGTGATGAAGCTAATACCAGAGTAGTACAGTTGTTTTTACAGTGTGGAGATATAACAGTAAGTAAAGAGACATTTGATTAAACCAATAATTTCTACATGTTATTTGTTATGCATAATACTAATACTACTCAAGAACTAAACTTCACAAACATGAACTGTAAAGTTGATTTCAATGGGAATATTTCTCATAACAAGAGGTATAGAGGAGACATTGTGCTATATCAATTTGAAATGCTGTAAATGAACTCTTGATTCTGAATTGATTGAAGTCAACACCAACTTTGTGGGTACTTACAGGACAGTTCAGTTCAGTTCAAAAAGTACCACAATAAGTAGTTGACCACAAGTTCATATTCACTAGTTTAGTGGCTTTAGTTAACTGATTTCCACTGTTAGCAGGAAGATTCCTCTGAACTGAAAGATGCTGCTACCTCCACTGATGGTCTACACAACTTTTGTAGTGCTTGTAAAAAAGCAATATGTGATAGTGGTGAAGTCAACGGTGAAGTGGAACTATGTACTGACCTACGCAAGGCCATTGCTGAATCAATGGTAAAAAACAAGGTGGTAGGTGACGAGAAATCACTACGCAAGAGGAAAGTTGTGCCTTTCTACCATGAACTTGATGATTCTATATGCAGCAGTTTGACAGAGTACAACACAGAGGGATCTCAGGTAAACACATACCATTCTACATATCTTCCTTATAATGTATCCAGTTTGATGCAAATTTGTTTATCTAAGAAGAGACTATACAGTATTGGTGAAAAGTTATCTGTGGTAGAGGCAAAACTCCATGAGAGTAAAAAAGATTGCAATACCAACTTGTCAAGAAACCATATTGATATACCTCCCTAGAACCATTTGAGGTGAAATTCTCTTGGCTAATATTCTGGCATGTATTAGCTCTCTTGATACTTGATTACTCAATAATAAATCTGCATTTATTTTACTAGTTGCCTGTCAATTTCTTGTCTAAAGTAATATGAACAAATATCTCCAGGGAATGGAAGAGCCAAGTGACATGGAGTCTGTAGATTCAGACGAGGTCCGACAACCCAACAAACGACGGAGGATGGAGTTTGATGAGGATAATGAGAGCAACAGGGACGGCACATCGGCAGAGACGGGCAGCAGTAGGGGTGGACTGTTGATCAGGAATCCCGAAGAAATCAACGGGGATGCAATCGTAGCGGACGACAACGAAAATGATACATGTCTCGAAAATAACTTCTCCGATGAAGAAGAAATTAGGTTAGTTCAACTCTATTATTGTTACTACTGGATATTTATCTATATCTGTTGTTTTTGAGATGTTGAATGTTCAATGGGTTTTTATATTCTCTAGTTTATTATTAATTTTTTTAGCAATGACACAAAAAGATAACAACTTTTCATACGTATACTTTCAGGTATCAACCATTGAGCTTGCAGGCGCTCGTTCTCAACCAGATCAACGTGATGAATGTGCCAGATTACGAACCGGAAAAGTTCCACAGCCAGACGATATACCCAGTGTGCAACTATTGCGGTGCCCAGTTTCAGAACTACAAAGTATTAGCGATGCACGAAGTCAAACATATGGACGTCGAAATAGGCGAAAAAATCGACAATCCTATTCCATGGCATCCGTCACGAGATGATGCAGAGGTAAGATAATTGATACTTGACATTGACAACAATCTTAAAGTTATTGAAACAATGTTCGATATAAGTGAATCTTTCCTATAGATAGATGACATTCTTCTTCTGTTCTCATTCAGGTCCGCAATAAATGGCTGAATTATTTTGACGAGAACGGTTACGAGGACGACGACATTGTCGTTGATGTTGTCTCAACGTCAGAAGTTATCGACCAGAGCTCCGACAGCCTTTTGATCCCTGTGGCGGAGAAACAGACGAGGGCAGTGAGCGCCACGCACCGTCAAGATGGCGCTCCCGCGGTAATACCTAAACTGACGGGCGAAGAAAAGATCGTACTGGTCGGTACACAGCCGATGGTCAACGACATCTACCTGGGAGACTATGCTAAAGACGACAGGAAGCTGCTGTACCAATCTATGAGGATACAGGGGGTTAATAAGAAGTTCTGCACTCTGTGTCGGTAAGATTCGTGTCTTTGGCACATTATAAAAACAATAATTCAAAATGTCAAACGAGAATTTGATTATCGCCCATTCAATTCATTAACTTGATATCCTCGCTCACATAGGTACACGTTTAAAGACAATTGGGCCATCGAGAGCCATTACTTTTCGCTGGCCTGCTTCTACACGTGCCGCTACTGCGGAATGCGCTTCAACAAGCAACGGCACAAGTTCGAAGAGCACGTCAACGAACACGAGGCCGAACACCACGAGGTGTCTGAGAAGATATTCGCGTCCAGCAAGTTGAGCAGCGTCATGCCGAAGGTGGTCCACCCGCCTAAACCTCGCAGGATCGTCGTCACGCAGCACAACCCCTCTCCGGATATGTTCGTGACGAATAGCGGCAGCCAGAATACTACATCGTCTTCCTTAAACCAGCAAGTCAAGGTGAGAATTTATATAATTTTTGACTGCCGCAACGTGCGTATAAGAAATCAGTATTCTGACTACGATTTTATTCAATTTTTGCAGGTTCGTTCTCACATGGAACGGCGTACTCTTCAGCCCAATTTGCAGATCAAAGAAGAGCCCCAGGACTCCAAAGATTTCATGATATCTCAGACCAAGTCTGGAAATCAAGCTTATTTCTGTCGAAAATGCTACAAGGTAAATCAAAAGACTATTTATGATAGTTAAGGTTTGTTTAAAGAACAGTTGTGATTAGTCATTGATCAGTTTTGATATTATTACACATCTACTATATGTTTCATATTTGGTACCTCTAAATCATGATTAATATGTAAAAAAAATATTATTAACATCAACACTTTCTATAAACTATAAAATATATACTCTAACCAAAATTTACACGACTACAATTGTAACGATTTTTTTTCAAGGTATTTTTCAAGCTTGATGAGTTCAACATTCACAGCAAAAATTGTGATATTCATCAATTTTCGTCTCGACACTCGGGAGGTAGGTCGAATCATGCCCTTCCAAAGAATGGAGAAGTTTCTCCGGCTGGTAGACCCATGCGGAATTGTACCAAAGAAATTGGACCTTATAAGGATGAGGTAAGAATTGTTTGTTTTTTTCCATATCTATCGAATTCACTTTTAGATTGATATCATATCTGGGAACTTATTCTAGCAAATTTTCTCAGCTATTATAAAATCAATGAAAACCAACCTATCGTTTCACCAGAATCCGTTGAATCACTGCAAATATGATGTGTAATTGTCTAATTACTATTCAGAAATTCAACACCATCTATATTTACTTGAGAATATTGTGCTAGGTTTATTTGCCGGATTCCATAATGAGGGAAAAAGAAGCTAAGCAGCAGCACATTCCTGGACAAACTTTCATTTGTTTCATCTGCAACACACCCTTTCCTACCATCTACTCGAGAAACAGTCACATGCGTATCCATAAGGGCGAAATGCAGTTGAGTTCAATGCAGCAACAGCAAGGCATGCCACCCTTCAAAACGCGACTGTCTCTGCCGAATCAGAATAATCATTCGGTGAGAGAGCGTAGTTGAGTTCAGTTGACACATTACTTGGGATCTCAGATCTTTCGATATCTGCTACTCCTGATTTGTTGGTTTCTACTATTTGCTCTTCTTGTCGATGCTTTCTAGTCTTCTCACGATTTTCCCCCAAGGTTCCAACGAGATACTTGCATTTATTTGTTGATAATAAGTACAATCTTCATCACATTTACTAATTTACTGTAAGATTGGTCACATACTAAATGTTATGAAGGTTATGGAAAGAAAAGTATAGCTTAGAGTAATATAACACTTTGAGAATTTGCAAAAAATATTGAACCCATTCTATTCATTGTTTTTTGACAACATTTCTAACCAAACCCAATTGTCTAATCTGGTTTAGTCAAACCCGAATTCTTAAAAACGTCTTCCGTCTATTCCGCAGAACTACCGCAGTTCCTCCTCGCAGCAGCAGCCCCACTTCAATTCCATGGAGATAATGATCAAGCAGGAGCCGATGGACAACGCCATGGAACCCATGGTCGAGATCCACGAGCCCGACCAGCCGAGCTTCCCAGAATCGCTAGGCGACGGAGCCGTCAGCATCACACCTATCAGTAAGAACCCCAAACAAAAGCCCACCATCACACCCAGCGTCATGAAATTGGTGCAAAGTAATCCACAGCTTTCTATCAAGAAGCCGCCCGAGAAGGTAAAGATCTATAATAATCCAATAGTATCTATGAATTTTCGTTATCGCTCATGTCGAATTGTTACTAATTGATTTTTTTTTATGGAAGATGCCCCAGCAAATGTCTGTGCCCAGCAGTAGCAGTCATGCCGCCATGGCGATCAGCATGGGCATGAACTATCCGGACGCAGATCGTACCTACAAATGTTCCTCGTGTTGGGAAGCCTTTGCCAACAAATCGCATCTCTACTTCCACAAGAAGAACCAGTGCGAGGGCTCGCGGCTGCCTTGTCCCTTCTGCAAAAAACGCTTCGGGACCGAAGCAGAATACAGTTCACACATTTATTACAGTCATCCCGAGTAAGTGCGAACGAACGTATTTGGTGGGAGAATGTTCGATTGGAATGGGATCGAAGTTTACGTGAGGTAAGATCTCTCTTGCCGTTTTTCAGAGGAATAAATGTTCACAAGAAGTATGAAATTATGGATTGATTGATGTTGCTATCAGGTTATAAGAAATCAAGAAACTCAATTTATACTGTTTTGATCTATTTATTTATAAATTATATTGATATTGATAATGCATCAACGAATTTTTCATTATGTTATATTGAAATGCTACCAAAAATATTTTATTATCCATATATACAAAATATACATTGATTTTCACACTTTGGTTTGCTCTTTTGCTACTGCAATCATATTTTCATAATTTCTGAACTAGAGGCTTGAGATATTATCGAAGGTCGTGTTTCCTTCGAACATTTTCCTAACTCGGCGGGGGTGGGAGTGGTTGTCTCAGGAGATGTAAGGACTGATGTAGAAAGGGTATAGTCGGATTCAGTGATGTAATATAAAGTTGGACTACCTCCAAAATTGGTATTTTTGAATGCGAAGGTTAATGGGGTATGAATTACTTGCGATTTTATACATTTTAATGGAAAATATTTATTATTGTTGAAGGATTATTCGCACCTGAAAGATTTTAGCGCCTGTTTCTTCCTAAATATTATATACTTCTTATTCAAACCATCTTCCTGGAGGTTACCTTACCTTGCAAGTGTAACATTTTGTAGGTGGGACAAACTTTATCATTATATTTTTTATGTAAATGTATGTAAATTTTCTAGAAGTTATTATTGAATGCTTACCACTCCCAGCCGAGTTCAAAGGCAAGACTTAAATCATATGAGTTTAGTTTCAACTGAATTGGTATCGATTCCAAATTGCGTGTTGATATTAAAAACTATATATAAGATAGATCATAATGATAAAAGTTATACGATAGGTTTATCGAATTTGTGTGGTTATTTATTTTTCATGTTGTACGTATTAGTTTATATTTTATACGTAATTAGCTCTATATTACTTTTGTAAAAATGTTTCCACATTTTATTTTTTCTCCACTCACGTGTAACGTAATCGTTTCTTGTAAAATTTTGTAAAACTAGCTATCACTATGTATTAGCATTTTTCCTTGCCTTTCCTCAATGTAAATAAGTATGATCATCCGACGTAAATAAACCATATATTTAATATTTTGATACTGTTTTATTCATCAACAAAAACAATAAAAACAATTCGAATTATATAATTTATGTCTGTATACGAAACAAAAATGTCTTCTATTATATTTCACGCACTGATTCTGAACGTCTTACATACAATAATCATGAGTTAAATCAGTCAAAGAACTGTCAGAGTCTATCAATACTGTTCTTTCCTCAAGTGAAAGAAAGATCAAAACTTCAATATAATTCTATACAGTAAAAATATTACACACCAACAGATAATTCTTATTGAATTAGGAATCTTTTAGTACTCTGTTTTCAATCACACTGTTTTTTTCTCATCCCTTAGTTCAAGAGATGAAATACAATCACACCCAAGCTGCCACTCACTCAATTTAACTGAACTCGTTGGAATTCCCGATATATCTCGCCAACATTTTGTGTAAATCATCAATCAACTCGTCCGTGTAACCAAGCTCGATTAGGCTGTTGAATATGGCGCGCCTGCTAGCATCGTCTACGTCAGAGGCCAGGGCATATGCCACTACTTCTACGCGCAACATATTGAGGCCGGACTCGATCGACCACTTGTAGATGGTGTGCACATTGCTCGATGACAGTTTTCTCTCGACGCAACTAGTGATGCGCGTACATAATTCTTGCATCAGGAAGCGGTCGGTGAGGGTGATTACATCGAGGACAGTAGATATGTCAAGCTTGGACACTATCCGACTGATTCTGTAATTTGAAAGTATACCATGTTAACCATAATCAAGGTCGTGATTGATGCACAAAAAATCAGCCTCACCTTTCATCGCCCTTCATTATCTGCAGCAGACATCGCATCGACTTCGACTTGACGTTTTGCAATTTGACCTTGCACTTGCCGCTTTCTTTGAAATGGCCGTCCAGGAGCCCTCTGAAGAAATCCGAGTTCTCGATGAGGCAAACTCTGTCGGCCATAAGACTTCCGTCGTCCAACTGGATTTTGACCACTTCGGAACCATCCTCGGGAGTAGTCGTTTTTTCGGGTAGAAAACAGCTGTCGGGATCTATGGCGACCACTTTGGGGTTGGCTGTTCACGAAAATATTGAGTGAGGTATGGTTTATCGATTTTAGGTTGATTTTGAGAGTTTTTTACCTATTCCAAGTTGTTTCGATGCGAGAGCACACAACACCGTTACTATCCGATTTTTCAAGGAGGCGTCATCTTTTAGGAGACGCATGAGTATTTTCAGACCACCACAGTTAATCATTAGTTTGGCCAGAATAGGTTTATTCCTAAAACAAGTCTTGTAATAAAAATGATCAACACACAAGAACAAAATGAAATAATAAATGAACAGTTTATAGGCACAGAATCCGAGCAAATCATGAGTATAAATAATTTTCTGTATTTTCCCATCATTCCACGGTATAAAAGAATTTATTTTGCAGAGGAGATTTAAATACCAAAAAAATTTAACCATTCAAGGTCTCTTGTCTTACGTGATAATATACGGAATGGCCAACACCAACTTAAGCTTATCATCGTCGGTACCTCGCAACAGCACATGCGCAATTTCTCCTTTGCCGACCTGCGATTCAGCCAGCACTGTGAGTTTGCGCAACACGTAATGGCCGAGACAAACGACGTCCGAACATGTGAAGCAAGATTTGTGCTGGGGGGTCGTCAGGGTGTAAATTTTTTCGACAAAGTTGGTCTTCATCAGAGGAATTAGGTACGCCTGTGAAGAACTCAAAATGTGCAATTATTCACGGTTCACGCAGAAAAACTTATTTGTGAAAAGAAAAATACTGTCTCCACCTGAAACGCTCATTAGATGGATTACAATTCTGATAATTACACAATAACTATCGAAGGTGAAAC
This sequence comes from Plagiodera versicolora, assembly GCA_037013635.1. Taxonomy (NCBI): domain Eukaryota; kingdom Metazoa; phylum Arthropoda; class Insecta; order Coleoptera; family Chrysomelidae; genus Plagiodera; species Plagiodera versicolora. Next base: position 4,816,342 of record CM072983.1, on the reverse strand, counting down.
GATGTGACAGCTATACTTATTTGAATATAACAAGGAAAATTACCTGTATCTGTAATATTTTGCTCAGGGCTCTGATAATTGGTACTGGAGATGGTAGGTACTGATAAAATGTGCTTTTTATCAAAGCCAATAGTACCTCTCTGGTGCCCAAAATCGGTATGGGTGGAGTGATTCGTGAATAAGTTATAACGAGTTTGGAAATTTCAACTATCAGTCTTGCTTCTAGGTTGGCGTTGCATGTTTTACTGACACGATTTACTGTGGAAACGAAATTCAAATTATGGAGAATTGCTCTTTTCAATTTGAAATAAACTGTTTATTTATAGGATAAGTCTTTAAAACATTTTTGATTATTTTAGTAGAAAAAATAAAGAAACAGATTATACAGTATAGGAAATAATTTATCCAGGGTATCGTCATTTAATTAGAACGTAAAAAATAGCTTGCTGAATACTGAGAGACCATTACAATCTCTCATCGAATGACTTGGGCACAGATTTCTATCTATACTAAGATGTATTATTTCCGATATTGTATGGAAGATAGGAAAGGGGGTCCCAGAGTTTTCATTACATTCTCACCAGAAGAGTCGTTATCATCTGAGATTTCCGCTTCGTCAATCATCGCGACGTCCTCCTTCTCGTCTTCAGAAGCATTATCTGCCTCGCTGCACACAGGTGAATAGTCGGCCGAGTCGTCCGATTCGGATATCTCCTTATATGGGGAACTACTAAAGCGCCTCCACGTTGTATAGTGGGAGCCGTTGCTAGTTAAGCTTAAGCATGGACTGGGGCTGCGATCGTATGTCGGAATGACAGACGACGTGAATTCATCATCGCTAAGAGGCGGCGGCGACTGGCTGGACAGCCTGGACGACTAAAAAATAACATTAATTATGAAACAAGAATTTTGTCGCAAATGGTAAAATAGCTGAGAATATATCATTTGATCACTATCTGACGTTTCGCTTTTTTTTAGTAATCCCAGGTGATAAGTTTGCCAACATTCTGCGCAATAATGGAAAACTGAAATAATACCTCCATGTCTGAAGAATCATCAGCAAACAGCAGATTCTTGAATGTATCATGGGATATCTTTCTTTTTTTCACTCTCTTGTGGTCAAATTGTAGAGTTTCTGAATCACTGAATACCCAAAACAATTTTGATAACACAACTTTGATAACATTGCACTTGAGCTGTTCTTGAATGAGGTTATCTTCATATTTGAAATTGTTCAGAGTTTTGATTAATATAATGGAGCATTCAATATCAACGTTGCTGGCTTTGTCAAAGCTGTCAAGTACTTTTATGAGCTGAGGAAGACAGTTTCCACAATTTCTAGTGTTTCTTGGAACAGGGTGTCCCAGTAAATAGCATAGGCACTGGATATACTCGATGCATTCACTTTTAAATCCTGGAAAGAGTAATCATGGCATAATTATACACATAATGCCATCAGTGTAAAAATATAAGTTTTATAAAAAATATATATATGAAACAACTGATGTATGAATGTATTCAGGAACAAAACATGTCTTGTGTAATATTTTGAGTTGCCTAAAAACTTAAATGAATGCAAATAGAAATTTTTTAGTAAGGTTTACCTGTAGTATCATATTTTTTCTTCATAATTTCCTCTAAAAATTTATCACATATTTCTTGTACAGGTAATTCAGAATTCAACTGACTCTTCTTTACAAGGTTCATGATGATCTCAACAATCTTTTTATGAGATAAAAACAGTACATGGCATAAATGTATTAGAGAGTCTCCTCTCTCTGTGTTTCTCATCTCCAATATAGAATCGTAATTCTGATGACGTGAATACTCTAATAAGAGTTTGATTATGTTGTTCAATATCCCCTGATATGATTTATTTTTCTGCCATTCAGGAGATAGTTTTATCAAAATACTACCTACTGTCTTTAAGATTTTAAAGCCACTCACTAGAGATTTACTTGTTTGATCATTCAAAAGGAGCCTGAAAATATATGAGTAATTTTCTAATATTGAAGAGCTCTTATCATAAGGTAGTTACATAATAAGTAAGAGAAACTGATATAAATAATAATTATTCAATTCTATATGCAAAATCATTTTCCCAATTATAATAGTTACCTACCTCAAAGCTCTTATAGCCATAATAGCACTAGCTTCAGAATACTTTTCCTCTGCTGGCACATCATCTTTGGAAAAATTTTCAAGAAAACTGACAATATGCATAATCATCAGTGGTTTTGTATCTACTATTTTGTTTGCCCATTTCTCCTTGTGGTAGCATATATTTCCAACTATTCTAAAAATCCTACCATTAATGCTGTCTTCCTTAGGATAACGTTTAAGAAGATGGTTCAGTGGAGATAAAATATTATGGGTACCAAACTGAAAAACATCAATTTCATAAAATTGATATGTGATTATTGATTATATGCATCTCTGAAGAGGAAGCACAATAATTTTAATTATTCACTCACAGTTTCTCTAGCTAAATTTTTATCCAACATACAATTTCCTATAATGCTGAGACACACATCTAAAATATTTTTTTGGGGCATTTGCAAAATGTTCACAAAATATTTTAAACATCCTGTTTCTTGTAATTTCCTAATGTTTTCAAAATCTTTTGGCCACTCTACGTTCCTTCTGATATGTACTAATATTTTCAGTAAACTCTTACTATCCTGTTTTACACAAAGCCCTGTAAGAGCTTCTTCAAATATTGAGTCCACCATTTCATAACCAGTTTTTCATCTAAAAATTATCAAAAAATAAATCACTCTTTAGACAACATCCACTGAATTAGGTATGAAAAATGATGCAATAAGGACTATTAATTCATTTATTTGTCAAATCTGTTGAAAACTTACCTTGATCACTTTAAACAGAAAAATTAAAGAAATACAACAATAGTAGTTTCTGAAACTGAGAATGAAACCTAACCAACAAAATTATAATAACATAAACAAGGAAAGCTGCAGGGGAACTCTCTAATTTTATAGACAGGAAATTTCTTTCCAATTTAGAGAATTCTAAAAAACGGTACTCTCTAAGACCATTCGGTTAGATTCGCAGGGATTCGTGCCTGGAAATGGTCGGCCGAAGTTTTGTCAAATAGAAAGAGCTGTTTAGGTCTTTCTATGTGCCCCATCTCTTTTCCAATTAATAATTTCGAATCCTTTTGTCTTTGTCGATTCTCTCTTTGATTGTTTGGAGATTTGAGACTAACCTTTCGTTTTCTGTGACTTGAGTTTACTCTGTGACTTTACTTTTTTACTGAAAGAGGTTATATCGTAATCATAAAATAACAAATCGTAATATTGAAATAGTTATTGGGAATCGTATCCAATGATCAGCAATTTGTTCGAAGGCATTACAAACTTCAGACAATACCCGACTAAAAGTCTGCTGGAGCCATTGCAACTTTGACTTCATTACCTACACTTCTTTGGTATGAACCTTGTGCAAAAAATCTTAAAGCCCCTATAATTCTAGTAGTGATTGAAACCTTGGTATTTCTTTGTCCCATATTCATGTGAGGTGTTAATTCATCAATCAAATTTCGTGCCAAGTCCTTACTTAAACGAAAGCATTTTCTGAATTCATGTTCAGGTAACTCAAACATTACTGTGGTCTCGTGAATGTTCCAGTCTTAGAAGTTCCCTTTGTTCTTCATCTTCTGCTTCCAGAACAAAGTTTATGAAAACGGGATCCATTAAAAAATGAGTATAAAACTTTTAGGAAACAGTCCTAGTAAACCTAGAAAGCTAGAAGCTACCAACTACTAAAAAATTAATTAATTAAGTCCCTACATTTTCCACTAAAAGAAGTTGATATTTTTAGTTTTGATAATACACACTTTTCTATAGGCGATAACATCCGATTTAAATAGAAAGAATCATAGGGAGTAGGAATTGTAAATAGAAAGAAAAAATCTTTCTATTTTATTTCCTTTCTATTTCTATGTCTATTTAGTTAGGGAGTTCGCCTGCTGAACTAGGCAATCCAGCGATCTGTCAAAGCGAAAAACCAATGTGGCGGCTTGGGGCACACACTTGGTGTTTACATATGTGACTTGAGTTGAAAACTGTTACATTCAGTTATCTCTAGTGCGTTTTTTATGTGTTTTTTTTAATTGTGGCTAATTATTTACTCTTTTACCGAAGAAAAATGCCTATCATATGCATTGTGGTTGGCTGTGGATCTCGTACTAACCGAAATAAAGTCGGGATGTAATCGGTTTCTACGGTTACTAATCACAGGTTCTTATAGAGCAGTTATAGAGTAAGAACGATTTAACTAGGAAGCGAAGGGCCCTATGGTTAGCTGCGATCAAGAGATATGATCTCACTGATTCCAAACTGATGTATCAGAGAGTCTGCAGTAGACATTTTTTTTGACCAGAATATTACAAAAAGAACAACATCAATTGAATAATCTAAATAAGCATCAGTATACAATGTGAAAGGATCAGAGATAAGTTACAATAAGTTATAGCTTATCTCTGCAAGAATGAACTGAATGAATAGTTCCAAGCATACTTTTCACCAACGTCTCTGCTATTCAACATCAATGTCTTCAAATATCCACTCTCCATCTGAATACCGTTTCGAAACACCAAAAAACTCCGAAAACAAATAAAATTCACTGTTTACTAGCCAAGGTATCGCATTGTGTGCCCCAAGCCGCCACATTGAATGTCACGTGGTTTGGATTGCCTAACTGAAACTTCATGCCACATTCATGCCCTTGGTGGCACAAAGCTATCCGACAACATATGTGACTTGAAGTATTTGTTTGCCGCGTAGCCTTTTCAACTAGATAACGGCCAATCAAAAACTATTCTGATTTCTGACATTTTGATGTATCTCTGATATTAGGTTATTTAGATGGTTATTCAGTATTTCAAACAAAATCTACTTAATTTTATTACAATATGCCATTCATAGTAATGACAGGTATTCCTTGTAGTGGAAAAACAACCAGAAGCTTAGAATTACAAGCCTTCTTTCAAGAACAAGGCAAGGAAGTATATATAGTGAGCGAATGTGCTCAAATTGTTAAAGCTGGATTCGATAAAAACAGTTTTTATGCAGATGCAAACAAGGAAAAACATATAAGGGGCTTATTGAAGTCGGAAGTGTTGAAATTGATATCTCCTAAAAATGTTGTGATATTAGATGCATTGAATTATATAAAAGGTTATAGATATGAATTATTCTGTGGAACAAAAGCCAATAAGTGTACACAATGTACTGTTCACACGGAAATAAATAGAGAACAAGCGAAAACTTTCAATAAAAGCAGGGTTATTGCTGAAGAGAAATATGACAATGATACTTTTGATGCACTAGTCATGCGGTATGAAGAACCAGATAGTAAGAACAGGTGGGATTCACCTCTATTCATGGTTTTCCCAGAACATAAATTAGATGTGGATGGAATATATGCATGTTTATTTAAACATAAACTTCCAAAACCCAACTTGTCCACACAAAATCCACCACTAAAATCAACAAATTTCTTGTACAATTTGGATCAAGTGACAAAAAATATTGTTGATGAACTAATTAAATTGAAAAATAGTGGAGCCACTGGTGAAGTGTCTTTACAGGGATATGAAGACTTGAGCATTGATGTGACAAATATAAGTGTTTCTCAGTTAATGAACACAAGAAGACAATATATTACTTATACCAAAATGCATGCTCCTGAGCCTAAGAATATTCCAAGATTGTTTGTGCAGTATTTATCAACTAGTTTGCAGTAACTAATACTACTAAACTATTTTATTTATTCTAAGAGTAAATAACTGGACACGGGATGCACAGACAATGTTCACTAATAAAATACTGTTACACACATTGTTAAATTATTCCACTATTATCTTTTAAAATTTATTGAAAAAATAATAGATATAATGGAGGGATTTTATAAATGAAATGAGTTATAAACAAAATATAACATTTAACAAAAGGTGTTTATACAAACACCCAACAGTTGAAAAATATTTTAAACAACCATGATATGAATCTTTATACTTCAAAATAATTTATAAGAGAGGCCAAATCATAAAAAACTCAAACATTGAGTTAAAATTATTTTTGTTCATTTCACTTTCAGCTTCCTCAAAGTTTTATTGGTATTTTGATCAACTTCAGGTAAATCAGATTCTTCATTCTTTTTATCTGAAAAGAAAAAATCAAATTGAATTAAAACTTGGGATCCACATAATAAATCCAATCAAATGTTATGTATGCCAATGAAGTCACATAATTAAATGCTTACTCTTTTTAGATTTTTCTTTCTTCTGTATTTTTCCCTTTGGTCCTGTCGTAGCATCAGCATTTTCACGGGACCTTGCAATTTCCATCTTGATGACATTAAATGTAAGGTACCTTGAATAAAAATAAAATAGATATTTTTCACAACCAAATATTTTTTCTTACAATTGGAGCAACAGTATTCCAGCTAAAATGATAATTCTCACTAGAGGGGTATTGAAATATCTAGTTTGAATATCTAGGGTCTTCTGCTCTCCCAAGGCAAGACCATACCATAAAGTCAAAATGGCTAATACAATGCTTCCCAGTCGGGCAAGAATTTGGAGAGTGTTTGAAACATGTTTTGTCACTAAAAATAATCAATAGAATTAATATATGTATAGAACAAAAACAGATACAACCACTTACATTTGGTGAGCTTTTCTTCTTTGTCCACAGTTTGTATCAGAAGGGACCCATGGAAAAAGAGCTCAGAAACATGATGAAGCACCAGAAGGCATATCAATAATCGATTGAAGCTGAAAAAAATGATCAAAATCATCTTTGAATTGTTTTAGGATGATCAAAAATTGTAATATGTTTACCCTAAAAAGTATGGCACATAAACAGCTACAGTGGCTGCAATACTATGCACGATTTTAGACATCCATTCCTCTCTCTTTTGCCTTTGGAAATAAAGTTCTGGTATCTCATGTAAGCTGTATGCTAGCTGCACAATTATATAAAGCTTGAGTAAAAATGTCATTGGGGCCGGATAGTCAGACCATAGACGAGCTATGTCAGTCAAATACTGCTCTTTCAAAATCAAGTCAATGCCCCAGCCTGAAGATATCAGACAGAAGAAGGAAAGTTGACCACTCGAAGAAAACACGGCCAATTTGGATTTTGAAAGGTGTAGCTTCTTGGAAACTTTCTGTAATAGAACAACAGCTGGTCACTTTATCCATGAAGAAATCACTGAGCTGGCACTTACATCCAAAATATATTCCTGAATGATAGCATGAATTACAATACATATTAGAGTATAAAAAAATACACAGGCCCAATCTTTGATTCCTGGCTCGTAAAGAGGTATCTCGCCAGCTTCTGTTACATTATGTTGAAGAGTGATGAAAATTGAGGCGATTGGAGATGTTGCCTATGAAAAATGAATTTAGCAAGAGCAAGTGATTAATCTAATGTACTAATCAAACTTACATGTACCATAAGGCCGATAACGAAGACCATAGCAATACACGACACAATATCAGCATGATTTTGGATGATGAATTCATGGCTCAATATTGGTGGGTTCTTATTAGACGTTTTTCTTACTGGTTTCACCATTTTTTAGTTAGTTTCAATACAAGTTTTACTAGGAAACGTTATACTACCGTATGTTACCACCACCACAACAGTTGTTGCGAGTTCCGACACGAACTCACTATTCTACATGTATGAATGAAACGAAATAAAAAAATACTGCGAGTGCCACGACTGCCAAAAATTTGACACGAAGAGACACGTCATTACACGATCGCCCGAAGTACAGTTAATTGAACTAAATTATGTGCAACGGGATGCAGTTTGACAGTATATATTTGACTTATAAAAGATGGTTCAATTCCTATACTGTCGCGTAATCTTATTTGTCATCATGTATTCCCACTACATCATGGGATTACGAAATGCTCGATACATATCGAAACCTATTTATTAGGTATTTATATGGCATCGAGCGTTTATATTTTTATAATCAGCTGAGCTAGGTTGACATTGACATCTATGTTGTGTTTTTTTATTATTGGTTGATAAGTTTTTACTTCAGCAGTTTGCCATGGGATATTTTCCGTGAATGCAAATAGGGTTTTTTAAACATTTTTCACCACATTTATCGTAAGTCAAAATTTTAGTTCAACAAATTCATCATGTCTGTAGAAGCAAGATATAATCTCAAAAGCCCAGGTGAGGTCTCATTTGCAGTATTAGAATATATGTTACTTTTTTTTCTTTTTTGCCCATGTCCAAAATGGAAGGTGTAAAACGTTTGATGCGGGAAGCTATAGAACTGGCTGAAGCTACAGAGGAGTACTCTGCTTGCCCCTTAGATGACAACTTATTTGAATGGCACTTCACAGTGAGAGGACCTCCAGGCACTGAATTCGAAGGTGGATGTTACCATGGTAGAATCCTTTTACCTTCGCAATATCCCATGCAACCACCTAATATTATCTTATTGACAGTAAGTTGTCATTTTGAATGCATTTTCTTGGATATTGTCAATATCAATTTTATATTTTCATATCAATATTCAGATTTTGATTGAGTGGTGATACTAGATGGTCAAACTTCAAAAAAAAAATTCCATCCATAGAGTATGTTTATATAATATATCATGAATTGCTCAATGTTCACACTGGATTTCTTCTAACAAAATGAAAAAAAGTTCATTGTATTTCAATGTTGATACAGGAAAAAATATTCAACAACTCAAGTGATTTAATTTAAAGTGAATGCACTGACCCATACATGAATGTTTTATCCCACAAATTTTGTGAAGCCAAACGGCAGATTCGAGGTGAACAAGAAGATCTGCTTATCGATATCCGGCCATCACCCTGAAAGTTGGCAACCCTCTTGGTCGATCCGCACGGCTTTATTAGCACTTATCGCGTTCATGCCTACCGCGGCGGCCGGTACCATTGGCTCGCTGGACTATTCGCCCGATGAGAGGCGAGCATTGGCAAAGAAATCCGAGAACTGGGAGTGTCTGACGTGCGGCAAGGTGGCCGACACCCTCGCCAAGTGCGGCAGGGCGTCCGGGCCGGAATTGACGCAGGAGGAGACTTGCCTGCTACAGCAGATAAACCTCAAGGTTTGTATTTTCGACCAATGATGATTGAATGAAGATTTATATAAATGAAGTCATGTGATCTCTCATGATTACTACTTGAAGCGGATTGAGGATTTACAAGATTACTTAATGACATATTGACAGAATATGGCATATATTTTTTCCAGGCCGAGGAAGAAAGCGATCAAAACGAATCAAAAACTGAAAACAATTCTCAACCAGAAAGCGAAATTCGACAAAGAGTAGTTCCCAGTCCAAATGAATCGGGTCAAAACACTACTGATCTTCTGTTGCAAGCTTCAGTAGAAAGTACTAACAGGTAAGATGTCTTGATAAGAAATGTCAAGGGTCAAAATAATCATTATTCAACACCTGTATAATATTAAATTTTGATGAACAACAAACATTAAACTATTTCTTCTTCAACAGGGACAAATGGTGGGCAATGGTGATTTGGTTATTCCTCGGTATAATAGTTCTTTTATTGATAAGGCGATTGTTCTTTCTTTAGTTTAGGTATTTATTTTAAAAAAATTTCAAGTGATATATGTTATATAGAAAAATTGATATATTGGAATAGCATTTATATTGTGGGTGTTATAGTAAGCAAAATGTTTTTTTCAATGTTTAATTTTTTAGGAAAACAGCCATTTCAATTGTTAAATTGTATCCACAATCAAGAAATTAAGATGAAAAAAAAATTATATTTTGATTCTATAACTATTCAATTCTACAGTTATATATTTTTCATTTATTATGAGATTCTACACGTTTTCTGAAATTGTTTCATAACCAATGGGCAACTTTTCTAGGCAAAGTACTGTAAATAGCCAAAGAATAAAAATTAGTTAATATTTCTGCTATAACTTATTTAATCTTACCTTATTCAAGCTCAACCAACACCGACATTCTAAATCGAAAATAAACAACGTTATCTGCTACTCTATTTATTAAAACAAAACGTACAAATCATTTGTCTGAATAATTTCCAAGACAAAAAAAATAATTCCACAAGCACTGAATAATTCTTGAAATTATCTGAATTTCTGTTTATTCTGCAACTGAATTCTCCCAGACCAAAAACATATTTTTAGTTATATAAAATTAAATGTCATAGAAAGTCATAACGAAGATAAAAATATATAAGAATAAAATGTAGTGGAATAGTTACACTAACATACTCTAGTAAGAGATATGGAAGGTATAGTTTTGAAAATGATGAATAAGAACATGAATATATGGCTTCAAAAAATTAATACGCGAATCATGAACGAGAATGAAAAAACGAGATGAAAAGTTTTTGTGACTTTATAAATAAACATGTACATTTATATTTTTGTAAAAACAATTGGGCACACTCTAGAACACTAAATAATATTATGAACTCCATTCAAATTACCAAAATGATATAGGGTATAAAATATAAATCAAATGCAACAAAAATGCAATCAGTCGAAATTGTTTGATTAATGTTCGGGTGCAAAATGAAATTTGAGGAGATATAAAAAAGTTAGAGATTGAATAACATTTTCAGGAGTCTTATTTCAATTCCAACCAACCACTTGAAATTTTCAACAGTTTAATCACTGGCCATTTTTTTAAATTTTCTAATTAGTCGTTAGCATAATACTCCCAACGAAAAAACATTGACAGAGAGCTACCTAAGTTAAAAAATTCGAGAGATATGCGTAAAATGGATGAATATGACTCGAAATTCAAGTTGGTAATCTGCCACTTAATATCAATGCCGGTTATTTCTACACTGTTCATCTCTTTTTGGAGCAGATCGCTTTTAAAATTCAATGAGAATGGCATCATTAACGTTTGAGCGTCGATTGAAGAGCTCTCCAAAATGAACCATTTCAATCTCAATTCGACCATGATCATAATCTGATACACTCATATAAATACTGTTGATTGAAATGATATTTTTTGACTATATCCTTGCAAAATTATTGATAGGTCATTCTGATAGTTCTACCAGACCAAAAATACATTTTAGAATCTTCATTTCGTCTCAAACCAGTAATTACCGCATACAAGAAACAGTTTTGACATCAACAATGCATCAAGAAAAGTGGAAAATTTTTCAGAAAGGAATAATTTGATCGAACATTGAGAGAATAGTAACCTGCTCCTGAGGCCACCACCGTCTTACGCCTTGTTCCTTGATCCTGAAGAGGTGGTAGTGGTACAGATGATGGCGAAACCAGCAGTCAACACCGACCAGAACAGCAACGTCGCTTCCAAATAGTCAAAGACGTATCGGATCGTATCTAAGACGAGTTTCCACAAGTCGTTCACCTTGTCTTTGGTAGGGGTTGGTAAAAGATTCCTCGCTCGGAGATAGTCAATGAGGAAAGACGAATCCTTGGATAACACAGGCATGTATTCACCTATCTTTTCACGGCTCCACCAGGCCTGCTGGTTCCTACAAGACATTTGCTCGTCGTAAATAATGTTAAATATTTAGATGGATTGCTCAATAGGTGCTCTCTCTACAAGAAGAATTTACTAATATTGGTTGCTTACCTTTTGCTCCACTGGGTGAATTTGTATCTGTAAAGCAACGCCCTCACGTACTTTGGTGGACTTTTCCGAAAATTGTAGTCCCTGAAGTCAATCAATGATAAAACTTCTTTTTTTCCTGTAAGAAGACGGTGGGCGAACGATAGGATCCAGGGTTGCTGCTCATACGTACTGTGAACAGCCCACGACAAGTGCCAATCCAACTGCGGAGAATGAGGAGCTGAAAAATTAAAAAAGTCCGGGGTTTACCAGACGAATATTGGTATATTTCGGCTAAAGCAAATATTTTGCTTTTTGTTCTTACCAACAAACGGAAGTGAAAAATTAACATTCCCGGGTTTGTAGAGGAAGTTGTACTCGCTCCAGGGTCCTTCGGCAGTGTTCGACCCTTCGAATACTATTTCTGATCTACCAGCTCCGGCTGGCAATTTTGCGAACAAACTTCCGTACTGATTGACGGCGCGCAGCTTGTGCAGTCTATTGTATGCGGAACGAACGGTGGGGTGGATGGTCGAATTGCTGGAAGGATGCAGGGATGCCAACGGCACCTGAAATATTCAAAAAAAAATTATAATCATCTGCTAGACAACATACTACTACGAAAAAAATTTAAAACAACGATAAAAAGAATTCAGAAAAAAATTATTTTACAGAATATTCGCTCAGAAATAAATTATACTCACAGTGCTGGAGAAGAATATCAGAGTAGCAATACCAGCATAGAATGTTGTTGACAGGACAGCAAAGAATTTATTGCCACCGTTTCCATTGTTATTTTCGAACAGTACATTGGAAAACGCAAAAAGCAGAGTACTGCCGAATGAAATCAAACCAACGTAAACAATATACCTCAGCCCTTGAGCTAAAGTTGCATCTAATTGCATTTTGGAAATAGCTGAAAAACAAACAAATTGATAGTCTGAAGTTTCCACAAGACAATAAACATTCTCACCAATATTAGAGTCGATTTGGGAACCATTTATTTTCAAGGAAAACACTTGAACTACCCCATAAAGCAACGCTGCATGAACCAAGATATTGACGATTTTACCAACAACAGACCACTTGCTGAAGTTTTTCCTCTTGTAGAAAAAGTGGTCGTCGAACAAGGATAGTTGCAAAGTTATCAAGAGCATGTTGGCAAAACCAAAATTGCCTGTAAGGAGGATATTCAACTGCAGGAACAGCTGAAATTGGAGAAAATTGTTTTGTATCTATTATCGCGAGACGAAACTGATGTTCTTACTTGAAGGAAAAACACTGTGGTGCGAACGGATCTGATGGGAATGAAAAATAAAAATGGCAAAGCTACTTCACACACGTTAGAGTAGACCATAGACAATTTCAATATCCATTCTGGCAAGTGGAAGGCATACCATGTCAAAGGTGTGGGCAGAGGCATTTTTTCAAAATAGTGTCCCAAAGCTAAAAAATGTTCAAAGTACATTTTTGTCCAGACAAGCAGGCTCCATTTTCACACTGACCTTTCAGATTCCACCAATGTGGGTCACCGCCGATGAATTTACTCAAATTTGTTGTTAATAAAAATCTGAATAACAACCATCGGACTAGCCAAAGTGTTATCACGTCTATCGATGATCCTCTGGAACCTTTTTTGCGGCCTGGCAAGAGAGGAGCAATAAATATTGCTAGAAACCCTGTTTCTAATAACAATTCATCACTAGAAAAAATATTACATAAATAAGAATAAGTTCCGTGCGTGCAATCAGTTCAAACAAGCTAATATATTGATTTTCTATCAATAAATACATCAATTCATGAAGGTTGTCCTTTCAAGTGTGAGATTTTGGATGTGTATAATTTGCCATACTCATGGAATTATCTGTACAATTCAATTGCATCTATCAATATAAATGAATTCAATTCTTACAGAACTATTCTATAATAGATGAAACATAAGTTTATTCAATGACAATATATACAAAGGTATGTTTACTCTACAATTCAAATTTTATTATGCACCAAAAAAACTTGCAAAAAAATCACAGTTTTGTTTGTCTACTCAAATGACTTAGCTAAAGAATTTCTCGAATTGACACTTACTAATTATTTGTCACAAATGTCTGTCCTATTTGGAAAAGGGAGAAAAATAAAGACCACAGTCCTGCAAATAATGGAATTGTACAGAACTTTTGTGAAATCAACCTGAAAAAAAAAAGAACCATCAAGGATGTTTGAAAGAAATGACCTTCTTTCATATTCAATGGAATTATCAGTGCCACTCAGGCTTGATTAGATGAATTCCATGAATATTATTTTCATGTGATTGCTGCATTGAATCAAATTTCACTAGCTAGTATTGCTTGCAGGAAATTTCAGTCAACAAAAAATATTATATTAACCTTGAATAATGATTATTATAATTAATAATTTAGTTATTAATATCAATATATGTAACTTGAACCGAATTCTAAACTATGAGCTGGAAACATGAATATGACATTATTGAGTACACACTATTGTTGTTATAAAAAAATAATATTGTGAAATATTAGTACTGTGGTATTTCCTTTCCAGAACTAGTTTTTGTAGTGTTTCATTGGGGATCTAAATGAAAACCAATTTGAAAATTTTATATCTCCATTGAAAATATTGACTGATCAGTTTTCACAATGAATTTATATATTCCAAATTTTAGGTTGTAACTTGGAATATAAAATACTTTGATCTCTCATCAAAAGAAAACAGTAAATCTGTACCACCATGCATTAGAGAATTCTGAAGTAGATACTGCTCATTGACTATTTATTATAAGGAAATAAAATGAGTACATAGGAAGCCTGGCTCAAGTATCAACTAGAATATGATACAGGGTGATTACAAAACCCTTTGTTGATTTAATAAATATTATTACACCAATTTGAAAGACACTCACCCTGTGAATGCCAGGAAGACTCCCAACAATGAAAGCACATCTAGAGCATAGTTAGTGTCTAGACCTAAATAGGGAGCCAGCCATAAAAGTGTTGGTTGATAGTGGACTTTTGCAGACAGAGTTTTATGTTTGCTATTTTCAAGAACAGACTTGGCTGGAAGCACTCCATTATCCCCATATAGACCTAAATACATATTTCATTCGATTACGCTCTTGGAATTAATGGGTGCGTTTAATAAGATGATGTATACAATTTTTTATAACTCACCGGGTATTTGAATGTAAAAAGATAAAAATGCTGACAAGTAAACAACACATAATGCTCTCAAAAATAAATTTCTCGTATACCGAATAGAAATCATTTTTATTTTCTAATATAAACTATACTTTGCAATGCATTAATTAAACAGATCACATCCACATCACACCTATTCTACTAACGGGATATACGAACGACTGCTTGCACCCGTAATTCGATTGTAGATGGATTGTAGACTTTTTATATGCGTTCGTATACTAGTTCCGAATCCAAACTGTCAAGCAAGAGTAGGTTTTTAAGTACATTTGCCGTATAGCCTAAATCCTAAATAAATTGATTATCGGACAGCTGTCAACATCACCAATCAGGTGATGTCAATCGGTGTCATTAATGTCTGGAAGTTAGTCTATTTTTTAAGGTGTGAGACAATTATTTTTATAAATTTCTCAAGCAATCATTAATAAATATTTTCTTGTCCATTGTAGTATTGAATATTGATTCTATTCTAACATGCTTTTCTGAAGTGTTTTCATAATTTAAGTTGTTCGATATTTGTTTATCAATATAACAAAGATCAGAATAGCACAGAATGACTACTGGAACAACGCTACAAAAAGCTATTGAATTAGTAACTAAAGCTACTGAGGAGGATCGTAACAAGAATTATGAAGAAGCATTAAGATTGTATGAACATGGAGTAGAGTATTTTCTACATGCCATCAAATGTATGTGTTTATATAAAAATTTATCTGAACTAGCATCTATATCTTCTATTTTGAAGTTTTGTATGTTATGAACATCAATATTTTCTTCAGATGAGGCTCAGGGTGAAAAAGCTAAGGAAAGTATCAGAGCAAAATGTATTCAATATCTAGAAAGAGCTGAGAAACTTAAGGATTCCATTAAGAAGGGAAAGAAAAAACCTGTTTTGGATGGAGGTTCATCAAAGTAAGACCGCTATTTTTCTGCACAGTACTCTGTGATGTGTCTACCAATAATAGAAGTAGAAAATATTAGCTGCACAGTTACATCAGTATCTGCACCTTTGTTGTTATTATTTTTAGGGATGAAAAAAAAAGTGATAGTGATGAAGATGAAGATGACCCAGACAAGAAAAAACTTCAGAGCAAATTGGAAGGTGCTATAGTAGTGGAAAAACCTCATGTAAAATGGAGTGATGTGGCAGGCCTAGATGCAGCCAAAGAAGCTCTAAAAGAAGCTGTCATATTGCCTATCAAATTCCCTCATTTATTCAGTGGCAAGAGAGTGCCTTGGAAAGGAATCTTATTGTTTGGGGTTAGTAAATCTGTAATTATAGAAGATAGAAAATGCAATGTTGTTGTAATTTGTAGCCCCCTGGTACAGGAAAATCATACTTGGCTAAGGCAGTGGCAACTGAAGCAAACAATTCCACTTTCTTCTCAGTATCATCTTCTGATCTAGTTTCAAAGTGGTTAGGAGAGTCTGAGAAACTAGTTAAAAACTTGTTTGATATGGCCAGACAACACAAACCAAGTATCATTTTCATTGATGAAATTGATTCTTTGTGTTCCTCACGTTCTGACAATGAGTCAGAGTCTGCTAGAAGGATTAAAACTGAGTTTTTGGTTCAGATGCAAGGTAAGAGGTATGGATTGAAACATTCAATGTTGATTGTAACTGAATATAAACATTCAATTTGTTCAGAAATCTTGATTGCCTTGAAGTTTTGATATAATCATATCATTTTTCCACTGTTCATGATGTTCTGAATATTTGATTTGTCATATTCTCTGTACTCTTTTCTTACTTTACTCAGCCTCTTTAAGATGTTCAGGACATTAATTTTTTTTATTTATACCCTTCATCACAAATCTATTCAATTTATTATCTTTATGAAGTATCTGGAAAATAAATCTCTTGAATGAATCCTGCACTTTATCATTACTTAGAGAAGCTGTTATTTCTATCTGAGACTATCTAAATTATGATAAAATTGAATTAATGATTTTATTCAGGTGTTGGACATGATACAGAGGGAATTTTAGTACTAGGAGCAACAAATATCCCGTGGGTACTAGATTCTGCCATACGTAGAAGATTTGAAAAGAGGATCTATATTCCTCTACCAGAAGAACCTGCTAGGGCTGTTATGTTCAAACTGCATTTAGGTAATACACATACAGAGCTCACAGATGAAGATATCAAGGACTTGGCTAGTAAAACAGAAGGGTAAGTTAATTTAAGGAATAATGAGATTTGGGTATTATTATCAGAGTTTAACCTATCTAGTAAACAAAAACTCCTGTATTTGATCGAAAAAAAAAAATGTTTCAGATACTCTGGAGCAGATATAAGTATAGTAGTTCGAGATGCTCTCATGCAGCCAGTTCGCAAAGTTCAGACTGCGACCCACTTCCGTCGAATCCGAGGGCCTAGTCCTGTGGATCCCAATACAATTGTCGATGATTTGTTGATACCATGCTCGCCGGGGGCTCCAGGAGCTTTGGAGATGTCTTGGATGGACATACCTAGCGAGAAGCTGGCTGAGCCACCTGTTACAGTGGTAAGTTAGAGAGATTTATATTATTTATCCAACACATGACAGTTATGACTATCATTATTAATGCCATTTTAGACAAGTAAAGTATCAAATAACACACTAGTGTGTTATAATCCATAACTCACTAGTGGGTTATGGATTATAACTCACGTTCATATTTAAAGTAGTATTCTATTTATTTATTACTATTACAAGCAGAATTTACATTGATATTGAAATTAAAGGAAAACGCTACCGGTTTTTTTTGAATTTGAAGTTATTGTAAAATTCGTTGGTTCATTGGAACCAGACGCTCCCATATCGGTAAATGTAAAAAAGTCACTGTCAAGTCATTCTGACATTTATAGGGTACTGACACGCAAATAGCTTTAATTTGATCACAAAACTTATTAATTATTAACTCATAAAAAAACGATTTCTTCCACTTGTTGGATAAAACATTGTATGCCACTCGTGTGTTATGTTTCATAAGTCACTTGAGAATTTATACCACGAGGCCGTCGCGTGACTTATTTTCAACATAACACACTAGTACCATAAATAACTATTATTGTATATCACTCAAAAAAAAAAAAGATGAGCGACAACAATGCATATTCTGACAAGCTGTCGGCAACATTTGGAAATTGAAATGTTGATTAATGAAAGCAAAGCTTAACCATCACTACATTGATAGGTATTCTGATTTCCTTCTTTTTCAGAATGACATGTTGAGGTCTATTGCCACATCCAAACCTACAGTGAACGATGAAGATTTGACAAAATTGAGAAAATTCATGGACGATTTTGGCCAGGAGGGATAAAAACACAAGATTTTTTGATCCCAGTCAAGGTGTTGATAATTATTATCTTGAAATTGAAAATGTTGAACATAGAGTTGTCACAAAAACGCGAAATTCCTGCAATTTGTATGTACCTTAAAAATCTAATGTTATGTTGCTTTCCTTTCGTAATAAATGAATTTGTTTTTTTACTTATACAGATATATATGAGCCTTTTGAATTAGGATAACATAGTTTATATTTGTATTCATATTGAAAATAAAACATTCGAGAACAATATTTGTAGAGTACAAATTATTTAAATCCTGAAAAATCACCTGATTTGAAGGATACATATGATGTAACAGAAATTTAGAAGTAGATATCGATTTTTGGAAATGTTATTTCTCGTTGTCATAACAGGTGTTCGATAAACAGAAAGTTTTTCAAAGGAAGACACCACAAAGTTGTGGAGATAAAATGGAGATATAATAAAAGTGAAACACAGAATATGAGAAGTTTATTTCATTAATAACATTCGTCTAATACCTATCACTTTTTGATTAATTTCTGTGGTAACTAGCACCAATAAACCAATTTTTAAACCAACCAGTTTTAAATCATGAGAATTTTCCGAAAGTTTTGCAAATTGATGAACTGAACATTTCTTTAATATGATGATACAAATATCCTCTTTTTGGCAACTTATACTTAGGAAACATCGACTTTTTACAAATGTGTTCCATGAGCAGGTGAATTGACTAAACTTGCAATATATTTACATACAACTATACTAACAGTCAAACTTTGTGCAGTCAATGGAAGACCGAAAAATGTAGGTAAATAGTGTTCAACAGTCGCTATTAAGGCAAGTATCTGAAGACCATAGAAATAATTCATATAAAAAAAAGATTTACCAAGGCCCCGACGAGATTCGAACTCGTGATCTCCTGTTTACTAGACAGGCGCTTTAACCAACTAAGCCACGGCGCCGATAATAATATTACTGAAAAACATATTAACGTGTCAATAGCGCAAAAATTATCGATAAACATAATCAAAAACAAACATATGATAACAATTAATGAATTTCTAATTGATAGCAGTGAACATGTACTTGAGAATTTGTGTGAAAAAGTATAATGAATGATTCATTCCGAATGATGATCATGGCAAACCAGTTGCAATAGTCGTTAGCTCAACTACTTTGAGAACTTATACATAATGTCGATGGTCTTAGATGATTGGATTCTCCTTTTTATCGATAATGAATTGCATCCTCTTATTGAACATATCACAAAAAATAATCGTGTTCAACTCAAAATTCAGAGGTGTAAGAGGTATAGAAAAAACAACCTTTAATTGCAATAATAATTCGTGATAACTTGTTCAATTTTCGAATATTCATTTATTTGAGGAAGAAAGTTGTGACAGAAATTGTTCTTTTGAAATGAAAATTATCTATAGTTAATCATTAATTCATGAATTATTATTAGAATTCGAAATTTGAGACTAATTGATGAATCAGGCGATTTTGTACTCATGTGACTTATATTTTGAGTAAATTTCTGGTACTTGCCTACATATTTCAACTCAAAATAACGCTATAAACTCATGTTTTCAAGATGACCTGATTATCCATTTACTAGTCGAAATTTCACCTTCTTTGAGAAATGCGAAATTTCGGTCTAAAATTTGGATTATTTCGGAACTTTCCAATTTTGTACTCGTGGAAAAACCACCTTGTTTACTACAGATCGCATAAGTACAAAATTACCTGAACTCGTTCCATCACATTTTGTCCACTTCGCAGATGCTCTCGATCGCCGCCTAGCCTCACGCAGGACAATGGCGCAAATATTCCGAGTCGAAGTACACGATCGTCACGGTGATGTCGTCCCGGAAGACTCTCACCACGTCTTCGGGCAGGCTGAGCAGCTGGGCGATCTTGGTGTGATCGACACCGAACTCTGTGCCGCCCAACGCGTTGCGCACTATGTGAGTGGCGGCGTTCGAGTCTTTCGGCTTCGTCTTTAATCCCTCCTTGCGTTGCAGTAGCATCTCGTTGATCTCGCTGAGGCGCATGTTTTTCTTCGGCAGCTTCAGCGGATTCAGGGTCACTTTGCCCTTCATGTGTTCGCCTACCAGGCGGACGGCCTACGAAAGTGGATATTTGAAGAAAAAAATGATCCGTCATAACATGTGATACACACTGGATACATGATTTCATGTATTAAGTAAAATATTTTCTTATCGGTTCTTATTTATTTATGGTGTTTTTTCTCAATGGCGTTATGACTAGTGATAAATATATTCCACAATAAAATTATAATAAAATATAATACTGTGTTCGAGCGGAATTTCAAAGTATAATGTATATCATCAGTATACAGAGTTTGCAACTGTCGATGGTACCTTAGACGCAGAAAACTAAGACATCACATAATTATGAAAAAATAATCAAAAATAATCAGAACAGATAGACAACAATTCAAATAAAGAATGGAGATTCTTGAATTCATCAATTCTTCATTGATTATTGAAAACAAAAGCGATGATAATCACTACCAAATATAAATACAGCCAAATAAACTCAAAAACTATCAACCTAAACAATGATGATGAAAGAATTGAAGTAGTTAAAACAACTGAATATCTGGGATTTCAGGTAGATAACACTATATCGTTTGATGAACATTTTGAGTATATTCATAAGGAAATTATTCTTTTTCTCCAGAATTTCCAATAATCTTGCAATGGAGTCAAGAATCACCGTTTACAAGTCAATTGTTCAGCCACACTTTGACTACTGTTCCTCTGTCCTATATCTGTTCAATCAGAATAAATTTTCTCAACTCCAAAAATTTCAGAATCGTAGTATGACGATCATTTTGAAATGCGGTAGAAACACTCCAATTACTGCTATGCTTAATATTTTGAATTGGCAATCTGTTTCCTAAAGACTGTTTTATTTCACAATGATATTCATATACAAAATGTTAAACAATTTAGGACCATCTTATTTCAAACAGTACATTGTCTTCCATCATGATATTCACCACCACTTATATAAATAATAATAATTTATATATAAATAGAACAAATCTCAAAAGCACTATGATTTCTTTGTATTTTGATCAATTCAACAGTTCACCAAATGCAATTAAAGGTAACCTGTCTCTGAACATTTCCAAAAACGAACTGAGGAAGTTTCCGTCTAATGTACATGTATGATATTTATTATGTCTGTTACGTGTTGCTACAAGTTCGAGATATTGTTATGCTTGTGTTCAAATAACTTTATAATGTATTCATCCAATGTTTGTCATAGATTTTGAATCATTTTAATATGTACCACATACCTATTTTACTTTATACAACTTAGCTTGTTTGTATACTAGGATATCCTATTTCAATTGAGATCTATCTATCTATCTACAATATGACCAAATTAAAGAAACGACATGCAGGAAATTGTTTGTTAAAAACCAATCATTAAGAGGAAGTTTTATGGATCATGGGTTCTTTTCAGTAAGAAAAAACGAAACTATACGATATTGCCTTACCTGTAAAGGTGTCATCACATCCCACAATCCATCAGTGGCAAGTATTAAAAATTTATCTCTAGGCGTCAGCCTATGGTGGGTGACGTCCGGTAAAGCTGTCAGGTATGGAGGAGTATGATAATTTGGAGGGACTACTTGATCTCCAAAATGTTTCGATATTATGCCAGTCATTATTTCTTTCTTCCATTTAAACCTATAGAAGAGTCCAACTTTAATTAACCTGATGTATGATGTTTTCCATTAGTCTAATCTAATTGATATCTCTGAATAGATTCATAGTTCTGACCTAAAATCTCCCATTGACCGCAGAGGAGCCAATTGCCCCAACAACCTATCCATTTTTATCACAGATAAAGCTTCACTGAAGGGGTGTTCTTTGAGTATCCTTCCCACTTCAGATTGATTGAAAGTGTTGTGTTCTTTAGTTAGCTTATGAGCCACCCAAGCATTCGTTTCGGAGAGCGTACCTGAAATTGAAAAAAGTAAATGAGAAAAACGTTTAGTTGATGGAACAGATCGAGGCCTTCAATATTTTATCAACATACCCACCTAGGACAGCACAGGAATCGCCAACGTTGGCCAGATGAAGATGGGGGCCGTCGATGTGGGCGACGCAAGCCACCGCCCCCGACATGGCCACCGACATAGTTTTGAGATTTAAAGGTCGGGCCTCTTCGGGTAGCGCCTCCTTCGATAGATCATCATCCAATCGCAAGAAGGCCTTCTCGATCGCATCGTTCATCTCGAAGGTCTTACTGTTACCCACCTGAAACGACAGCCTTCGAAATAATAATAATAATTTGCCTGCATTTCTCTGCTCACCTTGGCGAGGTCCTCCAAGAACTCGAGGAAACTGTCGGCGTAGATGTCTCTGACGTCGTCGACGAACTGGACTTTGTCGTTGTAAGTTTGAAGAAGTTCCACGGCTCGCGACTCCTTCAGAGACCGGAGGTACTGCAAGAGGTGATCGTGGGGGAGCAAGCAGGCGGTGATGTAGTGGAAGAGACGTTTCGCGACTACTTGGGCGCATGCTGCGCCTCCGTGTCCGTCGAATACGCCCACCAGAACACCTGAAACAACAAGCAAAGCCTCTTGAATTTTGAAAGTCGTCAAGTTACAAGGGGCGACTGGACTAGTATTGAATTTCAACAATCAATTACTACACCATATAGTTACAGGGTTGTTGCAAAGCACTGATGTCACGTGACCAGCAAACGTGATGTCATCATACAACATACTGATATAACTAATCATCATCCACTGAGTATTGATCAGAATTACTGTTCACGTGGCATCAGTACATTACTTTTTCCTTACCTGTAGTTAATAAACATGACGCTTCGGATCTGGTATCTTCTATAGGATTATTCGATGCTAGCTGATTTGAATCATACGATTTGACAGAACCTTCGTTGAATTCGTGGCTATATTCGTTGGCACGGAGTACTTGATCAACCTGAAACAATTATAATATTTCATTTGATAAAAAATTTCGATTCGAATTAAAACTGTTCGATTAAATGAAGTAAATCAATCATTCGAAATGTTGTCACATACTAGCGCTAATTATTCAAACACTGATATTACACGGTATTTTGAAAAAAATGTATTTTAGTATATTCAAATGAAAATTTGGTTGTTCTGTTGTAAACAGGAAAAACAAAATATACATATCTATTTTACTTCTGGAATTATAAAGTACTAGTTGAGTAAGCAACAATTCCTATCGATATAAAAATTATTCAAGATGTTTAAATCGATTTTGAAGGTTAAATCTTCAAAAACTAATTGGGT
The DNA here is from genome assembly GCA_037013635.1 of Plagiodera versicolora. Lineage (NCBI taxonomy): Eukaryota > Metazoa > Arthropoda > Insecta > Coleoptera > Chrysomelidae > Plagiodera > Plagiodera versicolora. The sequence goes on along the minus strand of CM072983.1, from coordinate 4,792,881 downwards.
TGATGAATTAGATAATAGGAAAATACCTACAGAATGAGAAATTTGTTATAATCAACAGACATGAATAAGGAATTGTATCTACACAATTCTGAGAAACTATTTTTAAAAAACAAATAGATAGGATTACCATGAGTAAATACAGCAATTTTATCAATATGATGACGGTGAAACAATTTCATTTGATTATTCACATACTTTAAAATTTAGTTAAGAAATACTCAATGATAAAAAGTACACATTGAAGGTTATTTGAACTTTTATTTATTTCGTTATAATATTACGTACAATTTTTATAATGTAGGGTATATAACTCATCCTTAAATTATGAGAAAATACGTATGCTCATATAAAGTCAAGTTTACTTTTCACAAACGTTACGTTTTACAAAATCTGCATGTTTCATAATGAATGATTTGTAGACTATTTTGTAATCTCAGTTCATAGAAAATATCGATTCAACCCAATTGGCCTGACTATTAAGTGAAATATATATCTTGAAATATTGTGCTTGTTTTGATGAATACTTATTGGAAGCACACTTTGAAGCCCTTGCTGGCTACGATATCTAATATGTTAATGCTGAACACTTGTCGTTCAAAGCTTCTAGGTTCCTATCTTGAAAACTTGACTCGTTCGTGTGTTTGTTATTCATTACTTAGGTTACTTAAAATATTCGAGAAAATGGTATCAACTGAATCCTGCAAGGAAGTAACCCTTGCTTCAAGAAACTCAACAACATAGTTCACAACTTTCGCTATTGCAGCTGCGATAGGATTGCTTGGCAAATCAGTTATATCATATTCTTCTAAGAGATCTGTTATGCTGACGAAAGTATTATCCACGTAAGTTTGTACGATGCCAACAACGAACGTTACAATTTTGTCAAATATGGTAGTGATGATATTTGCTCTGCTAACGACTTCCTGGGATAGATCCAAAACCTCAAACTCCTTTGAAGAGAACTCAAGTAGCTTAGAAGTTGCAGTGGTGTTGTCAGTACTGCTAGTTCCGTTGATTAAATTTGTGAATAATTGGTTCACATTCGTTTGTACAGTTGTGGTGAAATTTATCGCAAATTCGATGATACTATTTCTGGCGTTTGCAATAAAAGCTACCAACACATTGGTCGAATTCCCTGTGTCGTATAAAGAGTTCAATACCGTTGTGATGTTGCCAAAAACGTAGTTCACCTGGGTTTGTATTGGAGTAATCAACGTTGCCAATATCTGTGTGACTATGTTGCTGACACTGATAGATTTGGCTGATTTGGTCGACTGACTAATCTCCAGCGCTTGGTTAACTAACCCCAGAGGTAGCGAAGCGTTGCCAAGAAAGGTTTCCAGATCCGCCACAGTCTCTTTTATCTTATTCTCCGACATTATCGTCAGAGAAATTTGCATGAGTGGTTGGTTTTTGTACTGGGTCTTGATGTATTGCTGGGAGTAGTTTTTCAATAGCGCTCCGATAGCTGACGTGCTGATTCTCAAGGAAGTGTCATCAATAGTGATGAGACCAACTCCTGCTTCATTATTCACTAGATTTACTAAGGATACAATCTGTGATACGAAAGTGTCGCTGACATGGCTCGATATATTTTCTAATTTACCACGTTGAAAGTTTTGGGTGGGGCTCAAAAGTACATTGAGAAAATTAATATTTCCCAGGGTTCTCTCCTTCGCCGGTAAGGCCTCATTTTGATTTGCATCTGGAACTGCTTGGCAATTCACAGATATTAGCAATACCTGAAATTATTTTCGGTTAGCAATCGGAAATTCATGAAACATTATTTTTCTTACCGTAACAATTACGTTGAGTTTGGAAATCATTGTCTGGAAAATGCGTCGAAAACATACTGCTCACAGTTTTTGTTCAATTCGGAACAATAGGTAAGATAATCTTCTTCAAATAATTAACTAACTATATCTAAGAATCTAGCGTTTGTTCAACTTTTGGCTCTTTCGTTATTGACATAATGATTCCCAAATAGATATAAAGTATTTCCAATTGCAAAATATGACGTGCACGATTTTATGGTTGTTGAAAAATTTGCATTTTTGGAGAATGAACCACCCATTATATTTTAGAACCTAGAGAAACATTGTGAGACCTGATAGGCCAAAAAGTTTATAAATAAATGAGACACAATCTAAACGGGATTATAGCATGATAGATTGTGGTGGATTCTATGTATTATTTTTTCAATATTATGCAAGATATTGTAAGACTACCCAGCCTCATTTTGTCCAACTAAATTATATTTCTTACATATTCGATAAAACTAATGAGAATTATTTATGGGTGACTTAACTTTTTTCGTGCATTGTCATTTTTTTTTGATTTTGTGTATGTCTAATTCAAATAATTTATGCGCTTGTTATTTCAAATATGAATTAATGATGTAGTATAGTTACTTTTAACTCTCATAGAGTTTCGAGTATCATTCGTACTGTAAAAATGGTCCCATCAACAAGAATACTACTGTTGCTCATTGTGAGTATAAATTACATTTCTTTTTTATTTCAGTAGCAAAAATGATATTCATTTCCCTATTTCAATGAATATGAAATGAAAATGAAATTTTAACGAGTGATTGATTTCTGTTTTATGAGTTTTAAATTTTTCACGCCCAGATATTATATTTCTTGTCGTTGCTATTGATTATTATGATTTTTTTAACGATTGATTTCTCCGAAAATAAACCTTGAAAACGCAGCTATGTTATAATTTGGAATCGATGATAATTATACTTTTTGAAATTATCTTTTTTTCAATTGTACCCAACTTTGATTAATGGCCATCACGTCAAGAATTAATCCTGAAATTCCATTGAAGAATTCAAAATATTGTCCTGATTCGATAGTTAAGATGATGGCGGTGTGTGAAATTTTTCGTTATTTGCTTCACAGTATTTCGCGCAGGTTCTTGTTTATTTGGGAATTTATTAGCAACTATCAGGCATGTTCTTGATAAAACTTCGTTATATTTCCATAGATTATAAATGAATTCATATAATATTCATGTGAACATTTCAGTCTGCTATGAATACTATCATCTCACTATCAAATGACGAAAAAACAAATGTTAATTTGCCAAATTTTAAGGTCACTCGCAGAAAGTTGTTATTATTTTTGGATTTGAACGGATTCAACTATGAAAACTAGAATAGCTATATTGAGATCTGCGAACATTTCTGAAAAATTCACTTATAGATAAAGCATTATACATGAAATTTGCTTGGAATCTAAAACAGATTATTTCATACGCAACGTCGATAAAGAAATCACTACAAAACATCTGCAGGTCACGATGTGTCATGCCGCCCCTGGTCAAGACAGAGTTCTGGAAACACGCAGCGAGGAACAGCAAATACCGCCGTCGCCTGATAACACACCCCCACCTAGTGATGACTCGGGTTCGCGTATGCACCGGCTTCTCACGACGGGACTGACGCCCTTCCAGAGAATCTCTACCGGCGCCCTGGGTGCAGTTTGTACGGCCATCACACCTGCCACGGCGGCCAGCAACTTCCTTCAGACTTACGTGTTGGGCGTCCTTATATGGGTTTTGGGTGAGATTTATACGGATTATGCCGTTTCAAATCAAAATATGTTCTGCAGCGCTCTCCACAGTACTTAAATCGCAAGTAAGAGAAGATTTAAATATAAATACTCGACTCCTTGTTTTTTCAGGCTGGGCGACGACTATCACCACTTTCCTGCCCCCGATCAGTTTGCCGCTGACCGGTGTGCAAGTGGGCCTCAACATGGGCAGATCAATCCTCTCTACTCTTACATACATTGCCAGCAATTATGGATGTACCATCACTAATGGCCTCACTTCCGGTATCAATTTCGGCGTCAACACTCTCACCAGGATTATTTGAATTCGTTGTTATTGAGTGGAATAGAAAAAAATAAAATCTAAATTATTTCAATATTTCTGGGTAATTTGAAACACCCCAACCAGTTTTAGGTATTTTCTCCATATTTTCACACTTCACTAGTAGAACTGAATTTTTTGTATGATATATTTCTCAAAATATGTTTACAAGACAATTCAAATTGGACACTTTAACAAATTCTCAGAAAAAAAAATTTCAAGCTGACAAAATCACAATCATATTTCAATTGTTTTTTATATAGAAGAACCCAGTGAAAATTGTTGTATTGTTGGAAAAGAAAACATCAATTTCCATGTATGAATAACTTATTTTTCAATATGTAAATATTATTTCATAAAATACAATAGAAGAACAATATCTTGGAAATGTTTATCTATAGGAAATGTTGATGAAGCAGAAAAATTACAGTGTACCTTTTAAAAACATTCCATATATATGGGATTTCTGTGACGACAGTCTCTATATTCCTGAGTAATAATCAATGTTCTTCATATTCATAGAAAATTTCTTTTAATGTATATAACAATTTCAACTTTTGCCAGTGTTAACCTAAGGATAAATAAGACACAATACTCACAAAGCTCCCAAATACAAAATCTGATTATTATCATCTCACAAACCTAATATTGGTGAATGTTTTTTGAGGATAATCGATAGAAGATAAAAATGGTACTTACCTCTTGAGGAGTTAATTTTGTATAACTTGCTCTTGTCTCTCTAGACGATTGATAATAATCTGAGTAAAACCTACAACCACAGCTTAACTTTACTAGACTGTCTTTTCTGGAATATTTCATAGGCTTCAAATTTTGTCTGTAGCCCATAGAGTTTCTCTGAATGGTATTGATAGTGGAAAATAGAATGTTAGAGGTAACTGCAACATTATTAATAGATTTCAAAAACTGTGATCCCCTGCGGCCAACAACCATCATTTACTGAAACTAGAAACTACCAGTAGGCAGGAGCATACACTTTGAAGAATTCAATTTATTTATCTACGTGCTTTTCACTATATAAAAGCTGCTACTATCTAATATTTCTATTTTTGTCTTTGGTGTGACATTGTTTTGCGTGACAAACTTGTGAGGTTACAATTTTCTTCTTCGTTTCTGATTGTATTCTGTGGCATTTTATCTTCCATACACTGTGCCTATGCTCTTCTGTAGAAATTTATCTTGAATTCAAACAAATTAATAAGTTTTATGAAATATTGAGACAATGGCTGTTCAGATTGACACGCAAAATGAACTTTTTTACCACCGAAAAAAAAAAAAAAACATTTTCAAATCATACTGCAAATTTTTACGTAATTGCTAATGATAAAAAATTTAGATTACATCATATTATTTGCTATTGGTGCCTGTTCTGGATTCATATATAAATCTTAATCATACGTATAGATTTATTAGTATTAGGTTTATTACAATTTACAAATCTGCTCTGACTCCAAAACCAGGACCTGGAGGTTCACCTTTGAGGGAAGTAGGCTCACCAAGTGGTTCTGAAGCATATCTTCCACTCCTATGGACAATGTTGATACATTTGTAAGTTCAACCAATCATGGGAAGAAAGTTATCATTTGTTTTTTCTTGAGTAAAAAATTTTGACAATTCAATATAAATTTTCTCAATTGTCAAACTATTGAAATTCACTTACCTAGGTCCAGCTGCAGGTTTCTTTCCAGCTTTCAAATCATTCAAAATTTCATTTGTATCATCAACAGTCAAATCCTCCTGAAATTAAATAATAAAGCTATCGTAAAAAACAGTACATATTCCTTGTTATATTTACTAACATAATAGTCATCATTAATTTGAATCATTGGGGCATTCACACAAGCTCCCAAACATTCAACTTCAGAAATTGTCCACATCATGTCCTTGCTGGTTTCTCCCACTCCCAAGTTGAGGTTTTTCTTTACTGCATCTAGAACTTCATCTGAACCTCTCAACCAACAAGGAGTAGTAGTACATACTTGAACATGATACTTTCCTGTTGGTTTCCTGCAAGGAGAAGAGATCAAAATACTTTCCCAATCATCATTCGATGGATATGGTTCACCTCATGTACATAGTGTAGAATGTTGCAACTTCATACACTCTCATCTTGGGTAGATTCAAGATTTCAGCAACTTTGTGCATTGCAGATATTGGTAACCAGCCATATTGCCTTTGTGCCAAGTCCAATAATGGCAGCATAGCAGCTCTCTTATGGCCTTCGGGATAAATTGCAAGGATAGCTTCTACCCTCTATGTAAAACATAATGATATAAATGGAAAATGAGGATTATGTGTATACCTTTTCATTTTCTGGGGTGAAGTTGAATGGAATATCAGGATTATCTTCAGGACTGTCTCGGTGGACGAATAGGCTGTCATGCTGTAGAGCTGCAGAAGTTTGTACTGTCCTCAAAGGAATAGAACTCCGCTAAAATAATAGGTTATAACTCTTACATAACTAGAAGTTCACTCAATTTCAGGTCGATGAAAGAACTATTGGAGAGATGAAATGTCTTACCAAAATGTTAGCGAATGTTGCAACAGTTTTCAACATTTTTTATAATATATGAAGTATTTAATATATAATAAAATATATGATTACATTAATAACATAGCTGGCTGTCAAACCACATCAACTCAACTCCAACTGTGAACTGTCATATTTGACGTTTTGTTCATTTAGACATTCCCATATATAAACATTGCACGATCATTACTTCAAGTTTGTGATTAAAAGGCTGTGTGATATTATTCTTTCTGATTTCTTACCAAAAAAAGAAGTTGCATTATTTGAAGGAAGTAATGAATAGGTTAACTTTTCCGATTTGAATTGTTCATAACATTTTGAAGATGTTTAATACAATTTTTACACGTAGAGCCTCGAATATACTCGCATTTTCTAGAAGGTTTGCGTCAGGACTAGAAAATGGGGTTACTGAGTCGAAGTCAACCATTCCAAGTGCCTCACATCCCACCGCTTCGATAATGGATACTCTAAACCATAAGACTTTTGTGAAATCACAACAAAGAATGGAGCTTTCAGAAATCTCCAAATATTTGAGACCTGGTGCTTTGTCATCTATGTACATAAATGATTCAGACACTCTTCAGCAGTTAATAAAATTGGGTGTGAAACTATATAAAATAGAAAAAGATCCTGAAGCATTCAAGTTTATATTAACAGTCAGATTTGAAGAAATTGTAGATCACTTGAAATTCCTGCGAGAAATTGGCATAGAACAAGAAATTATCGGTACAGTTATTACCAAGAATCCGTTTGTACTAAAAGAACTTTTGAATGATCTGGAAGTAAGAATAAATTACTTGAAATATAAGAAGTTCACAGATGAAATGATAGTACGACTGGTAGGAAATAATGCTCATTGGTTGACACACAGGTAAGACCAGGGGAAAATGTTATTTTTGCTAGCTATCAGTATTGTTTCAGCACCCAAGATATTGATGAGAGATTGGGATTTTTTCAACATAACTATACACTAAAAGGTGATGAAGTCAGATATTTAGCTACAAAGTGTCCAAAACTGATAACATACTCTTTGGATAAAGTGAAAGTCAATAATTTCATGTTGAAAGAAGAGATGGGCTTCTCATCATCAGAAATAAAAAAAATTATTCTGAATAAACCAGAACTGCTGATGTATAATCGAGATAAACTCATGAAAACTTTTGACTATCTGCACAACATGATGGAGATACCTCTAGAAAGGATAATGAAAGAACCAAATATTTTAACTTGTAGGCAAAACCGTCTCATGGAAAGACATTTGTTCCTATTGAAATTGAACATGGCTCAGTATGATCCAAAAAAGCCCAATTACATAGGACTTTCAACACTTGTATCTGGTTCAGATGCATATTTTAGTACAGAAGTAGCAAAATCATCAGTTCAATTATACAATACATTTTTGAAAAGTTTATAAATGTTGCTTTCATTTCAATTGTGCCATTCAGGAAGTATTATTTTTCCATAATATATGTTACCTAGTATGAGAATTCTGATTTGAGATTTTCAGGCATAGTAAAATCATTTTTGTTTTTATCTAATATAATGAACAAGCCATTTGGTCGATCCGGTCCAATCAACAGCCTTGTACCGAACGGATTTGTTCGGTACGGAATCTTTACTAGAGCAAAACACGTGTATATGGGTAGTTACTACAAAAAAGAAGAAGATTTATTACTGTCGATATCTTCTGTAATGGTAACCAAGTTTGAGTTGTTATCTTTGTTGTAGTTTTTAGTTGTTTTTGATTATATCATTCACAATCGATAAAGGAAAATGTTTGATTTTGGAGATACATTTGCCTTATTGATTGGGATTTTCATCAGCGTAATTGGTATTTTGGCATGCTTAGGAGCTTATGCTAGAAGAAAAGCCACTGAGGCACTGTGAAGTATGATCCTGATGATGTGAGTATTCATCTCTAGTTTCAATTGATTTTACATTTTTATTTCTTGTAGGTTGACCTTTCCATCGGGTCCATTTGGGCGTATTAATCATGCAACTTATCCTGATATGACTGAATTCGTTGTATAAAGTATAAACAATACCCAAAATGTGGTAATAGATTTTATATTCCAAAAATAAAATGTACAGTTAGACTTGACCTTATTAATACAAAAGTTTTTTGTGGTTAAAAAAATAATTAAGCAATGAACTTCTGAATCTCTTCCATTAGGTGAGCATTGTAGTGTTCATAGTTAATGGGATCCACTTTTATGCAAACAGTCTTCAAGCGAGATTCATCCTAAAAAAGTCACATGATTTAAATATTCAAAGTTATGTATCCATCAATAATGCCGAGATAGAATTTAACAAAAAGTGCTTATAAATGTTGACATTGATTTTAGTGGACAATAAACATTGAAAATTTCAAATTTATTGTAATACAGAAAAGAAACATTCTTACATTATAGGTTTCCATTTTTGCCCTACACTTCAATATGAATTGTTTGAAATGACACTTATCAACTATGGTTGCCAATGCCTCTGAATTTTGTTCAACTTGTTCTCCAACTTCTTGTGAAGTCATTCCTAAAACTTTTTCTGCTTCAGAACTAAACATGCTCATCCACTGATTTCCACTCCAATCCCCAACATTCATCTGAAAAGAAAATGTAAGAAATATCCCAAGTATCAAACCAAATGAAAATTGTATAAACTTCTGAAATTTTCACGTACGCTTGCCAGCAATCTATATTTGAAGTTGGGATACTCCCTGTTGCACTTTTCACATCTGTACATGCCATTTTCAAGATCTATCACCTTTTTGTTGCATTCTGCAGTGGGGCATGCCATATACATTGCATTTTCAGATCTGATGAGTAAAACTGTTCCCATAACTTGATAATAATCACCTGAACATGAAAACATATAAATACAGAAATAATTATTATTTAAAAAATAAAACCTTTTTCGGATCTACCGAGATTCAGGTCTTGTACTTCCTTGAAATTCAACCAAGGTGTGGAGAATCCACCTGCTCCAGATTTGGCGCTTATATTTGTGGCATTTATAGCAGCTCCCTCACTGTCAAACCATCCACGAATACGATAACATTCCTTCAGCTCTGGATTGACTAGAATAGAGGAAATATGCTGATAAATATTCAAAACAAGACATTATCTCTCATGATAAATGAATACAATAGGGTGAAAAATATAATAGAGTTATTTCAAAAAAATCTAAGAACCTTCATCGTACCTTTGATGTTTGTGCTGGATATAGTAGAAAGGTATTTGCCGCCTCCGAACTCGGTAATGCGAGCTCCTTTGATCACAAGCACTGGGTTGTTGGATCCATCAAAGTTTTCTGCTTCAGAACCCCACAAAGTCATGGCAACCTGTCAACAATTACAATTAGTTGGAGAGTGAAATTACAAAATAATATATTTTTAAGAGATGTATACTTACTGCAGTTTTGGACTGATCAATCAAAAATACGTCTTTTTTCTTCAATTCTCTACCAGAAGATTTTGCTTGGAATGTTTGCAAATCACCAACACTTTTCACAACTCCAATAACATCTAGAATTCAATGTTCATATTAATCAACAAATTATTCCATGATATATTGATTTTTTTACCTATGAAAGTGTTGGGTTCAGTATTTGCAATTTTATCAATGGTAACAAAATCATATTTGGTCTGAGGAATGCCTGAGAGTTCATCATCATGACATTCTTGAATAATTGTCTCTGTGGTCATGGTCATTTCATAATCATTTTTCAAATTACTGAATTGTTTATTAGCAGGTTTCAATTGGCATTTACTTATGAAATAAACTTTATCAACCTATAATATATGTTAGCTCAAGCAAATAGGATATTCATTTTGTGTAATGAAATGAAATGTTTTTATATCAACTTGGACAAAAAGCATAAATAATCTATAAAGACTTTTATACCTGGACATAGTCATAATATTTATCCACCATTTCTCTGAAACCTGTTAGTCGAATTTCACCACTTTCATCACACAAATCCAGAGAGAACAACTTCCCTTCCCCCTTAGAATTTGACCATGTACGAATTGTAGACTTGTTCATGACTCTTGCTCTTATTACCCATCTAGAAAAATAAGTGTTCAATTTTCAAAAATCATCTTGAATAATGCTATAACTTACTTGTTATGATAAGGACTGAGACTTGAAATAGGATGTGTCATCTGGTTTACCAAAGATTCATTTGTATTTGATGGAGGTGTAGGATTATTACTGGATGCAGGTTTATTAACAACAATACTGCTACTGTTTCCATTTGCTTTGGGAGCTGTACTAGATGAATCATTAGACAACTGAACTGGTGATCCAATTTTTTCACCAACCTCAGCACCAGAAGCAATCAGCTTCAGTTCCAAGATTAACAATACTCGGCTGGAAGAGAAAAAATCTACATTTTTCATCTACAGTGCCAGGGATCAATAATTGACTTACGTATCTCCTCCACCTCTAGCTTTGTTGTCAATAACACTAGTGATATATTTATCAATCTGAATTACTGAATTAGGTTCCAACACTTCAGGACCCACTTGGTCTCTAACTTGTGTGGTAAGCATAGCAAAAGATATTGTGTTTTTGCCATCGGAAAGAACGACACGATAACGCTCTTTATCAGCAGCTCCAGCGTTGATTTTTTTGCTAGCTAATATCTGCATTATGGGACTTGGGAATTGGCCCCCTTTCATTATAACCTATTATAAAAGAAATATTTTACGGCAAATAGATATACATATGTTTTTATTACCTCGAGGGCACCCTCAGATAAATTGTAATTAGCGGACATTCTTGTAGAACTTTATAATTGTATTATAGAAAAACGGTATAACTGTAGAACACCAATATAACACACAAATTTGACATTTGAATGAGCGGGAATATTCCACGATGAAATGCGACTGACAAATAATAACAAATCCTTCTTAGGGCCTAGATGACACGAGAAGATTTTTTTGGGTTAAGTTCTAAATTGATGACATGACATGACTTGTATTTGAAAATTGATAAGTTATAAATAAAGTAGTAAAAACTAAAAGAAACTTATTTCAGTATGTCTGGTGGCAGTGTTTCAGTGTTAGCACCAAATGGGAGGAGACAAACCGTTAAATGTACCCCAAATACAACACTTTTGCAGGTATTCAAAAAAAAATTATACTATTGAAATGGACTAATATTTTTTTATTATCAGGTTCTGGAAGAAGTCTGCAAAAAGCAAAGCTTCGTCGCTGAGGAGTATGATTTAAAACACCACAACAAGGTTTTAGATACCTCAATGACATTCAGGTTTTCAGGACTGCCTAATAATGCTCAGTTAGAAATGGCACCTGTTTCAAAGTTACGTTTAGAGTCAGAAATCACTCTTGCTGTGAATCTTGAAAATGGCAATCGATTGATAGGAACCTTCACACCTAGTAATAGCCTCATGGATGTGCTGAAACATCTCTGCCCTGAAAGTGTTGAGGCAGGCAAGCACCCTGTTGTTATATATACAAGAAGAGAGATTTATGGACCTGAACTAGAAAGTGTTACACTCAGAGCACTAGGTTTGACAGGTGGGAGAGCTATGATTAGACTTGTAGATAAACTCCCAGAGGAATTAGGAATCCAAGCAAATGTAGCATCACCTTTACCAGCAAAGCCTGTTGAAGAGAAACCCTATCAAAGAAAATTCCAACCTCTTGAGGAGCAAGTACAACCAGTAGTTGAAAGAATTGATGATACAGTGCAAGGACAAACTGAAGTTGAAGAGGTGAAGCCTGATAAACTGCAGAAGAAAAACAATATTGATTTCTTGAAATTAGCTAGAGAAAAACGTAAAAATAGTGATAACTCCACTCCACATAATCATGAAAAAAGGAAGAGTTCATTAGAAAATCAACCAGAAACTGATAAAACAAGAACTAAAACAAATGAGTGTCAATGTAAAAGAGATAGTTCAATGGAAGTAGATTGTTGTGGAAACTGTGAAGAAGCATGTACGAATATTTCACAAAATGTAGAAGACGAATTTATATTTGTGAGCATTCAAGTTCCATCACACAGGATGACTTTTTTGATAGCTTTTCTTTTAGTTGGGTGAACGTAATGCAATGTTGTTTTCCCTGGAGACAGCTCAAGCAGTACCCAGTGAAAACCTGCCAGATGACTTTTTTGAGCTAACTATAGATGATGCCAAAAAAATCCTGAGAGATGTAAAGAGACAACGATTCCAAATGGATAGTGCACCTTTGATGACTTCAGCTCTAAGAAATTTGGAAGAGTCAAAGAAGCAGATGAGACAGCTAAACAAATATAAGAAAGCTATAATCAGAGTGCAATTTCCTGATAGAACTGTATTGCAAGGCAATTTCAAGCCCACCGACACTGTTAAAGAGGTGGTAGAATTTGTGAGGGGATTCTTAGAAGATACAAGTACTGAGTTTTATGTTTGTGAGTAGCTATTTAGTAATTTTGGATACTTGTACAAATGATATTTTTCAGTTTCATCCCCCCCAAAATGCATACTTGAAGAAAATAAGAGATTGATAGAACTTGGATTTGTACCTGGTGCTATGGTCCACTTTGGTACAAATTGTTCAGACAGGAAGTATGGTTTTTTGAAGAAAGATTTGCAGGATAAATTTACCAGTAACTCTGTTGCTAGTTTAGCAGCAGCAAAAATGAGGTAAGCTTGAAATCAAATGAAGGAGCTGATCATTAATAAGAAAATCATGAGAAATTCATAGAATGAAATGATTCAGTTAAAACCTTAGATTGTATAATTGATAGTAATAAATTCGAATATCAAAGAAACAAATTAAATTTCCATGTTTTAGGAGCGAAAATACTAGGGTATGTGGCGGTACTGAAGCAGAAGAAGACTATGAAATGGAAGAAACCCCATGCCTCATATCTGATGATGGAGCGAGTACCAGTACGGGAATTACGCATGATACTTACGGAGAAAGGAAAATCGTCAAGTCAACTGAAAACGTGCCAAGATGGTTCAAGCAGTAGATATTTTTGGGGATAAATTTTTACTCAGTTTTACTAATCTCTACCATTTATTTCAAAGTCTTTTTGTAAACTTGATTATAATGTGTATATTGTGACATAAAAAAACTATTATAAATTAAACATTATTCAGTTGAGACTAGATTATTATTATACCGTTTTCTAAATAAAACAATATAATTTTTAAACATTTTCACTCATCACTATGAAATTAAGCTCGATAATTTTTAGCAATAGCTGAACTACAATTGTAATAAAATAGTTGCTTTGGAAAAATACCCAACGTTTGATCTTAGTTGAAATAAAATGTCTGCGATGAAAAACCAACATGTGGTGATTTTTTTCAAAATCGAAGGATAGGACTTTTATTATCTGAAAAAATAGTAAGAATTCTGAAAGAATATAAGGAAGATATATAATATGAATATTTTATTGTCAGTTATATTTTGCAATTTGAACATTATAAAAAATGGATTGAAAGAAAATCTGCCTCTTTAAATTCAAAGCTATAGTATTGTACTAATACTTATCAAATCTAATTCTGCAGTGAGATTTCCTTTTATCATGATATCTTCTTTATATCTATTTTTGTATTTATGTTCTAACCTTCGGTTTCAAAATATAATGATATTTTATGATACTTATTACAGTTCGAAATTTATGACATTTGAAAAATTATAAATTCAAAATCTTGTTGAGATCTCTATAATAGGTTAGTAGTTAGTTTCAAATAGTCTAAACCTGATGTTGAGGACAGATATTAATTGAATATCAAGAGTATATAATTCGGCAGTCGAAAATCACCCAAATTTATCATTCTAGTATACCTAAACCTCTAACATTTTTCATAGAAAAAATATATCTACTCTCCATGGGCAACAGATACAGTTAATAAATTCTATAATGATTATTGCATTTCATAAAAAAAAATCTTGACATTTCATCATCTTCAATATGATTTTGGAAGCCTATAAAATAGACACTAGAGGCACACAGACTTAAGAGACGTAAGGTACGTTTGTTGTCAATGTGCAGCCTTAAATGCCTAATATTCAACCTAAAAATATGATATCACTAATTGAAAACTAGAAAGTATACAAAGCTGAACTTTGATACTGTTGAACAATCCAAAAAACAATACAAGGGATTAGCATTTGGACGACAAACGACAGAAACACTAGGAATTGCTTGTTAAGTACTTTCCAACGATTCCAATAATTTTCATTGAATATAGAACACTATAAGACATACAGTTTTCATTCATTTTTCTGCGTATACAAACATGTTTAATTTACTTGGGATCTAAATTTATTCCCATGGGTCCCAACATGTTGCTGGAAGGACCAGCCTCACCTAACTGCGATTTGTAGCTCTCCAAGATATTCTTAAGAGCATTCACGTCGATATCGACCGGCTTGAAATCTTCAATATCGTCGAAGGAATCGCCATTTTTCTTTTCGAAACTCTCGCCTACAAGAAATATAATATAATAATTGTGGTAGAGAGTGTAAGCAATTGTAATTGAGAAGAAAAAAAGATAACTTGCATAAGCAAAATGTTGTCATAAAATGACTGAATTCAACAGCTTGGGACAACTATTGCTATATTGACTATAATTTAATTAATGATTCGACTTACCAATTGTTGTACCAGCTAATTCTTTGTCCATTTCGTCCATGTACTGTTGCATTTTCTTGGTGTCTTCGTAGGAGTGATTTTTGACGTAATTGTCTTCTTCATATTCGCTCATGTCCGAATCAGAATCCAGGTTCCAAGAATCATCTTCGGGAATGGCAAAGTTAAGGATGTTTTGGACGGCGCAAGCGAACGAATCCGGATCGAAGTTGATCTGAAAACATAATTTTGTGATGTGATATGGCCTGATAACTATCACTTTCATCAATGATCTATCAACTCCTGTCATCTGTAGCCGTCTAATTTGATGTTACCTTGTTGTTTGCAGGTTTTTCCTTATCCTTTGTGGTATCCGGAAAAGACACTTTGGCTTTGTTTTTGCGTCTTGGTGGTCGTACAGGAGATTCGTCGGCATTTGGGAACTCCGCCCCATCCATGTCAGAAACGTGGTTCAAAAAACTCGATATTTTTTCCGTGAACGAAGCCGCATCGCTGTTGTTGTTAACATTGAAAATTTTCTTCTGACCATACCTTTCCTGCAACATTTTGTCCAGCTCTTCTGGGCTCACATTTAACCACGAATCGTCGTCGTCTTCTGGCAGATTATCCTCTTCTTTTCTCATTTTTTCTATGTCGCAATCAATCTGCAACGAAAAATGAAAAACAAAAATTTCGTGAATATGAATCAACATTTTTTTACCGTTCTCATCAGTTCTAGAATCTCTTGTCCGACCAAGGGAGTGTAATGCATAGTGTCCCTGTGGTTGGCATAATACTCTTTGGCTTTGTTGAGCAGATTGTTATGGCCTAGTGAGTGCTCCAGTAGGTCCTGGAAGTAGCCTTTCTGCTGGAGGCTCTTCAGGTAATTGTGCCACCCCTTGTCACTATCTATGTCTGCACTTGGCTTGGCCTGGGAAGCAAGGATTTCAAAGCCACTGGCCACTTTGACACCCAAGCTATGAGATTTGTAGTCTGGAGAGGTTGAAAGGGGTAAATTCCAGCCTGTAGAAAATACACATAGTAGTTCATGATTTGATAGAAATAATAGGGAAGGCATACCTGTTCTTCTGTCAGGTAAGTATTTGCTATGAGTCACCATTGCATACAAGCATTTGGTGAATGTTACTCTCCTCTTAACTCTGATCTCTGGTGGAAAATATTTCATGGCTCTACATGCTTTCAAATCTACTGTATCTCTAAATAAACAAATATAGAATGATAATTATATGAGAAATAATAAAAACCTTCGAATAGGAATAGGTAGTTTTAGTTACCTGTTACAAAAAGCATGAACAGCAGGTGCTATTAAGTTTGGTTTAGCTTGTAGCAGAGCTGCAATGCCCATAGGCAAGTAAACAACAGCATGATGAATGTTATCTTTCATCTTATCTGGATAGCCTTCCAACTTGCTCCTGATGGAGTTTTGAATTTCAGTGGACAAAATGGTTTGACTTGGATCTTCTCTAATAATGGACAAGGCATTAGAGACAGAGATTGCTTCTTCTGTATCATCAACATTGGGAATTAGGTGAACATTCCCATCATACAAGTAAACCTGTTCAGATATGGAGATATGACACAATTTTGAGAATTAATCAGTAATGGAATCTCTACTACACATATATTCATCATTAAAATAGGCAGTATTTCTCACCCTATTTTCACAAGTCTCTGGATTAGCCCAGCTTGGTAAATAATCAGCTGCTTCAATCAACAAAAATTCCCCATCTGAATCTGCCACTCTTGCAATGAGACCAGCAATTTCTTTACTTAACTGTTGTAATATAAAAACCATAAACCATTCATCTTCAATATTATCCCCATAATGAGAAACACCATATAAATGAGGAGGTAAATCTTCTGTAAAAAATAGTGTTTGAGAATGAGTACTTGGATGAATATCTCTTGTTACAAAGAATTATAGTCTTAAGAGTACATTGACATAATATTTGTCTACTCATGAAATTATAAAGAAGCCATTCTTCAGACAAGATTATAGTTCATTAACTGTTCATATCAAGTTACAAAATGACTTCACACCAGAATTCTTAGAACATGAACATGCCATATTAACCATGATCAATAATTACTCATGCTTTGAAATGTATGGGGAGTGTCTCAGGAATTTTTAATTGATGCTAATAGAACCATTGTTCTTTTCTTACCTTTATTTCCTTCGATAAAATTCAAAGAATTCATCCTTGATGTTCGTATCAACAGCTTGAATTCATCTTTGTGCCACAAGTAGTCCTTGGTATATTTTGCGATGATTTTGTTAGATTTTTCTAATATTGTTGAAAGAAGAGTTTCTTGCTCTGATTCATCTGTACTACTAATTGGTGGAAAGATAAAGTACTCAACGAAATCATCTTCACGCACAGATTCCAACACATTATTACTTGCCATTTTAAAATAATATAACAAATTTACTTCAAACGAACGAACTAGCATTCAAAATGAAAGAAAACAATCTCTGACACTGACATTTGCTATTTAATCTTCTTTATTTTTATCCGTAGTATTTGTAAGTCATTGCTTTCGATGCAAATTCCCAGATTTTTATTACGTCATAAGTCACTTCACAGTCACATTGTCATGTCATTGTCTCACACAGCTGTCTGCTATACATGGTTTTTGCTTTTTGGTTGAGCAGTTGAATTTTCCTAAATTAGTATAATTTTTGAATGAAATCTATTCAGAAATCCAGAAGCCAATATCTGTGCCATACAACAATTTGATTTCAATGAAGTTTTAGAAGATCTAATCGGCCAAATGTTCTCCATAATGTGCTGATATTTATTTTTTGCTATCACCAAGGTGAATCTGTATAATGGCCAAAGCAAAAGTGAGTGTCGATTGGAAGCGAAGGGTGAAGCAAGAGTATTTGCGTCTGAGACAGCAAAAGAGATTCAAAAGGGCTGATGAGGTAAAAGTGGCATGGAATCATAATCGTAACAAAATGTCTGATGTACTCATGGAAGAGCATATAAGGTGGTCCGAGAGTAAAGCCTTTTGGGTTGCTACACCTGAGTTGCCACCCCATGCAACATGCATGAAAAAGGCAGAAGTGATTGGAAATGAAGGTAAACATGGAGAGTTCTTATTCTGCTTAACAAGATCTTTTATTGTGCACTGAACTTACCTTAATTGTTCTTCTCTTTTCAATAAGGTGATATTCAAGTTGCTGCCATTAAGATTATAAATGCTGTAACTCCTATTCCAACCATGTATACTTGGGCCCCTATCCAACAAAATTTCATGGTGGAAGATGAAACTGTTTTACATAATATTCCTTATATGGGAGATGAAATTTTGGATCAGGATGGCACTTTCATTGAAGAGTTAATTAAAAATTATGATGGCAAGGTATATTTATACAATTGATTGAAATACTATGATATAGATGTGTTATTTTCATATATCATGTCTTCAGTTATTTTCGATGATATTCCATATATGCATCACCCAACTAAAAATAATTCTTGGAATTATCAGGTACATGGAGACAGAGAATCTGGTTTCATAGATGATGAATTGTTTGTGGAGTTGGTCCACTCATTGATGCAATACCAAGACAAGGAGAAATCTGAAAAGAAGAAAGATGATAAAGATAAGAAGGATGACAAAGAGAAAAAGGATGAGAAGGATAAGAAGGAAGATAAGGATAAAAAGGACAAAGAAGATAAGAGGGATGACAAAGAGAAGAAGGAAGTAGAAGATAAGTCAGATGAAGAATCTAAGGAGAAAAAGAAAAAGGAACAGTTGGAGTTTCCTATATTTGCTATTTTTCAAGCTATATCCTTGCAGTTTCCGGATAAAGGAAATCCTGAAGAACTGAGGGACAAGTAAGTTCTAATATGTCCAATAAATATATTGTAGAGACAATAAATTATAGAATTTTGAAATGATTGGTGTTACATTAGAATCAAGTTCTTGTAAGAAATTGAACAGTTTCTGACATCAGAAACTCACATTACATGATCTTAATATTGCAACAAAGTCATGAAAGCAATGTAATTGGATTTCAAAACCATTGTAAAAGGGAATTATAATGTTTTAACAAACAAGTTAGTTGAATAATTGTTTTTGAAATCTTCTTTTCAAGATATGTTGAATTGACTGAAAGGACTGATCCAAATGCTCCACCAGAATGTACTCCAAATATAGATGGTGCCAATGCTGCTTCAGTTCCTAGAGAACAAACTTTGCATTCATTCCACACATTGTTTTGTCGCCGGTGTTTCAAATACGACTGCTTTTTACACAGTAAGTTTGATCAGATGATTCAGGATATGTTTGAATGTTGTTTTTACTATAAAAATTTGATGGTTATAGTTTATTTAGATTAGTTGACGTGAAGTTTTCAAATTCTGCCTGTATATCAGGTTGTTTATTTTGTTTTGCTGCACTCTGTAGGACCTCAAGGTAAAACTACAATTGATTTATCTCCTTGCATACTTATTTCATAATAAACTACAGATCAGCCTTCACAATTGTATTGAAACTTGAACATATTTTTTTGATTCAACTGATCAGAAAAAAATCAAAAATATTTTGGTTTGCTTCAAGTTTCAAGATGAAACTCTTCCATTCAAAGGAAGAATATGATGAAATTATTATGCTTACTAGACTAAAAACAAATTCATCGAACAACCCTAGCCTCATACGCTAAGTCTATTGAACTATATTTTTGAAATTAGGGTTACAAGCTTGTCATCCTGGTCCAAATTTGAATAAACGAAGAGGCCCAGATCTGAAACCATTTACCCAACCTTGTGGTTCTGATTGCTACTTACTTTTGGTCAGTACTATTACGAAAATTCATGCTTCTCCAAAGTTTTCTTATAATTGACTTCAATATAGGATACTGTGAAAGAAAAACTAGCTGCCAGGGCGAAGCAGGAAGAAGAATGTGAAAAAGACACTAAAGGAAGGGTTACAAAGTCCATGGAACCGGTGGAGAATAGGACAAACAACGCCAATAATCCTAGGAAAATTTGCAAACAACAGAGCGTGGATTCAGGAAATGAAGCCAGTTCTGAAGATAGCAACGACAGTAACAAATACAAAGGTTCGAATTATCTTGAGATCAAATCGAGTTTTTGACTCCATTTGTTGAATCATTTGTAGAATCCGATGGAACTGATCCAGTTCTAACAACTACCTCATTTAGCTTGCTTGGATTGTTGGGAGCAAACGATCACAAGGAGTGGACCGGATCAGATGAGAGTCTTTTTAGGGCCTTACATAAAGTGTTCCTCAATAATTATTGTGCTATTGCTCAGATCATGCTAACCAAAACCTGCCAACAAGTGAGTAATATGTATTTCAACTATTTTTTGTTAATTTTCTTGCTTCTTTCGTACATTCAGATAGGTAGATATCCTAGTACTACTCATTTGGAAATAATAATGATTGATGAGTCCCAAAAAAAGTACTAGATTTTCCAATATCCAGTTCACACTTCATGAACCCATTTTTGTTCGTCGATAATTGTTAATTTATGTAATCCCTTGCATTTATAGATATATCATTTTGCTCAAAAAGAGGCCGCCGATATCCCAGCAGCGGAAACGGTTCGTGACTACACTCCGCCAAGCAAGAAGAAGAAGAAACACCGACTGTGGTCGATGCACTGCCGTAAAATCCAGCTGAAGAAAGACTCGAGCAGCAACCACGTATACAATTTCACGCCGTGTGATCATCCAGGCAGGAACTGCGATCACGAGTGTAACTGCATAGGCGCGCAGAATTTCTGCGAGAAATTTTGCCAATGCAGCTCAGACTGTGAGTGTTTGGGACCCTCATAAACCTAACCTACTTCAACATAATTTAATTTTGATTTGTATTTTCAGGCCAGAACAGGTTCCCTGGGTGCCGGTGCAAGGCTCAGTGTAACACCAAGCAGTGTCCATGCTATTTGGCCGTACGAGAATGCGATCCGGATCTATGTCAGACTTGTGGAGCTGATCAAGTCGACAACTCGAAGATCACCTGCAAGAACGTCAGCGTCCAGAGGGGGCTTCGTAAGTTGTAAAAAACATATTACTGCAGGTTTGTCATCCACTGTCGATCCCTTTTCCAGATAAACATCTCCTGATGGCGCCTTCTGACGTTGCTGGCTGGGGAATTTTCTTGAAAGACAGTGCTCAGAAGAACGAGTTCATTTCTGAGTATTGCGGTGAAATAATTTCTCAGGACGAGGCTGATAGACGAGGAAAGGTCTACGACAAGTACATGTGTAGTTTCTTGTTCAATCTGAATAATGGTGAGTTGATATCGGTTTTGGGATTTCCTCAAGATAAGTTGAACATTTTATAATCATTATTTTTTTGTTTTAGATTTTGTGGTTGACGCTACGCGCAAAGGCAATAAAATTAGGTTTGCCAACCATTCCATCAATCCGAATTGTTATGCCAAAGTTATGATGGTGAACGGTGACCATAGGATTGGTATTTTTGCAAAGAGGCCTATCCAGCCAGGAGAGGAGCTATTTTTTGACTACAGGTAAATTCATTGAGCAGTTTATATTTCTAGGATCAGTTTTGTGGGTTGTTATGGAATGAATATCAATTATTTTTATTTCCAGATATGGACCAACTGAACAATTGAAATTCGTTGGCATAGAAAGAGAAATGGAGTTCCTGTAGGAGACTTAATTCCAGCTTATCACTGCTATAGTTTAAGATTATTTTGACCTTCCTGTCTCCTCGATTGTGTTATTTTTAGCTTATACATGATTTTTGATTGAATATACATTATTTTTTCAATGTACACTTAACAGAAATATACAAACTTTTATATATTGTGTTATTTATTCTCCTCATGATTGTATTCTAAAACTACGATGTATGAAATGGTATAAACGTGTGCTCTTTCAACTTGATAAAGATACAGACATTTTGATGAATTGATTTTCCACCAGATTAAAATAGGTACTATAATTAGGTTTATACTATGCATATTTCATTCTCAAGTTCTATATTTCATATCAAAGGATACATAAATAGGTTTCTTTTTGAACTTAACAAATTGATTTCCTGTGATGCATGATTCATGTAACATTCTGTATATGTATCGTAGTTTATTTTCATTAAGACACATGCAAGTTTGTCGCCATTAGACGGACCCATTTTTATCGATTTATATCGAGATTTAGTTGAATAAATAACATTTTTCGTTTACAAATTCGATATCAGCTAGACTCGTCACTGTTCCTGAACACTTTTTTCCTGCATTGCACTAGTTGGGATTATGTTTTATCGTTTCGAATTTTGAAGGATTCACCCAATATTGTAAATATAATATTACACATTGCTAACATGAGAAAGAAATTATATTCCATATGTTTTAAGGCACAGCTGTATCAGATTGTTTTTGTATAAAATTTTCCATTCCAATATCATGGAATATCACAATTTCTAGGTATTGAATATTTAAATTACTCATCTTGTGAAACGGAGAAGTAAACAGACGATAAAGTATGGATTCAACTAGGGTTTTTGTAGCGAATCTTTGAAGACTATCCATAGGTAATAAGATATTGAATTCTTATTTTGTGATGAAATTCTTTGCTTTGACTGAATATCAAACACAAATTGAAGATTTTTAATAATATTTAGAGGCTGCATTCGATTTCGGTACATTTTGGATATTTTATGCCTTAGTATGAGGAAAAACTTCATACTTGTAATATGCTGGCAGTTCCAATTATAACATCCAACAGTTCGAAGAAGACAGGGGAATGTATTTTTGTGAACAAATGATGGCAATGTTGGGTAAGGATATGATCCAATTAGAACATGCTTTCTGACGAGTGCACTTTTTTACTGATCGTCAAAAATGTCGCAATTGGAGTAAATTCTCAATGGACTAGAAAAAAACATCCCCAACATTCTGGGTTTGATGTTATCCAGAAATCGTTACAGGTTTCTTTTTCAGTAATGGCAATTTAATTGACGATAATTATAAAATTCATCTTCAGTATTGAGATTCGATGAGAGTGTGCATGAATTTTGAGAGAACGTTACAATGTACTGGTCTAGTACCTCGAAGAAGGGGAACAGGTACCTTGTTTCTATCATGGAGTCCGTCTATACCCAAGATATGTTCTTTCGTACTGCTCCAAAATAATGTGGTGCCAACTTTGACAATTTCAAATACTGATATAATACGTTCCTATAATCAAGCCAATATCCGACAATATACTTAACAATTTTGATCACCCTGTATATCAGCGCATGGCGCACATATCACAAACGCGTCGTAATCGCCAATGCTCTTGCTATAGCGCAAATAAAATATCCACCAGTTGATGGCAGTCCGACGCTGTGGACGCACTAACGACGCTCTCGAGAAGCGTCGCGACGTCGAAGCGCGACGCGCGATCTTTCGAAAATATTCAACTATCGTCCATGAGCGACTTTTACACGAGCACATGCGAGATGAGCAATCAACGTGAGTTTTTTGATTTTCTTATAGATTCTACGACATTTTTCCAGGAAGAAAACTTGACTTTTTCATTTTCAAGGCACCTGATGATAATATGATCTGGTATAATGACAATTATATCAAACAATGGGAGAAACAATGGAATCCAAATGCATTCAAATGAATATTAATTACATTGAAAGATATACTTGGGTTCTTTACTGTACAATAAGGTTTTAAAGAAATTGGTACCTGAAAGACTATTGTTTATTGTTGCAAAAATTCAACATTTTTGGAAGGAAAACATATGAACACTCAATCACTCAATTGTTTTATTTCGAATGAGGAGAAACTTTGCAAAATTGAAAAAAAATATTTTACCTATATCTTTCGAGTAATACCGAGACTTTTCTTCATTTTGAAATAAAACTTTTATGAAAGAATGCAATACTGTCTAGGAGACATATCTATCTTGACGAAATTGTTGAAAAAATATGAACTTTACCCAATTTATGTAACAATAATGAAAAATTTAATTTTTATCGTCAATTCTATATTGGTAGACTATTTAGAATTTCCGGTGACAAATAAAGAACATTTTGATGACAGATTCTACTTCATAATTCATATCACGTTGTCAATTAAGAATGAACAATATCTATCAACCAATGGAAATTACTTATTTATCCATAAGTAAACGGCAAATCTTGAAATCAACTTCTCAACTTTCATTTATTATTACTTTTTGAATTGAAATCTAATGATTTGTTTTGTAATCTCAGTTTACATAATTGGAACCTATAATCCGTTTATTGATTTTTGTAAAAAACAAATTAGGAAATCAAAATACCTCCACTTAGTATAACTTCTGAAGTTACATTAATTTTCATCTACATCTGGTTGAGATATATCAAACGGCAAAAAAACTACAAATTTCCTACCAACTTTCTAAACCCTATAGAGTTCAATCCTGTTACGATTGAAGTTTTGAATCATGAAATTATACAATCATCAGGACAGTCTGTATACTTTGAATGGAAGAAAGTGAATATGTATTTTATTATTCAAATTCCAAGAAAATGCTTTAATGTTTTCGGCACATGTGAAAATTTTCTGATATTGACACTTTTGCGAAATTTCGACGTTTTCTTATATTCATAAGCGCCTGATAAAGATATGCACATGTCAGCCGCTTATAGTGACCTATATTTAGTTTTTATTGCTGTTAGCGATAACAATCTTAATTATACTTAGTTAAATGGCCTTTTCTTTGGATACCCTTTTTTATGACCTCTATATCAACCTTTTTTTAACTTCAACAAATACTTACCAATTTATGAGAAACATGAGTTGAAATGGAGTAAATTCGAATTTGAAATAATAGGAACAACGGTATCTTTCCCTACATCCTAATAACATTTTATTTATAATTTTTATTATGCATTTTTTTTAATATGTTGCGAAAATGTTGGAAATGGCAGTACTAAATTTTTAATTGAAATGAATATTAAGAGATCGTAGCACTTGATGAAATCACTTCTGGGAATACTTTTATTATATATATGTACCTATATTTCTCTAGCAGGTTGATTACCAGAGAATATAAATTTGCATTTCAGCAACGTCAGATCAGATCTTTAGTTGAAATAATATTATTGTGGATTATTCATTCGCATTTTCATCGTCTATTTCTATTTCTTCTTAGATATCAAACCAAGTTATATGAATATTTATATTAGAACTGGAATTAAACGAAAACAAATAATAAAATCAAAATTGGCCAACTTTCATCATTTTACTTAATGCGTTTTTGCGATTTGTATTCGACACACCTGTAATAACTAATAATAACAAGCAATAACTTCTAGTTTTCTTTTCAATTATTTACCCGCGAAATTGATTGGCCGAGGAATCAATGCTTGACTTTCTGTTATTTTACGCATTTGAGTATAACTTCCCACCCTGAAACACCATTCACTGTGAACTACCCTATTTTTCTAGACCCTAGAAGACCTGATGGGTGATAATGTACTTAATGTAATAATTGAGACTGAGAAAGTAAATCTTCCGGAAATTGAACGTACTATTCCCGACTAATTACCTACCCATCGATTGAGGCTTCATTTAATTAACATTGCATTCAAAATTTTGTCCATGAACGCCCAATTTAATTGGCCATCGTCTATGTCGCGTTTATAACAAAGATATATTTTTAGAATAATTTGTCGCAATCAAGGACCAGATGCGGCATTCACTCATTTATAAATATTTTTTGGTAACATTCTTCCGAAATGAATAACGCAATTGTTTTAATTAACAGAAATATGACTGGAGTATCAGAACAGTGTTATTGGATCGTGTATTCAGGAAAATGCGAGAATGTCATAAAATCGTAACTGAATCTAATGAAAATTTTGGTTTTATACAAAGTGTCCAGGAAAATACAGCAAATATAAGATTCATGTAGAAACTACAAGTAAGACAGGGATCAATAAATTGTTTTGTTTCATTAATGGATTTCAAGGGTCTGGACCCTTTGATAATAAACCATGATAGTTGAGAAACTTATAATTTATATGGTTGATGAGGGTCAAATGATTTCCTTTTCATTCTACATTACAATTAATAATCATGATGACGTATAGTGAAACTCTGTTATTTATTTTTAGAAACATCCGCGAAAAATAAATATGTACTGCTGAAAATATTACAGAATCATAGCATAAAAATGATTTAAAACTGTTTCGTTTATGAAATCTGTGGTGTTGACTCGAAGGATTTATAAATTCCATAGAAAAAATAACCTGCACCCAGAGAAAGATTTATTGATGTGTGATATTTCAAAGGAACTGGTATGGTGTAGGAGAGATCATGAGTAACCGACACTTTTATAATTTTAATGTAGACAAATATTGGAATCGAAATGAATTACAAATATACAATTTGAATGCATGAATCGGATGAAAGAATAATAACATAAACGGTTTTTTCACCCTTGAGTATTCAAAAAAGATTTTGCGAGACCAGATTCAACGAGATCAAACGAAAAAGCACCCATCGAAAATATTTGTCCTTCCAATCTAAATAATTTTATTTGGCAGCTTCCGCCAAAAATAAACTCCAACTATAAAGCTGAATTATTCTCCTGACGATTTACTTTCCTCTCCAGCCACATTTAATTCAGGGAACATATTTTATAGGTCAGGATCTTTACTCAAGGCTATTAGCATTTCAAGCTGAATGATATGACATCTCTTGACGTGGTTGATTTTCATGGGTTGATTTCTTTTTCCAAGAAAAATATCATTTTCATTTAGTTCCATTGGAGATCAGTGATTATGCGAACCATACACATTGTAGAATTTAAAAATTTATTATTCAATTCGTATTTTACTATTAAGAAATGATTTGGAGTTCGAGGAGAGCTTGATTCAGCGAAGTATCGATAAATGAAAAACAAAATAAGGAGAAAACATCGACTAGGTTGAATAAATTCCCTCAGGAGAATCTGTGCCCAGTAGGGTAATTTTTTTATGTCGCATATCGATTATGAAAGAAAGCTTTTTATATTCAAATATCTCGAAGAATATTTCATGAATGAAACACAATAATCAGACGTACACGCCGAATCCTAGTTACAATCTGTTCAAATTGTCCGCCATTCATATATCTTCTTCATTATCCTAGATGTTATTTCCGGTTCCTAAGTACAGTTCGTGCACTATGAAGTTTATATCAACTGGAACATTTTAATTCCGTCCTATTGTTTTGGTCTCTTATTTTCGTGCACGACCCAATTGATTTTTTCGACAAAATGAAGAGCGAGCGTGACTCAGACACGAAACTAATTCTGCTAAAAGGTAAATAATTAACCCATTGAACTTCTCGGTATGATACAGTTTCGTTGAAAGTGAGAAAACTACGCAGGCAGAATTAATTATAATAAATACACAACAGGTGGGACTGAACGTATCAATTAAACATGAATACCATACGGGGAACATTTCACATCAACAAACAGTTATTTTATTGTTCATAGCTTTTGCTTGAAGTTAATTGAGATTTAATTTCTTTTTGACAGTGTCTAATTATTTGAGAAAATATATGACCTGAAATTTCATTGGAATAGTCATCAATATACTATATACCTGAATATTTTAAAGATAAAAAATAGTGTACTATATGGAATTTCTCAGAAAAAAATGTACTATTGAAAAAAACATTTTAAAACCCCTATATTCGGCGAGATTTAAAAAACATTTACTAATGAAAAATATACGTGGGGCAATGAATTTTCCTTATTTTTGCTATAATTATAATTTATTTATATCTAAATTTGATAAAGCATCATTATTGTTGAAATTTTCTTCCATAGAATAGAAAAAATATAGCTTGGCTATAGGCAAAACTCTATAGGATTAACAAAGAACACAATTGTTTCATAATACGACATAATTTAGAGAGACGCAACGCTATTCTCCTTTATTTGTTTCCCTTCGACTCAAGTCAAGTAGTCAAGTATTAACTACTTCAGTGCCACTAAGAGAGCTATCCTTCATTGAACTATTTGAAGAGAAAATGTATAGCTCTCAATATTCTGAAGATATTTTATTTCTGATGATGTATACAGGTGTTAAATCTGTAGTTATGAAGGAAAATCGATTGAGCATCACGTTTTTGAATTATGAATTGCAGAAAGAAATGATTATGAAATTTTATATAAATTATGGAGGGAACACTGTTAAGGTTTTGATAATTTTATGTTTATATATGTTAAATCCTGGTTTATATTTTACTTTATTAAATTTACTAAGCAACACCTTTATACAATACTTGTTCGATACAACTACTCGTAATGTCTCTGTTTCCTACTTCCTGTTTCCTTCAACGTCAATCATGTCTTGGAACATTTGGTTTAACATTGCCAACTTAAGATAGTTAATTTCAACACACTCCCTCAATGGTAAAGCTAATGTTACAAAAAAAATACATGAACCATAAGTTCAGATTAAACAAAGAAATAAGTAAATAAAAATCAATTCATATGAACAATCAGGAAGCAAATTAATACATGATTAAATTTTTAAGTTTTTCAAATTTAACAGGCTGTAAAGGTTTGGTTAAAATATCAGCAACATTTTTGTCTGTTGGACAATATTCAATTCCGAACCATTGTCTCTTGAACTCGTCTTTGATTAGGTGGTACTTAACATCAATATATATGCACTTTCTAGTGAGTTGGTTGGCTTTTATCATCTTAATGCAGCTTGTATTGTCCACATGTAGATTTACTTGCACCTTCTCAGACAGTAATTCTTCAAGTACGGATTTAACATATTTCATTTCCTTGCAACATTGAGCTGCAGCTATGTATTCTGCTTCAGTGGAATGTTGAGCAACACAGGATTGTTTGCGAGAACACCATGCTATAGGTCCATTTGCATAGAACATGATGTACCCTGTAGTACTCTTGCTATCTTTTCTATCACCAGCATGGTCTGAATCACAATATACTTCCAGTATATGGTCTGCCTTTTTGTTCGAATAAAGAATACCTGTTTCTGCCGATCCTTTCAAATATCTAAGTATTCTCTTTATATTAGTGACATCTTGTTTTGTTGGGTTCTTTGTATATCTGCTGCAATAATTTACAGCATATCCAATATCTGGTCTTGTTTTGCAAGACAGATAAAGAAGACTTTCAACTGCCTCTCGATATGGGAATTTGGTTTCATTTATTGTAGAATGTTCATGATTCTGTTGAGAGATTGGGGTGTTTGTTGGTTTGGCAGTTTGCATTTGATATGCATTAATGACTTGTTCAGCATATCTGTTTTGATTGATGAGTATTCCATTCTCAGTTTGTGAGATTTGCATTCCCAAATAATTTTCTGGTTTCAGGTTCACTGTTGTCTCAAATTGTTTCATCATTTTTGATAGAAATTTGTTTATTTGTTGCAGATCCTCACCCATTACAATTCCATCATCAACATGAATTCCAACGAACATCTTTTGCCCAGACATGGATTTAAAAACACATTGATCAGTTTGGAGTTGTTTGAGACCTTCATTTTTGAGAAAATCTGTAAGGCGTTTGAACCATTGTTGAGGAGCCTGTTTCAGTCCATAAAGAGCTTTCCTTAGCTTACACAATTTTCCAGGAACATTGAAATCTTCTGGTAAACGCATATAGATTTCTTCTTGTAAATCTCCATAAAGAAATGCAGATTTAATATCAAAAGTAAATATTTTCAGATTTTCTGAAGAAGCAATTGCCAACAGCATTCTCAATGAGTTAGATTGTATAACTGAGCTGTACATATCTTTGTAGTCCAAGTGTGATTTCTGTTGGCATCCCTTTGCTACTAATCTAGCCCTATAACGCCCATCATCTTTAATTTTGAATAGCCAACGACTACTGACAATTTCTTTACCTTTAGCACAGTTTTCACTTACTAAATGCCAGGTATTGTTTTTCTGGAGACAATCTTTTTCATCTTGGATGGCCTTTTTCCATTTTTCTTTTTCTTGACTTTTCATGCAGTCTTCATAGGTAAGAGGTGAATCTTCAGTGAGCAGTACATAATCTTGTAATTTGTTAGGTATTTTGATATCTCTTCGAGGTCTTTGATTTTGTTGAACGTTTGGTATTTCATCTTCACTTTCAGATGGTTCATAGTAGGAAGAAACATCATCAACTTGAGTTTCCAGTTCATTATCAGAAAATAGTTCAATGTTTTGTTGGTTTTCTTCATTCTCATTGTTTTCTGAATTTACTTCATTTCGGTCTTCTTCATTTTCATTGTTTTCTCGATTTATTTCGTTTTGATCTTCTTCATTTTCATTGTCCTCTGGATTTCCTGTATTGTGATTTTCTTGAATTTCGATTTCAATAGTTTGATTTTGATGATTTTCATTTGTTTCTTGAATGCCAAAGAATTTCACATCTCTTGACACATAGATTTTATTGTTCTGTTCATCCCAAATTCTGTAGCCATTTTCAGCATAGCCAATGAAAATTCCTCTTCTTGCTCTGGGATCTAATTTCCTGAGAGTTCCCAGATTTTTGGTGTACGCCACGGAACCAAAGATTTGGAGTCGTGATAGGTCTGGTTTTCTTTGAAACCATTTTTCTGCAGGGGTTGTGTCAATTGTCACTGTGGGGCTTCTATTCAACAGATAAGCAGATGTTTGTACTGCAGTTCCCCACATTTTATTTGGTACATGAGATTCGAAAAGCATTGCTCTTGTTTTATTGCAGATTGTCAAATTCATACGTTCTGCTGTCCCATTTAATTGTGGAGTATGAGGGATGGTATAATCCAAATGAATACCTTTTTCAGTGCACCACTCTTTAAAGGCATTAGAGCGATATTCACCACCATTGTCAACTCTTATTTTAGACACTTTGAGATTGTGGTGGTTTTCAGATTCTGTAATATAGTTTTTTAAATAACTTTCTGCTTCATTCTTGGTTTCCAACAAATATACAGTCACAAAATGTGTATAATCGTCAACACAAGTCATGAAATAATTCTTGTTATCAAATGTTGGAGGTTTGATTTGCCCACATACATCAGTATGTATAATTTCCAGGGGCCTTTTTGCTCTCTGTCTAACTGTATGGAATGGGCTTCTGTTTAGTTTAGCCATAGCACATATTTCACATGAGAGTTCAGCATTGCTATCACAGAGGCTGGATGGCACTCCCTCACACATGTTAGGGATCTTTTTAAGATTTTTAAAGCTGATATGTCCTAGTTTTCTATGCCAATCCATGTATTCTTCATCAGGATGAACTAGATATGCTTTTTTATTTGGTTCTGGGTGCAGATTAACAACAAATAATCCACCAGAGGTTTTTTGTCCAGAAAGAATGACATTTTCATCTTTCATGATTACTACTTCTTTTTCCTTGAAACGAACTTCTCCACCATGTTCAGTTATAGCATTCACTGAGAGTAAATTCTTTGTTAACTGAGGCACATAAGATACATCTCTGAACAATACATTATCAAGTTCGATATTGCCAGATAATATGGCATTCATGGTTTCTCCTTTTTTGGCACTAAGAATTTTGGCACTAGAATATTCAGTGTCAGTCAAGATATCACATTTGTTTGTTAAATGTGATGTACAGCCGCTGTCAACAACAAAAAAATTTGTATTTGAGTTTTTGCTGAATAGAGCTTCATTTAATGGGTGTTGTTTTTCCATTGCTGTAAAGAAAGCAACTTTCTCTTTGTTTCGTTTATCATGCTCTTCTTTGAAATAGCATTGGTTTGATGCATGATTTGTTCTCTTGCAATACACACAAGGAGAATATTTAGAGCTATTATGGGAGGATGTGCCTGTTTTCTTAAAACAGTCTTCTTCATTATGAGTGTCTCTTCTGCATTGCTTACACCATTTCTTCTTTGGACATTTTGGTTTTATATGTCCAACTTCACCACATTTATGACAAACAATTTTTGGTTTTGGTTTGTGTTTGATTCTTGGATTTTGAGCACTAAAGGCTACATTTTGTTGGTCAGAAGTGTCTGGTTTGTTAGAATTCTTGTAATTTTCTTCCACACATAGTCTAGCAATGAGGTTGTCCACAGTTCTTTCTGCTACTGGAGTAGAATCCCAGGCACTTGCAAAGAAACGGTACTGGTCTGGTAGTGAGAACATGATTTTTGCAACTAAACTTTCCTCAGAAACTTCTTGTTTAAGTTGCTGTAATTTAAAGACTATATTTCTCAGATAACTGAGGTTTTGCATCATGTCTTTTGTTTTTTCAAATTTATATCCATGGAAATCAAGTAAGAGCTGCTGTTTGAGTTGACTTGTATCTCTTCTGTAGATGGTTTTTAGGGTATTATACATCTCATGAGCAGTAGAGCAAGTCAGGATATGATTTTTAACCAATCTATCTATGGTTCTTATTATATAGAGTTTTGCCTTGGCATCCTTTGTATGCCATGCAGATATTTGACGTTCATCTTTTTCACAACTGGAAAGAGGTTCTTCACCGGAGATTATTTGCCACAGTTGTTTGGCTTTGAACAGTATAGTGATCTCGAAATCCCATAGTTGGAAGGTATCAGGACCAGACAATATTGGGAGACCTTTCAGATCGCTGTCATCGGACGCCATTTTTCCTTTGTCTTGAACTTGAGCACGTTGGACGATGCTTTTACTCGAGTTGTGTTTCTTTTCACAGTTTAATCAGTAACTTTTGATGTTACTGGGCCCATAACCTGTTAAGGTTTTGATAATTTTATGTTTATATATGTTAAATCCTGGTTTATATTTTACTTTATTAAATTTACTAAGCAACACCTTTATACAATACTTGTTCGATACAACTACTCGTAATGTCTCTGTTTCCTACTTCCTGTTTCCTTCAACGTCAATCATGTCTTGGAACATTTGGTTTAACATTGCCAACTTAAGATAGTTAATTTCAACAAACACCTTGGCTAAATTAATTTCATCATTAATTACTGATTATTATACGTAGTAGACTTGTTCTTGTACCAACTCGTCATATCTATCATTTCTACAATGATAATAACCAATAATTGGACTATCGAGTAAATTGACAGAGAAAAAGTAGATGCTATTATGTAGTCTTTGATATCGTAATATTGAGAGAAGCTCTTAGAATCTGAAAGAGATATTGCTATTAACAAGTTCTCGTCTTGCGAATCAATTCCCTTCAGCATCGGAACGCCGTTCGTTTCAGAGAAAAAAATATGCGTTTCATCGAGATATTTCCCGACTTTCGAATGATCATAATTCGAATAGATAGACCTCCAACTTCTGACGCCTGTGAAGTCATCCCTGCTTCTTTGGTCTCCAGGAATGGTCAGATTCCAAACTCTTGGAGGTTATGTATATTCAACAGTATTTTTTGCCCATTCTGTTGCCCAAATCACTCAGCTTTTTTATACTCGTTATATCGGGTATGTAATTGTAACTGTTTTAATTTACTTCTAAACTTGTGAACTTCTGTTGAACTTCTGTAGCAGATAGTTTTTGTGCTCGTTTTTGTTTTTTTTTTGTTATGACATTTCTATTGAGTGTACGAAGAAGCTTCGTTGCATTTTCTAGTAGTTTACATTTGCCGTTTCCATCTGCTTATATCTACACGTCTGAATACTTTTATTTACTCTACAAAGTGATCGAAAAATGTGAGGATTATTTACTGTATCAAATTGAATCAGAATTGCATAGGAATATTAATTTTTGTAATTTAGATATCTAAATCTAACAATTCTCGAATTCTAGCCATAAGATAACCACTTCAGTTCTTTTAGGTGGACGAGAGTATACTGAAACTATTGATCACCTTGTATAACTAGTCCATAGTGATTAGTTCGTAGCCATGCCGTTCCGCAATACCGCCTAAACCTATTTGTTAGGGAAACAAACATCTGAAAATCTCATATCGGGTGACCTAGCAACGAACTCTACATTACCATTTTCAGTACGAACTTAATGAAATCCCTACTCAGTCTCGATAGGAAACAAATTAAAGCTCCATTCTTACAGTGGCGTGGTCAAATGTGTAATTTCAAGATGAATTGATCATTAAATTTCTCAATGCCAAAAGTTCACCGTAACAACTTTGTGATTAAAATTTTCATTCACGAACAACAAATCAAATATCTTCCGTAAAAATCCCAAAAAGCTTTTGAAGGTTATGCCATTTTGGAATTTCGAAAAATGTATGTACTGATTTCGATGTGCTAACGAATAATATTGTCTGTACACTGAACCAATTTCATTACTCTTCTATTGAATGATTTCATCACATATGTCCGGTTGTTCAATCGACGATAATTCATTGTAATGGACTCTACTAAGTTCACCAAGTGTGTTTCAGTGTTTCAATAAAGATTAAACCGACAAATCTACCTCTAGTCTGACTCATAGCTAGGATAAGAAATTAACTAGGAGAGCAAATTGTTCTTTCCATTGATACTCAAATACAGTGCTTCTCAAAAGTCCCCTCCCCCCTCTTATCTTTGGAACGATTATGCATAAACAAGTGAAATTTGGAAACTGAATATTGAAGGTAAACTGCCTTACTAGGGAAGATAGATGACGAAATCGTCAAAGATGACGTCACAAGGCCATTGTGACCAACAATTTTAAATGGAACCCTACGGCAAGCGACACCTCTTTTAAAAGGTATCGAAAAAACCTATTCAATGATACTAATTTTGTTTGTGTTTATGGCAGTTTTAATGGCTCATTAGTAAACATTAAAATTTCAATTCCATTCAGTATAATATTAATTACAAATTTAAGAATCAGTATCTACTCAAAGAAATTGCTCGAAGTGACCTCCATTTACTTCCTGACAGTAAAACATCCTATTTTTAAACTCTACCCGTACTTTTGCAAATGTGTCTGTGGAAACAGCCTCACATTCTGCAACAATACGTTGTTTTAAAACGTCAATAAACACAAACAAAATTAGTATCATTGAATAGGTTTTTTCGATACCTTTTAAAAGAGGTGCCGCTTGCCGTAGGGTTCCATTTAAAATTGTTGGTCACAAGGTCATAATGGCCTTGTGACGTCATCTTTGACGATTTCTTCATCTATCATCCCTAGTAGGGCAGTTTACAACCTTCAATATTCAGTTTCCAAATCTCACTTGTTTATGTATAATCGTTTCAAAGATAAGAGGGGGGAGGGAACTTTTGAGAAGCACGGTTTATGATTACAAGAATTTCAATTTAATATGGAATACAATTTCGTTGAATTCATGCAAATAGTATGGAACCTCCTGAAAATCTCTGCCACGGTATTATATTTTTTATATGCCAAATAAAATATGGAATCTTTACGTGAGAGAATTTGAGGATTTCTTTCAAATTATATCAGATTCAACATGTCAGTTTAATATCGAAAATATATATTAACTTGACACGTTGTATACTCCTATATTTCGTTGTATATTATTTCACTCTTAATATATACTCCTTGCTACATAGGACATTATGATCAATCGATGCTTATCATTAGATTTTACGTTGAAAAAGGAGACTGCTTTTATAATTATAATCACGTAATTTCACGTTAACATTCGGATGAAAAAGATGAAAGCCATCAAGCTCATCGAAATATTTCGAAGGTATTCGATTATACTCATGAATTAGAATGAATTTTGTAGTAAGTTTGAAAAGATCGGACACATGGACTTTGCATTAATAATAAATGTTATCAACATTTTCGGATGGCAATCAAAAAGGCAGAATATGTGAAAAATTCACCTTGTGGTGTCGGCACCTTCAAATATATTATTTAGAGATGAGGGTTGAGGGTTCGGAACGAAAGTGTTAAATTAATCATACAAAAGGGCACTAGCTTGTTGTAGAGTAGAAGGAGGAGAAATATTAAAAAGGCAGAATTGAACATGAGGAAATATAGAGTGTCCCACGACGAACTGAATCGATTGATTTCTTGGAACATTATCTTCAGGCAATTTTGAAAAATCGAAAGTCCAGTGGAATCGATTGGAGCAACCCAATTGATATATTTCCTGACTGACACTTCTGACCCTGAATATGTGAAATTCCAGTTCATTGAATGGGTCCAACTTTATTTTGATACCATATTCTCTTGCTATTCATGCCTATGGGAGAGTAGAGAGCAACTAATAACTAAACCAAGACGTGTAGGGAATTTAAATTTGGCGAAACGAATGAAACTTTGGTGTCACTTTTTAAATTTCCACTACTACCGCTTCACATTAATCTAAAATTAATGAAGCAATCTTTAATATCACTGTCAACAAATAATTGATATCAAAGTTTCCATGCCTTTTGAAGGCAAAGTTGGTGTTCGTTAGATGGTTTATGGATCATCCTCAACTCATTCTACCATTATGACAAAGGTGGATTGCATCTAAAGAGTCAATACTGTAGTTTAAGGTTGCGTGATGAATTTGAAAGTATATTTTCTTCGGTCCTAGCTTAAAAATTTTCCAGGAAATTTAGAAGATCTCAATGAAGTGCAAGATCAACGATTTCACCAAGATATTGAGGTGATGATCCACTGTTTCCCCTGAATACATTAACCTTTGTTGGAGCTTGTTTTTAGGAACTTAGTATTCAAACTTACATAGAATACATTTTAATGTTTCGCAGTATCACTGGTATTTTCCGAGAAAGAAAAAATACTAAACAGCCTGCGGGTTTTGCATAATGAATTCTAAGCTTCGAAAACCATACTTCCAGGCTAGCAAACAAAAAACTCTCTTTGCTTTATAACAAATGTTGACTTCGTAAACGAACACCAAGTGTTCCAGCGCCGTTCTTTCGTTTCACAGGAAAGATTTTGCATAGAAATTCAGTTGAACGTGGAGAAGTAGACCATCCGTCAGTCTCGTATTTGGGTTTCCATTATTTGGAGTTGGTTGTCGAATATTTACAACACATCCCAAGGGTGTTAACGCATGGAACAGACAAAATAAAATGTTTACATGCATATTTCACGAGCGCCATATTTCGTTGGTCTCGTAGGAAAAATAAAGCTCGGATTTTCACCTCTCGGCTGAAACATTTAAATTTCTAAAATTTTGGTATTTTTCATCCGAAGGATAATTTGATATACAGGTCGTTTCTTGATGAGACAATGGAATTTATTGTGCTCTTTTTCATTCCATGGTACCTGGAGGAAAAATTGTTATAATTCATGACATTGCTGTTGAATATCAAATTATTTTCTCTTTTTCATTAAATTTTGAGAAATTCCTATTCTTATTAATCGTTTTGAAAACTTTAGTCAGGAGATCTAATCTAAAATAATCTATAGGATCGAATGTCCGCTTACTTATCATTGAACACCTACAGAATAAAGGAGCTGCAAACTTATCTCATTCTTTTACAACCAGTTGATTCTAGAGTAAAAAATGTTATAAGATTGTGACAAAAATTTCAAAATTCATTTTGAAATACGTCTATATTTGAAGTTTCTGTAACCACGTGAAGATTTGTTGTTGTTTACAATTCCATGTTATTATGCTATGAGAGTAGAATTGAATGTTATTATATGAAAATCGATTGAAATTGTGAGTTTGTAAACTTTTCGGTATGTTGCTAACGGTACCCAGACAGCACCGGATATTCCATGAATATTCATAGAATATTCTTTTTGGGATATTGGAATATACTTAAATGTAACAGGGATATACTTATCTTTCTTGGAATATTCCTAGAATATGCTGGTGGGGAAAATTTTAAATATACCAGGAATATTCCATGAGGAATATTGCTGGAATATTCCTGGTATATTCAGAATATTCCCGGGATATTCCAAGAATATTCCAGAAAGAATATTCCTGGAATATCTTCTGCGAATATTCCTGGTATATTCAGAATATTCCCAGGATATTCCAAGAATATTTCCAGGATATTCCCAGAATATCTTCAGGGTACATTCCTGGCATATCCAAAATATACCTATAATATTAAGAATATTAGAATATTCCATTGAAATATTTCTATGAATATTTAAAATAATTCAGGAACATGATAGACCTAATATTCCCTAAATATCATAATAGGTTTTCATAACAAAATCCGTCACTAAAATTTCAGAAATTTACAAAATATCTGTAATATAAAAGGTTTTCATCATGAACTTCTTCAATTAAGTAAATATGTCGACAATTCAAGCAATGTTCAACTCAGGAAATAAAAATATTTTATTTGCAAGCTGCACCCTTTCCCTACAAGTTAATAAAAACAACATGAATTTGAAGAAGTCTATTTCTACATAATTATAATAATAATTACATTTATGCAATGCATCATTTTAAGCAGTTTCTTCAGCGATGACTGCAGGGATATCTCTGGAAAACAAGAGTTGCATGATTATGTCTTAAATTGCTTTCAGAATGAATCATGCTAGCTTGGAAATATATTGAAGAAATCAAACTATATATTGTTAAGTATTTATTGAATTCCTTACTGTTGTCTTTTCAGTCTCTCATTGGATTTGGCCAGATAGGAACTTACAACGATTTCAATATCTTTTAGAGTAGTTTCTCTATTACAGCGCTGTATCGCCTCTGAAAATGTCAGAATCATAATAAAAATTAAAGTATGCATGAAAATAATTTCATTATAACTACGGGAATCATCATTATAAAATATACGCAATTACAGAGGAACATGATTTACCCAAAATGCAGGAACATATCTTCAGTGACTTGAAAACTTTCTTATGCTTATGCCCAACCAGACTATACTCGGCTGCAAATTTGTCATCCAAAATTTTTTTTAGGAATCTTCGACTGCACTCCTTATAGTCTTTTCCGCCAATTCTGGTTAGTCCATCGATCTGAAAAACAAACAATTAAGTTGTGTTGAGAAAATTATCTTTGAAAAATCGAATAAAATTAAAAATGAAGCTTTCTTGCTCTCACATCTAATGGAATTGAAAGTACTACTACTCAACTGAGTTTGGTATCAATAATTGATGTTTAAAACGGGATCAACAATTTTCTGAGATAAAAAGACCCAAAAATAACTTCACTTCCTTATAGGCAATAACATTGTACAGTTAGCAGATATACTCACTAATCTGTTGAAGGCTTCCTCATTTTCTAAAATTTTCTCTACGTGCTCTAACATTTGGCCATTTTTTATTGGAAAGTCCAAAAAGAAATCCAATATTATATTGGTATTTTCAGTAGGTGGCAATGATTTCCCTTTCAATAATTCCGTGAGGGTGTCAACTTTTTCAGAGAGCTCCTGGAAGTTTCGAGTGCATTCCTTTATCAATTTGGAATTTTTAACCAATATTTCGATGCAAGTTTTTTTGAATTTCAAGTCTAAAAAGTATGAGATAAATTACAACAGTGCTACAATATAACTTAAGAGTAAAAGTACCTGAAGAAAGTACACTCTGTACCTCAATGTCTTCAATTTCCGTACCTATAACAAAATTCAGTTATTTATAAAGCAACCTTTACAAAATATTCAAAGTAAGATAGAGGCAAAACATTATATGATACTCCTTTTGCAAACTTGTATTGAATCAAAATCAAATATGAGTGGAACATTAGCAAATATTATGCTCATCTTCAGCTTGAAAAGTGAACTTATGGAGAACAAAAAAGGGGTGAGAGAATGATTAGGAACTATATCTAGATTCAATTCAAGAATACATGTTCAAGTGGATACATTGGAAAAACATTTTCAAACCTTTCCCAAGATGAAGAAGAAAAACAAAAATGTATCCACTTAAACAAGAAAGAAATTGATTGAAATTTTTTGGTTTTTCGTAGCCATGATATAATCCAATTAAAAAAACATCCTTAGATTCCAAACCAAGTATGGGATAAAACTGACTATTGGAACTTTTGGCTATGGGCAGTCCATCTATATTGATACCAATTTCAATGGGATCTGTTGGTTTTCTACAATTTTTTCTGAAAAGGTCCTCGAGTGATTTCTGTAATCCAAAATGATAATATTCCCCAGGATCTACTTTTCGGGTAACTGTTAATTTTGGAGTAGCTAGAAAAGTTCTAGCATCTCTAGGTAATTCATGAAAATCATCAGGTTTAGATTCTACTAAAATTGCCAAAAGTTGATTAATGGCACTCAGTGTCACTTTATTTTCAACAGCCCACTTCTTGAGCTTTTCTACAGAGTTCGATGAACTGTGACTATTAGGAGTAGGAACTTCTTCAATTGAATCATTGGGTATTGAAAACTGTTGAGAACTCAAGAAGTTTTCTGATGAATTTTCATCTAAAATTTCTACGCCAGTGATACCACAATTTGAATCACCGCTAGTACTATCCGAATCAGAAAGACTTGAATCCATTCTATCACTAATACTTTCAACTTGATCACTTATCTGTCCATTGCTATGCTGTACCGGAGTTTGTGTGAAAATTGCATTAAGAATATTTTCAGTTTCCTGGTGTACTTCCCTATACCAAGCACTGCTCCTTTTTCTTTTAGGCATTTTTAAGAAAACGCCTTGAAAATGAAATGATCAGTGATGTATCAAATGAATTTTTCATTGAATAAAATAAATAGTATCATAAATGTGTACTTACTTTCAAGTATGAATAGGCACACAGTGATGTTGATTATTGTTAACTCGAATCTCAGAACTTAGCACTAAGAACAGACCATTTATAACATGACTTAAATGACAAGAACAATAAACGATTAACGAATAACCAGTAAAGCATCAAGCCCACGCCATTTTTAGCGCATGCGTATGAACGAATATACGTCATGCCCGCCTTTTTGGTTGGTGTAAGTCAGTTTTTGGATGCTAACAAACCGTAACTTACACCAACCAAATTGGTGGTGGTATTTCACACTGAAGCGGTAACGCCGACAAAATAAAATCAAAGGATTCTGCTTTGAATACATCTTCTGCAACTGGTTTCAGCCACATCTTAAAAACATTTTCACTCATCCACTCTTCCTAAATTTCTGAATTAGTTTTATTTTTTTCTTAGACTTCTCGGCAGCTGAGTAGTCCGACGAATCAGAATTCATGATAAGTATATAAACTACGAACTATTAGCAAAAAACACAGCAAAGCAAAGGAAAAATAAATCATCAAAACAACACCATAACGAATTGAAAATATTCAATACAAATGCCTTCTCACTTGTGATTAGTGATCCTTTCACAGAAATAGTGGAGAATATTCTATGAATATTCCATGAATATTCATAAATGAATATTCTATGATGAATAATCTATGAATATTCATACAGGAATATTCCCAAGAGAATATTCATGGTATATTCTCTCGGGAATATTCCAGGAATATTCAATTTGGAATATTCTTAGAATATGCCAGATACGTTTGAATATTCTAGGAATATTCCATGAATATCAGGAATATTCTTTTCTCTTTTTGGATATTAAGAGAATATTCTAGGAATATTCCGTGCTGTCTGGGTAGTAGAGCATAACAACAGGTGTTTGGAAATATGCCAAATGGATTTTGTGGACGAGTCCCTTGATTTCTATAAATGCCAGACCAACACAGAATGTACATTGTTTATTCTCATTTGATAATCAACGAAGAAGTTTTTGCTGTTTATAGAAAGAATAAACTTGGAGATGAAGTAATTGGTTGTTAATTTTGCATTCACTGTCGAGTTCGAGTTTTTGTTTTCTCCTCAAAAGATCTACGCTAGATTTTAATCAACTATTTCCTGTTAAATTACGTGTATTTACAATAATACTAATGTATATAATTTAGTCAAAATGGCTTACGAATCTTGATGAATGATTGCATGTCGATCGATATTCGATTCAGATCATATTCTCTTCAACGTTATTAGAAAATATCGTTCCATATGTGATTAATACCCATTTCCTAATCATAGATTCAAAATCTTCTTTACTTTATAAGGTCAATTTCTTCGTTGGAGTGTGTAATTAAGTAATGAACTATTTCCGTATTAACGTACACGCAACCAACCAGCTTGAAATTTCGATTATATCTTGGAATAAAAATGGAGTTGATACAATAATACCGTGTAAAAAACTCCCTCGAAGTACCTGAAGAATTCTGAAACGAAATCTAATCTTCAATCTGAATATGAGTCTATGAGCGAAACAAATGGGTATTGCAGCCAAGGTTACTATGGAAAACTAACGGAATGTTTGCTGTTTAAGTTCTTCTGGGTTAGAGTGAATTGTATTTTTGAAATCATTAACTTCGTTATTTATTCCATGAACATCAAATTATCTCCGCCCTGTAAATACAAAATCATAAAATGAACTCATTTGATTATGGAAATACTTTTTTGGTAATTTATTATCTAGATTAGGATTCTCACGATATCATTAAAATTCAGTTTATAACTGAACAGATGGAAAACAGGGAGATTCATTATTTATTTTTCAACTTTTCGTGATAATTGGATCACATGACCAATCCCCATCACGAAGGTTGGTCTCTTGAATGAATCAATAATAAATTGTTAAGAGAGTGAAAGATTCTCAACGTCCTCGAAAGAATCAGGTTATTATTCATGCGGATTCATTGGTGTGGAAGTAAGAGCATATCGGACTTTATTTTCCAGTGATTACTTCAGGCGAATGAGAAAAAAAGGAACTCATACATAAATAAGCTCGAGCGAACGTAGTTTTACGGTTCGTAGCTTCTAGCGTATCTTTCTTTTCTTAATCTTTGTCGTAAAATGCGGAAAATTATTCAGATTTTAGTACCTTTTTACCGGAAAAGTTATTTTCTCCACAAGTTGATGTAGTGTAGCAACTTGTAGCAGTGCTGATTTACCGAGTCCTACAAAATAAAAACTGAAAGAAGATCGATCTGACTTTATATTGCATCTTGTTCGTGGGATGAAACAACTCGAATCGTAGTCAAAACATGTGCCAACAAAATCTATCGTATTAATCTGGACACTATTCAAAACAACCTAAAAATTCCTGATTCTGGAACTTACCAAACATAAATAGACTATTTGGGGTATTATAGTCAGTTCATTCAAGGAAGAAACATTGTTTCTGAATTTGTTATCTTATTATACATAACTGAAACGATCTGTAGATGAGTTCAAAGTTCATTATATTCTTTTATATTCGGAATATTTGATGATTCAATACATTTACGGAAAAACATAGGGATGACACTCTTAGAAAAAGGATAATTTCAAACTGAAACAGTATATAATCCAAATTATACACCAAAATAAAAACCATGAATGACGATGTTCAGTGAATTTGTTTTACTCAGCACTGCTCTACTTCAATGAAGAAAAACAATGCTATGCTCTTGAAGAGGAATTGAATATTTCACTGACTGATCTATCGCCTTCTGTGACTGATAAAGTATAAAGAATAAAAATAATATTCCTTAAGGTTATTCATAAATAATTATGCCATTTTCACAACGCCTACCAGTTGAATCTAGAGAATGTTTCCTAAATAATTTGTGATGAGTAGTTGTCATTATGAGAACATTTATTATAAGCTTTTTTTGATAAGCTATATAAAAGATAGCTGATTTGAATAAAAAAAATTCGAGAGGGTTAGAGAAGACATTTTCCACCTTTCAAATTCAAGTACGGTATTTTCATTGAACTTTTCTTATGTATGCTTTTCATTATTTTCTTATTCTTGCTGTTGTTCCATGATAATGTTAATACAGGGTGATATTAATTATAGAAATGATATAATATATGACACAAGTTTGAACATATAACATAACTATAATGAAGGTATTGTGTATAAATTCTTATGTGTATATTCATGAATAACACAATATGAATTTCTGACAAAAAACAACGAGATTACCATGAATCACAATTTTCTATTACAAACCTGTATCAGTGAGCTATTGAATGTCAATTTGATGATGATTATCTGGACCCGATAATAATCAGACTTTAATTAAATTAGAAATCACACACATATTTTCAACGAATACTCTTCAGTCCAGTGAATCGCGATAGATATTCCCTTTGACAGTTTTTTTTTTTATTTTAAACATAACTGTTCATCTACTCATGAAACACATAATCTGCGTATTGAAAGTAATCACTCATTATCAAACAACAAACTTGTGGTTCGGAAATTTTTATGCCAATATTCACCATCACTCAATTCATCAAATGTCCTAAATAAACTGAAAATTAAAAGTTTGATCCAATTGGGTGTAGCGTTGTTGTTACTAATTATTTTGAGTGCTTCTGTATTTTAGTCCAACCAGAAAATTGAAATGAGTCTAATTAGGATGCCTACAGTTATTAGTGAATTGAAAGGGCTCATCGAGTGATTGGAAATTTCTCTTCGAAGCCTCTAAGCTATAATGTAGCTCCAATAACATCTCCTAAAAATCTTGCTTCAGTCTCTGTTCTCTTTAAGAAATTGTTCTTTGAATGTATCTAATTAAATCGGTAAAGAATATAAATCCATTATCAAATTTCTCAGAAAATATAAATAAAGACTGAGTCTCAACAAGAACAAAATTCACAAGATTTAAGACCATATATAAATCAGTATATGCATGTGAATCGGGAATACTGACGGCCAAAATGGAAAGCAGAAATGAAATGCCTACGCAGAAGTAAAGGAGTCACAAGAAGAGACAGAATAAGGAATAA
Source organism: Plagiodera versicolora (assembly GCA_037013635.1). Lineage (NCBI taxonomy): Eukaryota > Metazoa > Arthropoda > Insecta > Coleoptera > Chrysomelidae > Plagiodera > Plagiodera versicolora. Next base: position 4,748,285 of record CM072983.1, on the reverse strand, counting down.
TCAAATTATCGAGGATAGTGTTTGGATGGTGAGGTCATTTACAGAGGATGACAAATGAAAGACAGTTGAAAGTGGTATATGAAGTGAGTATTCGAGCTAAAAGAAGAAGAGGAATACCGAATAAAACGGCTGGTAGGGTATGAGGGATAAATATTTTATATATTTACCATCTCATAACGTAGGAATTCATCTGTTCCAGTGGTAATTAGGAATTTATTCAGATATTTCTATAAGGATATTTTCAGTATTTAGTTGAACACCACTGTTCGATAGTCATCGATCTTCTTTTGTTAAAAAAATCCACTAGGATTGTATTAAGCCCACTCTCGTTGTTATTACTGATATTTTAACGTTTTGTATACAAGTTGGAATAAAAACCCAGTTCAATTGAAATATCCATGAACGTTGACCAAACTATCCGAATCTATCAATTATCCCCTGCTGTGAACTAACTGATTTCCAGGACGATTTGCTGAAACGCCTTCGTGTCTCCTCGTATTGCGTAGCTTTCCGTCAACTGCTCGACGTGGTGATTTCCGATAGCGGAAAGTAAATTGGCCGTGAATCGGGCGCTAATTAAATCAGGCAATTCATCGACATCTCAAAGAGCTCCTCCGGCCTGGCTGTTGTGTACGTGGAACTAACTAATTCTTCCTTTTAGGTCATACAAGTTAGCGTACAAACTTCAAAAATGTCTTTGGTAGTTACGAAAATTGAAGTTTATTAGAAGAAGTTTCGTGATCAGAGAAAATGACATCGTAATAATTTGAGAAACGGGTTCTACCATAAACAATGATGGTAACCATCACAGGAGTAATTATATATTCACCCAAGAATAAAGAAATAAATCGAGTTCATTATAATTCGATACTGATATTTATATTTCATTCTCCTCACACAACGAAAAATATGAGATACATCAGAGAGTTCTTTGTGCCCATCAAATTGTGTTTTGAAGCACGCTGAGAGCTGGTTTGGATATCTTAAAATAAAACCTGCGGAATGAGTCTTCATAATCATATACTTTTTGAGAATAGAATACTTCAATAATTCTGGAATTTCAATATTCCATGAATTTTCACATTGTCGAATGCTCTCTAAAAAAAAAACACAGGGCAATTGCAAGTATTTTCAAAACGCCTAGACAATTTGGGATTGAGAAACTTCGTAATTTGAATAAGAAAAATCAGAGCTTCGAACAATTCGTTGCAATATAGTCAATGCTGATAAAGACCTACCTTTGAAAATAGTGAGATATCGCGAAAGACACCCTGTACTTTATTTGCCAGTCGGTGTTAGAATTTTATTGAGCGGAGATGCAGAGGTGCTCGCTTAAGGATAAACCTTAGATGCCACGATGGTATTGCAAGAGCTGATGAATGATAAATGTGAGTGAATCTTCCCTTTGGGACTCATAAATATGTTATCCTCTACAAGTACATCTCTGCGAATGAAAGAATTCCAAAGTGAAGAAATTTTGCGTGAGCTGTTTTGGTGATGCCTTCGCCATATTGGTTGGGTCATAGCAAAGTTAAATGTTTGATATTCGTAGGATTCTCTATGGCTGTTGCAGGGAATTTGATATTCTTTGTGGCTGAAAACGAAATCTAATATATTGTTCCTTTATCAGAATGGACCTCTGATGGTTCGAACTGAATTTTGTCCTGGAAAGATCATACTGGAATCAGAGACCTCAATAATGTCTTATTTTGGAATATCCCCTGTAGGAGACGGTGCAAATTTATACGTAACTACTATAAAAGTTTTGCTTCCTTTTGTTTCCATCGAGTTCGCATTCTAAATACTCAGTTTATTTCAATACAAAGTTCTCCGAAGTTGAATTTGACAAAGGAAATTGTATTCCACTCGTACACTGGAGTGGTGTCTGCAATATCGAGAAATTGCTATGAAAAGGACTTTGTGCTCCAACAATAAACGAATGAAAGTGCGCCTGCTTATTTCAATTAGTTGAAAGATATGCGTCAACTTCTTTAGTTATGTTACTGTTCTTTGGATGACAATTTGTGCAGTATAATTATTATCACAGTACTGATCACAGTATGTGTATAACTTCATTGAAACTTCAAAATATCATGAATCAGTGTTTTGCATGGAGTCATCAAACTCTAACGATCATGTTCATTATGAACGGATAATTCATGTATAATAATACTCGACATAAATAGCCTTGATCGCAGTGAAAATGAGTTGTTATGGATAATGGGATCCATTTGCATCCATCATCTCACTATTATGGCTCGAACCACAGTTATTTCGATCACATCAAATTAAAGCCAAATATTTCATTTCAATAAAAACGTATGACATAAAACAGTGATACGAAAACTTGGTCCTCAAAAAAAAATCATAAATATTCAGAAAAATCAGTGATGAAAATGGATCATACTTCCTGGTAGGTTAGCAAATACAGCTTATTTGAATTGCTGTGTTAACCAAGACCCTGATTACCTTGTTGAGTTCACAGTAGTGGAAATGAGGATAATTATAAATGAGGGTTATCTTCTGCTAATTAGATATGGTGCATATAAAATTTCACTTCGGAAAAATTATTTGAAAGCTTAGTTTCCTAGAATGTTCTTGTCATATGAGTAAAGGGATTATAGAAATATTTCTTGGAATTACTTTATTTTTGAATTGCTGAAGAATATCGTAACATTCATTGAAAACTCAAGAGTATTATTCCACTGTTATTATTTGTCACACAAACATCAGGTTCTCGTTTATACTTGAACGTCCCAAAGGAATATAATAGTTGGAATGCAATACCCAGTGTAAGGTAGTTGTTATTTTCTCAATATCAGTTGAATAGATCAACTTATTTTTTTTATATTGCCCCCTAGTTCACCATTTTCAAGCTGAAATATAAACTGAATTGATAATGGTTAGGTTACGTAAGGTTAGGTTAGGTTGGGTTAGATATTTTTCTCTTGATTCGTTAATATTCGTTCTTCCATAATAAAAGAGTTGGTACTAATTCTACAAAATTTTAATTTCAATAAATAACTTTTTTTTGTGTTCTCGATAGAACTAATAGGTGTTTATTAATAATGAATAGATGTTGATTCAAATTATCAGAGCTGTCTAGTTTTTTGGGAATATAATATAAGGAAAAACTATACATATAGACTTTTCAGAGTACACACTTCTTCTCCTTCGAGAACCTGAAACTCTGTTCTTGAGTAGATTCAAGATATTACTGAAACTAAAGTTCATTGCGATTTGAAAATCTTGTTTCCATGGAGGGTAACTCTGACGTTGCCAAATCTTCGCCTGACAAAAAGATAGCCTCGAGAACATTCCCGCGAAAAGTTCCAAATTGAATTTCTTTTGCTGAAACGCGAAAAATAAAGCGCTGATGAATTCCTCAGCGTCGGGGCCTTATCGGATTTGTTTACTCATAGACAACCCCTCACCCACATTCCCCATCGAAATCTTTCGCTCCGAGATATTTGAATGGGAATAATTTGGGTGATGAAGAAAATCTTGATCAGAGGCGTCTTCGCGGATTTTTACATGCCCAAACAGTTCAGGAACAAAACAGAATTTATCGAAATTTCATTATCACAAATGTAACTATTCTTTTCGATAATGAAAGAAGCATTTAGAAATGAATATTGTGACAGCAAAATATTCTATTCATGTGGATGCCATCATTGCCAACTTCAGAGAAAAAATCATCCTCTAACTGCAAGATTTTGACTAGTTACCATTAGTTGTTGATGAAATGAGGCAAAATCATACAGTTGATAAGAACCACCTGGGACGATTCCTCTTCCCTATCGAAGTTTTGAGAGTTTTTCCCCATCTGAAACGTAATGTTTTCAATAGCTCATTTTATTGACGGTGAAGAAGAAAACGAACATTTTCTTTGTTTTGACATTCTTGACCCTTAGGGTGAATAACGTTTTCTAATTTGTTTCGTTGTATTCAATTGGACGTTCTTGGAAAACCTCGAAGATATTTCGTGATATCTATTGTTCGATTCGAATAAGCATTCGGAATATAGAAAATAATTCGCTTAGAATCGATACCGGTAGCGAGCAACTGTAGAACTCATGTCTGTACATGGTATTTAGAATGGGAATTTGATGTACTTGGTGAAAGCTTTTTCAATACTAAACACAGACACTGAACATCAGATATCATTTCATCAGATCGCTGTAATAATTCCTGAAGCATTGCTTCGATTTTATTACGAACTATTCTTTGATTTTTCAGTGGATGTTGAGAATTCTAATTATCTTCTGATATATAGGGTGTACTATAACATAGTCACAAGCGTCGAAAAAAATTGGTTGAGTTTCCTCCAAATATATGTTGGATTGAATTTTTTTTCTGGGTTTTTCTGCTAGATAGGACAATAAATTTATATTTAGAATATTATGTTGATCATATAAAATAGGAATGTTTTCAAAATTTTTGTACAACATTTCATAAGAAAATTTTCAAAGGTGCCAAGGGTGAGACTGCAAAAAAGATCTCATGGAAGACAGTTCATCTCCGGATCCACGAGCCTGAAAGAAATACCAGAAATGTCTCGTAACTGTAGATAGACAAATTTACAATACCATTCCGTTTATTATTTCGATCAATCCAGATTATCCCGTTTTCTACTCATCCTATTATTGATGCAGTATTGGTACCAAATCACCGTGAACAATACCCAATGCGAAAAATAAAAGATTATTTTCATTCGAGTGTTGCCGCAAGGAGAACCAATGAAGAGAATTGAACACAACAACTTCACGTTGTTGGATACGATGGCTTCTGTAAATGCGGTGGGAAATTCAATTTTCTCCCAGGACATCATCTGTGGAGATATCGCCGCACATAATCGGCAGGAGGTTCGAATATAAAGGAAAACAAGATAGACAAACATAATACACGATTTCGTTTTTTTCGATCGGAAATGCATTGAGGCTGTCGGTCCTCGACAGGTAAGTAGCTTGGACGTGTTCGATAATACAGGGTGTCTCTGAAAGGGATGGAAAAACTTTCGGAAACAACATACATTTTGGTTCTTCAGTCACACAACAATAAGTTGAATGTTTTCATCTCAACCATATAACCTGAAAATATCTAACTCTGGAAACTTTTAATACAGAATGAGAATATCGAGATTGTGCAAAGCACGAAATATTTTAGGTGTACATTGATAAATATTTTAATTTTGAAGATCATGTATGAACTCATTTTCTCCTTTATAAGTGATACGCTATTTTTGAGAAGATTCATAATTGAAACAATGAATATTCCATGAACGAATGAACAAGGTCCAATTTGTTTGATATTCAGGATACTCAAATACCTTCATCACATGCCAAGAGTGGGATGAAATTCATTTCGGGTGATTTTCATTGCGAACGATATCCTCTCGAAAATCTAGTTGATATGCACGATCTCTTTTTATAATCCTGTTTTGTTGACCTACAGACCCGCCAAATCTGTTTATACAGGGTAACCCATAAAAAAGTTGACATGGCCGAGAAACTTTAGTAACTTTGTAAAGCTTTCATAGTCGAGAAATTCTCTTATTTGTTTTGGAAAATGTTTTCGATTAATAAAATATTTACGCCAAAATTGGAAAACTATCGGATCAAATATTTCTTGCCGAATGAGTTTGGCAACATTTTTTCTCATCTAAAAAAAAAACCGCAGTTTTCGATGGCAACCCCGTATAATTACGATAATGTAATCCTTATTCAGATTGCTCGGCCCGAAATCGAACCGACTATTTTGAATAACAAATAAAATTTACCCAATTATACTTTATTTATAAATTTATGCACTAATCTCGTCAGTTGACGATGTCTGAACTCAATTTTACGCTGCAATCTCACCAACATTCATAATCTACATGAATTCGAAATGGTCTGCGGATTTTCCATCCCTGCATAATACATTGCAGAGTAATTGAAACTGTTTCGAGATCCATGCAACGATAAACTTACAAATGAGCAAAAAATATGGCACATCAAACTATCGTTGCGTTTTTATATTATGGATAAACAAGCCATTTTGAATAATGTAAACCATTCAGGAACAGTGGAATTAGTTATTTTCCCCGAGCTTACCTTTCGAAACAACTCGTGACATTTACACTATCTACTCTACTTTTGTTTTTCATTTCAGTTGATTGTTTTCATTTATTGCTAAGGTCCTATTTCAATAAAATGGACTATACTTGTCATTATGTTTTTACTACGAAAGCCCTGAGTGGACATTAGAACAATAAAATGTTAATTGATAGTTGAAACTAGCAATTAATCATGATTGTCATTTTTAAGCGGCAAACATACGAGGTTATTATATGAAATCCGAGTCGAATTGTAATTTTCGTATTGTTGAATCTTACAGTGGATACGTTTTCATTTCTTGGAAGATTATTTACGAAACCCATTGGATATGATGTGGATCGAATGAAAATTGTTGAAATATTGAATTGAAGAAACAAAATACAAGAATTTGATGAATTAAATGAAATAAATACATAACAATAAACTGAATATTCCCCTGGAGGATTTGAAGAATCAGGCAATAAATTGAAAAACAACAGACAGCATCGAGTAGTATAGAAAACATTTTATTCGACCTAAAAATGTTCTATTTATTTTAACTAACACTGTCCATTGTGAATTGATGTGAAGTTGAGCAGTTTATTTTTAATCACTTTTCCTTGAACAAACTTGGACGATGTTTTTTTGGAATTTAAACAACATTCAATTCGTAGGTACACGGACTAATTAGTAACATTTGACTCAACTCATTGTTGCATCTCGTAATCTGATGAAATTTACACTACGAAGGAGGACAAATTACATCTCCCACTAATTAAGGTTGTGGTGTGGAAAATATAATTACCTTACTCCATACCTCACGCCTGTTAAAACGAAAAACATTCACGGTTTCTGAACAAGAATTTAATTAAATGCATAATTTACATTAACCAGAGGAAATCTCATTCAATATGAAATCATTAGAATCTTTCACCTAATGCGTCTGTCATCTACTGAGCAGCAGCTTGTATACACGGAAAATTATTCGAACTGATTTTCTAAGAATTCGTATACGAGGGTTACAAATGATACTGAAAATGTTTTACTTAGAATAGGATTCAGATTCCATTATTTTAAACAGATATTATTGGTTGTTAATCCTTAGAGAGTTGAGTATTCATTATTGTGTCATCATAATTTAACTCAAAGTTGGAAAAATTCTATCCCAATACTGCCTACTTAAATTTTATTTCTATATAGTGCTTTCATACCTTACATTGGATTGATATCTTCACATTTCTATGTTGAAGTGTGATTTTTTTCACCACAAAACTTTATATTTTACATGACGCACATTTGTCAATGGAATGAATGGAACGCTTTCTGATTTTATCTTTTCCAGTTCGTGTTCAATCGTCCATCGTATGAATAAATATTCTTTCCGGATGATGGGGGGTCGTATCAAGGCGTAAAAGTCGTGGATGTGGAAAAAATTTTCTGGTATGAGGAAAAAAAAAGAGTTTTCACGAGATTGCAGAAGAAACGAAATCATCGATGAATTGTGAATGTAATTTTTACAAATCTGAAGTAGCAAAAGTAATTTTACAGATAACACTTATCAATATGATGACATTATGATTATTTTCTTCTGAAATAATGGATGTGACTTTCTTTTGAGAGATAATAAAGCAGATATTTCGAACATAATTCATATTTTAGTATCCTCGTTCATTTGAAAGATTCTGCAAAATCGTGCAATGCGAGATAATTTTCCTGGAGAATTGAATGATAGTCAAATTGCCATGTAAATCGTTCCAGAATCGCTCTCGCGAGAATAACAATCGGCCTTATCTCGCACTGGGCCTAGCGAGGAGCCTCTTCATTAGCATTTCGAAGCTGCGATTGCGAGATAAAAAACGTTTATTCGCATGACTCGACATAAGGAAGCTTCAGATTCCTTCATCTTTTATGATGAGCAACATAATCATAACGATCCCATTATTATACGTCCGTGAGCCCTTCGTTAATTAGACTAAGAGGGCTAGGCCCATATTTTTTACTCGAGAATGTTGCAGTTCATGAATGATATGAAAAAAAGTCGTATACAGAGTGAGTGAGTCAAAAATATATACTGAGCTTTCGGAGGGTGGAAACAATAGTTACATGAATAAAGTTTCAGTACTGCCATTTCTTGAAATCTCGGTTGAAAATTACAGTAAAATTACACGAATAAAATAACTGTGAAAATGTTGTTCACATAAACGTCAAAATTCAGAAAAAAATTGTTCTTGGCCTTCTGAAGAATCATTACCGATGAATCTCGTAACGAATTGTGATTACAAAAACTCAAATATTTTTTTGTAATTTTTTCCCTTTATCGAATGGTTATATTTTTTAACCATAACGAATTGAAGGATATAAGTTGTCACTGTATATCATCATCATCAGGGTCACCTTGATACGCAGAGAGCACTGTAAGAGTTTGGAATTAATATCTTGGCTGTTCACTGCATACAAAAAAATACCAAAAAGTCAAACACGATGAACTATAAGATGATTGGTGAACTATAGAATTGGCTGTGAAAGAGCAGGTAATTTTCATCGTGATTAAAAAGTTTAGTTGGAATCTGCTGCAACAAAGTTAATACCCGGAAAATTCGATAACAATCGCGTAGCCTATCGGTCAGTACTAAAAAGTTATGACGCAATTACGAATCAATCCCGAGCGGGTATCTGTTCCCATCTGAGCTCGTTACCCGGGATAGAGATATCGAAACAATAAAAATTCACCGGAAAGCGTCGTATTTTCTCGTGGAAGATGTGATTGGCAGTTAAACAAGAATTTCGAGAAGAGAATTTCTATGGAATTTCGTCGCTTATAATCGAATTTTGTTGAAGAAGAGATAGATTTTGGGAACGATTGAGTTGAGGGAGGATAAGAGAGTGAAAATAATTCTTCTGGTGCTTCTGAAAACGAAGATTTCTTGCACGCACTTGAATTCATATAAACCAATCACTAGCACTATTACAAGGCGTGAAAAGTTTTCAAAAGTCCTACGTGTCTCCTCGAATTGCAGTTCTAAGGATATTCATTAAGATTCTTAATCTCACTAGTAGCATTACAATTTATGAACGTTTTTCCTGTTTTCGTGCCAGCAAATTGAAGTTTTTTCAAACGAATTAATTTGCATAGAATCTTAAGTTTTCAATTAAAACTTAAGGACATACTTTCTGTTAAGTAGCGCCGCATATTTAATTAGGATGTCTCAAGTGAAAAGCAATTTAAGCTTACAAACTTGCAATAAAAATTAACCTTTAACTATAACTTAATAATTAGCGAGTTGGTCACCAGAAGAGATTTTATACAATTTACGATGAAGACAATAATCCAGTAGTGGGTTTATGGTTCCGATCCAAAGGCTAGGAGGATGGAAGATCCTTTTCTCATTCATGAACTTTGTCATTGAAATCAAAGAGAAATTAGATACAGGAACTAGTCTGTATTATAGACAATTGATGGATAGCAATTGAAAATTCGGAAAAGTACTTCAAATTCTAGGTTCAAACATTCCATGTGATACTGAGTTTCTAATAATCGATTGGGTTTTCTTATGAAAATTTCATTGGAAGACGTTCACTCTAGTAGTGGGAGGCATCGTTAGTTGATTCGCAAATTATTCAATTGTAATGAGTTAATTTTTCACTCATAATGCTTTTTCAAATGATGTTTTCCCTTCATTCGTTTGCAACCCAACATTGTTGTCGGGTCTACATTGGATGGAAATGGACACAATAGCAATCCCGATGGATATTAATCTCGTCATCTATCGAGTATCGTTCTGAAATGGGAGTTTTGCCATCTGTTGATTGCCATTTGAATGGAATGTAGCAGAGTTGAATCAATTATTTTCGTGTCAAACCAACTGGATGAATATGCCTATTTGAAGAAATGTGTCCAGTAGATGCATATTATGCAAATGAATGAACGCAATACAGGGTGAGAAAATAATATTGAAATTCATCACGCGTGATGGAGCATTTTTTATATAACGAGTACTCTAGAGGACAATTGAATTCCTTCTCATGTTGATTAATCTGATAAGTTTTATCGTCAAAGTGTAATGAAATGATTTGAGTAGGTAGCAGGAGGTCAGAGCCACAGAAAAAGTAGGGCAACCCAAAATATTTATAACCTCTATACAATATAACGAAGTGGATAACGTTAATTCAATAATTTAGGTTTCCATTGTACATTCTCCCTTTTATTAATGAACAGACAATATCGATAATTGATGCACCAATAATGTGAGGATCGGATATTTTCCTTCCTTCTAACGAAAGAATAATTTTTACATAATCTGAATATTCGTTTTTGATGGAAATAAAATACTGAATAATTAAATTGAATTATCTATTATTTTCCATCCATTCATACTTCTACGCGTTTTTCGTTATCCAAATAAAAAATATTGAGAATCTATCAGGGTCTGACATATTTCATGGAATGGAGAAATGTAAGTATATTAGGAAAGAAACAAGCTTCAGTGACAGAATCTCTTGATCTTGTCGGCCAAGCAAGAAAAGTCTTGACAGAATATCTAGAAAAATCTCTGGGGAAAGCGTTTTCAACTACGGTAACCATATTGATCCATGGTTTACAGAGGGTTTAATGTCGTGTGATAAAGAAATTATTGAAGAAAATATGTTTTCTTATAATATGTATTTTTTTCAAGAAAGTATCAACCTTAAAGAAGACGAAATGACTTATTATCTTGTCTATTTTTCATCTATACTGACTTCATCTGTAGCTGAAGAAATTATGAATTCTCTGGTCATAGAATGCGACTTTTCGATGATTTTATACAAATGAGAATGTTTTTCGAGAAATCAGACATTGATCATCCCCTATCAGGAAATTAATCTCACCACAATACTGGAGGAATCAATACTTGTGTTGGGGCCTACATTCTGCAGCTATAGCCCAAATGCATAAAATATGTTCAGAATTTGGAGGAGAATTTGATGACGAAATGATATACAGGCTGTTCATTTTCTAGTGCCATAATACGTATCTTGCGTATTTGAAGACATTGTTGTATTCATGATTCGAGGCACTTTGAAATCGCACTTTTTGTGCCTAAAATTCGAAATATCTTGGTGAATATTTTTTTTTTGGAAATTGGAATTCAGCTGAATAAAATGATATTGAATTCGTTCCACATGTTTTCCTGAGATTCTTTCAGCTATTCAGAGTGTAAGCAATGTTGAGTTGAATTCAAATATTAACAATAACGTGGTTGTGGCACATCTCCTAGTCATTGAATTTTCAAACCATAATTAAATCAATATCAAAGTTGCAACTTTTCATTAAACTTTTACATTCAAAACGTACAGGATAATTCGTCTCACGAACATCTTTGAGAATCATTGTTTTCTAACTTGAGAAGTTTTCAATTTGTACCATCTTGTACTGATTGTGCTAGTTCATGAAAGGACTTGCTAAATAAGGCTGAAACTTTTGTAGCTGCTTATTTCCGAAACCCCATATAAAAGCCCCAAATCTCGAACTTCTTTTTTTTTAACACGCTTATAGTATATGAAGAATAAATGTAGTTTGAAGAATAATGAAAATACACTTTAATGATGAACTTATTGTCTGTGCGTAGGAAATAATATGGGGCTAAAATGATTATTTATATAGAAATAAATTGATCAGTGAAAATTTTGTTATTATAAAAAAGTGGGAGCTTCATTAAAACGGATCTTTCTAGAACCCCATGCTTTGTTACAAAAACATTACCTTCTTATTGATAAATATTTGTTATCGAAGAAGTTTTCAGTTTTCTCAAATTATATCAATTATATACTTTGGCATTGACAGCTCGTCTCTGCCTCAACAGCCCAATGCGAGTTTCTAGCAGTTTATGCAACACATTTAATCCTATCCCAACTAGTGGGGAATTAGAGAGATGCTCTATAATTATGCGGTGGACGCCTAGAGCGTAATTTAATGTTATAGTCGATCACGATTTGTCCACCTGTGTGAATTCCAAATTGATATTGATATACCCAGCAGCTGCTGTACAGCGATAAAACATGGCGGAATAGCACTAGGGAACTTTGGAGGACGCGTTAGTGCAGCTCTATTCATTAAGTGCATACGTTGAATTATCAAGCGAATGTCGCATAATAACGAATGGAAATCTACCAATTATTCGTGTTCAGAGTCTATTTGATTAAGGTTGATAGTTGTGTCATCACGTCAACAGGTGCGGTGTTGCCAGTCTTCTGGAAATTATTGGCCTTCGTCAATGAATTTGAATAATAACTAGGCAGAATCCTTTGACATTTTCTAGTGCTAATATGTTCATTGAAATATGAGCCAATTTCTTGCACTCAACTACAATGAATAAAAATGATTTTTATATCTTGGGATCTTTCATAACTTGTTAAAGACGTACAAATACTTCGACTAACGATACTTTTTTTCTTTGGATTTTATATACATATCGAATTGATTGTGAATAATACATTTCATTACAAAGTGTCACTTCTGAAGTTATAATTTCATCAGAGACATGTGTGCTACGTTAACAAAAAAATATTTTTGTTTCAGTGGATGGAATGGAATTGGAGACCCTTTATCGGCGCTACTGCGTTCGATTGAAGCACGCTCTCTATCTGTCATGCTTATCCGTAGCCACGATGACAAGTATAGGACTCCTAATTGCCACATGCATACTACATTTTCAGGTAATGTTATAATGACAACAGCGTGTTCATTTGATAAGCAATTTCAAATGGAATGAATAAAAAAAGGATAGTAATAGAAATAATAGTGTAAGTTATCAATGTCATTATATGTATCTACAAATGAGAATTATGGAAATGCAATCGGGGAATGAATTTAAGATTGCAGCGCCAAAGTAGGCAGCCACAGAACCATAAATATTGACATTGGATAGTTTCATTGCATTCGGTTATATGTATGTGTTTTTTTGTTAATAAAGTGTGAGTTTATAATGAAAATAAAGACATTTGTTTTATTCATTGTATTATATTGAAAATAATACGAGGTTAGAATACTGTTGTGAATGTGAATGGTTCGATCAAAAATCATCAGAAATTTTGAAGGCACGAGAACTTTCAGATTTGCTCATGGAGGTGAAGAAGTTTTGAATGCTAGACATGTAATATCATGAAGAAAATTGAATTCATCCACTGCTGACAAGATTATGGTTTATTTTATGGAATGAATTATGAGTTTATAGTATTTGTTTCTTGGGAAGTACCAAATAAAATTGATAATGTCATATATGTGAGATTTTGTTTCAGTTTTGTTGATACCTGAACAATACTATGCTCGACTGTGACCATTAATGTAAACAGAATTTCATCTATTTATTCACGATATTTATATCACCAGCTTGAGGAAAATCATGAGAATAAATAATGGAAGTTCGATTTCACTGATTCATAGTTTCACAATCTTTCAAATATTCAAATTCATTATAAAATCAACAAAACACAATACAACCCGCATTGATTGGAGAAGAGGTATGTCAACATTTCTAGTTATTTTCAATGCTACCAGGTGGCGTATCGGTTATCTTCATTCGCCAATTGTTGTTATTATACATATGGCCCTTTGGGCTACTTAAAACTAACTAATGAATTAAGTATTGGTGTGTAGAGGTACCAATTCACTCGGTGCCCCCATGTTTCCAGTAAATTGCAATTTCATGTATTTCATGAGTCCATTTGAATCCAGATTAGAAACCCCATTACAAAAAATTTAGTATCATCCCCTAAGTATGCATCTCCCTTCTTCATCAGTCCAACGTAGACATGTAACTAGATTACATAGCCGATGAGAAAACTAATTCAGTTGTGTATCGTTCGCGGCCATTACATGGCAAATTGTAGGGAAATGGAGGGCCAGGCCAGACCTTTGGATGCTGCAGGGTGCAATCAACATTCCATACTACGTCATTAACTGTGAGCGTGAAAATTTGGATGGACCCGCTAATGCTCGTAAAACCTAAATTATTTACTGTACGCACCATAATAGAGATATCCCGGTGCCAAGGCCAATTATCAATGTGATATCAGCTCCATTTTATCTTTGCATGCTCCTTTCATCCATTCATCCATTGCTTCGTTTACCTCTCTTCTCTCTTCATCATCTCTTTCTATTGAGACTCAGTATGAAAAAATCATCTTGCAAAACATTCAGAATGGACAAACTGAACATTCTATCAATTTATTCCTTTTCAAAACACTCATCATGAATCAGAGCCAAATTCTTTCGCCTCATTGAGACTGTCAATATTATAATGATGAAGTCATGGAAATATATGGCACATATCAGGAAAGAACTTCAACCAATTACTCTTATTGTACGGTAACTTCAAACCAGGATTCACATTATCCATCTATTAAACTTTCTATTACATGCAAATTCCTTATTTCCTATGTGGAAATTCTCTGATAGAACAATTCAACCGCAAGGGAAATAACGAGTGAATATTTCTGTGCACCAACATCATTTTATTCCGATTGAGATGGAAGAATGAAGACACAATGGCTGATTTCTCAATGGGATTCTGAACTAGGAATTCCACAATATTCCGTGTGAAGATATGAATTTCTCGCAGATAGAGGGACAATCTGAATGGCTTTGGAATTTTCTATAGTTCTCAAATACTTGAGAACTTCCTATTATGAGGAAATATCGATAAAGCATTGTTGTGATTATTTGTCGTGTCCTTTCCATAGTCAAATCGTCGAGTTATTTCACGAATACTGTGTGGAAGCTCAATTTCCTGGCCAAAACCTTAAAGGTTAATGGATTTCTCTCAAATTTTCAAATTCATAGTTTTTTGGGTTGCTGATTACGAAAATAAAAAAAAAATCTGAATTCAAAATGGCGAATCCAAAATGGCGGACATTATTTTCGAAAAATAATACGTTTGTGTTAAAATTCATATTATAAATGTTTTTTGGGTTACTGATTAAGAAAATGAATAGGAAAAATTTATTACGATATAAATAGGAAAAATTCATTATTGCAGAATTATTACAAGCACAATATGTGTGGGGAACATTATTCTTTACTTGGCTGAACTACATGATTTCCTCAAATACAGATCAATCGCTATCAGAGCTTTCATCGCAGCTTTCATTTTCAGAATTATTATCAATATTTAAGTACATCATCTGCGTCGTCGCCTCCAAAATCGAATTTTTCATAACTGAGTGCTCTGTCAGCTGACGCACGAATGCACCAACACTGCTCCAAACAGTACGGTTTTTAAACCAAAGGGGCAAGAAAGGGCAGGTAATGCCAACGGTTACGAATTCTACATACTTTTATACGCGTAAAACCGTTGCAACTTTTTCAGGATCTCTTGGGATTGTAACTAATTCTCTACAGATATAAAAAAAATTATGGAAAAAAAAAACAATTCTGAGTGCCGACATTTCATTCATAATAACATCTGCAAAAATGCGCGTAATGATTCCCACAGTAAAGAATAATATCCTACATACATTCAGGAACATCCTCCATTTTGTCGCAAACGTTTTCACAAAAAACTGCGTTTTTCATGACAATTTTAGTCAAGCGCACGAAACAGGTCATGGGCCGCATTTTCCCATGTGGCGCGATAACGGGCAAGTTTGAGTGTGTGCCCACGGCCAAGTATTGAATATATCGACCTAATCTTTTGGATTATGAAACTTTCATTCCACCTGTTGAGGAAAATATGAAGCTTTACCTCTTTGGGTAACGAACGTGAAACGTGAAGTCTAAATGACAAATTTTTGATTATTGATCTGACAGGAGTACCTTGTGAACGTCAAATAAAATATAACTGACAAATGCAAAACTTTATTCAAACGTAAAATGTGGCACCAATAAAAAAAATAGCGTAAAGTATTCGTGGATCTGGTCTTTAAAACACTTGCTTTATTTCGCAATTCGCAACTCGCGCATGTTTCAAAGACCTTTTTATCCACTTATACTTTAATATACTATTTCACTCATTCTACGTAAAATCGTTTGGTTGCGAAATGTAACTGATATGAGTTGAACCTCTCGAAACAGCTTTTTATCTTTTGAACCTCTCAGAAATTGGTCGTTTAATAGATGACATAGATGATATAGTAGGATTTACAGTGAACTCATAACGTATTTGAAATGATCCACACACAAGAACATTTCATGGCTTCGTCTGAAAATATGAATACATTTATGTTCGCAACCAGAGATTACCGTATAGATTAGATAAAGCACCTCCTATGCTTCCTGAATCTCCAAGTGTATGATCTCGTTATTCATTCGAAGCGCACCTTCTCAGTCCTATACAGACATTTCCACAATAATATATTTTCACGGAACATCCGGGATATAATATTACGGCTGGCAGTTTCCACGAAAGTGCAACACGTGATCCTGCGGAAGGATCGCAACTAAGAGGACATATTCCAGAAACTTATGTCGGTAGACTGAGGATTAGACACTCCATTAGTCATCTACTTGGGTGGTGCGAAATGTGGTGAAGGATAACGATACTCCACATACTGCTATAATTCCTAGTTCGAATTTAATTTGGGGTGATTAATGGATTAACCTGATGCCAACACGTCATGTGATCTCATGGCTAGTTTGTTTCGTTATTGATATGAGTTGTTCTGGCCCTTCGGTTAAATGAAATGAATTATCTTCCCTTTTACGTATTAGATTTTCGAGTATCGAAGGTACATATAAATAATAAGAATACGATGTTTCCCATGAGCAGAAAAAATAAAGACTGGCGATTGTATTATGACAGGAGAGAATTGAAGGAAACGACACTTCAGTAGCGATTATAAGTTAAAAATTCCTCAGAATGTTGCTTAATATTTCTAAAACTGATTTGAATATGGCGAGTAGAATCGTCATGTTGGTGTATTATGTTATCGTGGTGGAATTTGGGTATAATAATATTCAACACCCTGAAATGGAATTTCTTCATATGGTCACGCAATATCCTTATCTAAACATTTACGAAAATCTTTTGTAGTTGTAATTAAAGGTTGATATAAATATCAAGGGCTCTTATTCGAGAGTGTTTTGCTCATGAATTTTTCATTTCTTGAATTTTGGGGGTTTCGGTGTGCTCATTAATAATAGACAAAGGTAAATAATTTATTACAGTACTTGGGTAGAAAGGCAATTCAAATAAACCTTTGTATTTCACATTCAAAATGTTGAAATCTGTTCAGTGTTTTAGTCTCTTGTATAAATGAAGTGTCATTATAATTGCATGTGATAATGGGACATAATCTGTTCGTTATGGTGAACCAATTTTCATGTTATTAACTCAATTATAGTCAGATTTCAACCATTAACTATCGTACTCGGAATTGAAATTAATCATTTGTGTTGAACTGAGTGTCCTGTCTGATGTTTTTGAAACAACAAGGCATGAAATTATCATTCACACAGATAAATATAATTCTTGAAAATTATTATGAAAATTGAGCATTTCAAAGAAATTATGATGCCGTCAAAACACGAACCTAAAGAATGACTTCTGAGCGTTTTTTTTATTTATCGAGCTTTAAACGAATATATATCAGCCACCATGTACTCACTGTATTATAAAAAGCCTCGAACAAGTGATCTCCATTTTCGACGGAAACTTCATTTGCTTTGAGAGTCTGGAATACATTTCGTTCTTTATTGCTGTGGCCATCGAAATTTCAAATGACAACATTTGGTGAGTGCTACCTCGTTCAGAAGGTTTTTCTCCCAAACTCCATGAAATTTGTGATATTTTTATCTCAATTTCTTTCCACTTCTATTAAATACCGAGTGAACACTATAGCCAATATTCTTGATTAACTTTTTGATGTCATATTTAAAAATTTTTATAAAACTTTCACAGAAATTTTGCGTTTCAAAAAGTAAAGGTATATGCGTGAAGTTGAACTAAGTGATTTCTGTTAATCACAAGTATTTCTATTCCAGAAACATTATACGTCTGATAGGTACAGAGAAAATTGAAAACCCCATAGGCTTTTATAAGATAATCCTACCAAGCTCCACTGCTTATTCCTACATCCCCTCTGACATAAACTCAATTATTCATGAGATGAAATAAAAAAATTATGTACGCAAATATAGGATGATAAACTGTGTCTGCTTTTTCTTCTATATTTATCATATATCATAGTTGATGTGCTTGTTCTACAAGATGTATTCTTGAGCTTGTATTGATTGCAAAACTTATACTTTGAACTTGGCCATGGGATCATAAACGATAGAACATCATTGGCGCTGAAACGGATCCTTGAGGTACCTATCATACTATACAATCAGCTACCGACATATATAAAAAATATCGATAGCCACAAAAAACCCAAAAAAGAAATAAAACTACTCATTTAGAATCACTATAACCAATTGAAACCACCATCGATGTACGCTCTCCTCCATATCTATATCAATAAACCTATATTTATATCAATTATTTATATAATTTATATCTATTATACTCCACTCAACCTGTTTTTCTATACCAAAACTAAATATGTTACCTATTTACTCAGATTTACACTGTAGCACATTCCAGACAAGAATTAGTAGCCTGAAAGACACAATACAAGCTCAGCTTAGATGTCCTCAGACTGCTAGGAAAAGGAATATTCTACATTGTCTACATAATACAGGGTGACCCGTTAGTGTGCTCAAATGGAACACCCAGTATTTTATTCCAACATCTTGTAGGACTATTTTATGCCTTTAAATTTTGTCTATATGTCTTCAAAATCGATTGTTTTTGAGGAAATTGCATTTTTAGTTTACGATACGAAAATTTTCACGTTTTCATCAATCAATCTCTGGAGATCACGTTCAAATTAATCGTATTTTCGATAATTTCTTGTAGATACAACGAACCATTTGTGTGCCATGATTGAAAACTGCGATGAAATGAATAGGGTGTTGAAAAAATTCAAAATATTATCCTTACTAATGGTATACTACTATATGGGCCACCCTGTATATTTATTATAATTATATCTAAACATAACTCTGTAATACTGATGTCGACCTGAATGAAATTCATCTATCTATCTACTCCAACCATCAAAAAATCCATTATTGTTCCAGGACCTCGACAAAGGCACCGTCTCCCTCACTGCTATGTCCGTTCTGACAGTTTCCCTCACAGTCATCCTGACCGCCTCCCAGTTTCCCGTCGTGCTGGAGGTTGAGGCCTGGGCGCTGCTTTCTTCGTTGACAGCTACTACTATCGCTGGTGCTTCCACTCTCCTACTAGCCGGACGTCACGCACCGTTGCCACTTTTCGCACTGCTCTTGGCCGTTCATACGATGTTGCCGCTGTCTCGCCAGGTGTCGCTAGCGTTGGCCGCTGTTTTGACGGTAGCGCAACTGGCAACGTCGCTGGCCCACAGGATTGGTGAGGGTGACAGGGCGGATTTTTTGCAGGTAAAGTGTTATCTTTGAGAAGGATAATGGGATGGTATTGTAGGACTATGAAGGAGAGTGTATGATGCGATTTTGAAAATAGCAGAAGATACGAGTTATTTGACAGTGAAGCTACTTTTTCGATTATATTGATATGCACCAATTCACTACAATATTGAATTTTTGTGTCAAATCTGCTACTTTTCATACATGATTCAGCAGCGTTTGTTTAAAAATATACCAAATATTTAGATCGCAAAATGGTGTGATGATGAACATGCGCAGTTGGTCAGAATCCTTACTTCAAATTGTTTGAAATCACATACTAGAAAACAAATATTCAATCATCAAATTACAGTAATCAACTTGTGATTTATAACTGGATCTCATTTTCTCTTTTAATGGAGCATTTGTCTAAAATTACTCAGTGTCAACCATTCGACTATCGATTCACACTCTGCTACCCATGCAAATATAATCCTACATGATTGAAATCAATTGGTTTGAAATTTCGGTTGAATGCCTCGATTATGTGTTATCATCATATGTTTTGAATACCTTCTCTACTTACTCATTCGAAAATGATTTGTCGTTTGAATCTTTCTGGTGAAAATGAAAGATTTGAATAATTAAAAAACTATTTTCTCTCCAAATCAAGTATTCAATTGACGCTTAATTTTTTTCCTTATTTTTTTTATTTCCTTGAATCCATGTGCATACGTTTATTTCATGGATATAAAGATATTTATGGCTGATAAAAAAAAACCATCTCGATGCTCGAATTGATTTATCGGGAACGAATCATATTACGTCAAACACTCTAGTATAGGATTTCAGCTTCGGATGTCAAGAACATATTTGGAACGTGACAGCTTCAGCAATACTTTAATCAACACACCTCAACACTAGATCGGCTTACTCCCAAATAATGTTTACATCTTTTTCTATTTACGTCAGGAAGCCTTTACTGTGATACAGATTTGTCGACTGAACTTCAGAAAATGTTATCTGTGCTTCAAATGAAACTATTTATATTTTAGTTGAAATGAAGTCATCCGGTGTACCACAAGAATCGCGGATGGGCCAATACTTTTCGACTCATTCAATAATATATGATTTTCAATTGACTGTTCTCAATATCTATATATTTGCAAATGACCCAAAACATTACATTACATTAGTATTCTTTCACGTATTTCTTCAAGTAGTAGCAGAAGTTCTTATGGAAATTAAAAATCTGTGATTACCAACAAATTATTTCTTGATGAGGCTTTTTGAATGTCGAATTACGGTTCAGGTTTTTATGGAAGAGATGTAGAAGATTTCAATTTCACCAACAGCTCGAAAAATAGCTTCAAATAATAATGATTCTGAGGAACAAAATATAGTGTCTAAAGTCAAATAATCTCTACATTTGATCTTAATCAAATTTCAATATTGATACTGATATTTTGGTGTTATTTTTCTTTTGAAAGCTGATACCCGAACTAGTGATGCTGATAACTGCTAGTTGCACCGGTTTATATTACCGACACATGACTGAGGAGTCTCATCGCAGGACATTCGTGGGCACCAGGACATGCATCGAGTCCAGAGTGAAGTTGGAGTGCGAAAAGGAACAACAAGAACAGTTACTGCTCAGTGTCATTCCTGCTTATATAGCTGCAGAGGTCAGTTTTTTCCCAAAATGCATTGGAAAACCCAGTTTCACCTTCAGACCTATTTTCATTTATATTTTCGCTTATATTCGTTTATTCATTCGCTTTTGAACGCTAAACGCTTACTCTCACTTGTTTTTATTCATCTTCACTCAATACAAGATTTGCTTTTCTATCCCAAATTCTGTTGATTTACTCTCATTCTGCACTTTTTAACACTTCGTTTATTATAAAATCTCAAATCACCGAAAGTGGATTTCCTGTTTCAGGTGAAAAGAAGCATAATGTTGAAAATGGCAGACGCTTGTCAGGAACACTCTAACAGAAGCTTCCATGAGATGTACGTACAACGTCACAACAACGTTTCGATCCTCTACGCCGACATCGTGAACTTCACACCACTATCCGAGCAACTTTCAGCATCCGATCTCGTCAAGACTTTGAATGAACTTTTCGGAAGATTCGATCAAATAGCTCAGGTGAGTAGAAGAATTATTATTGTTATTGGTTGAAATATTGATTACGTCGATTACTTCTTTCGTCAGCCAAATTTCAGAACCTTTGTCCTCTATTTATTCGTTGTCGTATCAAGCTTAGTAATTCTATGATTTAAGCAAACAACATTATTCGTTGATCGTTATTGGATTGTACGATTATATCATTTATATTATTGATTTCCGATATCAATTGAATGTTGTTGAAACAACTGATATGCTTCGTTATAATTCCACAGTGAATACAGAAAAACTTCTTAATGCTCTGATTTTGTACTTGTTAATTGATTGCACTGTGAGATGAGCTCTGACCATTACACTTTTGGAAAATGATTGAAATTTTATTTTCAACTGCACTTCCACGTTCCTGAACAAAGGATTCTTTTGAAGCTTGCTCTACAGTTGATAACCACTTGAGCAGATTCGTTTGGCGTAACATTTCACAAACATGCTGCACTCAAAGGAATCTAGAACGTTCTAACTAACAAAGACAGTGCAACATGTTCGTTGTTGAATTCACTGATGGCGAATCACGGCCAGCACTTCCAGTTATCAAGCTGATGAAAAAAAAAATGAAATGGAAGACTATCCGAATCGAGAATGTAATGTTTCTTTCATCAGTGCACACACTTCA
Organism: Plagiodera versicolora; assembly: GCA_037013635.1. Classification (NCBI taxonomy): domain Eukaryota; kingdom Metazoa; phylum Arthropoda; class Insecta; order Coleoptera; family Chrysomelidae; genus Plagiodera; species Plagiodera versicolora. The sequence goes on along the minus strand of CM072983.1, from coordinate 4,726,005 downwards.
TTTATCTAGTTCAGAAAACAGACAGCTGAGCTTTTTTATTCCCACATAAATAAAGTATGAATGTCAGGTGGAGATTCCAATATTGAAAGAGTTGCTCTTAAGGGATAGCTAAAATTGCTATCAAAATAGTAACTGGAGGAAATGCAAGCTCATTTCTATAATTTTCAAAATATTCCCCTGATGAAATAGGGTCTTGAATAAGAACTTGTTTCATGAACGGTTACTATTTTCAGGATAATCAATGTATGAGGATTAAAATCTTGGGTGACTGCTACTATTGCGTGTCAGGTTTACCTGTTTCGAGACCAAATCACGCCTACAACTGTGTGAACATGGGATTGCAGATGATCGAAGCAATCAGGTGAGATATCGAAAGTTTTCAGCGCTTTTCTCCAGTAGACGAAATAGTATGGTTGGCACGTAAAGATCAGCTGAGAGTTTTGCATATCGGGAATTCTGCTCGAAATCCGCTCTTTGCCATATTATCTTTACTGAATTTCAATAGTATTGCGGGAGTTTCTTAATGAGGTATACGCGATTTATAATCAGATATGGTTTAGTAAAATCCCATACGTTCAATTAGCCATCAAGACAATGAAAACTTTCCAACCCATTTTTTTCCTCCACAGCTACAAGCCTGTAGCTAAGGATAAAAACCACTGAAATTTATATGGAAATAATTGATAATCAGAAATATCCCATCGATTCCTTCATAACCTTTCAAATTTCTCTTAATTATTCTCATTGAATATAACATTGTATAAATGCACAAACACCTACAAATGGACATTAACAACTTCTGGGAATGCAAGCTTGAATTTGGAAATTTCCGATTCAGTGAGTCGTAGCTAATCCATTATTACTTATTAGAAATTTCCATAAATTCCGAACCTCTATACTGAGTTAACTGAATCAGTTCACTGTTCAGCATGCAGGCTGCCTCTTAGAATTTGTTGATTCTTTGTTCGACCAGAAGAGTTCCGTATTTCTAGTTTCGCTGATTCTGCTGTACTGGATCCTAACATTTGATGTTGTTGTGAATAAAGAAATATAGTTTCACTTTATAATTCATGATACGAGCTAGCAACATTATTGGTAGACCTTACCTCGTCTTGTAGCTTTCATTAGTGCAATTTACATTATCTGATATAGCTAATCACCTACACAATTTCAATTGCGATCGAAACATAGTAATCACCTGGTTGTTCTCACAATAAAGCTGAATGCCAGTGCCGGACTGCATGCAATTGCAGTCCAGATATTTTTTTTTATTTGAAGTGAAAAATGTATGCTTCGAACCATATTATATTCAAGTATATATCTACACAAAAATTTTATTACTATTGAATAATTTGAATGAATTGTGAAGCAAGGAATCGTGAAATATTGATTTATCATCATCGTAAAGTCTATCAAAAAACAAGAAGTTGGGTGTAATCTGTCTCAGGTTGGTTTTTGAGTCGTTCGGACTCAACCATCAGAGTATTTTTCGATTGAAGTTATCGAATACCCCGAATATGTAGATGTTCTTGTGTTTTCCCAAACAGAACATTTTTCAGTGCCAAAAATTTGGTCCAACGAACGCGAATTCTCGTATAATTGGATTCCAATTGCATTTTTGTCGATGTTTCATTGTCTGCTGCAGATTTGTTAGAGAAGCCACCGGTTTCAACGTGGACATGAGGATCGGCATACACACGGGAAACGTCCTCTGCGGAGTCCTGGGACTCCGTAAGTGGCAGTTCGACGTTTGGAGTGATGACGTCACGCTGGCTAATCACATGGAGTCGGGAGGTATAGCAGGGTAAGTATTTTCTATTTCGCGGTGTCTAACAGAAACTTCAATTCAATTGATTTGAAGAGTTTTGACTTGGAAGAAACAGCAAAATATCGAATTCTATGGTGACATTTATAAAGTACACAACGAATCTTCATTTGTACTTTTTTGGAAAGAATGAAAATTATCAGCTCAGGTTCGTCTTGCAAAAAAATGATTTTCAATTTCTTCAAAAATCGCTTTTTTCAGAATTACCAAGCGATTGTAAATTTTTTATTCCGGATCTTGGTGAATTCATTGGCAGAAATGGATTAGCCATTTCTCCAAAAATCTCACCTTTTTGTAAAAAATTTACTCACGAACGAATTCTATGAAATGTGAAGAGTAATTGACAGTTTTCAATGGTTTTCCCAATCGTGCCATCGCTGAGGTTATCTTAAAAAATGGAGTTCTCCAATAAATTCCTGATATACAATATTTGTAATTTATTGAAAAAAATTTAAACATGTGATACAATCTTACAGAAATTATTTGATGAGCTTCAACGAAAACGTTCGTGGAGAATTTCATCCATAATGTTACTTATTTTTCGGAAAATATAACTCGATAGATTTTACTGATTTGAAAAAAGGCTATCTGTTGCGTACTTGCGTTGGTATTTGTACAAGCGAAAACAATGGCCTTGCATTTTTAATATGCATTGTCGTGGAGTTCATTCAGCAAATGCGTTTTTTCATCACCTGGTATAGTTTCCATTGTCTGCAATATCACATCCACTCGATATTTATCAGATCCTGCCTCTCCGTACTAGTTCAGACTGTAAACAAGATGGACTGCCGCGTTCATAGCTGGGTTGGATTCAATCATCGGCTACCTTTGATATCGGAATTGACTCGATACCCTGATAGCCGCCAATAATGGGCTGCTGTTGATGGAAGCCCATACAGCCTCTGTTTCGTCTGACGCATGGTCATTGCGATGAGCATTTTCAGCAACTTGAAATATATGCTTGTCACTATCATGCAATGGATGATATACTTGTGTGTATGATAACTGAAGCTCTTTTTCGAGCTCTTCTTCGAACATTGTGATGCTCTCAATATTAGCACGTTAATCTCTTAGCTCTCATTAGACCACAATAATGTAGATGAATTATTTCCAATACTGTATAATTCAAGCATCGCGTAATGAGTTTGCACTCCAGTACTTCACTCCACTAATTGGAATCCACGGATACAAGTTTCGAAAATGAATTCGAGGAGTTTCAGATCAATTAAAGTTCCATATACCCAACAGAAACTGTTGACGCAGCAACTGAGATCTCTCTGAAAATCTCACCAGAATAATTTGTGATACACGTTAAGAACTGGTGTCTGGATATTATGATATCCGATTGACAGAGATGTCATATTTTGCACTCAAGATAGACTTTCAAATTGCGAGCTGATCCTAAAGATTAGATCTGAGGAGTAGGGAGCATCTGCGAGGCACAAAATTGTACTCGTGATTAATGTTAGCGAGGTAGAGAGTTAAATTGCTGTTGAACACTACAAATTGATTGTCAACAACTGTCGAATGTCTGGTATGTGCATCGAACTTGACTGAGTGAGGCATGCATTCTAATCGAAAGTCAATACTAGTTCACATCTCCAGAAGCTCTGAAATTTTGACGTTAATTGATGGAGTTCCGAACAACCATTTGTATAGGCAAACTTCGGTTTACTGTAACCAAATAATCATGTTGTTGTTCACACTGGTATTATACTTGGTGTTATCTCAAAAAATTTTCCCTGAAAAATAAAAATAATCGTTTCAAATGCGTTCACATAATCAGTTCATTTAATTCAAAGAAATGTAAGATGGATTTTTTCACGATATCAACATGGTTGATTCAAACATTTTATAATTCATAAATATTGATCAATGTTTGAAATCCTTCGATTTCCAGCGAAATATTCAGAAGACATCTGTCGAATAATCACTCTAAAATTCCAAAATGAAATAAGTTCAACTTGTCAACTGGATTCATCTATTGAATTTCTACAAATTGAACTGTCTTCCCACTAGTGAGAGCATGTTTATAGATAATCCATACGAAGTTCCTAATGAAAAGGTCTGGAAATATACTGTGGAGTTTTCTCGAAAGCCATCCATTTCGATAGAGTTCAATTATAGAAAAATAGCTCGACCAGTGGCAGAAATGCCAATAAACGTTCCATAAACTCACTTAATTCTGATGTAATTCTGGATTGCGGACTTGAGTTGTTGGCTGGCTGTTCGTGAAGCGTAATGGAGATCATAAAGTGTGAGGCGATTTATTGCGGAATGTGGAAGATCTAGATGGAGAATTAGGCGAAAGGAAATTGATGTTCTTCCAAAATAGAGGAGAATAAACCATGCAGAAGGGATAGGATCCACTTAGTTTTCTTTTGAGTGCTTTTGTTGATGATACGCTTCGTGGTGGGAATTTGATATCAGTTTGGGATAGATGTTATGAAATCAAACAGCAGATGGTTTCCGTCTCCGTTTGTATCGTATTGAAATATCACTTTCGACGTTCCTTGAGTATTCGACCAGAGTTTTGTTAGATTCAGTCAATGTAGATAAATAGAACTGTATCATTTCTTTGGGATTCGTTTACTAGTCGTTATCTATCTATTACACCTGAGGCAAAGATTGAGCATGGAAAAATCTAGAGAAATGTCAGGGCATCCATAATTAGTTGGTCAAAATTCATGGTGAACTTTGTTTTTCGACAAAGAATCTGAAACAGTTTACCAGCTGCCAAAAATCATCTCATACATCATATCATTGAAGTCATCAAAATGAACGTTTCGTATTCGACTAATTGGTGAACCCTGAATCTGAATATAAATTTATTGAGTTGTCTCTGAATTGATTCAATTTCCCTTGTAGATATAGAAACAGATATGCCAGTAAGATATACACCAATTCATGATATGAGCATCAAGAAAATGATTGAAGATCACGTACCTATAGAAACTTATATAGTTTCGTGTGTATGATGAGATTATCAGTTTTTGATGAAGATGCATACGAGAATCTTTTGATGCAGTTCCATTATCTAACGGCATATCATCGATAGGATAGCTAGAAATTGATTGAAAGTTTCACTGAAGCTCTTGTTTATGTTTAGGCTCTCCAGAAAACCAAACGTTATTCTACATAACCTGACCGTAAAATTAGACACCATGGAGCTGAGTTCAACATTTTGACGATTCTTTGTATGTATTTCCAACAGTTCCTGAAATATATATTCATGAAGAATAAAAGGAAATCCCATATGTTGATTTTTCAATATAAAATAAAATCATCCATACAACCTCAAAGGGTAGAATTTTATATGAGGCCATTATCGTTAGATAGATTTGTGGCAACCGATAATATCTTTTTTCATGAACCATGTCGATAATCCATCTAATGTTTTATTCATCATCATCGATTATGAATTATTATTCTTTCCATGGTTTCAGGAGGGTACACGTGACCCGCGCAACTTTGGACCAGTTGGGGGGTCGCTTCGATGTGGAGCCCCGTGACGGTACAAACAAAGAAGGATATTTGGCAGATCATAAGGTTGAAACTTTCTTGATCGTACCACCAAAGGTGAGACATATACAGTGAGAATGTATGTTCAACAAAATATTACAAATCCTTTGTTAATTTTTTTGTGCGTCTAGCGAGATTTTCATAGAGCCACTCTTAAACTGAACGTCCTGTATATTCAGAAGATTATGACTACTTTGAAATTCGACTACGCAATTTTTTTTCCCGAATATCCTCGAAGTATTTCCAACGATATTGGAAATAATGATGAAAAATATATTCTCTTCAAATGCTTTTGTTGGAAAAGTCCAGTTTTCCTCAACAAAACATTAATAATTGTAGGTGCCGGAGCTACCGGAGTTCAGATATCGTCCGGAGTTTATTTACCGTTCCAGCAGTTCCGTTGATTGCTGACATAATGGTGAATGGAGCATCATGTGATTGCTCTATCAAGCGGAAAGTGGCTCGTATTTGTGTTAATATTGCACATGTTCGTTGATTTCCTATGATTTTTTTCATCTTCCTGTTAATGGACTAAAAATACAAATACATTGCTTCTATTTATGAGCTCAATTTTTTCATCAGGTGAAGCTTATTAAACTTGAAACTGGAGTCCAGATTGAGGAATGAAGAATCTCGATTTATTTCCTGACCTAGATTATCCTGGTTGAATAGAATTGCTATTTATTCAGGAATTGAACTGTTCAGAGTTTATCCAAGCAATCAGAATCTTTCATCTCCATCAACAATGGAAGTACAGCGAAACAATTTCAGATCGAACATGAAAGGAATGCCAGCAAGTCGATGAAATAAACCTGAGACCTGAGATTTCATTTCTTTTCGTCCATACGAATTCTTCTGGATCATTAATTGTGTTTAAACATAAAACCAAAGAAACCTCAAAATCATTCACATTGATTTGATCATGAATACATATTCTGAGAATATGTAATAATGCACAAAGCATCTGAGGAAATAGAGGAATCACTAGTTTATTCATTGTAAGCGGTATGTGGAATTGAATTTTCAGAAAAGTTAGAATTCAGGATATAACCAGTTTATAAAGAAATCTATATTTTTAACAATTTATTCGTGACTTGACAAAGACATCTACACTAAATCCAACAGCTTCTCTTGTTGTAGTGCATAATAATGTAAACATATTCGAAAATTGACAATTTGCACTGGGAGCTAGCATTGAATCATGTATAAAAAATTTCATGGAATAGCGAGATGAAAATGTGCCGTTATTATCTCTCTCCGAATGTGTTTTAATTTTCTCCGACGTATATTTCTTTTTATGTGTGAAAATTGTCGACCACGGACAATTCTCATGACATTTCTATTATTTGTATTCATGTTTTGTTGAATTGAATTTTTTGTGGAACAAGCACGAACTGTTATGAAAATGCACATTTTGCGGATGTTTTTATGAAGAATACATCAATCAGTGACTCTTTTTCTTTGATTATTCTTTATTGATTTATTCGACACTTCAAACAGTAAACTAACTTCAATCGACTACCAAACTATCGTTCGACAGTGATAATTGGCTACTGTTTACGGAGAATTTCTTGAGCTTCAATCGATTACCTCACGATGGATCTTGACTTACAGAACGATGAAATATCTAACGGCAACATTGCCGCTAAAGGTCGACAAAATGGTGGAACCGATAGAAACGACGGCCTTGCCGATGGCGTTCAGACGGCCGTACCCGGCATCCCGACGCGATCGAGGCCCTCTAGTAAAATGACCAAGTACGTGGAGTGCTGGGGGGCTGACAAACCTTTCGCCAATATAGCAGAGTCTACACTCGCTAAGAACATCGAGCTGACGGTAAATTATGATTGTTCAATACGTTCCCAACAATTCGTATCATTCATTTTCCTGTTTCAAGTCATGAAATTAACGATAGTCTCTGATTCAATACATTCTTATTCGATTTTCATTTTCATAACATTCTTTATTTACAGTCAACATCTTATCCCAAGGTTCGTTAGTGCTTTAACGAAGGTAACGAGTGGTTTCCGTATTTTGGATGTCTTCTAACAAATAATGTTTACCCACGTGTGAATTGTTGTGTTTCTACTATTTCCATACTAATGAGTTGTTAGCTTATTCATTCGAAAATCCAACAGTGTAGCTGTGTTTGCATTGATAAAGGATCGATTTCTATCGGCTACGAGAAGTAGATCATTGAAGATTATTGCAACCTACCAGATTTGATTCCCTGAGCTTCTACTCCTTAAAAGGAGAATTGAAGATATGGGACTAAACTAGGGAGTTTGGAAATTTCCAAAAAGCAAATAATGCTGCAGTGCCTAGGGAATAAATAGACCGGTTCCAAAACTCCTCTTAATATAATCTAATCTACCATATTTGACGAAAAATGAGTTTATAACTATTTCTAGAGAAAATATATAACCAATTCGACAATTTTATCACTAGGTGCTCTTTGGGCTCTCCAGCTTTAGGCTGTAAATAAAGGGAATGTGTCTAGCCATTCTGACAAATGTTTAATGAAAAAATGGAGTATTTCCACGAGTTTCATCCCATAGGAGGGGATATCCCAACACACGTTCCTCCATAAAGATCATCTGTGTTGGCATGTTATTTCATTTTGAGTATATTGAAGAGATCCTCTGATGTTTATGATGTTCACTTTAATTAATGTGGAATATGTCCAGCATATCCTTTTTGTTTCACTCTTTGTACAACCAGTATTAATGAAACAGAAAGGCGACATGGATATACGATACACTACATGTGAAGATAGATAACCACCACCAAAATACGTGCCTTGAGTTCACGAAACAGCATCCTTTGTGCTTCCAATTGATTTAGAATCTATTAATATACGTGATATTTTGTTCACAGACCCTAGCAATGATCGAATCGAATCTCCTTCCGAACCGCAATACGTGCTTGGAGTGCAAGTAAGTTAATTTTCCATTTCCCATTCGTTCCGTCTTAGCTTATGGAAAGGAAACGTTTCTATCCTCCGTGAACTCACTGCAGGACCGAAGGTACAGTTTGCAGCTGGCCGAAATCCAACAGATTAGTTATTTACAGAGTATAACTAAGTATAGTTGCTGAGGAACTCTTGATAATTCATGAATAAATAAGCACAAAGAATTGGAGAACACTTTGCAATTAGCCAGCGTAACAACAAAAAACTCTTGAGGATTGCTTTGAAAGCGATATTTGTTACTTCAAGAGTCACATCTCATTTGGAGATCTTTGGATACCTTATGTATTCCTCAGTGTTATTTGTTCTGTGAAAGAACTACCTATAACTAGCCAAACCAGCATTTTTATGTGCTCCATTAACAAAATTACTTCATATGGAGCTGAACCTATGAGAGAGTTGCCTATAAGATACTAAGTTTGGTTCTGATTCTTCCTTAAACACTAAAAGACGTAATTCGTTTCACTATCGTGCGTTAGTGACGGAACCAACAACGATGTGTTGACAGATGACATTATCTGAATCATCAATATCGTATTGTTATTTCAATCAGATAACGAGGTTGAGCATTTTCAAATTCATAGATACCATGCTAGTCTGGGGTTGATGACATATTTTTTGAAAATTTGATTCACCAGTTGAGACGGGTCTGGTCTCTACGTGTTCCAAACTCAGTATGGAACTCACTAATAGATAATAGAATGTATATCTTGTAATCTTGAGAAAAATTCCATTATTCAGTTCGACCAATTTGAGAAAATTCTTTTCCGATGAAAAAAAAAAAGGAAAAATTATATTCTCAACATGGAACATACTATTTTGTTCTCAGGAGGTGATTCACACCTGAATTATATCTAGGTGTGAATACGTGGTTTATCGATCCGTTCAGATGATAGCCAATAAACATAATCTTCTCCTTCACCGAATTCCAATATCATGTCGAGTTCCATTTCATCAATGCGGATCCATTTTCTTGTCAGCATGAAAACTCCATCATCCTGATTCCTCCCACACATAATTCTCTCCTTGGAATAAAATCTCCCAAGATCTAAAACGAATAGCCATTTCGTTCGGCTTTGTAAATTAGCGAGTATAATTCGAGTTTTCAGGAAATGGTGGAGTAGCGAGGAATTGCATCCTGCGCTGCTATGGTTCCAAAATGGAAAACAGGAGCAGGAATACAGGAATCAACCCGACCCTGAATTCAGGCGGTATATCGCTTGCGCCTCATGTATTTTTCTGGCAATGGCTCTTATGCAAGTTGCCACAATTCCAAGGTGAGATTCTGTGACTTTATCCGATCAAATTACGTACAACTTCATAAGTAGAAATGGGGGTATATATTTTATTTACCATAAATCGAAGCTTTCAAATTATTCACCTGAAAAAATGATTCATGGAATCAAACTGCTTTTTTTCTTGTAAATTCAATCATATTGAAACAGTTTTCGATTCCCCTGGATATCTTTACTCAATGTTTCTGGTACTGCTACACTTCCAGAAGCATCCTGCTCTATGGTACTCTCGCACCATCTCTAGTGGTCCTGCTGATATTCGTCTATTTGTGTTGGTTGGATGGGTGTTGCGGCCCTCGTCCTCCTTCAGACACTCCCCGAGACGAATTGGGAGCTTGTTCACCTCCAGGGCAAATCGTTGCTGAAAGCAGATGTTTGAGGTTGTCAATCTTCTTGGTGTCTGTAACTCTTATATCTGCGTGTGCTGTCGTCAGCTTGGTAAGTCAAATTATATCATTCATGAACATCTCGAATAGATATTGGAAAATTTATTATCAGTGTAATTATTGGTGTATCCACTGTTATTGATTATCACATTCATTTTCAGGTTGACAGTGAACCAATTCCTGTTTCAGCATCTTCACTATCACTATTCAGAAATATCTCTGAGTTAGATGCCAACGATACTGAAGGTTCTGGTAATAAACTTCTAGAAGATGATTTCGATAAAGTTGTAGCGTATGTGCCTGTAAGTATATTATCTGAAATTGGAATTGACTTATTGGTTATTCAAATGAGCGATGAAAGATTTCGTGCCAATAGTGAAAGTGATGAATTTGAACATTCCTTATATGGAGTCAGTGTTTTGTTACTCAGCAAGCGATGCTTTGTCACTTTCTTGTCAAAATTTGAACCAAGTTCTACACTTCTCTAAATTCTTGTATACATTCGTCAAAATGTGCGAGTCAACATGTCCAAGTAGGGGACCCCACAGCTCACGAGGATCATCCGGCAACAGAACGAAAATATCCGAAAGATTGTATCCCGAATATGCTGACCCCGCTGCTGAGGCCCAAGTGGAAGAGCTGGAATCCTTAGGAATATTGAGCAGAACGGAAATGTCACAGGATATGGGCGTTAACGAGGATGATCCAAACTATGCCAATGGTTATCTCTTGGATTTAAGAAACTCCAGGGTGTTCAGTACTGTATCTCTCGATCAATATCAACAAGAATCACTAGGAGTGGTCGATGAATCTCTCATAAACAATGCTATGCAAAGCTATGACAGCTCAGGCTACGCACAATTCCTCCCAGACAATTGTGCATGCGGATCACCACACGATTCTTTGGGCATCATGGACGAAGGCATGATGGACGCAAACATGTTCGGTGTCGAGCAGACAAATATCCAAGACACAAGTCAACCTTCGGCAATGGATGAAGTGTCTCAAGCCTTGGAATCCCCGAGTCAGATGACTGTATTTGATCCCGAAATGTTGAATTCCACAATGGCTCCGCGCACTCCAGATTTGAACGTGAGGAGACAAGTGCTGCTTAATTCGTTCATAAAGGATCTGGATAGCTTGGAACAGACTGAGGAGTATGAAATTGATGCATTGTTGCAGGATTTTCATCGCAGAAGAAGAGAAGACTTGAATATGTCTTAGAATCGATGTTGACATTATAGATGTTATAGAAATATGCCAAATAAATAAATATCAGAAGTATAATTTGTATGAATTTATGCTCATCAATTCAAACAAGAAATATTCAGGTTGAATTTTTGATGATTGAGAAATGTCTGAGATCTTTTGTTAGATAATTATTCGTCATTGAATGACTTCAGGCTGTTGAAGTTGTGAAAGAACAATAAAATAGTGAACACTGATGAAACATACGATCTTGAGTATTATTTTCGTTCAATTAGAGTTGGAGTATTATTTCCTTGAAAAAATAAACTTCGAGCTAGACTTTTCCCTACTCATTCCTCACACCAATAGACAATACATTCCAATTGGATGGTATTCAATACAAATTTTATTTATATCACTCGATTGGCTAAGTTAATTGAATTTTTGATGGTCGAATCAGGCACGAATATTCTCTGTTTGTATACAAACAATTTCCCTGAAAACGACATCAATAATAAATTATTCCATTGAATCCAATTTATTTTCCTCTTTCGTCCTTGGTTTGAAGACATGACTTGCTTTACCACATACAAAGTATTTATATAGTATGGTGAAATGAAAATAGAAATTGAACAATCCTATTTCAAACTGACAATCTTTGTTGTTATTGTTATTATTGTATATCACAATAACAACCACCTTATCAAAATAAAATATTCTTGACATTGTAATTCCTCATAGAACTTTTATAATTTTTGTTTTAGACTTATTTGTATAGTTCAGCACTAGTACTGGCAGCGATATCCGTTTTCTTGAGGATGGGATTTTTGCTGAAATTAGCATTGATGGTAGTATCTGTCATAGTTCATATCGCTGTCTTTAGCTACATGGAATTTTTCCAAGACTATCACGATGCACACGATGATGAGTGAGTACCTACATTCGAATTCTCACAGTCTTGTTTAATGTCTTGTTTTCCTGGTCATTCGAATATTTAGTATGTTATTTATCTAGATTTCCAGCGATTCCGTTTGAAGTCAAAACTGCTTTAGCTCTGTCCCTGGTAGTCGTTTTCTTTCACATCCTGGATAGACAAATCGAATTCACGTCTAGAACGGACTACCTATGGAAAGCAAAATTGAAGGTGGAACAAGAAGAAGTCGAGACTATGAGAGGCATCAACAAGGTAACATTCCAGTTCACCCAATGATTTCACAAAAAAACTGAATGAATATCTACACGTAACATTTTTGTTCTATTCGAAATTTTTTCAGACAATATTTTCTCTTAGATTTTACTCGAGAATATACTACCAGCACACGTGGCAGAGCACTTCCTCTTCACAAGGGTCCCGCAGGATCTGTACCATGAGAGATATTCTTGTGTAGCAGTGATGTTTGCATCGATACCAAACTACAAAGAGTTCTACGACGAGAGTGACGTCAACAAACAAGGTCTAGAATGTCTTCGGCTACTCAATGAGATTATTTGCGAATTCGATAAGGTTTGTCAAAATTTACCAGTACTAAGTTCAATGAGAATTATACATTCATCCAGAAAAATTTGCCCAACATATTCATAAGATATATGTTATATGAAAATTTTCATCCACAGTTACTCTTGAAACCAAAATTCAGCTGTATAGAGAAGATCAAGACCATTGGCAGCACTTATATGTTGGCATCTGGTTTGAGACCTGGAAAAGAAGAAGACAGTAAGGTCAGTTACATACATTACATTTAAAGCTTGAAGTTTCATTGTTGATGCAATCCTAGTTGATTAGAAAACAAACATTTCAACATATTATTCAATGTTGATCTTTTTTTCAATCGGCCTTGAATTGTAGGATATTTTCAAGGTAATACTTTCACTAAGAGTAGATCATCATCAGAGTTCACAACATTGTTGGAGGTTTTACTCACAAGTTCTGCTTTTCCAATGATTTTCAGGAGGCTAGTCGAAAAGAAGAACATATCATCACTGCATTAATTGACTTCGCAGTTTTATTGAAGGCCAGCTTGGAACAAATAAATAGAGATGCATTCCAGAGATTCAAACTGAGAGTTGGTGAGTAAAAACACGTTTTTCTTTCTCAAAAAAGGCACGAAGAATGTCCACAAGTCCATGCATTGTTTAAATCATGGAAAATTATCTTCTGTTCTTGGTAGGTCTGAACCATGGACCAGTGATAGCGGGTGTGGTAGGTGCCCAAAAGCCGCAATACGACATCTGGGGCAACACCGTCAACGTGGCCTCTAGGATGGACTCCTGTGGGCAGTTGGGGCGCATCCAGGCTACCGACCTCACTGCGCAGGTCCTTATGAGGGCAGGCTACCAATGCGAGTGCAGAGGACCCACCTACGTCAAGGGCAAGGGTACCTTGACGACTTACTTCGTCAAAACGGCGTTCGACGACAAGAATTGCTGAAAATTGAAGGAGGGGTTAGACTGGCTACGCGTGACTGAGTCAGCCATTCAAGAGACTTAATTCGTTGGAAAAAATGTGGGGAAACATGAAGAATATTGATCTACAGGGAATGGCTAGATATGCTGAATTTGTTAGCTAGTTATGACGTCAATTTGTTAGAATATTATAGTCTATTTATTCGAGGAAGATAGTTCTGACAGATTTGGTTATCTCAAGGATGTGACCATTTTCTATATTGTGATATTCTTGATGAAATATGTGTGATACGAAAGAGCTCGATGATATTATTAAATATATCAAGTGTTCATTTATATTAGCAAGAAATATGATAGTTCTTCATCGAACAGGATTTCAAAATGAAGATGAGCCACGCAATTTTTGAAAATATTATATTTTGTATGATGTCATCATGGTTTCTCAATGTTTCTCCACAACAGGTGTGTAGAATCTTGAATAGAAAAATGGCCTACGATATATTTCATCATTTCCCACGATTAAAATCGGGATATTCAGAATTGGAATGAGAAGAATTTGAGAGAAGAGAATACAGTAAGACAAATATCCTGAATTGATTCAGAAAATAAATAAATGTAATCAGTGAATTCGTGAATGGTATATGCAATAAATAAACAAATTGGAATATATCTACATAGGCAGGAGACTTATACATAGTGAAACTTTAGTAGTGATGATGATTCAAGAGATATTGGCCAGTATAGAATGAAGTTGCAGTATGAAATATGTTCTAGCTGGTAATGAATGAGAGTAAAAATCACATATATTTATGATTATTTGACAATAATTTGGATATGATTGTTAGTGAAGTGTGTAGATATATATAGGACATTTATTCTTGGTGTCAAGCATGAAAGTAAAGTATTCTTACATATCAAAATTATGAAAAGTACTTAGGATATTGTATGTAAGTACCTGATAAGTTATTGTTTCAGATGATATTTATTTTTTAACCGAAATAACAATTATTTATTGAAAGTCAAATAAACAGTACTCCACACGTTTTTTCTCATTAGAATGAAAATGACATGGTATTGTCAGATGAATCTAAGTTTTTCATAGAATTAGTATACAACAAAATAAAAATCCGAGTTTTCGTGTAACGTAGTGTTTTATTTTTATCTACAGAGTGTCCGGTAAAATGTAAGAAAACGAAATTGAATTCTCATAATAAAATTTCTTTAGAATGAATAGGAATCAATATATTTCAATTTAAAATAGGATACCAATCAAAAATATGATACAATACAACCTTCATCACCGTCTTGAGAAAAACGATAGAGCGTGACACTGTGTGGTAGACAAGGTACCATTTTTAATAGGCTGGGTAAACAGATTAATAATGGAAACCAAGAAAATTAGAGTTAACAATAATTAAAACCGTTGATTATTTTTTGAATACAATTCTAAGAATCGTTTTATATTCATAACGATCAGTGTGTAGGTATTTATATATACAGAGTGTTTATATTATCTTCCTTGGAGGATATTCTGAATTAAATTTCATTGAAACAACGAACATTTTCAGTAATTTTTTTTTTCGGTACGATTCATTCATCTGAATTGATCAAAGTTCATCGATGGATTTCCGGTATATCCGAAAATGGTATCAAGAAAATCAGTTCTTGAAAAAATTTCATTAATAGTTCATGAACAACACTTGGATTTGTCCCTTGTCTTCTCGAATTTGGGCCACTGAGTGTACCAAAACAAACGTATTCGAAGTCTCGTCCATGTCTGGCGAATCCAGATCGCCAATTACAATTCTCGAAATAAATAAATCTTAACAGCCCATTTAGCGAGTCCCCCAATGCGTATCTCGAACCTTGCTGACCACAATCCGAGACTGATGATAATGGACACAATACCGGCAGGATTAATGCTTTCAAATTGCTATTAAATTGCCTTTGCCGAAACTTCTTTCTATCGCAGAGATGAACCATCCGTTTCCAGGGAACAATTAAACCAGGGATAGCCAACCGTACTCGACAGCACACGAAAATAACAAACGAACATCGTCTCCAGTAGGTTCTAACATCGGGTACGGATCGCACCACTACCAGTGCTGGATTGATGAAGACTATACGCACCGAAAGTGATCGGTGCATTGGGTAGCGCGTTGCGAAATAATAGGGCGGATTATTGGATCGTCCCTCAGCATGAGTTCATTATGAAGTGGGGAGATTTTTGCAGGATGAAGTGTTTGTTGTTGTTGTGCTTGCTGCAACTGGTTCGGGGAGCTGCTGTTATAGATAAAAACAATGCGACGAGTATCAGCCTTCCCAAATACAGCATTGACGACTTATTGTCGATGTCGATATCAAAAAAGACATCGAATGATATGGATTTGGACCCGTGTAAAGCAGGTAAACATTATTGTTTATAATGTTATAGTGTTTATTTAACACATGCAAATGAATATTGGCAATGTATTGAAATATTTTCGAATTCTTAATGTTCCCACCTTTTTATTAAAATAACAATAATATGAAATGGAGACTATTGAAAAACTACGATTATGCATAAAAATGTTGTTATGTAGAACATTAATCATATATTTGGAATATACAATGTGTTTTTCATTAAAAACAGCCTCATTGTGAAAATCACTAATTTCCTAATTTTCAAGCTTTTGCAACCCCCATTTAGTAATATTATTACTTCATTTTGATTTCGGAGTGTTACTATGTGTATACATGGTGTTCATGCAAACAAATAAACCGATATCCTAGTTGACCATTTTGAAAATATAATATCTTACAGTAGCTCTAAGGAAAAAAAGGTAAACTAGAAAATTTTGAAATTTCCACCCTTTGTAGATTGGTAGTAACAAGAGGTGTATTGACACGTGTTAAGGGCCGAAGATAGGACGATAGTCTCCTAACTCATTCTAGTATTACAACTAGAATCGTGAGAACGCAAGAAAATTAAGTAATCACCAGATTAAGTGTAAATAGTCTACGGAACGGCAGTAAATTGACTTAATTCTTTTATCTCTGTTGATTGAATACTTCACGGCTGATTATATTGAACAGAATTTTTGGTTCTTTTCTGCTGAACAGCCTTATGTAGCTCTGAATAGCGAAGCATCTCTTGAAATAATAGAAGAATCTTGAATACTCCAACTAAGCTATTATGAATTTCATGGTGATTCCAATTAGCTTAAAACGCTAAGAAACATCTGAAATTTCTCCTCAAAAAAGTCAAAAGTTACATTGTCCATTGTTGATACTATTTTGGGATTTTGGATAGGTAACATTCAAATGAACACGCTGTATACTGGAGAAAGTGAATTCGAAACACCTGTGTTTTTACAATCAGGCAAGTGTAAATTTTTACCTGTATTTGAGTTTTGACCTGGACTGAACACCTAGTTTGGATTCATCAATAGTTATTTCTCATAAGCAGAGACCCTTGTAATAACCATAAATCAACACTGAAAATAATAATGAAAATTCGAACGTTTATATATGCAGAGTACACAGTCATCATTATTCAACGAAATATTTTTGAAAATAATTTCCAACACCTTTTTTGACTCAAAACGCTCAGAAACGTTCAGACAATAGGAAGGGTTGGTAGTGAGGGAGGTAGTTATACCCGCATGACAATAGTTTTTCTCAATAGATGTGGAATATGATTTTCAGGTACTCTAGTATTTGTACTATCAACAGGTGTTATTTGAAAATTATATTTTTGGTGATTTCGATTTTGAAATTCATCGAATTTCGATATGTACATGCTCATGGAAATTAATTTCTGGAATAGCAAAAAGGTTAGGGCCAATTCATATAATCATAGTCATTGATCAATCGATTTCTGAGTTGGGATAACATGCAGAATCCTTTTATTTATTATATAAAGAAAATAATTTTTTATCAATTTCTGGATAGGTTTTGCATAATTTGGAGACTTGTGAAAAATCATCCAAAATATATATTATTTTCAAGTACAAATTATTAAATTCTGGAATGAATGAAATGAGTGTTCGTTAGGTAATTTTTTCAATCAATGCCAATAAAGCTTAAAAATAAAAGCTATCGCATGTAAACAATTCCCTGCATCTGATCATAATACTGGGTAACTCATTGTTGTTTCATCTGGATTATAGATGTTATGTAATGTATCAACACATTTTTGATCGACTACATAATTCGAAATTCCTACATGGATACAAGGTGTCCCGAAATCAAGAATGAACAACCAGTACATAACGAAGGATCGGTCTCTTATTTTGAAAATATAATCTCAACAAGAATTATACAAGAATTGTGATTTTGTGAATTCGAGATGAATACCAATTTGAGCATTGTTATTCTCCATGGATGATTACTCCCGAATTTCTAGATCTCTCTCGTTTGTTGATCACATATCCCATGCATTTTCAATCACACAGCTGTTCAAGTTGACCAAAATTTCCAAGTGACCCTTCTCTATCTGCACAAACATGTGTTCGTAGTCTTATCACAAATTCAAACATTAATTAACGGAGTGAATTGGAAATATCCAGTCAATCCAATTGAGCTCTTATATAAACATGTGATTAGATCGAGAGGATGCATCTTGTTGTACAGGGTATACCGTCTTATCAATCTACACGTGATTTTTCTAAATATATGCGAGGAAAATGAAGAGGATCTTGCAACGTTTGGAAAAGTTCTAGTACTCATAATTTATTTATTTATTTATTTATTAAACGGCAAAGCCAATTTACAAAAATACATATAACAAAGTGTGAAATACTACAAAATATATTATTGAATGCTTATGTCTAGTGTATACATTACAATTTACAAATTTACAGAACATTTAACGAAGTGTGAAATACATAGTATTAATGATCTATATTTCTAATGACTACATTACTGAAAGGTGCAACAAATCTGGCACTTACAAAAGAAAACGGCAAGGTAAAGAAAAGATATGGAAACGCTATAGCCTTTTCAATTGATTTTTGAAGACCTGAAGTGACACATTAAACAGATCTGGTTGGTTGCCCAGCTTTAGAAGACGGGGAATCGAACTGTTCAAAGCATAATTGATGAAATATGAAAAGAGATCAGCTGAAGTAGTTCTGGGCAGTCGATCGCATTATTTATTATTTTGAAAAGGAAGCTCAAGTTCATAGAAATTCTCCTATCCTCTAATGATCTCAAATTTAACTTTGTTAAGAGTTGGCTGTACTCATATTCGTCTCGTTGAATACCTAAGTGAAAAGCACAATTCCTCAAGAATTTTCTTTGTACATTTTAAATCAAATCGATATTTACTTTATAGTATGGGTCCCATATAACCGAACAATATTCAAGAATTGATCTCACGAAAGCACAATAGAAAATCTTTTTTGTTTTTATTGTAAAATCAGTAGAAACTCTCAATACAAAACCTAGCATTCTGAGACTTTTTGCCACAATTTCCGATACTTGAAGATTAAAATTCATTTCGCTATCAAACTTAACTCCCAGATCGCGAATTAATTTTTCTCTTTTGAG
Source organism: Plagiodera versicolora (assembly GCA_037013635.1). Classification (NCBI taxonomy): domain Eukaryota; kingdom Metazoa; phylum Arthropoda; class Insecta; order Coleoptera; family Chrysomelidae; genus Plagiodera; species Plagiodera versicolora. Next base: position 4,706,886 of record CM072983.1, on the reverse strand, counting down.
AGGTATGTTATTCAGTTTATCAGTAATTTGTTGAATTTTTCATTCAATCATACTTTATATTCACTTATTGAAAGCATAGATAAGAATTTATGTTCTTTATGCCATTGTTTGATGTCTTTTTCTTTTATATAAAGAAAAAATCATTAGAAGCATTATCATTTAATCTCATGTATGAGCATTTTGTTGATGAAACGTTGGGAATTTCAGAAAGTAATGGAAATAATAGCTTTCTGATTGAAATATTGATATTATTATTGATATTCAATATGCAATTTTTCATATTGAGAATATAGTGGATTATAATATGGTAGAATTATTGTTGATCAGTATCATATATCGTATTTCTGGATTATTTTCAGTATTACTAATAATTTATTGACTTCTACAGGTAGTTATATAGGAGATATAGCGATACCTTTGTCGGAGCGTCTGATTTTCGAATCGGGGGATAAAGGAAATGGCCTAATTGCCATGATGAAAAGGACGTCCGTAGCAGAGAAGAAGGAGGAATTTTCTGCGAATCCTTTTTTCTGGAAAGAAAGCATTCGGTAAGGAAATTTGATCGAAATATACCTCTATCAATGTTTCACATTATTCTTCATTACTATAAGGACATGAAAAACCGATACAAATACAAAAAAAAACACAGTCATATGAACTTTCTTATTGAATAATGAAGTTTTCTGGATATCCACCCAAATAATTTTCACGTAGTATACTTCCGTTACAAAATTCATATTCAAAACAGAAATCCTTCGAATGAGCCCTCATTAGTTTTCTTTTCAAACTAACAACTCATACTTCGTGGGAAGTTCAATATAAAAAAAATTGAACTATTCAAAGAAATCGCACTGACAATGTGACATTCATTCTTTTAGAAATCTGGATGACAATAGGCCTGATTTTGGGCAAAACAATCCCATTTCTGGAACCAAAGAAAGAATCAAAGGCCGCACCAGATTCGCCAGGGCCGTCACGGCCAGAAATGAGCGCGTCTGGGATCACGGGGTGATTCCCTACGAGATCGACGGGAATTTCAGTGGCACTCACAAAGTCCTCTTCAAACAAGCTATGAAACATTGGGAAGAGCACACTTGCATCAAATTCGTTGAGAGAGAGTCAGAGGAACATCCGAATTATATTATTTTTACTGAACGACCTTGCGGGTAAGTCATTTGTCATTTAAAGAAAAAGTATCGAATAGGCAACCATTCAAATTCTCGAAAATATCTAGCACGAACATATTTTGACTACGTTTCGATTGTGTATATCTATCGTATTCAGTTGAGAACTTCTTTTATTCTGTTCCAGATGTTGTTCTTTCGTAGGGAAAAAAGGCAACGGTGGCCAGGCCATCAGTATAGGGAAAAACTGTGACAAATTTGGAATTATTGTTCATGAATTAGGTCATGCGGTAGGTTTGTGGCATGAACATACGCGACCCGATAGAGACAAACATGTCAATATCATCTGGAGGAATATCATGAGCGGTAATTATAACATATTATAACAGACATTTTCTGACTTATTGGAATTATAATTTATTCAAGGTCAACAAGACAACTTCGATAAATTGACCGAAGATGAAGTCAACTCGTTGGGGTTGAGATATGATTATGATTCCATAATGCATTATGCTCGTAATACATTCTCCAGGGGGATTTACTTGGATACTATTCGGCCTATTGAGGGTTCCGATGGTAAGAGGCCAGAAATTGGACAAAGAGTGAGGCTAAGCGAAGGCGACAAAGCACAAATCAATTTGCTATACAAATGTCGAAGTGAGTACCATGTTTTATGTATAATTTGGTCTTCATCTTTTGGAAGAGTGCTTGTGTAACTGATTATTCAATTGAGATGTGTTGTTTCAGACTGTGGACGTACTTTCACTTCGGACACTGGCAATTTCTCCTCTCCAGTGTACCTGACCAACCCATCTGATATTCCAATCCGTTGCGAATGGCGTATTACAGCTGCCCATGGTGAAAAAATCGTCCTCAACATCAGTAACATTGACATAGAAAAGTCTCTTGGCTGTAAAACCGACTTCGTCGAGATAAGAGATGGATACTGGCATAAATCACCTCTTTTGGGCTTGTTTTGTGGCAATGGAATGTTCCATCAATTGGTTTCTTCTAGCAGCAGAATGCTTGTTACGTATGTGACCTCCAATCCAGTTGGACGAATGGGATTTTCAGCTAGTTATGAAAGTAAGTTGGGGTGAAAGTAGTCGTTTTATCAACTCACTCATCTTTATGATTGCTGATTTGGAAATGGTATGAAACTAACTCAATCGTGATTAACGTGAATACTTTACCTTGCTGATTCCACTTATTATAAGTCATTCAGAAGAATTGCTATCATTCAACCTCTCACATTCATATTCTCGGTTGATTGAACGAAATTTTTTCTCAGTTGTCTGTGGAGGATACCTTCTCATCGACTCTGCCGGCCATCTTGAATCTCCCAACTACCCCGACGAATACCAACCCAACAAAGAATGTATCTGGCGTCTAGAAGTTCCAGAGAATCACCAGGTAGCGCTCCAATTCCAATCTTTCGAGCTGGAGAGTCATGACAGCTGCATTTACGATTACATGGAGATAAGAGACGGACTGGTTAGTGATACTTATTAAGGAGTTTGGAATAAGATCATAATAATGGTTTCTTTATACATCTAGACGTTGGACAGTCCATTGATAGCTGTCCATTGCGGCCAAAAACTGCCCACTGATGTAATCTCCTCGTCCAATGGTTTGTTGGTGAGGTTCGTATCAGACGGATGGGTGCAGAAAGGGGGTTTTTCTGCTACTGTGATGAAGGAATTCGATGAATGTTTGAAGACGGATCATGGTTGTGAACAGAAATGCGTCAACACCCTGGGAAGTTATGTCTGCAGTTGCGATATCGGATATGAGTTGCATTCTGATGGAAAAAGTTGTGAAGGTATGAAATATTTTCGATGAAATGATATAATTTGGGTCAGTTATCAATTCCATTTCATAGTCTTTCAGGAAAAACTATGATATAATTGCTATCAGTCATACCTATAAAATAGCAACTTGTTCAGTACCATTACTGTGGGTCTACAAAAAAAACTAATTTGTCACCAGAATACCAAATAAATAATACAGAATAACCTTTGAGCAGGCTTGAATACTCAATTGTCAATCATGAGTTTGGAATCAGAATTGGTTAATTATTTGAAGGCACTTCAGACTCGTTGGACGATTTTCATTGATTGCGTCTGATAACTAAGAATATCGTTGGGAAAGTTAGTTCCAAGATCAACAATACACTATCGATATTTTTCTCATTTGATATAACGATCATCAAAAATTATGATGGAGACTATTCGAATTAAAATAGAACTTTCGAAGAATAGTCTTCACTGTTTTCTTGGATTGTTACTCGCTGTATACAGTACAATGATTTCTTGCATATTTCTTGAAATTTCCGGCGCCCTTTACCATCATTTAGCACTGTTCCAAGAAGATTCTGGACTACTTGGGCTCCCCGTGTTTCTTTTCACTCTGGGTTAACCCTGCATCGAAATTCGTTGAAGAGCTATTCATATTTCAGCTATGCTCTTTCTATTCCTTTATCTCATTACCGTTTGAATGTTTATTCTCAGCTGCTTGCGGAGGTGTCTTTGACGTTCCCAATGGAACCATAACCTCCCCTTCATTCCCGGACTACTACCCCAAAAACAAACATTGTGTTTGGGAGATAGTAGCACAGCCTCAGTACAGAATCACCATCAACTTCACCCATTTCGACATCGAAGGCAATATTAACGGTCACCATTACCAGTGCGAATATGATCGAGTGGAGGTATATAGTAAATTGAAGAAAGGCAAGTTGAAGACGCACGGGTCGTTCTGCGGACCCAAGTCACCAGGACTCATCACCTCCGAGGGGAATGTCTTCAGGATCGAGTTTCATTCGGATGTCACCGTGCAGAAAACTGGATTTGCTGCAGTTTTTTTTACTGGTCAGTCCATGTGAAATCACAATAATCGTCGTCCAACACTAATAAATGATTCGTTCCTCAGATATTGATGAATGTGCCACGGATAATGGAGGCTGTCAGCAAGAGTGCCTCAACACTTTGGGCTCCTTCTCCTGCAGCTGTCACAGCGGATACGCGCTCCACGCCAACGGGCGTGACTGCAAGGAGGGCGGCTGCAAACACGACATCTCTACGCATCATGGCAACTTTTCAACCCCTAACTACCCCGAAGCGTATCCTCCAAAGAAGGATTGCGTCTGGAATTTCACCACCACGCCCGGTCACAGGGTCAGCATCGAATTCTACTCCTTCGAATTGGAGCCCCACCAGGAATGCTCCTACGATCGCGTTAGCTTCTACGACGGCTCGTCCATGGATCACATCTCCTTGGGAGATTACTGCGGGTCGAAGTTGCCACCTTTAATTGTCGGTGAGTGTATGTTAGATCTCGTCAATTTGAGATCTCGCGAGTCTGGCAGTTTTGTGCGTTTTTTAGCAAATAATCACAATATTTGAATGAATCAAGATGAACTTTGATTCTTGCGATTTTTTTTCAACTGGCGGACGAATCTGTCAATAATTTTTCAATGAACTTCTAGTGAGGTTATATTCTACGTGACATTTTCAAATGAACTTTTCTTGTAGGTTCTCGCAACGAGCTCTACATGACCTTCACATCGGACAGTTCGACGCAGAAAAAAGGGTTCCTTGCTTCCCATTCGACGGTCTGCGGTGGTATACTACTGGTTACCACCGAAAGAAAGTATATCTACTCGCACCCCAAATATGGCAGTTCCAGTTACGACAACAGGGCAGAATGCGATTGGACAGTTGAAGCTGTCGGAGGATACGAGGTTAAACTGACGTTTTTGACGTTTGACATAGAGGACGAGAAAGATTGTGGCTATGATTACGTGGAGATTTTCAGCGGTCTGGACTCGAGTGGTTCTTCATTTGGAAAGTATTGTGGAGTAAAGGTGAGTTCAATTTGTTTACAAGGAAATACTAGCATGAGGTGTGATCGACACATAATTCTAGAATTCGAAAACTTTACTTTATATAATTTACAGAAACCGTTCGAGATAATCTCCTCTGAAGGTGGACTCCTCATCAGATTCAGTACCGATGATACCATTGTCAGCAAAGGATTCAGCCTTATGTATGAAGCTGTTGAATTCTCTTATAGCGATGAGACAGAGGAATAAGGTTGTGTGGTTAATCAACATCATTGCTTTCATCCCGGTGTATTCATGTAGACACAATGGAGAGATCTACACCAGCGAATCATTGAAAATAAATAATATTATGTGTTGACTAGATTTCTTCAAGACATTCCATATTTTTCATCTTGTAGATCTAAGATAAAGTTAAAATTATATTTATTTTTCATTTGACCCTAGTAGGTGTTTCAATAGTTTTAATGAACTAGTCAGGTTGTAGATAATTGTATGTACATATTTTAAGATAACGTGGAGTAAACGACAGTCGACGATTTTGTTTTTCTTTAATTCCTTCCTTGATATGTTCACGGAATTCAATGGAATGGTAAACCAGAATGAACAATTATGAAACAACTGTGAGCCATCATCATGAATGATAAAAGGGCATGGCTTATGTCATTTCAAAGCTATTAATTAGTAGAAATTGTTGACAGACCTTGTGTGATTGCAATACAGAAAAGTATAAGGGAAGGGAATACTTGGAATCAAAGTTGCAAAAATGAAGCAAAATTAATTTTTTATATGATTCTTCATTGCACCTATTAGTGATCCTTATCCTGGAAGTTTGGAGAACTTTGCTATCCATTATTCACAGAATTCCACACGAAAAGTGAGTAACCATTTCCTAACGAACTATAATAAGTATAAATTACATGATCGCTATGAAAGTTGAATCCACTCGCAATCTACATGTAGAACAGAATGAAGAATAGCATTAATTTCTAAGTATACAATTCAGATTGTCTTATCAACTCCTGGATATTTATGATGATGGAGTCTTTATTTTAGTCATCATTTATTTCAATTATGCCTGAATATTTCATGTTTGAATTGTTTCAACGTCCATAAAAGAGTTTCGACATCTACTTATATTTGTAGTTATTCCAGAGTCAGTATATTTTGAAAACCTCCTTGAGAAGAATGGGAAATGAAAAAAGTAAGTAGAGTATAAGATAACGAAACACAAAAATGCTACATTGTGTTCCTGGAACCTAATTCTTAACAGATATTATATTTCGATATGGAAAGATATCCTTACTACCAAATACTAATGAATTTTATGGGTACTTCGCGAGTCTGTACGAAGGAACGTTGTTCAAGACAGCAGCCACCATTATTTTTCTTCCAGATATTCATCATGTGCATGTTCATATGAAATATGCCAGATTCCTCAATCTGATCTGTGGTCTTTGGCCAATCAAGTCCTCTGGATACAAACTGAAGCTCTACAACCTATATTTTTTCATTACCCTTACCTATTATGTCACCTACGACATTTCACAAGGAATCATGGCTTTCATCTCCAGAGGCAACTTCATGGAAATGGCAGATAACTTAGGGGTGCTGATCGTTTATGTAGCTTACATCTACAAAGTACTCATAACGAAATCACAGCCTGTGAGAGATATAGTCCAAAGATTAGGAGAGCAAGAAAAGCAAATTCTGGAAAATGCCGATGAGAAAATTAAAGGGATTTACATGGAGTATGTCAAAGCAGCTGAGCGAGTTGTTGTTTTTTATTTTATCGTAGGAACTATTGCGATACTGGTTTATTTTTCCAGACCTTTCGTAGAGAATTACTTGAAGAAGCCAGAAATAAGATTCTTGATTTTTCCTAGCTGGTTTCCTTTTGATCCAAATGAACACTACTGGGTTGCGATATCAATTCAAATAGGAGCTGGGCTACTCGGCTACTGTTATATCGTATATATGGGGACGCTATATTGTAGCTTCTTGATATTTTTCGTTGGTCAGCTTCACATCATGCGTCACATATTCAGACATATAACACATTATATCATGAAGTTTTCTGAAGAATCTGGCATTCCCTACGAAGAAGCCCAGGGGTATTTCATCAAAATTTGTATAAAACAACATCAACAAATCATACGGTGAGTGAGAATCCTTCCGTTGAGAATGTGGTGATGAAACAATGGGACTAATGTTTTCGAGTCTTGATTCTCAACCCAAAATATTGTATGAAAGGGTTTCCATTGGTTCACTTATTGAAATATTTGTGAGAGTTTCAGAGTGTCCCTGATTTTCCATCTTGTTTGAAATTGTTTTCAGCTCAGTCAGGAGCCTGAGTGAGAGCATCAAGACATTTTTATTACTAGATTTTGCTACCTCCTCACTGCAATTGTCACTTCTGTTATATCAATTGATCAAGGTACAATAAGGGTGTATTAAGAAATTCAACACGATTTCTTCGGAATTTTCATATTTTCTAGGGAACAGAAGTTATTGAGAGATTTGCATTGGTATGGTTTTTGTTGACTCTTTGTTCACAACTGGTTTTGTTTTATTGGAATGCCCACGAAATAATAGTACAAGTAAGTTTTATGTTGAGAATCTAAGGGTACTATTTGTGAAGCAGCAAGAATAATAATGGAGAACCCAATTCATCTACGATACTTTGTATTACAGAGTACAGGAATATCGGATGCAGTATTCGAAAGTGATTGGTATGAGTTGAAGTTGCCTGTACAAAAGTTATTAGCTGTAATAATGATGAGAGCACAAAAACCTTTGTCCCTTTCGATTGGACTCTTTTATGAGGCTAAAGTAGATGCTGTAGTATCAGTGAGTTGAGAGTATTTCATGATATTCGATAGATAGAATGAAAATGTTCACTTTCTTTTCAGTTATACAAGGCTATTTATTCATATGTTGCACTTATAGTCAAATGAAAGATGTTCCTGGCCCTGCTACATAAAAAAAACGTTTTTTGGAATATTGCACCTTCAGCACATAGTTATCTTCGGTAGTTCTGGGAAAATGTGATGGAAAGAACACAATGCTGGTTATAAAGAGCACTCAATATTATATATATTATGAATATATTTGTATAACCTATTATCTAAATCACAATTGTATGAACTTAAAACTAGTAGTTCAGTAAGAATATATACATGAATATAAAAGTTTATATCAATTGAAATCAATTGGCACTAATAATTATAATAATAATACTAGAAGGTATATACATAAAATCACTGGTTATCTTGTCCCTGAAAACAGAAATTTGGTAATGAATCAACAAGAATCCTGTACAATATATAATTATTTACAAAAATTACCATTAACTTGAATCTATCAACTAAGGCAGATCAATACCACAACTAAGACCATCAAATAAGACGATAAACTTCTAACTATAGCAGCACTGTGGTACATATCACGATCTAAAATATCCCTGAGACTCTGTGAGTACGTGGCAATGTCTCCGCACTTCACAAGTGGCAGTTGAAAGGCCGAAGGCCTCTCGCTCGAAGAAGAAGGCAACCCATCAGAATCAACTTGACCAAGAAATAGCAAACAGGAACCTCCATAGTCCATTTCTAACTTCACCACGTCTTTCAAAACAGAAGGAAGTTCAATTCCAAGGGGAGCACAACCGTGAGTAGATCCGAGGTCCTTGGGAATATTAACTTTCCATTGGTCGAGTCCGCAAAGACCTGGCAGCCTCAAGTCGTAGATCATTCTCTGGTCGAGAACAGTCAAACTGGCTTTTTCGATGTAGAAATCTATGTTAGTTGTACCCTTCATCACTTTATTCTGCCCTTCTAACGAGAAATGACCCGCAGCTGTAACCATAAACTTAGGGATTTTGCAGAAAGGATCGGCGTAGAATTTGTGTTCGCCTATCCAAGTGGAGTCCTCGGAATAGAACGAGAACCGTCTGGTGAGGTAGAGACCCAAGGGTCTGACTTCGCACCTTGTGGAGGTCCATTCGCCCCAAATGTAAGGGGGTAAATGAGGCTTTTCTATGAGATGTGGAGGGGCTCTGCCAGTCGTGAAGATGTTAGTAGGGATGGTGTTGGTATTTTTGATGCGGTAGGAGTGACTGTTGATGAAGATGACGTCGTCTTTGACTTGCTTGATTAGTGGTACCTGAAATTATCGGTAGAGATATTTTTACTGTTCAAGAGATCGATATTCCTCATCAATGACGATGATGAAGTATATATGAACAAACATGATAAGTAGAGAGGACTTGTATAAGTACTGATCTGATGAGAAATTCAATTGTTTCTCACCTGAAAGCTCGTTGGGTTATAATACTCTCTCTGCTTGAAGTTAGAGTGGATATCTCCTAATAGAAGCTCCATTTTCATGTAGATCGGCCTCTTCTTTGGTTCATTCAAGATAGGTCGTAACTGGATTTTAATGAGCTTGAGCTCATTGAAAGCCCATTTCAGAGATCCAAGGCAAGACATGTCACCAAAGTAGGGACTATCGTTTTTGGAATTGGCTGGGTATCGGTTGATCTGTTGGTAAGAGGGAGCCCACAGATTGGTAAAGTGTCTCTTCTCGTCGTAACGGCTGTCATATATGGTGTGTTCTTCATAACGACGCCAAGATTTCCAGTAGCGACCTAAAATATTCATTATTTTATATTTTCATTTATAGATCCTAATTATAGGTTGTTTTATCATCGTACTTGGTATCTGAAGGGAATTTTATTTTAGATAAATTAAAAAAATGAGAAATTTGGGAAAAAGAAGAGTACATCTCAGGAAGTATTAGTTCGTTTATAACAATACATGTTCGGGTTGTCGTAATTTCATTATGTCTATAGGCGAATGAATTTAAGATTGCAGCGCCTAAGTGAGCAGTCAGAGAACCATACGAACAGGCATTGAATGGTGTGGTTGTATTTGTTTACATGTGATTTTTCGTAGACAAAGTATGAGTTTATAATGGAAATGAAGACATTTCAGACTTTTATAGTGAGCTAGGGCATCCATGTGTATGTATTTTCACATTTCTAGAGGTGGTAAGCATTATCATTTCTTTTATTTATTGTATTATATTGAGGTTAGAATACTGTTGTGAATGTGAATGGTTTATTCAAAATATATACAGGTTTCTGATAATTTGTTTTGTTTTTAGATTCGAATGGCAAAATTTAGTTTGGGGTACTTTGAAGGCACAAACACTTTTAGAAGTGTTCATGAAGGTGAAGAAGTTTTGAGTGCTGGACATCATATCATGATGACAAGAAAATTGTTTTTGTAGTGGAATGAATTATGAATTTATAGCATTTGTTTCTTGTGATGTTTTTTGATGAGAAGTGCTAAATGAAATGGATAATGTGAGATCTCGTTTCAATTTTGTTGATACCTGAACAATACTATGCTTGACTGTAACCTTTAATGTAAACAGAATTTCATCTATCTATTTACGATATTTATTTCACCATCTTGAGAAAAAACATGGGAATTAATATTGGAAGTTTGATTTTACCAATTCAGAGTTCTACAATCTTTCAATTATTCCAATTCAGTATGAAATCAACAAAACATAATACCAAACACAAGAACTATGTCGTCTCGTCTAGTTATTTTTAGTGCCACCAGGTGGCGTATCGCTTATGTTCATTTGCCAATAATGACAAATGACATACCTGGACATTCCATCGCCACAACCCTGTCCAACTCTTTGGCAGCATTTTCGTCTTGAGGTATGACAGTGACGTTTGTCACTTTGACAAGGGCATTGGCAGCGCCTGGCTGAACCAGCGAGTCCCTCAGCTGAACCTTGCCGTACGCCACTGCACTCAGCTGTGGCGTTGAACACGAATCGTCCCAGTAATGGTGCTGAATCAACTGAAACTTGCCAGTGTCGTCGAAGGTGTAGGAGCGAAGGATGTATTCAGGTCCTGGACGTACTTCGCAGCTGAAATGAGTTTGAAGAAATGATGGAATGGAAATGTCATTAGATCATGATGGAAATAGGTCAATTTACAAAGTGAATCATCAAAGGACAGGAAAAAATGTGGGATTAATGTTACACGATGTATTCAAGTGTAACAGGATGTATTCCAGTAGGAAATATTCGCAATCTATGGAGCCATATACATTTCAATATTTTCACAAATATAGTTTTTGAATCTGATACACCTTAACATTATTAAAAAAAAATGAATATGAAATATTTATATCTTCTATTTTATTTACATTGATTATGATTTTTATATTCTTTTGAAATTTCATACAATAGAAGTTTGTATTTCAATCTATTACAAAAATATCGACAATACATATTTCTATGTCTATTTGTGATTATTTGAACTATTCATATATCCTAGTGGTCAAAAAAAGCAGTTGAACATTTGCTTTCAAAAGACCGTAAACAAAATATTGAACTAGTGTGATTGAAGAAGCAAACATGAAGAGCCTCCAACAATAATACTCGAGACGTCTTATTTATAATTGGAGAAGGAATGCAAATAGTAGGTACAAACCTTAACAATTATATAAATAAGCATAACAAGCAAACAAAATTAGTGCGGAGCTAAACCAGACGTGAAGAAATAAACAAAATCAAGTATACAGTTGCATTCTTATGCAAATACGAGTGGGATTTCGAAATGGTAGTCTGTCACTTGACGACTCAACCTTTTTTTTCTTGCATGCATCTTGAAATGTTGACATCCTTAAGTCTCGAGTTTATTCTGTTCACGAAAAGAAGTTTCCTATTTGGGAACAGACCAACGATGACTGGCGAAATTTATAGTGACGGCTCATCGGCCGAGATGCGATCTGATGCTAATATTTCTCGAAAATATCGCAGGAAACTGGCCACTGCCATGATTTTTATTCAGAATTTTATCTTGCATCAGATATTTGAAAGGATGATGGATATTGTCTGTAGGAAAAGTTGAAGGACAAACCCAATGAAAAATGGTCTGTTCATGTTCACAAATATTTACAAAGTGGGAAAAGTATTGGGTTGAAGTTATTATCAAAAATGTGACCCAAATGAAGAATGAATAAAAACAGCACGAAATTGAATACGGAACAGCAATCAGAAACTTATTATCAAGATCTTTTCTTTGCCTAGAAGTTGTTGAACCTGCTTAAAGAAACGTTTATATGTAATTCTAATAACATCAAATAGTCGTAAATACTCAGTAAACATGTGCATGTGCTGGTTTATTTTAATTGTCAGAAACCGATTACTATGCTCATAAATTTGAAATAATAAATAAAACGTCTAGAATAGTACCTCAATCATTATCAGATTCACTTCTGTGATAGGTATTTTTGGAAATGCAAGTATATTATTTCTGAAACGCATTCCATTACCAACAAAAAAAATTGAGGTTTCTTCAAGTTGATGAGCTAGTGGGAGTTGAGATTTTGAGCTGTAATTTCTTATTCAATGATGTCATCGGATTCTTCCCAGAACCCAATCTTCAAAGAATTAAAGATTTCCTAGATCTTCTGGTACATTCGAGGATTACAATGAGTAGACCCGACCACGAAACAAAGACCCAAACTCTATCTTTCCAACCTGACTTATCTTTTGGTTCCTTCAGGTGGTCTGAGATCCCATCATGTTTATTCAACCCCCTGTTGTTTTGATAAATCGACCTTTTCCGAGATTCTGACGTTACCTGTCCCTTGTCAGAGGATTTATATTTCGTTATTTTAAACATGTATTCATGGGTTCAGTTGTGTAGAATTTTTGTCACTTGATTCTTATCGCAATATCTTAAGCCCTGTGGAATTTTTTCAAAATTTAGAAGAGATAACTGGAGGAGACAGGAAGAGAGATAAGTTTTATCTCGTAGTAAGATAGACGATGGCTGAAATCTAGAAACTTGACAAAAAGGTTATCTTGGCATTGAATTATTTGCCAATACGTTTCAATATTTTCTGCTGTTGCATCAAATTTGTATCAAAAAACTGTTACTTCCTACTAAGATTTCTTCAATAGACATAGCTCATACTCATTTAAATCGATGAAAAATCAAGAAAGAAAATTCTTGTGAGTGATATACAGGAAATATATTTTTGAATAGTATATCTGGTTTGTTATAAGGTAACAATACATTTTCTTACCCTTCTGACATCCATGATCCAGCTAGGAGTTCTAAATTGGTTTCAACGACTGTTTTGTGGTCTTCGTAAGATGCTAAAGTAGAGAGCTTTCCACATTGGGAGCTATCAGATGTGGTTAAGTCAACTAAAAAAAATTATGGTAATAATAGATAATATTCTTCAATAGTCATGACATTTCTTTATCACTATTGATATTTTCAATCATCAAATCTTGATGAATTCTGCACATTAGATTTTGAGTAAAATATACGTAGAACACGAAGCATCTTAAGAAAATATAGATCCGGGGCGTACAGAAGAGAACAAAGTAAATAACACTCCCTTTCAATCATCATTCATCATATTCGAAACAAATTAGTATATGGAAACATATGATTCAAGTAATTATTTTCTCTGTCAAAGTTCCTTGAATATGTCAAAGTGTTTTCTCATTACGTCATTGATTTAAGACATACATCACTTTAATTGGGACCAGCATTATAGGCATCATTAGAGGCATGCTGGGAACAGTTTTTTTAGGTATATTTACATATATTGTATTGTAGTTTTGTATCTCATTATTCATTCAATAGAAGATATTTTTCTCGAAATACCAACTTGTTTATTAATGAAACCACAGCATTTGCTTTTCTTTTGTTACCCATGTTCACATGTGGCAACCATAAACATTCAACATTTACATAAGCCCAGAAGAAAAATAAAACTGGGCCTACTGTTTGCTTTGACTATTTCCAGCGAACGTACTTATTATTTTTTCGAATTGACAGCTAGTCCAATTAGAAGCATTAACAATACTTTTTGTTTCAACACTTAGTGCGTTACCAGGAAATTTCGACAGACAGAATGAACTGTGAGCCATTTTGAGTGATGAAGAGCGGAAGTTATCTGTCAATCAAGTGAACTCATTATATTCATGACAAATGTTGTAGAATGTATTGCTTCTCACTGTATGTATGGAAAAGACAATATCCATAGAGATAATAAAATTACGAACTAAGGAAATTTACGAATTCGGAGAAGGATGCAGAAGGATGCTGAAATATTCAAAATCATGTACCATTGATAATGGTATAATGGAATAATGCTCGAATCACATATAGGCAAAATTTCAGGCAAGAAATATAGAATTGAAAGAAATTCTTCATGATGTTCTATATCTTTTTGATACGTGAGTATTTTGTTTTTTTTTTTTGATGTAATGTGAAAATCATAATCAAAAAATACTTTTCAATATATCATTTCCTGTTTCCGGAAACATATCTCCAGATAGATTTTTCCACAGCTGATTCTTTTTTTTTTCTGTTTATTTCTATATTTATGTTATTCTTTGTTCTCAAAATAAATAAATCTATAAACCCGTATAAGGAAATCGATTTTCTGGTACTCTCGCGAACCTGCAAGGGGTCTGGTTTCTTTCCAACATTTCATTAAAAGTGCCATTCGTGAAAACCATTTCGAATTTATGGCTATTGAAATACAGGGCCGTACTGATGGGTAATATCCATACATATCATTCGTTTTTTAGGTGATCATAAAAAAATTATACTTTTGATAAGTAGCTAATTTAAAAAGGACGTATTCCTTTGAACCATATCGAATTGATGAATATTGAAAACATGGATTAGCATGTTTCGAAAGTGTTTTGGAAATGATCATATTGATTGAAAATTATTTGAATCTTCACGAATAGTACATTTACTACAACTTTGTTGATTCCAATTTTATTCCCAATATAATTCTGATCGATTTTTTTAAATATTTCAATAGTATCTTCATATTACTCTATTTGCAACTTTTAATTTTATTTTTGTCACGGTGATTTCCCATAATTCCTTAATTAATCTGAATTGAAACGTGTCCAATAACTTGCCATTTGTCAAGATAAGTTTTATTTCTGTAAAAGTGAAAATATTTACTTATTTATGTTTGGATCCGATACTGTTAGGTGGAACTTGAAACGAGAGTGTTCAAAGAACCAGACAGAGGTAGTTTGAGATTGATTTATGGTTATATTAAGAGGGGGAGTTTTAAGATGACAGACATCCAGCTGGACTGAGAAACAGTAAATCATTTCGGAACTGTCAAATCACGAATTGTACAATTCAAATTATCCACACTGAAAATATTGCTTCATGAATGAACGCTTAGTATGGGCTGGTCCAGACACCAATACAACTTATTTTTGAACTTTAGGTGTTTATTGAACTCCAAACGGTTTATGGTTGATATATTTTTCGAACCTGAATATAATCTTCAGTATTTCACTCATATTGAACTTGAGAAATAGTAATTTCAAATTTAGTTCTCAGTTCTCGAATTGAACAATGTTTCTGTGGTCATTTTAGTACCTATACATAAAACTTGGAACATAAAATTCAGGTCAATCATATGAAATTATGTTGATTCGACTTCCTGAAAAATAAATCATTCGCACAATTGCAAAACATACATATTTGAATAGAACTTTTGTAATTCCTGCCTTCTGATTTTGCAATTCTCATGTCTTCATAAAAAACTAACCAATCCCAAAATTGTTCGATGTCCGAAATCAGATAATAAAAGTCTATAAGCTATGTTAACTTGATCGAAAATATTGCTAGAGGAGTTGCAATTGAAATTTGTTTGAAATGAAAATTCAATCAAATAACTGGGAATATTGACAAAGCATGATGAATTATGTCCTGTACTTACCGAAGAATAAAATAAAACACGAAACCCACCACATTTTGCGAGTGAATGAAAGCGAACCGCCAAAAATTTGAATTGTAAATTGGATTCTCGTCAGCGCATGGCAAGAGAACTAGCAGAAACAGAGACCGAGCTTTCGTGTTCGTCTTCGGCCGCAGAATGCCCAAATGTTTGTCTGACTAGGGCAATAAGGATCTTGATGCCTTTTTGGATGGTAGGATATGTCAGTGGCGCCGGAAGTCCCACAAAAAACTCTTTCCGAATTATCGTACTCACCAGTCAATCTAAAGAGTCACGTGACTTGTTTTGTTCTACTGGAACCATTGACAGCTTACAGCTAATCATTTATAAACTGATTTGTTTTTTTTACATATTGACCATAAGGAGTATGGTTTGATTGGATAAATTTGATTATATCCATTTGATGGTACCAACCAAACGCATTCTAGATCTCAGTAACGTGAAACTTCAATCAGTTTGCGATATCCCATGGTTACATCAATTCTCCACGTAGTCATGATAAAATCAATCATGAGGAGCCATATCCCAGATTTTCATTTCACAGACGTTGCCACAATGAAAATTATTGGGTATGACAAGACAATTCGATTCGATTGGTCCTCTTCACCTCTTCAAAGTATATTTTTTCAACCAACTCCCCATAAGTTGACACTTGTGTGGGATGAAGAAGGGTGGGCCCTACAGTTCATAGTTGAATCCGAACCACTTCGGGGAAACGGGAACTTAAATGATAACATATTGTTGAATGTGAATATGATTTCCAACATATCTATTAGTCATCTAGTATCCATCTTGAATTTCAATAATAAATAATGATCAAGTGTTTCGATACGCCACTGCTTTTTCTTTATGCTTCTCCACAGGAGTGCGAGTGGATCCGGAACATGCTGGTTGGATTCTTGGATTGTTGTACGACCTAAATGTTGACTTTTTAATTAGATGTCATACTTTTACAAGATGGTGATAAATCATTGATGGGTACCTGTCATTTGAATTTGTTATTTTTTTTGTACGTATTTTTTAATACATTTACATATTTATTCGGATGGATATGTCAATGAGAATTTTATATTTTACTTATATTGCAGAATCCTATTTTTATATTGATTAACAGGCTGTTCGTTTTTCGAATGCCACTACGGGATCTTGCTCTTCCTAAGAGATATGAATTTTGTTCAGAGTTGCAATTGGGGCAAATTTTTGACAATTTCGCTAGATGTCTTTACATTCCTAATTTATAGTCATTTTGATTTGCCTGGAAGTTTGAAAATTCTGACTTCCGTTGGAAGATCGTTTTGAACCTAGTACTAGTCCGTGAAAGATAGACAATATTTGAAATTGAACTTTGACTCCACTTGCGTCATCTCTTAGAATATCAGAAAACTAAGGAAAGGAGTCTGTTCGCTGTAAACATACACTTGTTCTAATCAGGCAGTATAGATGCCGACACTATAGTTCAGACAACTTTTTTTGTGAATGCAATATATCTATATTTTTCCTTCAGAAAATGTGATTCGAAAAATCCAATATGTTCTATATCGATAAAACATCAATGTAAAATAACCTATCGGAATAACGCATGTTAGACTCCTGCATACAAAATTATAATTTCTGTAGTAGAAAATCAGATATGACATGGTCTGGAAAACTCAGTGAATTTCTTCTAGTTCAGCTTTCCACCACGAGATGTCACGATCTGCACGATTGGGAAACTCAGTTTTCACTTGACGATAAAGAGAAAAGTGATTCTGTAAAGTACTTTCAACAGCAGTAAATCTCGAATCTGAAACCTTGTGATGGGCGGTGTTACATTCTATTTTTCGTTTAACGTGCTGAATTACCTTTTCAGTGCACGGATCCGATTTATCGTTATATGTATAATTCAGACTCTATCGCATTGCACAAACTTTGGCCTAAATACAATGATAAGTAAGTTTTCCGAGTTTTTTCCGTATTAAAAATTGGGAATTGTATTTTTACTTTGAATCTGAATTGAGGAGAAGTTCTATTGGAAATCCATTCTTCATCAACCTACTTGTTGCCTCGAAAGAACAGATTGACTGTAAAGAAAACTGTTTGAACATTTTTTTGCTTGTATGTTAGTAAATCATGAATTCTTGTCCAAAGTGGAAATTTTCATATTGCGCTAGTTTACTCTGGATATATGGTGTTTGTCTGTAGACTTACCTGAAAAAAAGAGGTTGACATGTTTCTACGGAATTTGTCGAATCAAAATGCAAAAAAGTGGTTCCGCCCGGGATCGAACCGGGGACCTTCTGCGTGTAAAGCAGACGTGATAACCGCTACACTACGGAACCGTTTTTTTTTAACATAAATAAAAACATATGAATAGTAACCAGAACATATCACTAAAATAAAACCTGATCATACATAATAAAAGTGTATTGATTATGGAGAGAGTGGGATTTCATCGCATGGTCGTTACAATAATTTCCAACAAAATCTGGATACCAGAAACTATCACGGACTTCTAGTGAGAACAAACCTTTTACCTGTTCACAAAGTTGTAAGCACCTTCTCAGTACTGTTCATGAAAAATTTTGAAAGAAAAACAGTGTATAACTAGATGTGAAGTAAACTTCTTATCTTCATTGGAATACGAAGAAAATATATTAGAACTTTCAGTTCGTAGCTGATTTGTCATTTCATTTATTGATGAAGCCTTTTATATGTGAAACATTGAAAATTATACTTCGCTCAGTATCTGAGTATTGCATCCTGTTTAATTTTCAAATCATTCATGCTTCCTGATATCATTACAGCTGTCGAATTTGATTCTTCCTTTCATAAGACTCAACACCAATAAAAGTGTATCGCTTCTTGGAGCTGTATCAAATATTCCGCAATAAAGTATTCCAATTTTATCGTGTGACGATTTTCAATGAACCTCTCCCCCAACCTCCCTTGCTTGCAGCGATATCCAAGAAAGCGTGAATATTCGGCTCGCAAAGTAAATTTTTAATATTTTCCTTATTAAAAAGCTGCTGAATTATGTATACAGCAAACTCAATTAGAAGAGCATGAAAGACGCACCAAGCTCGCCGCATTTAAAAATACATACAATCCCGTGCCGGCGAATGATATTTTGCATCGGAATGAAGCAATCAAAACTTCTTTTCCTTTCCTCCTAACTAGCATATCTTATATACACATATACACCATTATAGATTTTTTTTCGAGTTAGGGAAAGCTGAGACGACCAAGAAATTGTTGGTCTTTCGAACCGGCCCAAGACTGTTTTTCCGCGCTCGAGATTTGTTTGGTCGACGTCGGATTGACTAGAGGGTGAAAAAAAGCGAGGGTGGCTTCGTTAGGGTAAAAAAATAGTAGATTTGCATTCTTGAGACTTCACAGGAATTCGTAGTCGGCGATTGCTGAAATTTATTTTTTGTCCTGAAAGGAAACTGGAATGTTGTTAGCAGCAACAAACTGTGAGAAGTGGGATGAAAAGGAAGCTGTGGAACAATATAGTAGTATCGTTAGTTGTCGATCCAGAAATATGAGGAGATATATATTTTTCTCAATATCATTTAGAGGAAAATTCACTTTCAGATTCAATCCTTAGATGTTACCGGTTTTCCTGAAAATGATCGTTGTCTTACGGAATTTGTCCTTAAATCACACCTTTATTTTTGTGTTCCTTATTGCGGATGTTCTAATCGAAAGTTTTCGTTGAAATATTCGATGTACTCAAGTATGACCGAATTCATTTCAGTGTATTTTAGTTTATCCATTTGTTTCAAATTCAACGAAAACCAATTCAATGAAATTGAAGTCCATTCAACTTCTGATTATGTATGAGAGAACGTAATACAGGATCCTAACCAAATAATTTGATGAAATAATAATCAAAATCATGGTAGTATTATTTGAAAAATGTTCATAGTTTATTAGAACATTTATAAATAACGTAGAACATAATTTTAGGACTTCTACTTCTACGGTATTTTTTCTGCTGAATACTCTGTATTTTCCAGTTTGATGTGAAAAATCGTTATTCTACGAATCAGTCCATATATGTTGAATCCAGAATCTTGACAGGCCATTCCACTAATATACCTGACCAGAATTGTTTATGTTTCTTCGATTTATTGTACACGACAAGTGATACAAATTTCTTATTGCATCTGTAACTTGTTATATCTACCCTTCTACCCTGTATTATGTTTTTTCAAATGAAAGATGTGTCTGATTTACTGAATGTTAAACTACACTGTACATATTGATAATCAGATTTTTTTCGGAAATGACATTTTCCGTTTATGGCATCAATGTATGAACAAATTCCAACAACAAAAATGAGTTTTTGTTGATTTCAGCACAGTACGAGCACGAAAAGGACTGGCATCGAATTAATTTTCTCTTCCCTCGAAAAAACGGCTCAACAATACGACATTGTCGTACATAAATGAAACTTTTAATGAAAGAAGTTTTCATTAAACTCTGAATTTCCTCATCCAAACTCAAGAAATATGGCAACGCTACGAGCATCACAAAGAAAAGTCGTTAGTTTTAATGTGTAACACGCTTTTTTTAAGTCTCCGTACGAAATTTTATATCTCGCGAGAACAAAACCCGATTCCTCATTTCGCCTGGGGTGAAAAAAAAAGCAGGGGTGAGCCGTGAGGGTGCAAAAAATGAAGGGCGAGCTTTTTTATTGTGCGGCGTTTTCGATCGGCAGCTCGAGGGGAATCAATCGATGGGATATTTTTCGATTTTTGATGCACCGGGCCTTTTTTCAGACCTTGGCCTAGGTTAGGTAGTCTGTTTTTTACCTTTGCCATGGGTGCCTCGGTCGTGAAAACGTTTGCACTTTTTAAAACCAAAGAAAAATGTTCAGGGCTCTGCCAAAATCAACGCTGAATTATTAAAAAGGTATGTCATTTCAATTTTATGTTGGACAACAATTAGTTTACTTCAATTGAACAAATGACTCTTCTGCTTGAAACTATTGTTGACAGAATTGACACATAACATCAATACATTGTTCATATATTACCGCCATAAGTACGACATAATTCGTTGAAAATTTGTTCTACAATCTACAACGGAGACAATTTTGAACATATAATGGACACATAAGTCATTCAACTATCACTGCTGCTTCAATCGAAGCCGATATACAAAATATCAAATATTGAAAAATAATCCAATTGAGAAATTTGGCGACAGTGGCTCCGAATTAAATAATTCAGCACTCATCAATAGTGATCGTTTCCCCGTACATGACTTTTATTATTTTTATCATAATAAATAAACTGATTCTTTCCGATATAATTCATTGTGAAGTTAGTGATTTTCACTATTTTTTCTAGCATGATTTTGGTGAAGATTGAACAGCTATGTGGACAGTTCATTAGAGTTCCATAACATTCGAAGATCTATCATTTTTATATAAATGAAAAACGATTGAAGATTGATCTACTCAATATTAGGAAGTTTGTCATCCGAATATTTCGTTATTCGTCACTATTTTACAGAGTGAATTCAATTAAATATTTATTGGATTACTGAATCAAATTGTCACACTGTTTATGTTAATATTTTTGATTAACATAAACATATAATTTGAGAAATACAATGTTGACCTCAGAATTTATTCTTGATAAACCATTCCTTTGACAGTAATCTGACATATAACAAAGCATTATGGAGAATTTCAACAGAATCAATTTCATTTCATATACATGTACCGGATGATACAACATAAGTGTATCTCAGGAATTAATAATTTAGAAGAATCAGTTTGAGGAAACATTCTTATGAAGAAGTTGAGCAAGAAAAATTTCTGATAATATTTTATCGTACATCCACATAATAAAAAAATACATATATTCTTTGAAAATTTCGAGGATGAAGTCTCCTTTAAAGAATTTGGGGATTTTAGCTGTGAGAATGGTGTATTTTGTTGAGGCTAAGCTGAGATATCTTGATTTTCAATGTTTTATTGTTTCTATTGTCAACCTAGCAGTTGATTATTATCATTTGAATCATCACTATTGAAACTCATCGATTCCGTTCAATGTCGTCAGTGTTAATATTTATCGGTCCAGGTATACTCCAATCGAATGAAAAGGGTCTATCAATAGTTTTTTTTGTTAGCTCACATCGTTGCGGATCTGCAACGGATGTTGATGAATCGAAACCTAATTCTGTAGGTATACAGAATTTGCGGAGGACTGAAAAGGGGTTGCTCGCATATATTTACATATTTAAGAAAGGTTATACGCTTCCATTGATTTCAATATCCTGTAGGAAATAACTCGAACGGAAAATACTATTCTAGTAAATGGCTGATGGATGGAATATTATGCGATGCAGTTTTTTTCAACGGAGGTAAAACATTGCGCTAAGCCTCAAGGTGTGTTCTTGAATATAGTATGATTATAATCTTTTTTGAATACAGGTATGAGCCAGTAGGGTGATAATGTAAAAAATGGAACAATAAATTTTATGAAACTTCAGGCAACATCAGAAATGAAATCAGTTGTGCAATACGAGAAGATTCTCTAGATTATTCATTCATATATTTTTCCAAGAGCACGTATATAGTATGCATTAAAATTGTCAAAGCTTTCTGAAATTTAAGTAGCTGTAAACAATTTCATAAAATGTGAGAAGCTGTTGAATAACTGAAGGAAGATATTCATTTGAATGTGAACAGTTATCAATTTAGGAATTAAACTTCAAATCAAAATTATAGACGTTATCGTTATTATATACATATGTATTTTTCAAATGTAAAATGAAAAGTTCTCCAATCTTATATAAAGCGATGAATGAAAGGGATGATCATTTTTACAAAAATAATTGAAACTTGGAAATAACCGTACTGAACATTATATCAAAAAATTATAAGGAATATTCTTGAAGTAATTCTATTGAAAGTTGAAAATGACAATAAATTTTAGCTTAGAACTTTTTTAGATGGATACTTACTCGAATTCTATGACAAAATGAAGATGTCAAACATTGTTTTATCCTCATCTAAGAACAACTTTTGTCTTAATATATAAAAACTTTCCAAAACTGTCACTACTAATAGTGATTCCAAACGCCAGGAGATCCCCCTTGACCAAAACTCATTGTATTTCCGGTTCACCTGATGTTAACAGGTTGGAATACAAAAAATGGACCCGCACTGCCCATATGGGTATCCATCTAATACATACAAAAGGGATTAAGTACCTGACCATTCGTATTAGTACGTCCCTTTTTTGACTTTGTTTTTTCACTTGTGGACCTCGACCCTTCTGTTGTTGTTATTTGTAGGTCGGACTTCCAATCATAATTAGGACTTTTTTTGTGTCGTGAAGTTCGTTTGATATCATGAATTATTGAAGAATTAAAATGGAGGCCCTGAGAATGAAGTCGTTGAAATAATCTGAACAGAATATTTGATCCAGAGATTATTTCAGCTAGATTTTCAGTTCTTTTTCATTTTCAAAAACTTGGCTATAATTTTGATATTCTACATCTGAATTTATAATACTATTTCAAGGAGTCAATTGGAAATATGAGAAATATGAGTAGAATGAATATTGCTAGAATAACCAAAAAACAAGAATGAAGATACTACCATGATAATTAACTTCAAAGTGATAGCTAACGATTTCAAAGCATCAATATTTGTCTTCCAAATTGATACCAACTGATTATTTCGAAATAATTTTGTATGTTTTCATCTATTTTCGATTATATCGATGAACTATTCTCCCGAATGAATGACTCCTTGTTTAATTAAATCTAGACGTACGATATGACATCAGAAAGACTTGACAACAGTGTATTGTCTTCCAATTATTCACTTTTGTTGTAGCTATCAGAACTATTATTTCAAAAGGACGTTCCAATCTCAGGAATACTACGAGAATCGTCTTATTTTATCCAATCGTTTTTCTTATTTCCAAAAAAATATACCCCTAGGGAGATTCAACCAATTCAACTAGTCGCATTAGCAAAAAACACAATGAACAAATCAAAGTCACCCTCGCCGACACTTACAAATAATAACGAAATAAAACAAAACCAAAACAAAGGAGGCAACAACCAACTTTTTTTGCACTATTTTGGTTAATCAAGATCGCCGATAACCGGTTCTGAAGGGTTCTCCCGGCACAGCGTTACAAATATTAAATGCAAACAATTTTTTTTGCTCGCCCTGTGGTAAGAGGGTGGTTTTATTTATAGTTTTTTTTGCGCTATGCTGGATTAATTATGCTAATTGGAAGGGCACGTAGCAGGGGTTGATTGAGACGCAGCGAATTTGATACGTTAGAAAAAAACTCGCTTCGAATTCGGCTCGGCAAAAAAACAATAGGGGTGAGCGGGTTAATTTCGTAGTAGGCGCACCTTGACATGGGGTGAAAGGGTATTTAGCATGCATTACATACTCTTTATGTTCTATTTTCAAATCCGCGTGGCGGGTTTTGATGGAGAGAAAAAAAAGTATCACGGAGATTTTGGTGTGTAATTAGAGTGGGATTCTGTGAATAGGTGGTAGTTATTGGAGTATATCGCATATGCATAGCAGGGATTATGTATGTTATTGAATATGTATATCTCGAATATGTAGGAAGCTTTGTCTATTCATTCGAGCAAGATAATTTTGACAGGTCGCCAGAAAGTGCGGTGTTGCTGCTCATCTATTTTTTCAACGATACTCAGAAACAGAAAGTGAGGTTATGTCTCTTATTCGAATTGATTTGAAAAATACTTTCGCTTCTCCTTTCCTTTCTATAACATACACCAAACTTGGATAACTATTGATTGTGAATAACATATTGAATGAAAACATTGTCAGTTTTCAATTCAGGAGTGATATGGAATATTCTAATGATAAACACCATTTCCTGGTCACTGTGGAGTGTTTTGCTATACTCATTAATGCCTAATATTTGCAGCTAAGTATGTCCCAATCAATTCAAAGTTTAGTGGTTAATTAGATACTTTTTATTTTGCACTAATGGAATTGAAATATAACCAAATCTGTCAGAACCATCTTCCTTCAATAAATATACTTCAACTCCATTTTCTATATATAATTAGATTATGTCTTATGAAACTATATTTCTACATTACCGAAGTGTTATGTTGCATTTGCATACAAAATTCAATATGTTATGATATCAAAAAGTCTATACTCGAGTTCACGAAGCGTTATACTTCGCAGCCTTCTTCTTTCGTTCAATATTAAGTTTAACATTTTTCCATATCATGCGAAAATTATTTACTTCTCGCTTTTTGAGCGATCCATACTTAATCCAGCAGCATCATGTTTACACATACGAGCATTGTTGTCAGGTTTTGAGATTAATAAATTCAACAGTCCCAGGAAGGATTCACTGAGATTCGTATTAAATATATAAATTATTTCTTAACAATAAGTTTAAAGTGAACGCAGTTCTAGTAGATATCGTGAGGTATATATGAATAAATATAAATAACAAACAAAAGAATTCAATCAACGTATCTACTAATTGTGTTTTGCGAAAACCAGATTTTGAAAATACGTTTTATCCGATGAATCTCTTAGAAAAATCTCAGTGAAAAATAATGAGAACGTGTCATTTATTATTCTAGTAACCACTCAATGACGGTAGTTGATATGATATCGAATATGTCTAAAACGAAATGAAGTACCTAATAATATTCTGCAATTCATATTACGATTTTATTCTGATCAACAAATAGAATATCCAGTATCTTCGATTTGATGTGTTGAGATTCATAATTTGAATACATTAATCTTTTTTCTTTCTAATGTTGAAGATCTGTATCAGAAATCTTGATATGAAATAATGGACGTCTGTGAGTCTGGCAACAGTGCGCAACATTTCAGTACACGAAGTTGCTCTAAGTATTATTTATATGGCATATAACAGACATTGATGATAATCCTCTACATATAAGAACGTCAGAAGAAACAAACACAGAAAAGATGAATTATGCTCTACATTAGTGGAAAGCTTTTCGTAAAAGAAGTTTAAAATGTAATTGAGCTAGCGAAGCTGCGTTTTATTTGATTTGTCAGCATATTTCAACATGTGCGTAGAACTTGAGAATTCATGTGATGAATATAACATTATCTTCTTTTTTCTTTGATGTTCTTTGATATTTTTTGTGAATCTTGTTTCTGCAGAATATAATAAAATTAAAATGTGATGGATAAGGGGTTGAGCTATTCATTATTATCACGAAGAATAATATTTTTTTATACGCCCGTACGAACTCAACTGTCGATTGATCAAAACGCTGAAAACAATTGATATATTGAAATAAACTAGGCTTGTTCACCTGAAGAATTTCCAACTGATGTACTAATCTTTCTGATGACTAGTTGCTAACAAATTTTGTATGAATTGGAACGCCTAACTGACATGAAAATCAGTGCAATGCAAGTTGGATGAGTTTGAACAATCTGGACGTCAGAAACGATCAAAAACTTTCACGGACTACTAGTGTTTTCCGTTTATCGATCATCACTTCTGAAAATTCACATTTTAAATGAACATTTGAAATGTAGGAATAATTTTAACGCTTGCCTTTGTATAATAATTTGTGTGATAAAGAAGAAAACTGAGTGCTTTCTGAATATTTCCACAACTTTTATACCAATCTCAGAGAATGAAGACGATCAGAGATTGTTCGTGGATGAAGCACCAAAAAGCGTACTGAGAATAATTTCATTCCAATGGTGAAACGGAGGAAATTATTTTTCTGGCTCGGTAAGATTGTGCTTTGCCCGCCTCTGGCAATAAAATAAATAATGCACATGACAAGTCCAATTTATTATATCCACGCAGACCGTTTCCTTAGCAGGAATGGTCCTATATATAACGGTATAATCTTGGGGTAGAAATGTGTATCTGCGGAGGCTTTGTTTTTTGCAGGAATTAAGCCAGGCTAATATAAGTTGGAGCGAATCAGAATGGGAATCACATATGGTCGTTGGAAATAACTTTTTTCGTTTGCTTATATGTATGTGATCCATTTCGTTTACCTACAGACTCATTTCATTTTACTTTTGGGAAGCTTTCGCTTTCATATTGTTTCAGTAATTCATTTTTATTTTCTTCTTTCTGCTGATTATGTTTGGAAATAATCTCTAGTGAAATTTACCTGCACAGTCAATTACAGCAATCGAATGTCGAATAGTTTGGAGGTGAACAATGAGTTGTTTTCACTTGAGACAAGCCCATTATGTGACGAGCTGCATATGCCTTATTGTTGAAATTCTATTATTTTTATTGAGAATCAAACCTTTCAATTCAATATGCTGAGAGACAAAAGAATAAAGGAAGGTTTCGTTTTCTCCCTTTGAGAAAATGTTCAAACTATTAACAAATTAGTTTTTCAAGTAAAACGCTTCAACATTTTCTTCAACTACATTCAAATTAATGATTGAAAATCAACAATTCTACTCAAACCAGAAATAAATTGATTCATTCTTGAGGTCAAATCTTTTGAAAGTCTCAAATATCATCAGTAAAACATGGTGTACTTTTGAAACTATCCAAGAGCAAGCAAAAATTCTCGTTGGATCTGAAGCGATTCTCTGATGTCTATGATTAGGTAATGATTTTCTGGTTGTCATTCTGAATGTCCAGATGAAAGTTGTTATTTCTTCTATTATTTTCTTTTGTTCGGCTATAATCAGCCAATTTATTATGCTCTGTTCAAATGTGCCTAACATATTTCAATATGATTTTCAGTACGCCCCTATGCATGGGGTCTAGTTGATTTTGTATGCTAACTTGAATATTTTCTTGATGAATCTTGATGTTTTTGAAGTCAAAATTTGTCGCTCCTGTGAATTCCATCATCATAGTCTGAATTAATAATGAATCAAAATGATTTTTCCTATCCATTCATTCAACTGAATTATTCAGTGGAATTTGGAATTTATTATGCATTTTCATTGAAAATTTTGTCACATCTAAGTATCATTCCGTGCTAGAGTTGTTTCAACATCTTGTTCAATATTTTTGCTATTATCTATGAAAGTGGAAACCAACTAAGTAAGGTTGACAGGTGAAAGCTGGCAGCCATTAGCTTTTCATTAGTCCCCGTTCCATTACGTTCCACATTTCATGCCTCCATAACGTTAATGTCATTGCCTTTTCCAGACGCGCGGGGACATTTCCTCGGATGGCGGCGACCATTTTCCCTTTTCCATATTAATCCGGGACGCGAGCCCGTCCCCCATATATCTCCGGATGCCATCCCCGGGCGAAGAAATACACATACTCCTTCTCTCCCGCATAATTTATTCCGGGCCTTCGGTGACGGTGAGTTTTAATAATATTTAGTTCCGATCGGGTGACATGGTAGGAGAACAGGAAGTTTTCAGAGGGTTCAGTTCTAGATGACTGGACGAATTATTAAAAATCTGCTCCTTCAGTTCCCTTTGGAACATAATCGATATATCAAGATATTGTATAAATAATATACAGTATCTACCTAGAGTGAGAAACATTTGGGATAACAATAAAATATAGTTTGTGTTTGCAAATTTTTAACTTTGACAAACCATCAAATTATTTCTGAAGACTGAACGTTAACTACTTTTTAAATGTCTTTTATCAACATCAAAAAAAATAAAAATCGAAATATATTTTATTGTCAGAAGATTTCGCATCCCATTGACAAAGATTTGTGAGTATGAATATAAACATAACTAATGGTGTATAAATTAAAACTGGTAAATCACAAATAAATTGAATAAAACGAGTACAAATACGATAAAAATAAAATGGAATACACGTATTTTCAAACTGATTCATTAAAATACTCTTGTAGGCCATAATAGGGTCTATCAGCCAACAAATTTCTGCTTTCTTGAATTGTCGTTGGTCAGATTTGCAGACCTTACATCCATCGGTAAGTGATTGAATAATTTTCCACCATTATAAAAAATGGAATCCTTGATTAGTATTGAGTTGGGTATGGGATGTATTAAATGAAATATGCAATTACGAGTGGCATAAGGAGAAGAAACAAATTCAAAATCTGTTCTATGTTTGTACACCAAGCATACACTTTCAAGAATAGAAAGTGCAACGACAGTCAAAATCTTATTGGCCGCAAAATAATTTCTGCATAATTCCCTAGGTTTGACATAGAACATAGAAGACACAATACGATTGAGGAAAGTTCAATAGAATAAAATTACTACAAGTACTAAATTACATTCTTAAAAAAGGATATAATTTAGAACTTTGGCGTTAATGTTTCCACAATAATTCCGTCAGACACCACAGCACTGTGTTAGGCATTATGAAAAATAAAGAGCTCCAATCCACACATCACCAATTCTAGAGAATAGAACAAATTTCACTCACACCTGGTTATCTCTATCAGATCGTTTTGAAAAAAGTTAGAGAATAAAATGTCTTATGGAAGAAGTACAGTTCTTCCAAGGTGAACTAAGGTGGAGTTTCTTAAAGTTACTGTCTTAATTTTGTTTAGGTTAGGTTAGGCGAAGACTATTTGGTGTCTAGGTTTGTGGTGGTACTTTTTGGTTGAAATGGCTATAGCCTGATTCAGCTGTCTTGGTTTAATGTATTAGTAGGTAATTGAGTGATTAGTTCTTATGAACCTAGATGATTCCTGTGGGTGGTAGTCTTAAGCTTCTCAGAAGGAAGTATTCTCAAAGTTTCTAGTAGTTTCTGTTTTGATATCGTGGACTCAACGCTATAAGTGGCTAACTCGAAATTTGTAGGTTTGAGGTAATCGAGGAAAACAGTTGTGACGCCTGGTTGACTTCACATTGGGAGCTGCATAGTGTTCGTTTGGCTATGTTGGTAGCTCCATCAGTTCTCTCAAACCCTTACCAATAGTTATGGTTGGAATAATATTATGGAGAAAATTCGAGTTAGCCACTTTCAGCACTGAGCCCACGATATATGTTCTAATGGTTGATATGTCGGGATATTCAGCTACGTGTGCATTTTCTAACATAACGTGGTGCGTTTAAGATCATTCTTTTGGATTAGTCTTGTGTTTTATTCTTCGAATTTTAGCGTGTTTGTATGTGATAGTTGGCCCCAGTTGGACTAACGGTTGTTAGCAGTTAATGTTGGCTTCTCTCTTTCTCTGTACTTGGCTTTCATTCGCCACGTCATGATTCTGTTGGTGGACAATTCCTTCTGGCAGATCCACTTTTCAATTCACCTCCACCGTTCGTGTGTCGACATTCGTTCTTCCCTCTTCTACGCTCATGGGGTTGAGGAGGCGCGATAAGAGAAGAGAAGAGGGAGAAGCGGCGATCTGGCATAAGCAGTCTCGGCCCTCATTAGTGCTGCTTCGTGTTCGCGCAGTCACCATCTTGGTGTACGCGTCGTGGGGTGGGGCGGGGGAGTGCGACGTCGGACGTCGGCGCAAGAGGGCGCGCCGCCCATACGCGTCGCGACGCCGCTCAAACGGCCCGCCAACGTTGCTTCGGAGGCTCATCAGCGGCTCGTATATCGATCTCATCTCGAACACACACACGTCTGGCTGGTTGCTGTTGGCGTGA
The DNA here is from genome assembly GCA_037013635.1 of Plagiodera versicolora. NCBI lineage: Eukaryota > Metazoa > Arthropoda > Insecta > Coleoptera > Chrysomelidae > Plagiodera > Plagiodera versicolora. Next base: position 4,676,553 of record CM072983.1, on the reverse strand, counting down.
ACGCACCTTTAATTAGTCGCCATTTTGGGTACGGGTAGAGACGGATTCATGATAATATCTTTACATTTTTATAATGTATTGAAATGATGATTGAAATTCGTGTGTGAGTCATTGAAGAAAATATATTAGTTGAACAGAAAGATGACCTTTTTTATATCTATTGCAAAGATAATAGCAATAATTGATTTCTCACTACTTATTATCATAAACAATCACAAACTTCAATACACAAATATAATGAATGAGAGAGATCGATGTTTCTTGATATGAAAAAAGTTATACAATGAACAACAAGATGTCATTCCAAAATTTCACCATCTCGAATATTTCAAAAAAAGTTGAAAACTCTTGAGCTCAGGTGTTGATGAAGAAATGATGAATACTCAGAGAATCTGCCTACATGAATGAAATCATCAATTCTCGTTCAAAAAAACAACGAACCATCTTCTTCAACATTTTTCATTTGAGAATGACATAATTATATTCAAGTTTAACAAGATTTCACCAACTACTTCAAGCAACACTCCAGTGTCTGTAGTAATACATCCGTTAATTTATTTTTCTTAGGGAACATCTCAACGAAAACAACTTAGAAACTACTAATCCACCCTCCGCCAGTCCAAAATTCCCATTTCCCCGAGAATAACAGACTACGAGAAGAGGAAAAAACAACATCCTCTTGAACGAAATGTTTTACCGTAATTAATCTCTAGTTTTTCCAATAATCAATGCAGACACGTGGGGAATTCTCGGTCCGGACTTCGAAATTGATGCTGTATCAGGCGCTGATGCCAGATGTACTAAACGAATGTTTACTCCAGAACAGTCGAACAAGATTTTATTGCCGATTCAAATGAAAGGATAAACTCTAGATGTTGATATTTGGATGGGCCAATTCAAGTCTTGGATGTGGTACAAAAAATTGATTCAATAGGGTTAAAAAAGTCTAGGAGAACCTTCCAGAGGCCCATAAAATGATTCAAGAATGAAAGATCTTCAGATTAACAGGAAAAATACGAAATAGAGGGAATATTCCAAATTCTATGGAATTGAAAATATGAATTGGACAAATGACAAATTCGCATGAACCTAATGTAGACAATGATTTCGAGGAACACTGTCTATTTTTTATTAATATGAATGATTTCATGAAGTTGATTCTCAAAAAACATGGTACGATAATCGAATATGAAAATGCGTCTAAAATGAAAAGAAGATTGAGAATAAAATCATGTTAATAGGTTAATCTGAAACTCGAATATGTATTTGTGTATTCTGGAGTTGTCATATCTGATGAAATTTATAAAATAAAGTGATTTCCCAGGACAAGATATCTTCTAGAAATTACATTTAAACGAATATATAATACCATCAGTATAATGGTGGTCCGGAGATTTACTTCTTTCTAGTACACATGGCAACATCGCAGCCGGACGTAGGCCACTTGACTGGACACGCTAAAACAGATTGCCTAATCAATTCCGTGTGTTCGGATCGGACTCTCTGATCAATCTAAATTAATCCCCTTCCTCCTCTCTTGCCTTTAAACGTTCCCGGTTAAAAAGCTGTAAACCTGCCCCCCTTCTCCTCTTTGTCCCTTTGAAGTTGACCTTTCATCCGAAGCAAAGGCGTAGAAAGAGAGAGGAAGAACGATTGACTCATAGGGTTCGATGAGTCTGAAGAATTTTCTGTAAATTAGTAAAGTTGCTGGTGGATTATTTGAGAGATCGATGAGCTTTTAGACAAAGTTATTTTCTTTGAAGAAAAAAATGGCATTGAAATATCTTGAACTCGGGGTTAGTATTACAAAAACATCATTTTGTTTTGGGAGAATCCTTTCATAAGTGCATTTGTGAGGCACTAAACTACAGAAAAGTAATGCAGCTTGAGGAAACTTTTGTTAACTACTCATTGGGACTAATCTCTAGGTATCAGAATGGAAGGAGAAGTACAATAGCCTTTGGCCGTGTCTTCTTGGTACCCTTCAGCAAAATGAAATAAAACTGGCAATATTTTTTGGGTTTCATAATGATTTCGTCAAGAATCCATGAAAAATGTAGAATTCTATGTAACCATGTAATCGAATTCAACAAATTGAGAACGCAAATTCAACTGCAATTCTTGAAATGCTTCAATCAGTGTAGAAGGAGAGCGCAATACAGTCTCATCTGGTATTCATATTGGAATCTGAGCTTTCATTTGTTTGATTCTGATCATGTCAATCGGTATAATGTCACCGTCAACAAATTTAATCGTTTTCTGAGAGAGAAATATTAATTTTCCTTGAAAAGCCTGTACAGTATAGCTAGCCCCGCCTTTATTATTTTCATCTTGGTCCTCCAATGAGAGTCCTCTTCAGGAATCCAAAAGTCGATCGAATCCACTTGCAAACAACCTAATTAGGTCTCCGACTGAAACTGATTCGGCTCATTTTAGGAAAATATGAACGTAATTTAATTTATTTGATGGCGAAACTTCTGCTAATAAGAGAGGAAAACTTTTATTTTCCTCAGTTATAATTGGATATCTCCAGAAAATTGCTCCTCCGGATGGAGTAATCAAGAAGGTTGAATATTACAAGTTCCAAGAAGTTTCCTCAACTAATTCCAGCTTTTTAATCTTATGCTCAGGTTTCTGATGATGCTCTTGCTTCTTATTAAGTTTCGAGATAGTTTTAAGTCAGACTCGTCTGAGAAGTTTGGAGGATAAAATTACTGTTTGAGTGTGTGAAAAAAACAAGTCATCAATTCTTAAATCTCGATTGGATGTTTTTGCCTTTGTGTTTTGTGTTTCCTTTTCTACTCTCATTCTTTTATTATTGTAATCTTTCAGTTGTGAGTACGTTCATTCACATCAATAATTCAACAAGAAGAAATGCTCAATCCGATATTAAAAAATGTGTAAGAAAACGCCACGCATTGAAGTGGATTTCTTATTCATTTCCCGATGTCAAAGATCTCCAAATTCCATCATTCTTCCCCGTATTCGCGACCCCATTCGCTAAAGTCACGGCCACCCGAGTTTTTCTTCTCTCTCCAAGAGTTTTTCTTCGCTAAAACAACACCCTATTCGAACGTGTGTCTAGATTTGACTCACATTCCCTACCAATAATCGAGAGAAATGGCTCGAATTTTGTATGAAAGAAAGAAAAAAGGTTTTTAGCAATCGACCTCCCACTACGATTATATACGAGTGAGACGGAGATGCTGAATCGGTAGAGAAGGAGAACATTCATATACGAGGGGTGAGTGATTATTAGTTCTCTGTCGATATTGTGAATCGTGATTGAATACATTTTCTAATGCCATCTTCATTACAATTAGAATTCAGAAATAGTTGGAAACATTGAGAATAATCTCAATCACCTTCGAATAATCAACATTTCAAACCACATGTAAGAAGTATCTTTTGTACGTAGGAATGTCAAATAATACATAGTTTTAAAATTTAAACAACTTTGCATTACATCAAACTATCACTCAATAAAATGTTATTTTCTGTTCATAGGATAAACATCATATATTTTGTAGGTGACTGAAATTCGATATTGATATATTCGGAAGTGTAGAAGGCTCAAACTTCTCTAAGAGATTTTTAAATTATATCTTCATCAAGTATTTTCAAGGTTTCAGGATCTCTCTCGCAATCATTATTATACTGATTAGTTGCTTCTTTTGTGGTCACGTGATATAATTGAACGTATTTTATTCTTCATTCAAAAATATCAGAAGTGGGATTCGGATTGCATTCAGAGGTTTTAGTTTGGAGTATAAAATACTCATTTTTATGTACTGTAAATTGATATTGTTACTATTAGAACTATTGAACTACCCCTTGTATAAATGTGTAGAAGAAAGAGAGAAAGTTGGGAACGAGCACACACACCCATTTAGTCGCAGCATTTCTTATAATAATCTCGGGCGAACGGAAGGGGGGTAGTTAGCCGAGGGGTTAGGGGTGGCCACCCCCGGAGATGCTGGGATGCTGCCCTCAATGCCCTCTCCTTTTTTTAGTATTATGGAAGAACGCGCTGTGTTTTGGTCTTCAGATAATGTAATGAGGGATTTGAGTTATTGCCTTATTAAACGACTGTGTTTCGTCTCTGTCTGCGACTTTCTGCGTTGTTCTTCTTTTCGTTAGTAGCTTTTCTCTGCTTCTTGACTGAACTGAATGTCTATTTTCGGAATTGCGGAAATTTTCTCGGCAAAGTATATCATACCAAAGATGACACATTTTTGGTTGAGATTTCTTTGGTTCTACAATGATAAATAGCAGGAAATAATTAATAATACATGGTGAGCTAGTCACGAAAACGGAGACTACAAAGGGAAATTAAATTGTTGAGTTCAGATAGTTAGAAATTCATTGGAAATATTATTTTATCTCATATGTTTCGAAGATGTTGAAGTATTTCATACTCTGCTCTGAAGTGGATCCTTCGACTATTTAGAATGACTGTGGATTATTTATTGGGTCCCCATTTCCTTTCAACGATGATTTTATCAAGAAATTATGGAATCGTATTAAGATATTTCTGATATGTATGACAGGTAATTAAGATCGAGTGCAGAAAAACAAGATCTGGAAATTGAATTGATATTTTTATGTAAATGTCAGATACCGAAATGATTCTATAACTTGCGTATGTAATTCCAATTGAGTTGTCCAAGAAAACGTTCTGTTACAGACAAATAACATTTCAATCATATTCACGTAGTTCTGAACTTGACACAAAAATACCTACATTCTCTAGTCTACAATGATAAAAATAGTTCGTATATCACGTTTCATCGACATGAATATTCAACCAATATATTAGGGTTTCATTAATTCAGACTCTAAATATCAAATAAAGTGAAAGGAGAAGAAGAGAAGAGGAGAAGAGGAGAAGAGGAGAAGAGGAGAAGAGGAGAAGAGGAGAAGAGGAGAAGAGGAGAAGAGGAGAAGAGGAGAAGAGGAGAAGAGGAGAAGAGGAGAAGAGGAGAAGAGGAGAAGAGGAGAAGAGGAGAAGAGGAGAAGAGGAGAAGAGGAGAAGAGGAGAAGAGGAGAAGAGGAGAAGAGGAGAAGAGGAGAAGAGGAGAAGAGGAGAAGAGGAGAAGAGGAGAAGAGGAGAAGAGGAGAAGAGGAGAAGAGGAGAAGAGGAGAAGAGGAGAAGAGGAGAAGAGGAGAAGAGGAGAAGAGGAGAAGAGGAGAAGAGGAGAAGAGGAGAAGAGGAGAAGAGGAGAAGAGGAGAAGAGGAGAAGAGGAGAAGAGGAGAAGAGGAGAAGAGGAGAAGAGGAGAAGAGGAGAAGAGGAGAAGAGGAGAAGAGGAGAAGAGGAGAAGAGGAGAAGAGGAGAAGAGGAGAAGAGGAGAAGAGGAGAAGAGGAGAAGAGGAGAAGAGGAGAAGAGGAGAAGAGGAGAAGAGGAGAAGAGGAGATTTGATTCGAGTTGTTCAGAATAGTGACTGAAGATTATTTTATGTTGTGAATGTCGACATATTTTCGTTCACTCGTTTTTTCTGTCTCTACATGGAAAAAATAATGACCGATGTCAGATTGACATGATTTATGTTCCAATAGAGCTGATAAAGAACGTATACCCCACAGTTTCCATAAAATACATCGACAGTATCTCATTAAACCAGAAATGTGATATCAGCCATAACGATAATCCGGAAAACCATTACTTATATATTTAATGGTTTTTTTCGCTGCGTCCGATGTATTCTTTTTCCCCTTATTACGGAGGTGATGTCGTACATATTATCCGAGACCCTCGCGCAAAAAAACGAACAAAAATGGCCATGCAATTCGTACCCTGGTCCCGCGGCGTTTCATTTATCCCTCAGGACCTCCTGAAGGTCGTAAAGAGCTTTCCCTTTTTCTTAAATATCACACTCGTACGAACATTTTTTTTTTCGGTTGCCTTGTTCGTCAGGCAATTATGCAGACAAACGTTTATAATTGCTTATTTGGTAATGCGTTTTTATAACCGCAAGGCAACCCTCTTTTTTTTACGTGGCAAGCAATCGTGGGGTTGGTTTTCGGAGTTGATGATGATGATGAAGTTTTTTTCTCGATCCTTATACCAAGTTTAATTACCAAATGAACACACTGGCAAAATGGTATCGAAAAACGGTTGACGAAGTTGACAGTTGAAGAGGATTAGTCTTTTCACCTTTGTACACTTCTAAATAACTTTCAATTGAAGATAATGGGTATCAGGCATAAAAACATTATCATTTGGAAGCAATGGATATCAATCAGACAATATAATATCGAGATTCATAAAAAATATATTTCTTTATGGATGCTACATTGCGGTAGATGGAATTTAGAGTGGGTGGCCAAATTATCAGAGCCACTACTCAAAATTTGCAATTTGGATTTTTTTTTGGTATTCAAACATGTTTGTGGTATAAATTTTAATTTACTTAAACATTATAATTAGCTCATGATTTCTTTCCTCAACAACCTCCGAAGATATTCGATATAATTGAGGTCTGTTTAATTATCAGGTCTATGCATCACCTTCATATGGTCTTCAGACAGGAAATTTGTGACAGATTTTCCCTAATAAAGTTGAAATAAACATGGCAATTTTCAATGGTTATAATTTGGCCATCCTCTGTATATAATTCTTGAGAGATTTCCCACAGAAATATCCATTGTAAAATAGACTGCGACTTTCTAATGATCGGATATTTCATCTTATGCTATATTATTTCATAAACTTCATGATTTTCAGCTATGTCACGACACCAAATAGCCCAATAAAAATTCCACTCAACGCTGCCATCCCCTGTTCAATAGATTTTCCATTAGTAAATCATCGATTCGGAAACGCCTAACTTCTTCAAAGAAATAGTTTCACGAAAGTGATTAAAGATTTTAATGGGATAGCGACGATTTGGAGTCCCTAATCGGCAAATCGAGAATTCGAATAGAGGTAATGGATATTCTGAATCGCAAGTGACTACCGAAGTGTCTCTAATCATCTACGGGTTGTAATTTCTCGAAATTGACAGATACACGGTTCCATTTAGGTGTTCATGAATTACTATACAATTTCGGATTTTTCGAAGGTCGTTTGACAATACAAAAAAATATGACGGGGAGCTACAATTTTTTTGACCCACTTGAAATTTCATAAAACTTATGAGACAGTTGGGTCAAGTTAAAGAAAAAACAGAACCCCTGTGCAGTGTCTAAACGAAAGTTTCCAATACCGATATTCTTTCAATGTTGTTTACAATTCATCCATCAAAAGTTAAAGACAGCCATCATTCCGCAAAAAGTACGAAAATTAAATTTCATTTCCGATGTGTCAAGTCGTTATTAAGCGACGTCCATTCTCATAGCGTCCACGTTATTTGTTTTTTCCCGGCCAGTTTTGATGTATGACGTAAAACTATACGCGGACCTCAAAACTCTCTCTCTCCACCGAGCTTCTGTCAAATTAATCAAAATTCTTTGAATGCTTTTTACCCTCGACGATATTAGATATTTCCCGGCTTTCCTGCCAAGTTCTCTTCTTTTGGTAAAACTTTTATACGTCCGGGCTAATGCCTTTCCCACTGTTTCAGTTGAATATTATTATGAGGATGAGACTGAAATATGAGGTGGAGAGAGGTTTTTCAGTTGATCAACTAGAATTTCTTTACGAGCTAATGAAAATTTGTGGAAATGAAGTAATATTTTATGCTACACTGCCTCACAACTCATCGAACTTGTGTGCTGAAATACTTCAGTTATCTTAGTCGGGATCTGGTAAAAATATCGGAATTCAAGAAAACCAACTGAATTTTTATATGTCGTCTCAAAACCTACATATCGTAGCGTCTGTTGAATAGTCGCAAAAGTCGATTCTTTGCAAATATTTCATTTTCAATTGGGTTTTTGCTCTTCATATTGATCATCAATATTATGGATTATTTGATTCTCTACAAATTCTGTTTGAAACTTTATTCAATACGATGAATCGTTTTCAATTCAATTCAGTTCAATTCTTTATTGATCCATTAAAACGAGCTTAAAAAAGCAATTGGACAAGTCAGTACATATCAGATACAGATATAAAATACAAATATATAACAAACACATTCATAAATAATAAGAGGTATATAAACAATTAGGTGAGTGAACAAAGCAGATGAGAAATAATACAAAACATTTTTACTAATGTAGGTGAGAAAAAAACGCATCGATTGTATAGGGGCTAATTTCAAAAAGTAGTTGTTTTATCCTATGTTTGAATACTTGGTCCTTGGTTATAATTTTGAAAAACTCCGGAAGTGCATTATAGGTAGAGGACGAAGAGCACGCGGATAAGGATGATTTTTTCTACAATCAATTCATTGTCATCTAGTAAGGAAGTTTATTATTTCAGAGATAATTTTCAGTTCAATACAGTCTCGAGTTTCATGTTGAAAATAATTCAAGAAATCCTTCAAGAATTCAAAATATTACATCGAAACAAATAGTTTGAAAATTATCCGAAAATATCGTTGAATTGAAGTGAAATCATGATGTATTTGCCTTCACTCTTTATTGAATCAGTAAAAAGAAAGGTGGGGATACTGCATTTGTGTCACCAATTGCTAGTTATATTGTGATATCTATCTGAATTTGAATTCATTACTGTTTTCAATAGCTCATATGCAAGGGACTTCCCACAAGAAGTAAATCATAACTGTGAATTATATATTTCTTATACATATCGCATATCAACTATTCTTTTGTGTACACTATTAGTAATAATTTCCTGAAACATGTTGAAGTTCGTTATTACAACTCGACAAAAGAGTGTAGTTTGGTATAAATATTGTGTGTTTTGACACATATCCTGTGCCGCCTGATACTTTAATCTCCCCATTTTAAACATCAGGGGCGTACCAGAAAGGATGAATGTAATCATATAGGTTATTATTTTTTTTTATATACATTAGGATAGCGAAATCATTAATAGTATGATTTCTGAGTGATACCATTTCAATTCGTTGATGATGTCTTTTCAGAAGAAATGATACTACTCGTATAATTGAGAATCCACAAAACAATATAATCTCAGAACAGAAGAAACTTTGTTTGTGATTTTCTTCCATTTCAAAAATTAATCTTTAGGTCATCTCTAGCACAAGTAGTATCAACATAATTTCTATGGGAATCCACGAGCTTGGGGCCGAAATTCTGTCATAAAACAAATTAATCTCACGTAATTATATCACATGATTATATCATCTAATCTTTACATGTTATTCCCTACAGTCAAAATAATTATTCCATTATATGAACAGAGTGTAAATAAAAGTGTATTCTTCGATAAATTCTTCAACTTCAATATCCTTATTTTTTTTCTTATTATTTCTCAATATTATACCTATTTGAAAAAAATTAGGTACGTCAATGGACACCAATATAGCACCAGGTTGATGTTAAAACCAGCTTTTACGTGGAACATTGTACGCGGCAACTATGTCCTTTTATTTGACGTTTTCTAATAGTTTTTCACATGGAAACTTATTCCGAGAAGAATAAATTATTCAGTGAAATGGGGTATTGTATCTATATTTGAGGTGCCACCCTTGCAGAACCAACCCCTTACATCTTCCGTTTTACATTTTTCGCATCTGTGCATTCATATGTTTTGTTACTTTCAGTTTTAACAAATTTATGGAATATATCGTACTTGCCTTCACAAAAAAAGCATTGAATCTCTCTATTTTTTTCCTAAGAATTTCTTGATGATTCTTGATCAAGACTCACTATTCATATAATTTTCGTGAGAGCTACTGAAAATCTTCAACCTAGTATTCAAATTTCTTTCATCGAATATGAGCGTTTATTATTCTAGACGTCATAGTTTGAAACTTATAAGCAATATTATAGAAAATGATAGTTTATTGTTTCAAATGATTCGTATCCGCACCGTATTTGTGAAACGAAAATAAAAAGTTCATGTGACTTTCTTAAAAACTTCTTGCCCATTTCACGCTAATATTAACATTGAACAGTTTCGTTTCAGGAACTTAGTTATTGTCGATTTTGAAATATAAATTAGCATTCAGCTTTTTACACATGAATGCTGAGAATATCCAACAATCAGAACCCTCTATTTGAAGCTCTTCATTTCCAGTCAATCAATACCGTTAATAATTGTTTCCAGGCGCCATTTTGACTCGATGGAAATGAACATAAAATGGCAGGCTTTGTCACCCTCGTCTCTGAAATGAAGTATCTAATTAAAGGAGATGGAGATATTTTATTCTTCGAGTCGGGAAGCGAGGGGTTTTTTAATTAAAAAAACGTTTTGATAAGAGGGTCCCGAAAGCCATCACTGAAAGTCCGATTTTAATGTGTTCCTTTTCATGAAGTCATTCGTGATTCCTCTGAGATGACGAAATTGAATATTACGCCTGAATTGAACTGGAAATTTAACGAGAAAAATGGAAAAAATCATAGACATTCACTCATGACATTTTCAGATAATATTTCTGTGTTTAGGATGTATAATAATAATGATAATCATCATAATAATTACTATATTATTAACTATACACTGTGTCCGTAAAGTATGGAACAAATTCATTTTTAGCTAAACAGGTCATTTTAAGAAATAATCCTGAAACACGTCGATTTTTGATTTTAATTCACCGTATTTTAAAAAAATAATGTAATATACAGGGTGAATTACGTTCGAGTAATGACGTCTCAATATTCAGATTACTCAAGCTGAGCTGATTTCAAAAATGTATCACATGTTGATTCCAATTGGTACAGGGTGGACAAAAATACAATAGTTTCGTGTGTGCTCATAAAGTAACGCGTAACATTCTTTATTAGGTAAATTAACAATATTATCAAAAATACTTATTATCTAGCGGCAATTGGTTTGAATGTAACACCCCGTAGTTTGCTACATGTTTAGAGTAATAAAAATGAATTGTTTCCAAACATGTTTGGTACTTGTGGTCTAGCAGACAGAAAATTAAAGAAATTATTTCTTATCTACATTTTTAAAAAACATAGTCGTCTAGTTTTTTGTGAAGTGTCATAATTTGTTAAGTAATTTATTGATGTTCAGTGACAGTTTAGTACTACAATATTTATAATTTGTATACCGTTTGGGTTACTGTCAAATACAGCAAGGGCTGCAGTTCGAACATTTATAAAGTCATGTATTCCAGCATATTATGTCCGCTAGACAATAAGCATTTTTAATAATATTGTAACTTTATCTAATAAAGAATGTTACGCGTTACTTTATGAGCACACATAAAACTATTGTATTTTTGTTCACCCTGTACCAATTGGAATCAACATATGATACGTTTTTGGAATCAGCTCAGCTAGATTAAATCGAAAATCGAGACCAAATGGGGGTGTTCCATTAAAAAAAAATGACGGTGACGTCATTACTCGAACGTAATTCACCCTGTATATTACATTATCATTTTAAAATACGGTAAATTAAAATCAAAAATCGACGTGTTTCAGGATTATTTCTTAAAATGACCTGTTCAGCTAAAAATGAATTTGTTCCATACTTTACGGACATAGTGTATATTAAACTCAATAAAGGCTTATGATCATCACCATTCGATGCCTTGTAATAAATAAAATAATAATGATAATAATGATGATCATCATAATAATCACTATCTTTATTATTCACTATGTATTAAATTTTAATAATTTAAAAATAATAATGATAATAATAGATAATAATGATTATAATAATAATATACTTTTATTTTCACTGGATTTAGTTTGGGAAGGACATAGAAAGAACCATTCTCGCGATTTCGTGGTATGTCTTTATAATATTTGCATAAAATTGGCAAACGTTTTGAATAAGTAGAGTCTAAATTGAACTCTTAGGGCATACCGGTTGTACAAAGTATTTTTCATCATTAGGATGAGCATAAAATTAAAATTAGATATTTCAGGTTGACCCTTAAACTAGAAAATTTTGATATTGGGAAACCAATATTATCTGGCATGTTGAATCTCTGAACGTTTTTGGACATCTCTGGAATGTGATCCTGTTTCATTTTTGTTTATAGCTGTACCAAAAATCACGTAACTTTTTATATCCTCTCATCCCGTGTCGTGTAACGAACGACACGGTTTTATTAGTATCCCGAAATCATATTCACCATCCCCTCGACTTAGACGTCCAACCCCTTTAATCTTAATGTGACTGGCTTGCAGCGACGACACCTGAAAGCTTTATTTTTCGAGGCACAAGAAATCTTCCCTTTCCGACCAATCAGATCCTTGGGATAATTCGGAAAGAGACGCGAAAACGGAAAAATCGATGCTCCTTTCGCAAAATGAGCTGGGATTATATTAAATCAAGGTGTTTGAGGGGATATGGTTCTCTCTGTAGCCTTGGATCAGCGCAAACGAGAGGAAATCAAAGACAATCAACAGCATGATTAAAGGTTGAATTTTGAAATATTATACGATGATAAAAAATGCGAAAGAAAATATTCTAACAGAAGTATGCATCCATGTTAAAGAATATAATTATTGAGCTTAAGAAACACACCAGAATTATAATATTATATAAAGGAATTAATTCATCCTAATTTATCTTATTTACAATGTATCATAATTTCAGGACTTATTCAACTCCTCTCAAGCTTCTCAAATAAACAGCTATTACTCCTAAACGATTCAACTGATTTCATTAAACTTTCGTTTCGTTAAAAAGAGCATTGATTGATCTGTCGAATCCATCTCAGTGATGTCATTGATTTCAAATGCCACCAGAGGGCATTTTTTGAAATTATAACGGAGAATAGCAAAATTCTATGAAAATCGAATGAACTCTACGACTTTCTCTTCATAGAAATGAAGTGGAAAATACCATAATGATCTAGTGAAAATCGTATTTCGACATTTCATTCCCAGTCCAAAATATCGAATTAAACTTTTGCTATCATCATTTTTTGTTTTTTTTTCCACACTGTTGCTGGAATGAAAAATTGCGTATTCGGGTTGTGGAATTTGTTGAATTCTCTAGTTCAAAATCTGTACATACGTATCATGTCGAGTGAAACCACCCGGAGCCTCGGCGCGATATTTTCCGGTACAAACGAAAAAATTCCACGCTGACGCTTTGAGCCAAAGCTAGACAGCCGAGGCTATTAAGCCTTTGTGCTTTTGATGATTTTCTCTCTGCATCTCATTTTCGCGTGTGTGCCGATCGAATTTGACGAGGTGGAGTGGTGAATACCGATCGGAGCTATTCTACAGGGCGATTTACGTAGGAGGAGCCTTTTATAGTATTGATTCTCTACCTACAAGAATTTGTCAACGTTCAGTTCAAAGCAAATGTAGCAATTTATGTTGATTCAGTTTGTTGTGGGTAGAAAGAAATTTGTTTTGAATGGTTGGCACGATTCAAGTAAATATAGATTATATTTGATTCATTAGTTTCTATTTTCTACATTTTCCAACATTATTTTTTAAATTTAAAAAGAAGAGCACTCATATTTCTTGTTGCTATTAGAGCAAGAGGACAGTATTGAGTGAAGTATTGATAAAGGATCGAGCAAAATGTGAGATACTTTTGATTTATGGATTTTTTGTTTCATTTACCAAGTATATTGATTCAAATATTCGCCCTAACATACTATTTTGTATCACTATAATGGTGGACTCAAGAAGAATCGTTTCAACTACAAAATAAAATGTAATTTCAGGGTATCAATAATTGGCAACACTTCACAGTGAACTCATAATAATGAGAAATTTTTAAACCGCTTCTGAAACCTCTTATCTATAGTTGACATTTTTCCAATTTTGGTGTGTATATTTCATAAATCGAAAACATTTCAAAACGATTTAAATGATTAACTTAACCCTACATTTTATTTCGGGGTATCGTTGAAAAACAAGACAAGCAGCAACACCACACTTTCTGGCGAACTGTCACAACTTCCTTGCTTTAATAATTTATTTTATTGTATATTCTTTATAGTACAGTGCAGGTGACATTTTTTGGCCCAGCGCCTTCACCATAATTTAATAAATGGTTCACCTCACAATTAGTGAAATATTTGCTTTTTGGCTATTTCATGAAAATTAAAGAATTTGAATTATATACAAAGTGTGATTTGTTATGTGACACGGAGTTTCTATACGGAAATTTGTGGAAATTAATTTTCAATGTCTGTAAGAATGGGAATTTCTAAAATATTATACATTATCGGGTGAGTATTCTGAAGATCATTATGATTTTATAATGTAAGAGATTGGCCCTTCTTCGAATGATCATCACTATTATGTCGAAAACTTGCAAAACTGGCACAGAATGTTGAATCAGACTAATCTACAGAAGCTAGAGAGCTGTTTGTAGTTTGTAGACAATCCAACATCTTAAACTATGAATTGTATCTGGGAAAATCTTGCGCAAACCATGTTCCATAAACAAATTCACTGTCTTACGATAATGTACTTCGGAATTGTGTGATTCTTTAAATATCGGCTATAAAATCGTACATTTTATCACCCACGCTGAACGAAGCCATCATGTTGGAATCTTCAATAACGAAACCGAAGATGAGAAACAAGAAGTGAGTCAGTAGGAATTCAACAAAAAGTCCATATTATGCTAATCACTTTTCAACGATTTCCATCCCTACTCACGGATATAGCCTCGGACATCCTTCGCAGAACGGAATAAAAAAAAAACTAATTTTGAGCGTCTGAGCAGGACGATGGAAAAGGATAAAAAATATTTATAATTCTCGAGCGAGTGGAAAGATGGGAAAAGAAGTAAACGTGTTTCGAGCAGGAGAGAGTGGGGTATGGTGGGGAGGGGGAAGCAGAGAGACTGGGGAACCGGCAAGGAATATGATTCCCGAGGGGGAGCAAAGGACGGCCAACTTAATTGCTATATCGGCAAAGATAGAGCGAGAGAGATAAAGGGATGAAGAGGGAGAGAACAGCGCGGCTCCTGGACAGGCCTTGCATATATGATGATATAGACAAAGGAAATTGTAATATCTTTGCTGCTGCAGATAGCCTGCATTGGCGTGGGCGTCGTTTTCACGGAGAAGTTGAAAATATCTTCCGTTTGTTCACTTATGTGAAATTTTTTCATACATCAATCAAAGAATCATCATAAATTTCAATCTAATCAAAGAAATATTCCATATATTACAGTATAATGTCTATACTTCATTTCAAAATTATGTCGGGCAATTATGTATTTATGTATTCTAATTTTTTTTATGTTGAGCTTTATAATCTTGTTAAAAATGTAATAAACGGAAATGTGAATTATTATAGCAACATATTGTTTTGTAATTGGGTTTTCTCCTGTTAGACATTAAATTATTTTTTTATAAAGCTCCAAAATTATTGATCATCGACATAATGTTATTTTGTGACAATGCAATAGAATTTATTGTTGGTAAAATCTAATATGCGATTGTTTAAATTGGGAGCTCTCTATGGTCGAATACAATTTAAAGAATATCCTGAAGAGAAATACTCAACGTTTGGCAATACAGTTTTAGGCATAATTAATTCATCCTAGGTATTGTATTTCAATAAGAGCCCAGAAAGTTAATCGCTAAATATCGATATAGCTAGTTCAATGCGCTCTGCAACTAGCTGAAACAGTCTCTGAACGAGTAGGGTAACAGGAAAAGGAGAAAACACAGCGTCTTTCTTAATTGCGTTCTTGTTCCTCCTATTGATTACTGTCTCTACTCAAGATATAATCTTCGCGATACTGTAAACGAATGCATAAAATACCTACGTACCTACCTCATATTCTAGTTTGGAATACTCGAGAACGACTAATGATTTCTTATCTTCAGGGACGTCGTGATTTCTCTCTATTTTTGTTTCAACCGATTCTCAGATTATTCGAGAATGACAAACGGGTGTAACGGAGGATAGCAACTATAAATGGTGTTGTGAATTCCTTTCAGTTCTCGTATCGACAGATAATGATGCCACACGGAAAAAATTCGGAACAAAAGGACTCGTTTCTATAGATACAGGTTGGAGATTTGTTCACATGTTCCCAGATCTGGTGGTTTGTACTTTTTGTAGATCCAATAGAAATTGGATGACAATGTAAGAAGTTTCAGAATCAATGAAATATTGCTCACAAATTACCAAATTTGATGCAATACTGTATATTCTCAGAACTTAATTCTTCAATGTGCAAAATATGTAATAATATCTAATAAAAATAACGAGAAGGCACTCACGAAAAAGAAAATCCATATTTATTCGGATAGTCAGGGCAGCTTAAAAACTAAAATGATTCTCAGAATATTCCGGAATATTCATATGGATGGTACGAAAGTATTCTCATAATAAGTTTTAAAAAAATATGATAAAATATATTCTAACGCTGTTATATAACAAATGGAATTATATAAATCATAATCGAAAGCGGAGTTTATTTTGTATCTTTCGGCATTTATCTGCGACAGAAAAAAATTAGGTTTGGCCCAATTCTGTAGCAATATTGTACAGTTATTCATCAAAAAATTACCTATTCACATTGCTTACACAATGTAATCCAAGCAGTGTTGGGAAAAGCTGATTTAATGATATTCATTTATACTAATCCAATTTCTCGTTCCATCATTCTCAAACTATTATTTAATTTGCCATATATCAACATTCCTCAGGATAATCAAAAGTTATGAACATAAAATGGCACATTGAATACCACAACAAGAAAAAAAACATGGGAAATGGTTCGTGAAAACAATAAAAAAACGATTCCTTGAAGACATTGAAATAAAAGCAATGGATCAAATTTAGAGACTGAAAAAGTTAAGCGATACCTCCTCGGCATCCTGCAGTGTTGCCAAATGAATGAAAAATTTTAAATACATCGAAACAAAGTGAATTCCACTTGCATTGACTTCTTATCAATCAGTATTGGTTTGAATGAAAACCGAAGATTGTCCTTGAAAGTTCTACAAGAGTCTCAAATGATAAGATGATATTGCTGCTTGATTTTTTCAAGAAAATGAATCGAATTTCAGATTGTGTTTCGAATTCAAATGTAAGATTTGAAATTTGTTTTCTTCCCGTGGTCTACGTTGATGTTTCGTCATAGCATAATCATGTGATTTCCACATGTAAAGAACAAATAGCCAAAGCATATCGGTAGCCTGGAGAATAACGTCTAAACGTGGCAACGCCGCTTCCAATTTCTTCCCTCCGACAGTCGAGCAAAACTGATTCTTCTCGCGATCCATTAAAATTATTCGAGCACACTATGCCATATGATATACATAGCGAACAAGGACGGAGAGATACTGAAGAAGGCGAGAGCGACAGAAACGAGCGACGGGCGGGGCCACGGGCGCGCGGGGGCGGTTACAATATGGCGGATAACATCCCCCCACTTTTTCTCCCCTCCGTTCGCGCGGCATCGCGCACAGAGAATTTTAATTGTGTTATATAATATGTATGGGTGTTTGCGTGTCTCTATGAAGTGAGGACGCTTGAATTCACCTGTGGGGTTATTCTAGTCCCGTTTTCCTTCCAGGAGATGTCCAGGGAGGTTATCAAAAGTACATGAGATATCATGTTATATTTATAGCAACATAATCGACTTCAAGCTCGATGAAGTCATTCATAACATGAATACACGCTAGAAAGGCTTAATTCACACGCTGATTGAAAGATACAAGATAACACAAAATGCACCCAACTATAGAGGACCACGCATTTTCAACCATTTGTCGGAGTATATTAAGTCAAGTTTGACGCTTAAAGTGTTTGAAACGCGCCTCAAAACATTTTTGGTACAGAATAGTTTTTATACTGTGCCGGATTTTTTTAACTGTCCAGTACAGTAATGATTTTAATATTCTTCTGTTTTTTGCATTGTTCTTCGTTTCCTATGTTGGACTATACTATATTTAATAATTTTGACGTTTCCAATACAATGTAATTATTGAGGAAGAAAAGAGATTATTATTATTATTATGGTGTATTACGGAGATGTACGAAATTCTTTTGACAGAAGATTCAAACACAAAATACCAAATTCGAAATGTGAAATACAATATACTTACGTTTTTTGTATCTGAATAGTGAATATAAAAATGATTCTTCAAAAGTATTACAAATAATTCGAATGAAATGCTCTCAAATTACTGTTTTTCTTTATTTATTTTACAAAGATTTCAACTCAAGATGCTCCTTGAAAGAATAATCAACCTAGGCATTAAAACAAAATAAAATAAAACAACCTTCATAAAAACTGTAGAAACCTTTATTAAACCTCAGATTTGGTACGAGCCTTTTGAATAATGTTACATCTTGGTTTAGCATACAATTCACAAATGATTAATTGATAACGTGAGAGTTAATTGATAACTGTGAACAAACTAGTTGCATAGCCTCTAGTACAATATAATGTGTCAAAGTATTTTAAATGAATCACAAGTCTGGTGTTATAGGTGATAACTAAGTATGATTTATACTAGCATAGAAAATTAGGAGATTTATCACTTATAGTCTAATCCATCATCGATATTGTTACCGTAACGATATTTTCAAAAGGTACTAACTAAATAACGAATGTTAAGGTTCGAACACCATGGCTAAATTCAGTTCTGATTACATCCTTCATAGTCTGAAGTGGTACTATTATTTCAAACTACCTAATACCAATCATCAATTATGTTTCATGATCGTCATTGAATTAATTGACTCAGACTCAAAAGTACCTACATACGATTCCTGCGTATAGAGAAATCTTCAGTAGTTTCAAATCACTCCCATTGCAGAAAAACAAAATGGCTCCACAAGGATTTTTCCTTAGAGGATCATTTTTATTTCGTTGCCAACGTGAGAGATATTTTCTTGCATCATTTCGAAGCTAGCACACCTTCAATTTCAAATGGCATCAGAAAAAATTATTGGATTGAGATTAACTGATCTGGGAACCACAGATTTAATCCATTCTGTTCTTTCCTAAAATTTAAAAAAGTATACTTCACCATTTGATCTGTTATTAAAAACACCACAGCAAACACTAACCAAACATTCGAATACAGTTTTCTTTTGCCATATAGATTTTCTCATTCAAATATTTTTCTCTAAGGTGTAAGCCATCGATCTCTTCTTGAGATCATATTCGTGTATTTACTGGTAATGTGGGAAAATATTCATCATCACAAATAATTCCTAGTATATCTTCGGTAAACCATAAGCTAACCAATAAAATGACAAACAGTTCGTAAAATTCTGAACATTTCCATGAGATCCACCCTGTACAAGCATCGGGAGAGGCATGAAAGTATCACCCCTCATTTTTTTCATACCTACAACTGCAAAAAACAGTCACGCGACAAGTAGGTATGTTATGGTATACAATGAAATGTAAAGACACCTGGAAGGGTAAAATGCCTCATTGAATAGGGTAGGTACAGCGTTTAAGAGGTGGGTATCAATCAAGAGGGTGAACAGTGAATTAGTGAATAATTAGGCTGAGAGACAAAGGTCCATTGTTTATTCTTAACGAAAGCTCTCTACTTTGAAACTAATCTTGAGTCAATATTGTTCGAACATAAAAATTACTATTTTCAGTTGATTACATCTGTATTTCGATATTTTTATCTTCTGATTCGCCAAATAACAAGATGTATAATAAAAATTTTGTGATAAGATGTGTTTAAGAATATTTATTACATTAAATTGTAACCAAAGTCTATAATGAAAAAAAAATCCTTCATCAATCTTTCAGAATTTTTGAATATCGATTACCTGAACTTGAAAAAACAATGAAACAATATTATGATACGAT
This sequence comes from Plagiodera versicolora, assembly GCA_037013635.1. Lineage (NCBI taxonomy): Eukaryota > Metazoa > Arthropoda > Insecta > Coleoptera > Chrysomelidae > Plagiodera > Plagiodera versicolora. The sequence continues at coordinate 4,656,767 of CM072983.1, read as the reverse complement.
TGAGATAAACGAAGAAAAATTATTTAAAGTTGTGACAAACAGAAAATGGTTGTTTCTATTACAAAAAAAAATTGTACAGAAAATCAACCATACTTCAGAATTACTTTAAATCACAATACTTTCATTATATTTCATATTTTTTCTCATCCCTATTGCTTTTCGACGCTTTCATGATGTTTAGTTCATTTCAAAACACACTGTACATTGACAATCAACTTTGATTGTTTCGTGGGGTGAATAATAATGCGATATCATCCTTGGATGTCCAGCAATTAAACATTATCACTGCAAGAATCTTACTCTAACTTATCCACTAGAATGAGGCAATAAGGGTTCAATAGTGGAATTTGAAGAGTCAAATTACATGTTATTCGGTCAGCGAAAGGGTTGCACCCTCAATACAATATGCAACAAATTGAGTTGGAGGAAGTCAGAAGAATGGCAATTCAATGAATCCTGAATTCATTCAGTAACTATTTGTATCGAAATCCACAAGAGAATGTTGAACTAACTTAACTGAACACAGATTATAGTTATTTAATTTTTTTTTCGAATGTGGCTCTCGATACATTGTTTATTTGACTTGAATTTGAAATTATATCCAGTGGTTGAATTGAAAAGTACGTTATGGTAATGGATGAGCTTGTTCATGTTGATAATAGAAAATCGTAATTAGAACAATAGTAGAAGAGACTTTTATTTTCGTCATGCATATCAAACCAATTTGCCTAAATTGAAACTGTTCCACTGAAATTGGAAAATAATTGTTGTAGAAACCGACATGACATCGAAATTAAATTATTCGTATCATTATTACGATTCAATGACATCTATTTAATTTTATGCTAATAGTGTTTAATTGGTTGTAACCGAAATTAACTCAATTTTATTCGAATGGACTGCATGAAAGGTTTAATTGCTTGTTTCCCGTATCAAATGAAATTAAACGTATATAGTCATATTATGGATAATAGACTGGCAATGATGTAATCTACGAAATTACCTAATATAAATTGAATCGAGGAATGAACTTCATCAAACTAGAATACAAAAGTAACGAATTAGTATAACAAAACAATGAAAATCTTTCTAAACGTCCACCAAATTCATGACCGCTTATATAGTTCCAAATTCAACACCATTTCGTTCCATTATCAAAAAGCTTTCTATTTTTATAACACCAATAATCATCAATTGAAACATTGACGAATCTTTTCATCACCTATCACAAGAAGTGGTGGGTCATTCGAAGTTTCTGATTCTTCTGATTTTTTTCATACTCATGGAGACACCTTGTACTATGTGAGAGCTGTGAGTGAGTTGATAGGAGTTACAAGGATATTGAGGAATATATTCAAAATCCAAAATAACTCAGTGATATGCTTATTTATTGCAGATTCGCTAGCATTACAATGGAATATAGATGGTACCAATAAGAATTTCAATAAATACAAATTAGTCACAGAAAAACATGAGTCCATGATTATATATGATAAAATGCACAATACGAGATAAATACTTCAAGAATGTTTCAAAATAGATCAAATATTGTCTCAAACAAAGAATATATTCGACATTCTTCAGAAAATATAAGATGTATGAGCACGTGTTCCTTCGATGTGATTCATCACAAAACTGTAGTAAACGTAAAAAGGTGATGATTTTTTACTTTTACGATACACCTATAATGTAGATTTTCATCTTTCGAGTCCCGTTCATTTAGCTAGACTGCTTTTATTAAATATGGCGATATACCTTCTAATCATGTGGCCATTCAAGCTAACTTGCCCAAAAACTTGATAATTTCCGATTACAAATACATTTCCATGTTACACCCTGAGCGTGAATCAAGACCATTAGACTAGATTATGCCTAAACTGTCCCTGACAACTCGCTCCATTCAAATTGACCGTGATTTATAAGGGTTTCTCGACGAGAATGTAGTCGTAATTAATATCAATCAACACTGCGAAAGCCGGTATTAATCATAAGTTGACCCTCAGAGTGACCCTAGCAAAGTTCTTGAGGGATAATTGAGAATCTAGAAGCATTGAGCGAATGTGTTTCTCTTCTGCTATGTTTACGTGACTGAAATTTGATTTGTCAATAAATTATTAGAATATCTGAAGTATTCATGGAATGTTTTCATCCAATACATCAATCAAAATAAGGAAATGATGAAACAATTCCAGATTTAGTTGATAGAGAAATAAACGAATCGATTCTTAATCTTGATTCTCCCAAAATGGAAATAGATTTTTACATATTTTTGATAATATTTCTGTATGTAGAATCTTGGAGTACGTTTAATTGGAACTCGTTGAAATAGAACTTGTAGAAGATAATGTAGAAGACAAATAATCCCATGGTATAATTCAAGACTGCAAAGTATTTCCGTTTACAACGAGAACATTTCATGAATTTCAATTGGTGAACCAACCAACACACTTTCCTGACATTGTCAGTTTCACCAAACAGGATTCCCAATTTGTCAGATTTCATCGAATTTCTTTCCATCATATCTGCCGGTTATTCATTTTTTCCTGGCCAAAAAATGATAAATCATGTTGTTTCCAAATTGCCAACGTCGAAATGGTATTTTAATTAATATAAAACGTAGCTGTCACCATTTGAATGAATGGCCGAGTGAAAACGGTGGCACTACGAGAAAAAAGTCAACTGAACGAGTTGCTGGTCGACAGGATGCATGACTTGAATAGGCGATTACGTCTCATGCCACGATGCTTTATTGTTTATAGTACCTATATGAGCTTCACAAATGGGACAACAAACGAAAATGCTTGACGTGTTCTTCGAAAAGATTATCAAATTTCGATGATTTGTGCACAGGATGTTCATAAGAGCTTTCGAGAAGAGCTATATGAAAAAGTACAATCAGGTATGATTATTTCTGGAGAGCTTCAGGCAATCATGGATAACACCGGAATGGACTACCTGTGTGACGTCAAAATGGGCTCAATATCACCATATACAAACAATTTTATTCTTAGTTTCAACTGAAAGAAGCCAAAACTTTTAATGATCGCTTTGTTTGGAAAGGTTTTTAAGCTTGTGACGTCAAGACTGAGGCTGTCCATTTGGAGTTATATTCGTGATATACAGCGAATCGTACCATTTGTCAATATGAGTATTAAAAAATTTTATGATTACGAGGTATACCACGTGTACAAAAATTGTGAAGTTTCACAAAGATCACAATTTGGTATTGTTCCATGATCATTTATGACTAAATCCATTTAATAACTTACTGAAGACAAGTGAAAGTTCAAATAATGAAAATATAATTGAAAATAGATTATAAAATCTGAAAAAGCGTTGGGTAGCAAGAACAAGTGGCAATGTAAAAATGTCATCGATTCAATTTCTTCAAATGGAAGCAGAAAATCTAACTGATTGAATTCGAATTCTTTTAATTTTTTTCACAAAAAAACTCGAGATTTTCCCGATATGGTATTATTAATCGCAAACATGTTCAACTTTCATGATTATCCTTTCTGAGATCCTGATAAGAGATATTGAGCTGGAACACCTTGTATACCTCAATTCATGTGATATTTTGTATGAAATTAACAGCGATGAGAATAATTGCGAACACAATGACGCATACATTGGGCCTCCACAAGTGATATCAAGGTAAAAACGATCGATTCCACCTGTCTCTTTCTCTTTATATCTCCCTCTTTCTCTACTCCTTCGTCGGTAGCAAATCTGAGGCAGGCGGCAAAACAGATACCGCGGCCAGTAATTAAAGCAGTCGGGGCGACGCCCTATCCACCAACCACTCCAATGGCAGCCGTTGATTGCGTAATTAGAAGAACAAGACTCTCTCTGGGCTTCGCAGCCGGCCAATGGGATACCTTGATTACGGCCGGATTCCTCCGGGTCCCTGCCATTGGCCGAGTTCCGGACGATGTCGCATTTTTAATTAAAAGTCTGCCACTCGGCGCGGTAATGAGAATCGAGAGAACGGCTCTGATGGTGGCTGATTAAAATTAATGAGTCTGGAGTCTATTTTTCAGTTTGATGGTTTCGGATATTCCAATTTGGCTGGAATTTAATTGGGCCGGGAGTAATGAGATTGCTTCTTGGAATTCGATTTCCTTTGAAGTTATTGCTTCTGAAATAACTTTGACAAATTGATTTATATAATTTGTGGAATTGATTCGACTATGTTTGAATTCATTCATTCCTGATTTTCAAAAATGAAATATTGGCAATTTAGTAACTCTTGATGTCTTGATTTGAGTTTTCAAATGGATTGATCAGCTGCGCATGTTCGTCACCACACCTTCATACCTACTAAGGAACTTTTTGAGACTCGCATCTGCTCTAACGTTCATTTTGAATCGACTGTTTTCATGATTATCATTTGTTTGTCTCAATGTCATGCCGAAAAGTTATTAAATGTTATTCAAATTGAAGAAAATATCATTAATTCCTCGAAATGAATATTTTGAGAATTTGGTTTCAAGGTTGTGGGTATTTTCTCAGAAAAAACTAATTTTATAATTTTTGGCCATCCTGTATAACCAAATCTGACTACACTGACTCCAAACCGTATTATGTAACAGGCATGTGTAAGCTAGTTTGTGCTCATGTCAGGATTCGAGTGTATTTTATAAATCAATTCAGAAGTCATTATTATTTGCTTTATATTAGCTTGAGTTGTATGTACGTGTGTAACTCCGCTAGTGACGTCATATTTTGAACCAATTGAAAAGTTTCCCACCACAGGTGTCTTCCAATGATATTAGCAATTGTGACTCGCCAATTCAGTAACTACTGTTATTTTAAACGTTACGTCATACGTTTACTTGTCGCTCAGATAGGACTGGCCTAATTGTATCGCACAGATATAATCTCATCAGTGACGTCTCAAGGGGTCATGACAAAGGTTCAATGAATTACCACAGAGTGGTGTCCGTATGATCCGTTGTTTATAGGCGAATTGTTTTTTAGTGTCAATAATAAGGTTAATATATCTCGTATTTTGAAGTTGGACCAATAGACTAGTAAACACGAAACGTTGGAGTCTCCGGACATGGGTTCGAGTCCCGTCCATCGCCAAAAAAATAAAACGAAAAAAAAATTAAAAGTGAATTTAGTTTGTAAAAACTAAGAAACATGCTTTGATAGTGAACTAAGAAGTCAAAAATAATTCTTGATATAACATTAAAAAAGGGTGGGGTGCTACAAATATCAGTCTTCATAAAGTACCCGATATTTTTTTACAATAATAATGTTTTTCTTGATTGATTTCATTATATATCAAGAATTAGTTTCGCATTTTCATTCCACATCAAAGCATATTTCTCAGTTTTCACAAACTAAATTTATATTGAAAAAATCGTCTAGGGCCAATGTCATATCTGTATATTCTGCATATCTATATTTTTGCATGAAACTTGCAAACTTCCCCTGTTGCAATTTTAAACACTATTGCGAGTTCCGATACAGTCACGATATGAAAATGGAACAAAATTCCTGCACTTGGGTAATTCTGCTTGGACAACAACGATATGCAAGTCCCAAACCTGCATCTCATATTTGGACAGTCCTCCACATCAAACCCTGGCGATTTCCCGTCCAGTCGCCTCGCTACACTCTAATGATGCTTCCGTTTACCCAGGGTATATATTTGTTCGTCTAACATATGTAGAATGACCACCGGACCGGACATTCTCCTAACTGGCGCTATATATCAGGGGGATTTGGTCCGGCCCGCACCTCCCTTCCTCGAGGCGAGTTTGATAGGGAAATCGTCTTATCTCCACCGTTATTTCTCTCTCTCATATCTCATACATCGAGACCCTTTCCCGCTAGTTCACACCCTCGAGCTGAACCAGCGGAGATATAGTCAAATTACCGCCGACGGATTTAATCTCGATGGGATTGGGGTGCAGGTGGGGTATGGTCAGGGTTGAATGAAAAATCTTGAAGGGTAAATTTGCTTTCGTCAGGTTTCTTAGAATATGCGACATTCTTTATGATCTAATTGCATTATCATGAATTTATTAATTGATTCATTGGATCTAACTCAATACAATCTCGTTCTTTTTCAACGAGTTCTCGCGAGTTTAAAGAGATTACACTTGAGCATAAAAGCGTCTCACTAACTATGAATTCTTTGGAGGCATTCATCAGGAAGGAAATGAATTTATACGAGTCCAGGGGGTCAAACTTTCACTGTTCGTAGATAACTGCCTGAAATCTGTGGTTCCAACTAGCGAAAAGGCCTTCTCAGCGGCTGGTTATCTCACCAACAAATCAAGAAGCCGTCCAGAAGACGATTCTTTGGACATTTTGTGCTCCTTATGGGACTAAATAATTCGTAATGATGGTTTGTAATGTGAAGTGAACAAATCCTTCATTTTATTAATTCTGCAATTCTGACCATCTTTCGATCATTTGGTGGTTTTGGAACAGTAGAGATCCATCATTAACGTCCATACATATAACGAAACACCATTGCCAGACCTCAGGTTCTCTATGCATTGGAATGGTTATGAATTCTTATCTCCGACGTAGAAGACCTCAACCTTGACAATCACAGTATACAGGGTGTCCCTTAGAGACATGCTAATATTCGAAGGAGTTATTCTTCGACACATTTTGAGGAGAAAACTTCCTATAAACATATATCATAAAAGTCTTGACTTTTGAGATACAGGGTGATAAAATTTTGAAAGAAAAAAACAGTTTTTTGATAATAACTGAGATAATACTCTAGACATCTTTAGAAAATGTGGTACATGTCTTCTATGCATCAAGGTGCATTTTGTGATGTACGACATTTTCATTTTCTCTACCAGTTGCGTCCGTACGTGTTTTGCATTGAATATTTTTGGAGAAAAAAATTACTACGCCACTGCTTACTTTCAGAATGAAAATTACTTTTAAGATCCTCATTCATTATTGAGCAAAATTAATCCAATGGATATATAAAAATCGTTTTACTTCAGGATCTATTCCTCAGAAATCTGATGCGACGTGGAAATGTTTGTGCATCGACTGAAAGCAAATTAAAATATCAGAATTGTTGAGAATCCAAAAAATCCATTTTTCTTGTCAGATGTTCTTTTCCCGATTATAATAAGTGAATTAAAATTGCTTCATGTCGCAGTAAACCGTTTGATAATATATATCACTCTGTATCTCAAGAGTTGATAGAAAGTTTTTTCTTAAAATGTGTCAAACAACAACTCCTTCAAATTTTAGCGAGTCTTTAAGGAACACCCTGTATATGTCCTGAAGCTTCTTCATTTTCTTAGAACCTATAAATGGGTTCTATTTTTTTCGTTCTATAATGTATATGTGATGTTGAGTTGTTCCTCTGTTGTCACACATCAAGTACTTAAGAATTTCATCAATGGTTCTTCGATGAACTCTTTGGCATGTTTCATTTGCATCTAAGGTCGAATGCTCAATGCTTTTGTAGGTTCTCAAGTAATACCAGGTGAGTTTAAAAATTGGGTATCATTCGTGCTGGGTTATTAGAATATGGTAGTAGTCTTACTCTTACAGTAAAGTTCTACAGTACTGATAAATTGCAACTTCTATTCGGACTATCGACAAATATTTTCCTAGGCCTAATGAGTCTCTTGCATTTGTCATTGTGATTTGAATATTATCGAAACCATAAGGGAAATGAAATTTCATCATTTGAAAGAAGCTGAACACTTGAACTCTTCAATGAGATTATAATTATCCTCTGTTGACTGAAACCAATAGAGCAAACATTGAGAAAACTCTCATCCCGAGTCCGGACATTCCTTATACGAGCTTAACCCGTATAGAGCCGGAATTGAAATTTGCTCTCGACAAAATGATGCAGAAGGATCATCCCACGCAGCGTCTCGAGCCAGATAAGATTTCCCATAATCGAAATAAAGCAAACGCGAAGGAAAGCAAACACCTCCTTTGCATGCAATAATATTAAGGGGTTCGACTACGGCAGTATCAGACACTCCGACAAACAGAAAGGTCCAATCGAGATGACGATTTCCTTTGAAGTTTTCTTCAGAACCGCTGGAGAGGTTGGTCTGTCGAAAGTACATTTCTACGATGCCATTAGATTGGTGTACGAAGATCACAAGAATAATCCATTTGGAAAAAAAACTGCATACATATCTGGTGTAACATCTTCGAGGAAGTTGCAGAGACTTAGCAGACATATCTAACAGTTGGCAAACGACAATAACTTTCTATCACCCTTCAACCAGAATTTAGTAATTGTTGAATAGAAATTTCACATGCAAGAAGCTCCAAAACTACAGACCCATGTCAAACTAGAACAATACACTATCCAAGTATATCAAAAATGGATACTTAGATCACCTGAAATAACATGAAACAAGAGAACCGAGATTTTCAGAAGGAATGTATCTGGTTACAATTAAAATTTTCACAGGACTATGCCTAGCAGGTATTGTTCAGGAGAAAGATTAATCAAAGAACACTACGTTCACCCCTTGATATTCTGCATCTTCCAATTCTGGTCTTTGTAGTGGTAAAAGTATTACCTAGAACGAGATCAAATGACACCATTTTGTGCTGTATGAATGATTAGGCCTGATGCTTCTGGTGAAAAGAGTTCATAATTGATCAATCCTACTGAATGGTTTTGGATTGAATGCATGCTATGAAAAGAGATTCTTCTGATGAATCTGATAACATATTCTGATTAACTGAGCTGACGCTGTTCGAAGAGGACTCTAAAATGATTATAGACTTTCCTGAGATTTCTACATTAACTAATAGTTCTGGACGATTACTGTGAAGTCATCAGGGTGTCAAAATATGCCAACAAATATTGAACTTGCCAGGTGCTGCTGAACAGCACAATCTTCTTGACACCGTTCATCACAAATGTCTTCCTTTTCTTTGAAACTTTGTCATGAATTTAATCAATCTAAGAATAACTAGAATCCAACAAAACGCAATAAAACATATATTTTGGACTTTTCCATTATGTTTTCCCTGGAAAGAGCCGCTCAGTGTTTCTTTCCTGTCCTTCCTCCGACATTCCAAATGTTAATATATTCTGAAGAGTTTAATTTAGCACATAGCACAAGCGGGCGGACAGCTCGCGGGTCCCCAGAAGGGGGTGAAGAGTAACAGGGGGGATGAAGAGGGCGGCCGATCCGATATTCAGATCGCGTCTTCGTTGGCATTGTGGACACAGGAATATATTAAAAGTGAATTCGATGTGTTGACTTTGGCATATAGTACGGTGCACTGGGTACTTTCTTTTGAACGTCAGACGTTACTATTATCATAGAAATATTGATTTCTCGTGATTACTATATCGTTTTAATAATTACTGTATCGTTTCGACGATTCACATACAGGGTGGCCCAACGAAAACGTATCGGAAGAGATTTCATCGAGAAATTAGCTTCAATCAACAAAAACAGAAAAAGCAGCGAATTGTTTTCAGGAAAAAATTCTCAACTTTTGCTTTAATAAAACGATAAGTTTTCAAGCGAATTCGATTATTTTTTGTATGTTTTCGAGAAATGCACTAGCGACATTTCAAAGGTTCACATCTTTGAAACGAGTAGACGGAATTTCAAAAATAAAAGTGCAATGTATAGGGAATCAAAAGGGCTTTTCAACGAGGCATCATTTGATTCCTATTCCCATTACGAAAAAGTTGTCCCCTCTTATACAAAGTTGACGTGTTTCAGGTTTTTCTCAATAAAATCTCTTCCTGGTAGTTGTACCTTCCAGTACGTTTTCGTTGAGCCAGCCTGTACAATTGTGAATGGCCAATCTTTATTTGAGTCAATAATTTTGAAACACTTATACACTGTTGGAATATTGTTTTACCAATTGGAGCTGAATAAAAATTTTCATCTATTTGCATGGCTTATCCAATATTTCATGGAAGCTTTTTTTCGGAGACGGGAAAAATCTGCAGTCGTTCGCATAATTATTCCTAATTACCACCAAGTGTTCGAACAGTGTAACATATTCAACCCAAACCTGTTCCCGTCTCTTCAGATAGGTGTTTCGATTCCGAATCGATCTCATAGAGCGATAGATGTCGCCGATTCAACATCACATGTCCATCACCAGGCTCGAAACGAATACAAGAACTCCAATTTCTTCGAGTCCACTGCTTATAAGCCATTCACAGTCATCATTAAAAATGAGTCTACGACGCGATTTCGAGTTCAGACCAGCAGATCCAAAGAATTACCGAGGTTTGTGCACGATTGTGTGTAAATTTATAGTTTTTTCTTTGCTATGGTGAATCGATGTTTGCCAGCGCTTTATTTAATTGAATTATGTTTTCTCGCGTTGTTTTGCACCAAGGATGCTAGAGCGTAGTATCAAATGTGTTTGCATCAAAATGGATCATTCTTCGAAGAGAATTCTACTTGTGAATTTCAGCTAAACAAATTTTATGAGTCATTTACTCATTCGCAATTTCAAATGGAGTACCCGTACTATACTGTTTTCAGTTGTTTCTGATTTGAAATATACATCTTTTTATTCATTCGATTGAAATAATTGAAAGCTATTGACTCTGTTGGTGATTGGTGAATATTTTACTGTTCTCCAAGAAACTTCAACAGATATAAACAAACTCAAGAAATTATTAATTGGAGTGCTTTCTGTCGTAAAAAAATTCCATTCTGGAAGTTCACTCGGTACTGCGAAGATTAAATTAATACTTACTGAAGAATCTTTATCAAGACTTTTCATGCGGAACATGAAATATGCTGTTTCAAGTCCAAAAGAAAGTTATACATCGTAATAAGCTTTGCAGAATTCAATGTTTTCTGTTTCACGGGGAGGAACTCTGAATATCACGGAATTCTCAAAAGTATCACGAATGGATTTGTAAAAATGGACATGTAACAAACTGCGATATGCAATGAATGATCTACATGAACAGCCACTTGTTAAATAGAATTGTATCACTAGATATTTTTTATATTCCAATGATATTATCGGAAAAATAAAATCACATTCACTGAAAATGTTGTATTTTCCGTAGTGACCATAGTTATCGAACTTGATACGATGGGTTTTTTATTATTATTAAATAAATCATCTGATATTTTTGTCATTTTTATCTCAGGCCATTATAGAAGTTAATGGTGTGTTTACTGAACGGTTTATGTTTCAAAACATCAACCTATATCCTGATTAGTGGGGATACAAACAAAGAAGAATCTCTCAAGGATATAAAATGTGTCTTTGTTATTTGATGAAAGGATTTTCCAATCTGATGTATCGAGAAGATACTTTAGAAATTCATGATTCGGATTTGTGGTTCTCTTGATGTGTCAAGTTTAAGAAATATCAATGAAATACAGTTCGTCGTCGATTACTTTCTAGTCGGTACTACGACGTCCCGTGACGTCGATGAATAACATTGATCGTGAAAAATCGCCACCACATCCAGGCCAATTTATGCAAACACAGGAAGAACTCACAGACGTGCCACGGCAAAACGAAATAACGGCAATGGCTGAATGTATCGCTGGAATTGATCACGCCTAGTCCGGATGCGTAGGTACTCAATACGTCCGACAGATGGCCCTGCACAGCTAAGAGGTGAACTTAGGTAAATGAGAACAGGTCTGTCACGAAGATATTTGAGGTGATTTTTTTGATGATCGTGAAATTGTCGACCGTAGACAAGGTTGAAGAAATTTCATTCATTCAGACGGATTAAAGACATATTCAATTTTTTGGTATTGAAGTATAGATTTTTCATCTTACACCTAATCAAAAAATAATCGACAACAATTCATCAAGACATTCCAATTGGACAATATTGACGGTTCCTAAACATTTTGGATTTTGTTATCGTTATTATCTACAGTGCGTCCATAAAGTAACGCATAAATTCATTATTGGCTAAATGAACGATAGAATTAGGAATTCCCAAAACAGGTCGATTTTTTATTTCAATTTACTATTGTTTCGAATCATAATCTAATATACAGGGTGAACCACTTTCGTGTAATGACTTCATCACCATTTTTTTCAAATGGAACCCCCGCCTTTTTTTCAATTTCCAAATTGCCCTTGCTGAGCTGATTCCAAAAAAGTATAATATGTTGCTTCAAATTGGTACAGGGTGGACAGAACTGCAAAAAAAAAAGTATAAAAATTGTTTATGAAAAGTAATACGTTACTGAATGTAATAAACAAATCAAATGGAATTAGTAGATATGCAATTAATGTGATACACTTCCAAAAACAAACAAACGAACAAAAATTTACAATAAATGTTCAAATTGTTCTCCATCGACCGTTAGACAATGACTGAACCGGGCATTACTTTCGTCTCTAACATTCTGTAGCATAGCGGGTGTTATGCTCTGCATTTCTTGTCTGATTCGGTCTTGTAGTTGAGGGATATTTCCAGGTCTGTTTAAGTAGACTTTAGATTTTAAATAACCCCATAAAAAGAAGTCTAATGGGCTCAGATCTGGTTAAGTTTATTCGTTATTTTCATTACTTTGTAAGTGAATTTTTGCATTTTCGCCCACCCTGTACCAATTTGAAGCAACATATTATACATATACATATACATATACATTTTTGGAATCAGCTCAGTAAAGGCAATTTGGAAATTGAAAAAAAGGGGGGGTTCCATTTGAAAAAAAATGGTGATGACGTCATTACACGAAAGTGGTTCACCCTGTATATTAGATTATGATTTGAAACAATAGTAAATTGAAATAAAAAATCGACATGTTTTGGGAATTCCTAATTTTGTTGTTCATTTAGCCAATAATGAATTTATGCGTTACTTTATGGACGCACTGTATATCTTCCACTCACAAAATTTCTAATTTCAGCATTGAATGATCAGTAAGTCATATTTTTATGACAATCAAAGGAGATCGAATATTGTGCTTACAATGTATCTTTTCACACTTATTGTAATTTATATACTTTTATAATTTGCTACATTCAAGGTGGAAAATAAATTCGACCTCGCTATTTTGCAAATAAAGGTTCTGAAATACTGACCTCTTCACAACTTCTTATTCATTATTTATATTCTGTAGTTTAATGTAAACAACAAAACAACACAATGACAGAATAATGATTTAGGTGATCATTCAGTCACCAAATTTATCATTTCCACATGGATTTCGTCTAGTTCATCATCAAAACTAAATATAAACAACGATTTCATTCGTTTCATGTGTTTTTCCTTTTTTGTATCAGTTCAATAGTTAGAATTCGATATAGACGGACTTTATGCTGTGCACAGTTACTGTTGGGGCCAAGAATTCTAGTTTCACTATCGTATTTAACAAGTACGTATTTGTAGAATAACTTTGTGTTACATTGATTAAAAATCAATTAGTGGATATATGTAGGTATTCCTGACACGTTTTAATATTCATTTCGAAGGCTCTAAATTTCCATTTTCATTTTCCCCACTTCTCCATGACATATCTTATAGTTCAACGAGACGGAACTTCTCGGGAGCCTCTCCAAGGACCTTTAACTTCTCCTCATTGCAGGTACGGTCCTGAAAGGCAAACGAGCTCACACACCGGTCCAAAGCCCTCGTGCTTTGATTTCAGCGGATTTATGTATTGTAAACGATTGCTTTATGCGATATTGGACACCATTTACATGAAAAATGTATCTGGCGAAGCGTCCTCATACGAGGCTTTTGTTTTCGATACCAGAAAATATGGCTGTCCCGCCGAACGTGACTGCGTTCGCGGTAATTGATGACTGCCGTTGCCTCGGTCGCCCCTATCCCCTCGATGGGGGACAGGAGGTGGGATTAGGATATATCGAGAGACACTTTTTTGTTTATATTCGTGGAAATGGATTTCTTGAAGAGCGTTCGAGACGATTTAGAGTGAAATTGGCTATCTGTTTCGGTTTCGAGATAAATGTCTACTACAGTTGAAGGAGATAATTAATAGATTATTTTTTCATCATTTATTCCACCTGATGTTGGCTTCAATTGAACATTATCGTGATTTCCTAATTGATTTTCATTGAATATCGAATAAACATTTCTACCAATTGGATTGTTTATTTCGTTAAATGTTTTTTTTTATTTTCTAGTGAAATGAAAAGCACATGAATATTTTTCCAATGAACAAAAATCACATACAGAATGATTAGTGAATACAATACAATAAGATGTGAGCGACATGCTGCGAAGGCCAATTATTTTCATACAGCTGTTCTGTGAATATAGCGCATTCACCAAAATTCCAAAATACTTGAACAACGATCGATTCTTTTAATTCGCATGAGGAAAATGTTGACTTAGTTTGATGATCTGAATCAACAAGATGTTATTCGAAATTGATTTTAGAAGCACAATTATTAATTAGGCAGTCCAATTTCCAAGTTCCACTCTGGGTATCTCGCTTATCTTAAGAGATACGAAGTTGGTTAAATTGGGGCTAAGATCTGGATTTTTTGTGATGAGCAATAATCCGAGAAGAAATTCTAAATATCTTCAGTAGTTTTGGAAAAATCGCGCAAAACGAGAATTATCGATTTCCGTTTTGAATTTCTTCAGGATGAACAAATTGTACTGAACTATATCAACAAAAACTTTGATTAGGCAGTTTTTCGTGCATTTTTTGATTATGGCATAGCGTTTTCAATGTTTTCAAAATGGTAGAGAAGCACCTGTCGATTTTAGTCTTCAAGAACACGTTTTTCATTATCTTTACAACGATGTATCCAGTGATTTGTGTTTCTTCAATTCGAGTTTTTTTGCAATAAATCCGTAAATATGATGGAAAAAATATTTTTTCCTGACGTTATACTTCAATATTATGCTGACTATTGCGGTCGTGACGAATCATAAAATATTTTTGTATTAAAATATATTTTCTCATCAATTTATAGATCAATTTAAGATAACAGTTATGCAACAATTAACAATTTTGTGGCTATTAAAAAAACAATTAAGTGAACTTCCAGTTTTAATTCTTTCAACCAAAAATGTTGCCCACCCTTGGATGACATTTTTCTTCACCTGGCGAACAAATTTCACTTCAACATCGATTTTCATTGCAGGTTCCCAGGAGAGTGGAAATCAATTGGAGGGCATTAGAGCCCTCATCATGCGTCAACCCTGACGAGCGAACGGAATGTCAACCGAAGGAAAAACCGTCGTAGCAGCACCGATCCTGAGGGGCGTCACGGAGCATCCACGTCCGAAATAATTTTAATGTCCGCATATAGAAACGCAAGCGCTTAAAAGCACATCAATAGGAATCCTATAGCGGTTTGGTGCGGTAGCAGACCAAACAAAGAATTGCGAAGAATTTTCACCACGTCCTCATTGTGGTGTAGTTGGGAAATTTATTGAAAAAAAATTGCTTGAGAAGGAATCGAGATGAGAAAACTGACGAATTTGTGTCTTTTAATGATTTCCAGATGATATTATTGATTAATATGTACTTTAAATCATCAATTGGTTATAATGAATTGGAGAAAAGATGGACTGATTGTTTCGAATCGAATCGAAATTTAACGAAAAAACAATCGATGAACATATGTAAGCCACTGATTCATATTCTTCTGATATTCATTCGAAATGAATTCACGTCCATTATAACCAGACAGAATTCACTGAATGCTCTCAGGGTTTTATTCGTCAGTACGATTTAAATTTCTGCCGGAGGTGCCAAACTAACTCGCAAGTAAATAGGAAAAAGTTTTATTCTCTTTGAGAAAAGATTTCATATATTTTATAGAGGATCACGAAGTTTCTTGATATATACTTCGAGATTATGTAACTTGCAGAATTTGTTTCATTCCCTTTAATGAGAAAATTGTGAAGTATGAAGAATACATGGAAATAATTCTAGTTGAAAAGATATACGAGGTGGATTTGTTCTCTGAAAAACTAATTATTCCAGGAATGTTTGTTACAACTACAACTAGAAAACGTTGAATAACTATTTGTTATGTATTTTCAGATATGTTTTTGAGGAAACAATTTTGACAGATTAGCTTCTCTTCTAATTGTTTGAGACATTGCTGCGAACATTTAGTCATAAAAAATTATATAAAAAGTTCACACTGACTTCAGAACGCTGGCAACATTATTTGAAGAGAAATCATTGATCCGCTGATAATTGTTAATATTAGTCGAAAACTGTTCAACTGTTATATACGGTCGATATTATTCAATTTTGGTGTATTTTATATATTGAAAACATTTTTCAAAACAATTTCAAGGATAAATCTAACCTTATTTTTTATTTCAAAGACAAGTTGAAAAAAAGACAAGCAGCAACATCGCATTTTTCTGTAAGCTGTCAAAACTACTTCGCTCTAATGAATAGAGCATAGATATTTGTTGAAATGCATAAACGCTCCTTGCAATGAATATTCTGTAGGGGCACATAATTTTTAACTAAGCTCAGACAACTAGAAAATACGTCTCATATATTATGCATACTTAAATGATCCACACTCAACTAATTTCAATAGATTCCTAATTCCCCATACAGGAAGTAATTAATTTGGAAATTCCCAGGCCTACTCATACCTATATAGCTGTCGCATCAGCGATGGCAAATGGTAACCGTTTAAAAACACGGTGGCTATGACTAAACGACACTTAACACTCGTCACATGTTTTATCACAATCTTCATCTAATTCAGCATGATCATCGTCCGTGAAACAGGGAATACTTAGCAGGCAATTAATTGAACACGTCCGGGTACAAATTATGAAAATGTAGTCTTCCAAAGCCTGCTTGGTTGGATGGGAACGTTCATTTGTTTCGGAAATATTCGACCGTTTTCCATTAGGACATGTTTTTCTGGAAGGTTTTAAATATTCTGATTAGAATTAGATCTGGATTAAATAAATAATGAATGGAAAATAAAGAGGAGTTCCAACTTATAGTTGCAACTGCATACATGTAATGAACAACTTAGTATTAGTGTTTGTTTCATGATTAGTGACTCAACCGTTTGAATACTTTCAATAGGTCTTGTACGTCTTACCTTTTGGTTTCTTCATATACAGGGCTTTAGAAAAGTCTGGAAACAGTCGATTATTCGGCATTTTTTGTAGTGGAAACCCCTGTATATTATTCGGATATATCAATTCGTCTTTCAATTTTGAGCAATAATTGTAATCGACATGATGCACTTAAATTCAACCGTTTCCGAGTTATTCAGTTTTGAAATTTTTAAATATGTTATAAAAGGTAAAAAAAACGAAAAAGACCTTCGAATGAACCACACTAAATAATTCAAATTTAAAAATTAATTTGAACGAGGAACAATTATTTTCGATAGTCAATACCTAATTTGTAACAATATTTAAAGTAAACCACGGGATATTAATGAGCTCAGGCAGCGGATAATAATCGACGAAATTCAGTTTGTGAACGAAAATCAATTGAATAGACGGTTTTTATACAAGATTGGCACATAGTCAAGCAGTGAATGGTGCATAATTTGAACACCTTATCGAATGCAAAAATGCGTTTTTTATTTATTTATATAAGCAGGATCGCTGTGTCATTTTCTTAAGAAGGAATGTACAATGGGCAAAAGTGGGTCTTAAATCATCTAAAAGAAATATTTAGAATTATTAGTGTTTAGACCATCAGATATGGAATCAATATTACCATCATGAACAAAAACGATATAGACATTTTCGTGGTACTTGAGGTCTTACTTCTGCCTCAAGTACGACCAATTGGCATTCCTGGCATCTTCTTTGGCGAGAAACGATGCCACCATCGTATCCAAAAGCATTTGATGCGAAGCTGTGTATGTCATGCACGAAATAATTTACGGCTACAATAACTCAATCACGACCATCGAATTCCGTTCGGGTTCGACTCCATGAGCGAAAATCGAATTCCTGGAAGAAAAAAGTTCGCGGCCGCCGAAAAAAACCGCTCCTCGCGTACAATATAAATATTTTGTTTATGCATTCTCCACGAAAATTATGTTGACAAGAGAACAAAAGCGAGATAAGTCCCGATATATGCCGAGATGTAACCTCTCGAGTTGAGGCTAACCTTTGGCGCAGTCGGCCAGTCCAACAAACGACGATCGCCAGGCTACAGCGGTGGCGGCCAACTAGACGGGTCGCTGGACGTAGACACGCCACAGACTGGACGTAGTTTCTCGTTTTTGCAGCCTGCTGCATATAGATCCTTAATCAAATTTTTCTGGTGTTTCGCGGACTGTCGGTATTTATGTGTATGTGGTAATTCGTATTACCGCGTCCGAGATATGGAATCTTACTGCCAGGCTCCAAGTGTTTAAAACATTGTTGGATTTTCACGGCCCAATAAAATGTGCGATCATTTTTATGCGCTGTACTGGAATCGTATCTGATTCCGAGAGTTATTTCATACGTTTAGAACTCCAACACGGAACATAAAACTACACATGCAAGACGGGTAATGACGTATTTTCCAGCAATGGATTCTGATACATATTACTTATATAACTTGTGCTGTAGAGAGTTGCTTGGAACTTCATTCCAGGAAATCAATAGACGCCAAGCAATCTTGCAATGTGAATGAGAAAATATGAAATTTGTGAGAATTTTTGTATTTTTTTCATCGTATTTTAATAATCTCCAACCTTTCGACATATTCCTCGACTATAGAGTTTTTTTTTTCGTAAAGTTGAGGCACTTTCAACATGAAATTGTTTAAGGAATACATTCTGTCAAAAAAGTACCGGAAATTGTCGAATCAAATTGCCCAGGCTGAAGGGATTTACTAACTTTTTTTTTTAGATTGGCAACACTGTCTTTCATAACGATGTCGAGTTTGAGCGCAATCTGTAGACCAGTTTCTTTACAATAGCTGGTTAAGTTACCAGTGCTTCACGATTTTCACAATGAAGGAAATTAATAAACAAAGAGTTTGCTTCAAATTTTGTCTGGCGAACGTAATTTCATGTGCTGACGCGTTGAAAATATTAGTAAACGCTTTTGGCATGAAACAGTGTTATCAAAAACTCGTTCATATTCAAAGCGTTCAAGGAGGACTGTGAGGTCGTTGAAGACATGGTATATTCTTTTCATTGTTTTCTTTGATATGGAACGGTCAAGAAGGAGTACTATTTGGGCGCACCAAGGCGTTTGCGTGAGAAAATCTGTTGAAAACTGCCAGAATTATGGAGGAACAACTCGTGGATTTCACATGAACAAAACGCGCTACCATACAGAGATACGATTGTGAGCAAATTCCAAGCCGAACTCGCAATAAATATCTACCATCGAAAAACCACCATGTTCACCTGATTTAGTATCGTGTGACTTGATTTGGTTCCCTGAACTCAAATTGCCACTACGTGGAAACCGTTTTGAGTCTATTGAATCAATAAAACAAAATTCGTGGAAGGAGCTAAAGGCCATGCCAGAAAGTGCATACAAGAAACGTTGCCATACGTGTATGGCATCCAATGAAGATTACTTTAAAGGCGACTAAATAAATGTTGATGATTAAATGTGAAATTCGTGTTTTATTCAACAATACCCGCTACTTTTTTGACAGAATATATGCCTTTGAGCATGGAGTCACAGGACAACCTATATAACGTGGTATAATAAGTTTCAGGAACTGTTTTTCTATGTGTCCGTACAATACTATCGATGCTATAGCTATGCGAAACCCAATTTCCACTTCCTGAGAACACCGATAATTTATTAATTTACCCCCTCTACCCTCACCCTTGTCTGCATGTATTCGGTGGACGAGGAGGTTAAAAAGAAGAAGTCGTCTCATCACATCTCCATGGTAACGAGCTAGCCCGTAGTTTGGCAGCCTCCTTCTTTTTACTTCCTCTCTTACTACTTTGCATCGATCTTTAAAACTGTATGTGTGTGTGTATGTGGAAATCAGTCGTTCGTTTTCCCCTACTTCCCCCACATCAGCGGCGTTACAACGGGAATTGATGAACTGCAAATGGAAGAAAGATGAACGAGAGTAGTAAAGGATGCACGAAAGAAAAAATGACAGCTATATCATCAACCTCGTGTAATTTGTGAACTACCCAAGAATATAATTCACTACATGAAATCAGGAATTTCAAAATAATTTCAGTCACAAATTACTCAGTTCATGTTTTTCGAAAATGTCACTGAAAAGCATATATTGCATGAGATACTTTCTACGATTTCGAACCAATTTTTGACATCGAATTCAAGTATATTTTTAGTTTCTATAGTACAGAAATATTCAGTTGTGGTGCATTTGGTGGTTGTTATCTCTCTTTCCACTGGTTTCCACTGGTTTTTGACTTTTTATATAATAATAAAGCTGCAGTGAAATTATTTTCGGAAATTTTATTCCTCACATGATTCATGTAGTCATTATGTTATTCTATTGAATAATAAACGAATGAAATTGATCCTAATCCAATTCCTAGAACATTTTCTACTATTTTAACAAGATGGAGTATTGTTCTCCAAAAAGTTCCAAAAAGTTCGTGTTTCTTCAAGGAAACATGATGATCGCTTATTTTGTGGAATACCTAAAAAAAGAAGAACGCCAATGATCCTCAGGTTATGAGCAAGCTCTAATTCTCCCTTCTCCAGAGAAAACGACAGAATTTTTTGCCAAGGAAATAGGTTAGAGCAAATCGTTGTTTAATCAATAGGGAGTGTTGTCTTTCGATAGAAGATATTTGGAATATTTAAATTTTGTGCTCTCTTTGATAGGAAGTCAAGGCAATAGGTAGGTATATTCTAGGTAAGATCTTGGAAATTGATATGATCTGCATTTTGTTTTTTTCAGTTCTTTAGGCGGTTGACAGATCAGTTTCATAAAAATCGTTAGAAATGAGAAAGTAGAGAAAAATAACAATCATTCTGATGTTTTGGTTATAATAGATTTTTTCAACAAATTCACAGAGACATATAATGAATATATCAATCGAAGCTTCTTGCAATTATTTGATTCATAATAAAAACTGAATAGTAGGTGAAACAATACATAATGGGAATTCTTGAAGTTCCAGATGATTTAAAGTTTTGGCGGATACGCCGGGTCATACCATTCAAGTAACTCGACTCATAGACTTGATATAACTATTTGTCTCTTTAAATAAGAACATTATTCATAAAGTTCTCATATCCATATTGAATTTTCAACTGATATTGTGATTATCATAAAGAAATACTTCCAGTGTTTATAAAAGTGGTACATCTGATTCAATGTAGAGCAACTTATATTTCGATTCTTAAATTCGCACCATTTTGTTTTCCTTCGTGGAAGTTATATCAATAGCTAGTCGACAATGTTGAATTGAAGATTTTTTCAAATCGATCCTCATTTTCAGCAAGGCCTCTTGATACGTCTCGGATATAGTTTCAGCGTTACTGCCAAACAACAAAACTCCACTTCTCTCGGATATAGCCAGCTGAGTGTATTGCACAATTTGTATCCGAAGCGTTTGCAGATAGATCCATTTCTCGGGAAAATGAGAAATCGACTGATGCAAAGGCAAATAACAAATATTCAGATGGCCAACTCGAAGTATATACGATATACTGTACGACATCTCAAGTGAACCATCGAATATTATTCTCGTTTAATCCAAATCCGAAACGGATTCCGAATGAATATCTCAGGAATATATAACTCGATCAGACTCGATTATATTTTCAGGATACACTTCATGACTCCTCAAGTGGACTGTTTGATCACTATTCAAAATGACTTTATACAGAGTGACTCAAAATTCAAGGAGGTAATTCATAGGCGTAATATGTTGATGGAAATAAAATCCTACTTCATGTGAACTTTAATTTAGACATTCAGACCCTCAGAGAAGCACATCGTATTGATGATTACTACAATAAAAAGTGAAAATGTTGTAAAAGAAAAAGGCAAGATCAAGTGGGTGGTAGCCATGACTATTTTGATTAGATTCATTCCACAGTTGGATTCAATGTTCAGAAAGATCACCATTCTCTTCTTGTCGATTTTGCAATTATCGAAGATGGTTTTATAGGATTTTATAGAAATTCCCATTGATTTTAAATGACCCTATGATATGTGAAGAAGAGAAATCCAATCGGAGAATTGTAGTGGCTGTTTATTTTCGTCGTCTTTCAAATCACCTGTTGATAAAAAGAATGTTACCACTACTAAATGATACCAGAATACCATACTATTATTTCTTTATCCTGCACCAACAGTGAAAACAGTTGTTCTCGAATTTCTGCTGCAATGAAGTTCAAATTAATGCAAGAGGATTTTTAGGAAGGTGAAATTTTCCATAATAAGATATTTGTAGAACCGTCTCCTGAATGATATGAAGACAAAATGCGTGAAAACAAAGACATTAAACATTGCTTCGCATTTATCAATTCATCTTCTGAGTTCGATATTTGTTATGGATAGAAAATGATTTTTTTATTTGGCAGCTATTTCATCATATCTGGTACATACCTGGTATACCATTTTAGTTGTCGTGTAGTTTACATCCAGATGGTCAGCACAGAATATATCTGTATGCATACAGTTGAGACGACTCGCCGAATGGGAAATGGCTTTTCTTTGACACCTCCAAATTAGATTTTTTCCAGAAAAAGAATGAAACTGCGAGACTGCCTCAAGCTCGAGGGTCCGTAGCAGTTATACATTCTACATATACCTATATATCTACATAATGCGAATCCCGATTGTGAGCTAGCGGCAAAAGATAGACGGAAGATTTTCATGGAAGATTGAGCATCTTCGTCAGAGTTATTTGGTATGGATATGAACGAATCACAGTGAAGAATATTATATATTGAATTTATAGGTATCGAAGTTATCAAGTCTCCATTTTCTTTGATGGTCCTTACACATAACATTTTTATATCAATTTTAAACCTTGAATTATTTTCACACACTATTCGAACGGTCAATAGATATTCATTGATAAATCATTCGACATCGAATAAATGTTTATTATTGGAGTAATAGATATTTATCTCCAGAATCGTAATCCATAATCTTCAAGTGAAAGCAGAAACTAAATTGCTCTCAAACGATTATTTCTATTTGATGTTCATGGACCTGAACTGGACTCAAAAGTGACGAAGAAGAAAATTGCAATTCATAAGGAACTGAAAATCTACCTACGAACTGTCTAGAAGAGATTATATGACGATATATTCGAGCATAATATCTGATGATGAAAAATTTCACAAATAAAATGGAAATAGGAAAAAGGTTATTTCAATGAGCATAAGTATGACTGAAACATTTCAATTCATACTATTATTATTTGAAAATTTTCATTGCAAGTTCATTGCACTGACTGACTGATATCTAGAAATCAATATATTTTCTGAAAAAAAATCGCCCCAACAATGTATTACAGAATATTATCTAATGCTTACTTTATGTGTGTGTATATTTTCGACAAACACTCCGTGCAATAAACGTTCATAATCTCTGTTGAATTCATTTCATAGAGTCCTCTACAATCTCGCAGGAAAGAAGCAAAAAAGGAAAAATCCGCAATCCCGAGCTCATTTCATGCAAATTTCATATGGAGAAGCCCCAAACTCATGTTCTCGATTCTAAAGTAATCCTGACCTTCTGCAAATAAAACTAATATAAAAGATAATGGTATTTAGATAAGTCCGAAGGCACTTTTGCCTTATCTGCGAATTTGGATGAACTTGGAATTGCTTCAGCCAGCGTTTTAGCTATCGAATGAATACATAGAGGAAAATATTTTGAGGACTATATTTCTGATATCAAGGCAGAAAATTCGAATTAGTTCGATGTTTCATTCGGCAATTACGAAACATTTTTTTCTGAACTTATCTTCAGTTACTATGATTTTGAGGTGTTTCCATTTTGAACCATTCTTCTTCAATATGCGTACAGACATACAGTGCGTTCATAATATTGGGTATGAGCTTCCATCGTCCAATTGGGATTTTCTGGTGCCCAATAACGACAATTTTGCTTATTCACAGTACCGTTTGTAAAAAAAGTTGATTCGTCCGAAAATAAGACATTAAATTCATTGGACGACGCGGACAGATTGAATGGCCTGCTAAGTCCCCAGATTTAACTCCCATGGACTTCTTCCTCTGGGGTTACTTAAAAAGTGAAGTGTACATAAACCGACCCCCCAGTTTGGAAGACCTTAAAGAGAGAATTCGAACTGAAATTCAACGAATTACACCAGATATGTTGTCAAACGTAACCCAAGAATTCACCAGACGTCTTGGATATTGTCAACTAACCCAAGGAGCTCAGTTCGAGCATTTGCTGTAGATTTGTTATTTGTTTATTTTCACTACTTCTTATGATATTTTCATTGCAAATAAATAATTAAATGAATGTTGAGAAATATAAACACTGGTTTCTTTTATACTCAGTATACTGTAACTTGAAGTGTAAGATATGACGTATGTGGTATGGTTGAACTCAGAAAAATATGGGCTTTCAATTTTTGATATAAAAATATACCCTTTCAATTTGAAAAAAATATCGATGACGTCATATCTTGTAAGGTGGTGGGGGAAAAAATATATTTTTTGTAAAAAAAGATGGAAGACTGAAATACAAAATCGACCTGTCCGAGCTTTACCTCTGAAAATAATTATATCGTGAGATAATGGAGCGTTTCCACACTTTATGAACGCACTGTAGATTCCATAAAAGGATCATTCAAGGTCCTTTTATGATATATTTTTGATCATGAAGTTTTTCATGAAACATTTTCAATGTATCTCAGGTCAGGTGTCATTTTCAGATCACTATCTTCCTGGACACAAAATCATTTGGTGAATCAGTGTCTCATCTTGAAGAATTCAGCAGTACATTTCTTGATATTCGCTTCTTGAAATTTAATGATGAAAATAATCAAGGATCAGTGATCTCTCCAAATTTCCAAAACATCGCTCATGTGATATATCGGGAACGTTATCATGTCGAGATGGTCCTCCATAATGTCATTTTATAATCGCTCGCCATGCTAATGGGGGAAATGTATTAGAAAATGGAAATCGATTTCGCTGTTAAAAGAACGCATTAATATCTCTCAGCGTGTGACAATTTCCGATAAATAAAGGCCTCTGAGAAATGAATTTTCAATATCTAACCTCAGCTACCGAATTAGACTTTAATGAATATAAATTACAGAGGGTTCGATAAAAATGCACAATGAGAATATAACGCTAGCGGTGAGCTTTTAGAAGGAAGTTTTCATGAATGCGTTAAGGTTTTTGAGCACGATTCAATTTGCGGTTGTTTATTGGTTATTTGGGTTCTGAAAATGACATGGTTTATCATTGAATATATTTCGTACCCCATTTATTATATAGTTTTTTTGGGAATGAATTTTGAGCTGAGATATATATATATATATACAAGGTGTCTGTGAAGTATGATGATAACATTTCAAACACATTTATTTTCAATATGAATGTTTCAGATTTCACAGTAAATTGTCTACGAAATGTTTCACATTGTGATCAATGTACTTATATCCTTCATTTTGTGACATTTCAGAATCAATAAAATGAGCTGATTAATCAGGGTGAGTTTTCTTCGAACAAATGGTATATATAAAATAATCCAAAGAATTGAAGTCTGCCAACCTTGCTGGCCATTCGATGTAGTTGTAACTATAAGCTCTCATGAAATCTTCAAGGTTAATTTCATTGAGAAATGAATGAATTGAAGAATGAACGAGATATCCCCTCTAGAACTCAAGGACCCATTCGAATTAATTTCGAAAGAGCAGGGTTCGATAATTCCATCCCCAAATCTTTTAATTTCTTGGAAAGGTTATTTTTGACATGTGACATAAATTTTGTGGTCCAGTTTGTCTAGTTTAAGGTGTCTTCTGCGCTCAATTCCCATTACTCAATTTTGATATTGTTAATTTTGTTCGTCGAGTTACATACTCGAAATCAAAACGGTTTGAAAACCTGTGGATATTTTAGAAAATTCGCTACTCTAATCCACAACGCGATCACGCATATTTAAGACCGCGAATGAAATATCATCATAGTTTTCATGAAGAGAATCTTCGTTCTGAGGTCCCGAATTCCTAGTAATTATGAATAATTCCTCCTGCATTATCTACCAGTGAGTTCGGTATTTCAGAAGGTTGAAAAACGACGGGGCAAAAGGCGAAGACACGAGACACATGTCACCTCGACCCGCTCGCTCGACAACTGCTTTCCCAGCTGTAATTTGAAAAACACAAAAGAGCAATAAATAATTACCGATAATTTATGGGCGAGGATACTTCAATATACACGTGTGTCTGTCTACCTACTGGTGACATCAAGGAACCGTCTCAATGGGTTTATAATTGCAGGGATTATATTCAATCATATACACTGTGTCCAAGATAAGAATGAACAGCATGGGGATCTCGGAAACCATAAGAGATACGGAGATGGTTAAATTAGAGAAAAGTTGCGCATTTCCTAGTCCAACAATCCGTTGCCGTTCAGAAGGTTTCGAAATTCCAATTAGTTCCGGAGATATGCCTGAAAAAACGAAATTCACCGATTTCGTTTTAATTTTTTTCTGAAGTTATTTGAAGAGATACAAGAAAACAAAATACACTTTCTCATTGCCATTTTTCAATCCCTACAAAACAGCGTTGAGAGATTTTGCGTACGACGTTTCGTTTCGGAGAAACCATCATCAACTTTATTTTTTCATATGGCCCGTGAAAAAAATACCCTGTATTGAATAGCATATTTTATTACCAATACAACGATGTATGACACAATATGATTCTGCGATATTTAAAACGAAAAAAAATTGTTTTTATTAAAGATCGAACGATTCAAAAAAACACCGGTAAACATAATTTTTGCAATACCCCCAGAGAAAATGAATCTATCGGAGTGATGTCCGGCGAACGAGGAGGCCACGAAACTGCTAAATGTGTGCGTACCTATCCATTTTCCAGGAAATCTATTCGATAGAAACTCACGCACTATTAAGGCATTGTGTAAAAAATAAGTTTTCATAGCCTACTATACCATACTCACTCATCATTTCACCGCACACTACACCAAAACGTTCGATCTTTGATAAAAACATTTTTTTTTCCGTTTTGAATATCGCAGAATCATATCGTGTCATTTGGTTATTGGTAATAAAATATGCTATTCAATACAGGGTATTTCTTTTTCACGGGCCATATGAAAAAATAAAGTTGATGATGGTTTCTCCGAAACGAAACGTCGTACGGAAAATCTCTCAACGCTATTTTGTAGGGATTGGAAAATGGTAATGAGAAAGTGTCTTTTGTTTTCTTGTATCTCTTCAAATAACTTCAGAAAAAAATTGAAACGAAATCGACGAATTTCATTTTTTCAGGCATATCTCCGGAACTAATTGGAATTTCGAAACATTCTGAACGGCACATTGTTGGACTAGGAAATGCGCAACTTTTCTCTAATTTAACCATCTCCGTATCTCTTATGGTTTCCGAGATCCCCATGCTGTTCATTCTTATCTTGGACACAGTGTATACATTTCTGGATTTCGTGGTATATTTCCATAAAATACATACAAATAATATAAACAATACCCGGAATGATATTTTCTCATTTCATTATGGGTAGACAGGGTGATTCACCCAACTGATAATACCTTGAAATTTTGATGGCCGATTCAGCTGAATATGATCCATTTTCCTGAAATATTTTCAATATACTCTGTTACTTCCGGTTGAACCGGAAATGATATCAACCTTGTGTTTTCAAATGAAACAACCCGTTTATGCTTACATTTTTGAATTCTACGCAGAATTTTGGCCGTGTTGCATTTTGAATCGCTCCTCTATCGTGACTTGTTTTTGAGATAACCAATTTTTTCGAAACATTTTTACAGACGTACTGACTAACTAAAATATTTGTATCATTTACAACTTTCACGGTGAAATCCTCAATTTCGGTATAAACATTAATGAAGAAGTGTCCTATCAGGTGCCGCTGACAGTATTCAAAAATATTCAACAGGGTGTTCGATATTTTAGTTAACTTTTTTGGAAACATCAAATGCCATCAATTCCCTCATTTCAAATGGAAAGACCATGAAATTCGTACACTTGTTTCTTTTTCACGAAATTCATCAGCAATCACTGTTTCACTGAATTATACTCCGAATCTCCTCATGCCTCTTGTATTCAGTAATGTCCTTGTGCATCCCCTGTCCACCTCGATCAGCCGATTCGGTTTCGATTATGCAAAACTGATGGAAATCCGACACCTGGCAGCGTCCGGGCCGACTGTCATAATTTAGATAGCCGAGATCGGAGAGAGATGTCGGATCGAGTTTGTCGAGATATCCGTATTTATTATATTCGCAGACGTGATCATAATAGGATACGTGCCCCAATCGGATTGGGGGGCGACCGGGGGGATAATTGCGTCGCGGTAATTTGTATCACGAGGGAAATTAACCCGCTAACTAACCGAGAGGCCACTACGGGCGCCTATGTTTTAGTACGGGAGGATTGCTCGAAAAACATGAGTAGGAGACTTATATGTGGATGATATCCAACCATTCATTTATGACCAAGAGTGTGCAGTTAATAAAGAAAAGATCGAGACGCGATAGGGAAGAAGACTCAGAAGGATTCAATTATCCAAAAAATTATTAAATGAAGAAGATGTAAAATGAGCAAAAATGGACACAAGATACAGCCGGATGTGTAGCAGTATATTCATGATATGGAAGCAGATGGTTTTCTCCTTCTTTCCTTCAAAAACGTGTCCTGAACGATTATCGGGTTGGGACAATTTTAACTAGGAGTTATATAAAATCACCATGAATACGAGATGATTCCTGATTCGAGAAAGTTATTCCAGTTCATCATATCAGTCGATTGGACAAGTGGCATGCGATTGAAGTCAATCTCCTGTGCTAGAGCCTCATCAAAATTCCCATGAATATGCGAAAGCCTGGGATGTAATTCAGCCGGTATTGTGTGAAAATCATACAGATAATTGGATGAATGCAGAATTAGCATGGTGTTCAATTTCAAACGGACTAATTTTCCCTTTTTCCGGCCCTTTGCAAATCAGCGAATGACGAGCAAGCTTTGAAGCTGCATTCGTTTCATTTCTCCGTTCATTGGATGAATTCCTTGTGACGAAGGATATCGGAAAATAATGGATATCGAAAATTACGTTTACTCAGATCTGTTCCAGAAAAAAGTTTTTGCAATGAATAATAAACTACATAATCAAAATGTGAGCGAAAATAGTTATTTCGAGACACTTTTGAGTATGTATTTGAAATATGTGTTTTGCAAAATTTTCTCATTATCACAACTGGAGGAGAAGAAAGAATGCATCCACAGAATGATTGTACTTCCTTTATCGAACTGGATAATTTACAAAGGTCATCTATGTCCAAATCAAATTCGGGATATTATCAAAAATACAGTTGTTATTGATCACTGAATGAATATTCACTCATATCATTTCTTGACTCTTGAAGACATTCCCCAACATCATCAGACTTTCTAGTCTCGCACGACCAAATACAGGCAGGGAAAAGAGGGAAAGGGAACGTTGAGCAGAATTTGGTTTTCACAATTGGAATTGCTATGCGTCTACATACAGAGTGAATCATCATAACATTCCAAATTTGAATAGCCAAACTTCGTCTCAAGTTAACTTCCTTCGTTTTCGTCAAACTGATATGGTTGGAAATAAATACTACGTGAGTTTCAGAATAACTCCGAGTAAATCCGAATCAAATGGAGCGATTGAAGTTCGAGTAGATATAATGACAGCAATTCGTTACATTTTCAACATGAACGAACTATGACCTCATACTTATGCCTCATCTGATGAAATTTATCTCGTTACTTTGAGATGAGGCTCCACTAGGAGGGTCTCTCTGATTGAGTAGGTCACTATTTCTTGAACAAACGCTCTTGAAGAAGAAGACAAATGGTGTTCAAACGAAGATGAATCAGCTATCCATGCTCATGTATTGGCCGAGATCGTAAAGAACTTTTCAGCTTTTTTAGCACCAAGAGTAAATCGAGTTTCATGACTTATTTTCTCCCAAATATCTAGGATCTGATTTTTCTGCGAGAGGTTCTCTTTTTCCTTCACGTGTGCTTGTCATTCTAATGTTGGCCACCCCGTATAGAGATATAGAGAGCGCGAACGGTCCAAGCAAACGACGGCGTCCGCGGCCGCCGTCGAAAAAGAAGAGGAAAAATTTGCGCCGCTGCAATCGAAGCGCGATTTGAATAGCTAAGCTCGGCTAAGGTTGTTGCGAAGTGGACCAGCTCGTTTTCCGATTTGCTCGACCGCTGGAAAGCGACGTTAACGCGCTGGGCTGGCACACCACTCATCTATCTGTCCCTCTAGCGACGGAATCGAATTTGAAATTACTTTAATTCGCAAGGGAGGCTGGGGATTTTTTCGTGCTGCCATCGCAAGCTAACGACTGTTGTTAGCTATGTGTTAGGAATCGGACATCGATGGAAGATTTATAGTTATTTTTGACGTCACATGATTTCTTAACACGTCCCCAGCTCTTCAACTGTTTTTTCATCAAATATTTGAAATACATATACAGGGTGGTCGAAATTGGAAACTATCGATGGTAATTACCAAGATAAAAAAAGACAGAAAAGTAATTCACACCTAACGAGCTTGATTTTTGTTACTTAGAATTATATATACATTGCCTCAAAGACTTTTTTGGAAAGAATCTATAGTCTATTTATTCTGGGATGATAGTTGTGTCAGATTTGGCAACTTTTCAATGCTATTAGTGCAAAACAAAACGTCTCTAGCAATGACAGATGTCACAATAGGTTTATAGATTAGCTGGGAACATCAAAGCATCAACAATTATGGCAACACTCAAATGTCACTTTATAACGATGCCAAATTGTTTGGAGCGAAACCTTACAATCATTTGTTCACATGCGAATTGTTCTTTTCTTGCGATTTTTGTAAATTTGTTCTTTTGAGACCTTAATTTCATCGTATTATGAAAATGCCGAGAGGATCAATCCTCTAGAGATGCCTAGACAATGGTTGCATATTTATTAGAACATTTTTAACGAGAAAGAGATAACAGGAGCCCCTTACTTTCATTGGATTATATTTGAAAGGTAAGTGAAGAATTTTAATGAATTTTCAATCACCACGATCTCACAATGGTTCAATAGTTTTTATGAAATATGATTATTACAGAGAGTGATTGCTGCTTTTAATGTAGGAATTGGACTGTGTATGGAATATCTGCATACTTTCACAGAAGGTAAGCTAAGGTCAACCTGTTTTTTATTCGGAGCATCGCTGAAAAAGGGAAAAACATGTGGCAACACGGCTCAATTTGGTGATTTGACACAACTATCAACCTAGAATAAATAGACTATAGTGGTGTATTCAGTATTGCTATGTGTCAAAACTGGTCTCGAAGCTATGATTAACTTGTTCAATTCTTCCATTAGACCACTGGGTGTATTCTTGCATACTAGTTTCGAAAATAGAATTCTCCTCCCGATCACAAAATAATATTAGCCACTTGTCACATATCAATGCATGAAATTTTCCTTCCAGTTGACTTTTACTAACCAAGCTTTGAACTGAGGAGAGGATATTTTGATACGATATGTTTGATAACTACGAAAGATGTGGAGTTTGAAAGCAATTCAGAATCGGTCCAACCTTTTCACAACCCAAAAACCACTGCTTTCGAATTCTTGATTTCAATCTGGGTTATCTTTTGATATCGTTGGCACGAAATGAAAAGTGTCTACTGCACCATTGGAATCAGATATCAATTATGCTCACAATAATGACAAGGGAATATTTCATTTGATTTGATTTTGTGTGAACATTTCAATACCGTATGTATTAAACCACATATTTCTCATTTCATTCATTAATATTTGAATAAAGTACTTTATCAGATCCATCTAGACCTAACAACGTAGTGGTTTCTCTTTGTTACAACAGCATTTCCAATGATAATTCTGACAGTCTCATTTATGAAAACGAGCTTCATCCTTACTATATGCAATTATTCAAAGAAGCCGGAGAATCCTATAGCAGCATAATTGACTATTAGCGAGTGCTCCAGCTTCCCTTCTGTGGAACTTTATGAATTTCACGTATAAGGAAATGCTTTCTGTAACCGGACTACATTGTAAAGGCTTCCAATTCTATACAGAGTTCCACAGAAGATCTATTACAGGTAAACTTCAAAGTGAATGATATATTCTCGTATTAAAATAAAGAGGAATGATATCGCCCAAAATTTAGGTGAAGCTTAGATTCAATATTTCTTTCAATCCATATCAATCAATGATTTCATATATCTGGCTATCAAGGTTCACTGTCACCCTATATACAGTTTTTTTGTATGAAAGTTATTTTAATCGTTATAGCAGTAATAGCTTTTTTATGTTTTTCGAAAATCTATAGGAATTCAATCGTGTCATACGATCCTATATAGTTTCATTGAATTATTTGGTGTCCTAAGTTATCGTATCATATAAGACAATATTCCAACTAGAAAAACTGCTACAGGTGAAGAGAATTCGTGAGTGGCCATGCTTTCATCAGAGATTTGCTCACTGAATAACTATACCAAGTGAAATCACCTCAAAACTCAACTGGGGCACTATTCTTGACCGTTCGCGAGTTTGCGGACATGCGCATTTTACAACTAGTGGTGTTAGGCATTCGCAACCTACTCGCGAATGGTTTTGAGACGACTTAGAACACCGATTTTATGTTTATTCATTGTTTTCAAGTTGATATATTCATGAAATGTATACAGTCATATTAGGTAATATTTGTGTATACTTTATTATGCAGCAGAATTATTTGCAATAATGAGGACATTACTTCTGTTTCGAAATATTTTTAATGAAAATTCAATAAATAACATGAAAACACATAAAAGAAATAAAAAATCAGAGGATTCTTTACTGGATCCATACTTTTTTAGATTGATAACTGATAATTAGTAATTTGATATATTTACGAATAACAAAAATGGCGTCCGTATTAATATCTAAGTGAACTCCACATTTCATTTATAAAATTTGTATGTAGTTCAGTGCCTAAATAGCGATTATGCCAAACTAATTCAAACATGCGAATTCCCAATGTTTTCATAAATATTTATGAAACGATTATTGTCTTCGCCATATTTATTCACTATGTGCCAATACAGACCCAAGTAGAAATCAACTCTAACATCATCATTATCAGTATTATTATTATATTTATTATTATCATCATTATTTATTCCTGTATTCCGTGTCTGGAATACAGCGTTGCATTCAATTCGCTTACGACCCACTGCACAGGGGTGGAAAAGAAACATAAGACGCGTTCTAGATTGAAACAAGTGATATATGGTCTGTGACGTTCGGCCATTAGAGTGTCCGAAAATATTAATCTCTCAGAAAAATGAAAAAACTGAGCGGCCATCGTACGTGTTGTTTACGTTGGCAGTCTCTGTCTAATTCTGCGCGTTAACGGCCGGTCTCTGGGGCCGTGAAATATCATGTTTGCAGAGGAATAATGGAAACAGAGGATGGAGGAGTTTTTTGTTGCATCGCAGGAAGATAGATGGAGAGTTTAATCTGCAAAATTTTTCCTTCGTACTACTTGAACTCACTTCTTTTCATGAGAATTCAATTGTCAGTATGCAAATCCATCACTTTCTACAAAAAAAATAAATCAAACGCTATTTATTCTTAATATTGCCATTTAGGTATATTTTTACACCCAACATTGAAGAAGTACATCCTCGTAATTTATCAATCATTTTAGAGTTCTTCTCATCGCAAAGACAATAGTTTTTGAAATCGTTTCACATCTGAAAAAATTTTGATCGAAAATATTTTTGAAACTTGTACTTCAATAACAATCATAGATTCTTCATGACTTAGAATAATTTCTTATTTCGACTGATGGAATGTCAACAGTCGATACATTGGGCTGATCTTCTGACTTCACTGTGAATCTATTAATTACATTTTTCTTCATATTTCCTGCTATAACGGTGTTTTAGTTCCATGTGAGACACTTAATTTGAATGTTGTTTGTTTCAGGTAGCCGAAAAATAAAACGATATGACCCGGGCCAAGCAATCTGAGGAAAGACGGTCGTTGAAAACCGGCCCTTTTTCTAATTCCAAAATTTAATTGCACAGGCACGCGCGTCCTAGTCAGCTGGTCACACTTCTGGCAGTTCTGACGAGGAAGACCGTAAACTTTGACTGCATACTTATACCAGCGGCGTAGAATTGGTTTCTTAAAACCTCTGACTGAGTAGTCAATGTCGTTGTTATAAATTCCTGAGAATATTCCACATAAAATACTACTACTAAATGAATTTCCATTTTCCTGAAAAGCAGTAGACCTATTTTTCTAGATTTTGATTCTGTCAAGACTTTTTTATATCGGAAGTCACAGATGCATGCAGCAGAGATACTCTTGAGTCGAATTCAATTGAGCCTCACGTTTCCTCTATCCTTTTTTTTCTGCAGCGATGTAATGGTTATGACTGTTTTAAACTATAAAGCAACATTGAAATGTTTCTTGTACCTTCATTATATCCTTATCTTAGATACAACGACGTAAATTTAACCTACTGAAAGTTGAATGAGATAAGTCATAGTTCTTTCGGTGACACTTGTACCTTTTTACCTTCCATGGCGGCAGCCAATGGTACAACACGCCAAGAGAAATGAACCATATGTTGCTCGCAGGTTTTATGTAATCACCGAAATGAGATGGATTTTAGAGATAGGACAAGACGACTCATATGTACCGGTCTGCGGAATGGATTTTTTTATTGCGGTGAAATATTCCAGTGAGATGGTCGGATTACCTCTCATCTAATATTCCTACTAATTTTGTTTTCGCGAAGATTAACAATCGATCTGATGTGGATAGCTTTGAAGTGTTCCGCTATCGCAAGTAATGTGTACGAGATTAGAGATATCAAAGTTTAGTGCATTTCGAGAATGTTTTGAGCTAAAAACGATCTACATCATCCCCAGTGCAACCTCGTTCTACCTAAATCTGAACTGATTACTTTATGAATCTCTTTATGTATTACAAGACAATGCCCCAATGATTTCTTCGAGAGTAACGTTATCTTTGAAACATTCTGTATATCATATAGTTCGTGTTTTCTTCTCAACCTCATTGGGTTGATGATTCTTGACCAAATTAATTGTTTCTTCAAATAGAGCAGATACTGCAAATCGAACAATTCAAAGAGAAAATCAATTTTAAGTTGTGGTTATGTATTCATTGTCGAATCATATTTTAGAGTTGGTGTGGGCACACAAGAAAAATTAAGAAAAAATAATGAATTCTTGTCATAAGAATGGCGTATCAAGTCCGATAGACTAAACCTGTTTCATAATAGGCGGTCAAATAATTCACAAATTCATGAAATAGGTCCATTTGAAATCACAGGAAAACACCACTTTTATAAAAACTGTGAGAGCAAATTTTTCACTAGTTCATGAAAAAAATCCAGTTTCAACATTGAAATAACGTTACTTCTTATACTTACTATTTGTAGACATTTTTACTCATAGTTTTTGATCCCTACTATCCCAACTATCCACTGACTGACTGAGAGAATGCTTATGAGAAAAGTATAATTAGCTGTGTTCGCATCTTTCAACGAAATCATAACTAGATATCAACCACAATAAGTCTCCGTGAGGGGATGCTAGATCCCTCACGACCCTTTGATGCATGTTCCATAATTATGTATGCTAATGGTGATTTACATTGAACTTTGAACAATTGCGGTGAAATATGATTGAATTCAAGCGGAATTGTGCTGGCTCTTTGTTAATTATACTCCGTTTCATTGATGAAATGCTCATCAGTGAACTTCGACAAAGGGCCATGTGGAACTTTGGCTATTACGTAGTCCTAGGTTATTAGAATATCTCCACGGTTTCACGATATTAGTCTGTGTACCTGACCGAATTTGCATTTTGATTTCCTCAGTAGAGAGTAATTAGGGTCGTCAATTGTCAGAATGGGACTTTGCTGCAATTTGAGGTATGGAAACGAAGTTATGAAGTTATTCTGTGGAGGATGCGCCCAGCGATTCACTCTGAGCAGAAATAATTTGTGTTCAGAAACTTCTACAGTGACAAGCAGTAATGATGAAAGTTACTGATGGACTTTTTCCTTCCTAACTAGTGTCCTACATACGACAAGTGACAAGTGAACAACAATTCTGGGTATTCAGCAATTATATTAACGATATAAATATGTTTATCTCAATGAATAATGGAAATAGGCTGCCTCTGTCAACGGTTTTCAAAGACGAAAACGATTCAGAAGGTATCTTATTTTCGCATTTAGCTCTTCTCATCTCATGCGGTTTTCTTTTCATGTGAAGTTTTGAGTTTCTCATCATGAGCAATAATATTTTTAACATTTTCAAACTTCATTGAGAAAAAAAATACGAAAAATTTTAATGTTATTGAGAGGGATTTTTATAACTTCAGGTACAATGAAATACGACACATACCTACGATTCAACATTGGAACTAATCTACAATTGAAAAATTCATTATCGAATAATTTACTTCATGTAACCCCATTCCGTACGTCACTGGCTAGTGGCGCTGTAAGTAAAAATGCCAACTATACCATTCGCTGAATGTATGTAGTTCGGCGTCCCAGTCAGAGATGGCATTATAGAGACTTCAATGGATTTATATAAAAGAAGGACTTCCCCCTATATGTAAGTGGGAAATAACCTGATAATATGTCGTCTATCTCGTCGATATGAAATATATATTTCATAAAATAAAGGGTTGTAGGTTATTTTATTCTCTACATGTGTTCATGCTCAAAATTATCTTATTGAAATCATGAACATGAGAAATGTAATAGCTGGGAATATTCTTCAATGTCGGACAGTTCAACTCACACTGAAATATTTATATCCAAGTTATGGATATATCTTGAATCATGCATAATATGAAGAATTGTCGAAATCAAATGGTGGATAATTGGTGCATATTGAAAACAATTCAATTTGAAATCATTTGTCGTTTGTCATTTCAAACTTGACTTGTCTCTGGATCTTCGTATTGAATGTTCGTTGTATAAGGACAAAATGGACTCCTTGGAGGCCAAATGCAAAACCTTGTGGAATACCAGTTCCGCTGTAGGACAATGGATCATAACAATTACCGTCAGAATAGCACCAGATTACCAACGAGCTCCAGCATAACGAACGCCACAATGGATACCTTCTGCGTTCGCAGTTTCCCTAAAAGACCATCCAGAGATAATAAGTGGCACCGCCTTTGGTACCTGGTGCAAGGCGAATCAGATAATAATAACGAGTTAGCGGCCATTCACAAGCCCATGCTTATAATTGTTGATTATTTTAATGACGTCTCGGCATCGTCCTGCTCGCTAAGAAACACACACAATGCCCACACGAAAGTATACAATTGTGTCTTCCATTTGCATTTATATTCTATTCAAGTGCTCGGACCAGATAAACATCGTCAAAGACAAAGGAGCAGCAGCGTGGATATGGGGGTACCACTATATACCAAAGGGGCTGGTATTTTGAAATATGTGAATGGAACCTTCTGATCAGGAGATCTCCATCGTCTCTGGAGTACTCAATATTCCATCTTCGCAAGTATTTGAATGCATTCATATTGGTAGTTTTTTATGATCTCTTCAACTGTTCTGTCGATCCACCAGTAATTTCACAATTTTTTCGTACGATTCCGTCTTGGGATCGCATCATAGTATTCAAAAATTTCTTTCAACTGTGACAGCATGAGAATGAAATCGATATGGACACTCAAATATATATTTTTTCGAGTTTCATCTCATCACTTCTGAACAGATATGGATTGAGTATGAACTGAGAAACAATGGATGGATAGTCGCGAGACAGTAAAAAAAGTTCAAAGAATCATAGTAGAGGAAAGGAAAAGCAATAGATAGATAGATAGAAATGGAAGTTGATCACGTATGATATTGGATCAGAAGAATAAAACAAGTAATCGTAGCAATTGATATTGAATGTCACAGGAGAATAAGTGAGAATGGAGGAAGACCGGGAAAGAACGAAGGCATCAAGAATATTCACGAAACTTTTTTTGAACAGATTTAAAAAAAAAATAAGAAGGAACACCCGCTACAGTTGAAAGAACTCGGAGAAATGATAAGACTAGGGAGGAACAGATAATATCGGATATCTTAATTTATGAAAAGAGTTGATCAATATTATATCTTCAATTTTATAGTATTTTGAAAACTGGATATAAACAATAGTCAATTACAAATCAAATGTGTGCTTTGTAGACATTAAAAAGCAGTTGGGATTCGAAATGACTTCGAAATTGACCCCAACCTCATCAAAATAACTTCGTGAATTTTTCGCATAGCTTATTGTGGGCTGTCACTGGGGAAAACGTATCTTGAATTAAAAAAAATGGCCAGCTGGACCATCTCCGGTTCTCTTAAATCTCGAGCACCTATGATTTTATTGGGTCGGTGAATGCATTTCTTTATCCCTACTCCCGTTCTGAACTATCACGAAGAATGTGCAAGGGAATGGTAGGAGGTTGAGCGTAGTCTGAAGGAAAAATATCGTTTGTAGAAGCTTGGAATTATTCAATACAGGATTATTCACAAATGTGAAAATGCTGTCTACAAGACATATTGGTATGCAATAATGAGAGATAATAAATTAAAATAACAGAAATATAATGTTGAGTTGGTAACAGTGGTTAACAGTTTTTTGCTAGGAGAACCGAATTTTTTCTCGTAAAAGTAGAAATGTAAGTGATCTACAAAAAATATGCTGAGAGTGGCAGAAGAATTGAATTCGAATTTGAACTGAGCAAAACTGAATCATAGGAGGTGGAACTTCTGAAATATTTTCAGTTTTATCTTTATAGCTTCTATGAAAGTTGATTTTCCGCACTGGTGCCAACTAAATAGTTATAGTTATTGTAAACAATTCTCAGATTTTTTGCTCTTATCAAAAATATAAATTTGTTTTTAATTTTTGTTTCCATTAGGCACATAGAACTACATGCAGAGCAAAATAACCTGAATGAGTCCAGAAGTAGGGTAAATAAGATATCCATTCAGATTTTACCAAGTATTCAGCATATCCATTGATAAAACTTCTGGAGCGTAACCTTCGAGTATATTACAGAAACCGCAGGCATTATAGAAAAAATGGAGAATTCAGAGATCGTAACCCTTTTTAGATTCTTGGGAAGCGTTTGTTGTCCTATATTTAAATAAACTCTTCTGTTTTAACAAAATATTTAGGAATTGAATCGATGAAAACAAATATCTTCCACATCACAATGAACAATAAACAATACTGTTTCGAGAATATCTGGTGACCCCTTGTGGTCTTCAAAACTTTTGGAATCATTTTGACAAGAAACGTTGCTGACAAGTATTTTTATACTCATTTAAAATGGTCAGCAATATCTTATTCATTCACTCTATCCTGAATACAGATTCGAAATCTACCATTTAGAAAAAGGGAGTCCAAGAGAATCCAATCTCGGCAGAAGATACAAGCCATGTTACATTTCTCGGAGAAACAGCGCTAGCGGTAAGTCTTTAATTCATGAATCGAGTCGACTTTCCAGTGGAAATCTCTGTAAAGGTACGTGTTTCACGATTCACGTACATCCCGGTCCTTAATTGTATGAATATGATAAGTGGACGGCCGTTACCGGTATACAAGTAAGACATTTTAATGTGATTTATCGCGGTTGGTTAGGTAAGCGCGGTTCTTTGACAAGTCATTCACCTGCGTTTTAGCTACCACTTTTCCACCGTACGCATAACCTTAATTATTATTGTCTTTGTTCTATGACACTCGGCAGGAATATAGAGTGAGTGGACTGGTACGAAGCGGCGATGACAGGACGATCTAGCGGAAGAAATAAAGTATGCGTAGGATAACATCGATACCAGGTGGGCCATGATTTTTTCGTTGTTTCACGGCGTAGTCTCCGCTGGAGGAACGGAAACATGGAACTGGATCTCGTATCTGGGAAACTCTGAATGAATAAGATGTGCATTTTCTCCACAAAGATTGTGATCAACCTGAACACGTGAATATTCAATCGAGAGAAGGTTAGGATCTCTATAGAGAGAGATAAATTAGCTCATTTTCGATTTTTTTTTCTCGGCTTCTATGGTATGAATTTTTGATCAGAAATTCATATCGAGCATATAGCAAAGGTATGTTTTTTTTCAATTCTGTTCAGTATTTTATAACAAAAATTTCAAAGAGCGCCAAAATTGGGGCTACAGAAAAAACTGTTTCATGGTGGCCAATTAATCTCCGGATCTGCGAGTCTGAAACAGAAACAAGAAACGTCATTTTATAGAGGAAGGTTTGTCACGTAAAAAACCACCACTGTTTGATAAAAACGGATGATTGGGAAAAAAATGCGGCTTCCGAAAAATATTGTTCGAAAATCTACCCATTTTCGCACCGTTCATGTAACTAGAGTGAATTTTGATAACTTTGTTGACGGTGTATTATAGTTTTGTCTACAGTCATTTTTCTTATAACGTCGTTTTGTGGAGAAAATCTGTAAACAGTGATAGAATTTTCACAGCACAGAAGAGAATAATTCTCGCTATGTTTAAATTACCTCCAAGGGAGTCTTGTAGGCCCTACTTAATTTTTGACGAAATATTAACATTTCCATGTTTGCGTCTTTGTAGATGCTCATTATATATAAAAGAAAACTACTCCAAATCCAAAACAAATTCACACTACCACAATTATACTACTAGAAATGACAATCTTCTATATATCTCCAAACATAACAAAACAGAATTTGAACGATCCCCCACCTACCAAGGCATCACATTTCACAATCACTTGCCTGAATCAATGAGAATGTTGGATACAAATGTATTCAAATGCAGAGTGAAGACATTATTAACTTCCAGGGGCTATTATAGCCAGGAGGAGTTCATGTCAGATTATAACGTTTTTAACCTATATGTAAATTTTCATCACTCAATTGTTGTAATTCACGTTCCTTATATGTTCTGTGTTACTACACGACCTGTCCTATACATTTTTTATAATGTCTGAATGGATCAATAATATATTATTATTATGGTTGATTTTTATTTTTTAATGTGGTGACATACCACACAGAACAACATGATGAGAAATCGTACAAAATTTCATGAAAATTGATCGTCGAAAAAAGTGATTCGGAGGAAAACGCTTTTGAAGTTTATTCTTTCGATTAAGGTGTGATAACCGACTGCTATATAACTATTTTTTCTATAGCAAATTTCGTCACCAAATATTAACACTACAAGACGTTGGGAAATAGAAGAAAAAAAATGTATTTCTGAAAATTCTAGACTAGACACCTACTTCAAAGGAAAATACTTTCTTCAAGGTATCAAGAAGGTTAAAAGATTTTAGATCTCAACAATGATCAGATTCTTGGAGCACCCTGTTGAATGGGTTTCATCGGGAATAATAATTCCTCAAGTTATTGCATTGATAATAAACGACTTTAGTGTTTAGTTCTATCAGAAAGCCTATTCGATAAATGAAAAAGAAATATTCCTGAATCACGTAGGAGAATTCATAATAACTAAAAATTCGATGGCGCGAAAGAATGCGAAGGGGTTGCGATGGGAGGGTGGTAGAGGGGGTGCCAGGATATCGGAATGGCGCAAGAGGGCAGGGCAGGCACATATCGCCAGCAGCGTCTAGTGGTGGACAAAAGGACCATCGGCCCGGAAACAACTTTGATCTTGTGGCGAAATTGCGATTTCCAAATGGCCACGGCGAATATTGAAAACCGTGAGAGGATATTTAATTCTCCATCTTTTCAGACTCACGAAGCGTTCTTGAGGCACGGTACTCCTATTTGAATTTTTTTCTTTATTTTCTAATATGCTGTTTTTCATACAGTGAAGTTGAAAATATTTTCAGAGCTTTCTGAGGGTGAGAATATACCGAAACAAAGGTATAGTTTGATGGATGAACTTGTGACCAAAAATTAATATGAAGGAAGATATATCCTTCCAAAGTTGAGGAGATTCAAATCTTACTTTGAATGGTGTAAGCCATCAGATTGAAATTTTCTGAGTGAATGTTGTTGAAATGCACTTTTAAAATATACTACATTTCTGATATTATTATAAAGGGTAGTCTAATTTCACCCAGAAAAATGTTATAATGCAGGTGAAATGTCGAGAAGTTTTTTG
The DNA here is from genome assembly GCA_037013635.1 of Plagiodera versicolora. Classification (NCBI taxonomy): domain Eukaryota; kingdom Metazoa; phylum Arthropoda; class Insecta; order Coleoptera; family Chrysomelidae; genus Plagiodera; species Plagiodera versicolora. Next base: position 4,614,506 of record CM072983.1, on the reverse strand, counting down.
GAAAAGTATATTTTACAATAATTGGAACTGATATTGTGAGATTATGAGAGCTCAATAGAGTATGAATGATAGTAAAATAATAGAATTTATAATCTGCTTATACCGTAGACCGTATTCAAATTAGAGCATTTTTCTGTAGAAAAATGTGTACGCCGTGAAACGCTACCATCCATGACTGATGTATCAGAGTAAACGGTTTATTCAATCGGACTAATTTAAATTATTGTAACAATATAATAGTCGTTGCATGTCGTGCATGTATATTCATAATTTAAGGCTACTTACTTAACGTCCATGCCATTATCGTCATCCTACTGATTACCAGTGTTGCCAAGTGAGCTTCCACCAATGAAAAATCTGATTTGTATAAGAAATATTCTTGAATACAACTAGATAAGGAGATTTCACCATCAAATTCAGTATAAAATTTCGCAAATGCAACGTTGACAAACTGGAAATAGAAAAATGAAAATTGGATGATAATTGGTGCACCCTGTACCAAAAAATCTTTTGATGAGATAACAGAAAAATATTCAAGTTCTAGAAAAATGAGCTTTTTATATTATCTCAAGAAACTCTCTCAGTTAGTAATACGAAATCCAAATAAAAAACGACTCAAAGTTCCTCGAGCATCAAAGGATACCACATACGTGCGATAACAAAAGCAAACTTGGATGTGCCGGATCGGATTAGAATTTCAGACACGTTTCTACTCTAAGAAGTTTTAATTATACTCTTATTCATATTCAGAAAGTGTCACGAGCATGCTCTACATAAACTACAATACCAGAAACAAAGGAGATGCACTGATAAAAATGGCCTTCCCGGAACATGCAGTATGCCTAGCATCAAAATTTCGAATTACTTCTCCTCATTATAGCGTTGAGGGTCGCCTGAAGTTCAGTGGATTTATGGAAGGCTTCTAGGTTTCCACGGAATTCGGAAATTGAACTGGTTATCTCATGATTCTAGGACTTTCGAATTGTGATATGGTTGACAGTTCATCGGTAGGATAAATATAATGTAAAAATAATAGTATGATCTCCAAAAATCAACATATGTTTGTGACAATGAGAAACCTTTCCGAAATTGCTGTAGTCTGCCATTCCTTTAGGAGATATTTGTCGATGTAAATAGAACTATAGTCTATTTTTTTCAAACAAGACAGTGGTTACAGCTTGCCGGAAAGTGGGGTGTAGCTGTTTGTAGTTTTTCTCCGAAACAGAAAGTAAGGAGGAGTTTATCAATAATTTCTCCGATTCACAAAATGAATGCACTGAAACAGTTTTTCCAATATTTGTGAAAATCTCGACAAGAATCAACAAACCTCGTTAGCGGATCAAAGATTTCTCTCCAAATAAATTTGACATCGCTGTGAAGTATCGCCATAATTTTTTATACCAAAATGTTCTAAGCGATGTCCAAACAATACTTCTTATTCTCCACTAACGTTATTGATAGATGACCCAATCAGTCAGAAGTATCTTCCTTAAATAATAGATTATCTATATTTGTCAAATGTTTGACATACAGAAGGAGTATAAACTATTTTCTCATAGATGTTTGTTCGGCAGGACGAAGAAATTGAATGAAGTGGAAAATAAAGCAGTATCACTCTCCATAATCGATTTTTGACCATAAGAGAAACATTAATTGTCGGCTTTTTATATCCATGTAGATGGAAGTTGACTAACACTAAGAATTTTATACTCTATTCATCACTTTCTCAAGGATAACGCTGTAATTTTACCTACTATCGATAAATTACAGGTTGTGTTTAATGAAGATCTGGCGAGCAAGAACAAGAAGTGGTTCATAAGCACCAATCCAGCTTTTGGGAAAACTGATTGAGACACACCGCTAATATACACTTGGTACATTGCATCAAACTCTTCTAATAGAAGTTAACCCTACAGAAAAATTCTTTTCCCACACCGTCGTATTTGCTCCTTTTAGCAGCATACACATACAATACGATAATGCTCTTTTCTTCATATCTCAGTTTCTAGCACGATGTAATATGAGCTTGGAGTCCACATATCGTTGATAACCTCCAGAATTGGCAAGTAGTGTCTATTATAGCGACGATAACGAGGCTTTATTTCAATGATTGTCACTGGCAGGGGATGTTTTTCTCATTCTTGCACGAACGCTTCTGCATCACAAATCCAAATGGAGTGCTCACGACAAAAACAAAAGGACAGAGCTGCTCTTATATCCAAGGGTTCGCTAGTTTTCGTTTATTTGCGTGAATGATTTTGAGAATACCACGAAATGAATGAGGAGGGTATAATCTAATCTAATCTACTTCGATGTTGTGGGCCATCCAAAGATGAAATATTCGACTATTGTTTGTGGTAGTAATCATTTATTGGATAGGCAATATACACACATTCTATGTTCTATGAGCAACAACATAATACCAATCATATGTATTGTATATCTCATCAAATTATACTTTTTTATAATACTTTGTTTCAGTATCAAGGAGCTGTTAGTGTTGGATCTCTCAAAATAAGTTGTCCTTTGAGCATAAAATTAAATAATTCTTCCAGAGTAATTCATGTATTCGATTTTCAAATACGATCACCTGATTGGTCAAAATTAGGAGAGGCCTAGCCAGTCACAATATTACCGAATAAAATAATTGAATATAACAATCGACCACTAATAGTGGGGCAATCCAAAAAAATATTCCGAAATGAAGGTAAATAAATGATTTCTGTTAATTTTTTTCTTTACACTGTGATTTTTTTCAAAACTGATTATGTTAGTTATATGATTTTCCTAGCTTTATTTCTTTCATCAACTATTGGATGCACTCGAAACGCTACTGATATAAAACAGTGCCGATGAAACAAAGGCAGTACCATTATGCAAGTTTGATATTATTATAATGTATACGTGCCGCATTCAACGCGATGTGAACCCTGATATATAGGCAAATTACACGATGATTCCTAATAATTTGAGTTTTGTTCTTTCACGGATTAAATTCCTAGAAATCGTATTCTGAACTCATTCACGCTTTACATGGAGGAAAGATTTAGATTTGATATAACTAAATAGTTTTTCGGTTCGAAAATTTGGTTCTCTAGAAATAATGGTAACTCCTCTTGAATGTTCTCTTTGTCTATTTATCTGTCTATATTTCTGAATACAGAATAAGAAGAATAATTCCAATCCAAGTATTATAAACAGATTTCATTATCCTATAGTTTCTTCAACATACAGAAGAAATGCCAATCACGAGAAGAAATAAACAATACGTGAAAAGCACTAAGTAAGCATCTTTCATTGGACTGAACCGAGATAATTAAATGGTTTAGTACTTTTTTTCACGAAACTGGTTATCTTCATAGTTAGAACCCAACCAAAGATGACACATGATGAATGCTGAAATATTATCAACTGATATTTTTGAAAGACATACTCTGGCTTGACATTTTCTGTGAAAAATAAAATTAATCGTGAATGAGGTTGCCCTACACATTCTTTGGAAAATACATCATCCTGTATACTGGGTAATAGTTTGGGAAACTAGTTATTTATTCGAGAGAAGTAAACGCCAACGTGTGAATTGAAGTTGCTTTCCTAAATTGTAGAGATTATGTTGATGGTGTAGAGCACGGAATGTATAACAAAGCCGTCGAAATAATAAAATCTGCATACCATGAATGGATTTGTTTACCCGGATGATACCTAGTTATTTAGAAGAATTTTTGTATAGATACCTCTGTTTATGCCAAGTCATGACATTAAAGATCGATATCGTTCTTTTAAGCTGTTGAATTTGAATTTCAAATGGCACAACTTGAATATTACAATGCTGCTTATGGTTTTGGATCATTATTGTTATAACTGTCTCTGATCTTATCTGCCCACATTGATACAATAAAAGATAATTGTGATGCACCTAGGAAATTTCACTTGGGATGTGAACATTTTTCGAGGTATCTTCAGAGAATGTCGAATTAGAAATTGTGATGAGGTGGTTATGGTAAAACTATGTGTCTTGTTGAATAAATAACAAGGTAAAGGATCTTATGAGAAGGAATATTATGGAACAATTGATACCAAAACAGATATTCGATCTGAATATATCTTCTTCTGTATCTAATAGGATGCTAATAATATTACGGACAAGCTCTGCAATTTCTTGAGAGATAAGAAGACGATAGAAATATGGGAAAATGCATGATTTCAACTACATATTCGATTTGCCGTTGTCATATCATGAGAAAATCAAATTATGGAATGTTGGTGTCTGGTAAAATGAATTATCGAACATTACCGAGTTTGAACATACACTGCTTGGAAAATTCATGAGAATCTTCATCTTTTTGGCCTCATCAACCGATTGTCACGAATTCTGCTCTCAAATTTGAACATCATTTCATTCAAGTAATGAGAGGAGTGGAAAATGTGGATTCTTCACGTTCTCTTAGAACAACTGATTTCCATCATCCTCTTTTTGGAGCACGTTTCTTGGTAACCCTAGAGATTTTCAACTTATTCCAGGATACCCTGTATATAATCCTTGGGGCACAATCAGGCCAACCATGAATCACAAGACAGCTTTGTACAAGCGCTATTATAAACGAACAATGCGGAGTTAATTATGCATATTTGAAAATCCGTCACTCAGTGTCTACGGCGTAATTAGCCTCCTAAAGGATGCAATTAGTAATTAACCGCAATCAGACATGTTCTCACTGTCGGGTCAGTTGGCAATCAGTGCTCCAACATAGACGACAATCGTCATAACGCAGAGGATTACAATTTATATCAATTAGCTAGTAGCGACGAACATCGAAATTGATGTCGAATTGTTATTATCATCTGTTGGTTAATTTTAAACAGCAGGCTACTCTAATAATCGTAATCACATTAAGCTCTAGAGAACGTTGTTGAAAGATTCTCTATATTCTCTTCTATATGCTCATTTTATTTTTCGATCGATATCTCATCACTGGTCCATGATCTTGGATAAGCCATTGTTGCTAAGTGTGAATACATTTCTTGGTTATTATTGGTCCTGAGGTATTCCAGATCTTGTTATTTATCGATATCTTCCATTGTACCAGATAAATAGATCAATTGAGTCAGGCCAGGTTATGTTATACTCACGGACACGATCGTATACATAGGTCTTGCAACTCGGGTGGTGGGGGGTGACCCAAACATTGAGGAAATTTTCGTGGTTCTCATGTTTCGCCACCTGCATCGCTGTCCTCTATTGTCACTTCGTCAGCCAATCACAAATCAGATCCGATCAGCTTTTTGAAAGTAGGAATGATTTTTATTTATTCGAGAGAATTTTACAAGATATAATATTTCTGTCATTGATTTTATTTACCATTCAAGTCCTAACCGTTTGTTTTGTTGTCAAAGATTAATCACGTGATTATACCCCTATGTCCTCCTAGCGGATGATTATGGAAACTTTTTCTTCAAAACTGGTGCCACCCCCCACCACTCAAAATTGCCATAGATTCCAGACCTTATGTATATGACCGTGCTCACGGATCTATGTCATACTTCTTTCCATAATTTATATTCTGTTCCTTGCACTCTCTGTAATATTGGTAATGGATTTGAAGATAATGGAGATATGAACTCTTCAATGTCTCGTAATTCTTCTAGTTCATCTAGTGGAAATTGATTTTACCTGAATAAAAGCAGAAACGGTTTGTGGTAGTGAACTAGATACGAAGTATAAAATAATTTTCTCCACATGACTTCCCCAGTTCTGTTTTCTTTAATATGCACCTTGCACTGTTTCGGCTAGTTGAATGCAAATTTCCGTTTTAATACCAAGTGCAGTTGAGAAACTATTGTGAATAATTGAAAAGCCGTAATATGCAATCAACCAGTTAGAGGAATTGTCAGTTTATGCAGTTAAGTTGCAATTACGTCAAGGGAGTATGAAAGAATAAGTTTGATACGGTCTTTGACTTCCTTGATGTATTGAATGTATGTGAAAATATCGTTATAATATCCTGAAGAGAAAACATTGCCCACAAGATGGTTCCGAAAGAATATACCTACTCGAAAAATGTTTTTTTTATCGAAAATTGGAAAGTTATATTTCATAATTTGTGAATTTGTAAATTAGGAATATGTACCATTATAAATATGAATATGTACATATGAATTTTACCTTACATTAAATGTCATAAAAATCACGATGGGGAGACATCAAAACTGGTTGTCTGCAAATTATAAGAAACAATTCATTTATAAACTCCAAAATGTGTACCGAGCTTTCTTAAGGTTATCAATAATTTCCTCGTAGTCGTTATGGTCCAAAAATTAAAGCTTCAGTTGGAAGAAGGGAAAATACATGAGAAAGATACTCTTGACCAAATACAAAAGAATAATCTTTTCGAGATATTTGACCATGACCAATTTTGTTCTCAATTTTAACGTTTATCTTTACAGTTAATTTTTTCGTGCCGTGCCTTCATCGAGTACCCCGTGAAATACCTGAAGCCCGTAGGTGTGCTAAAATAGTCTTTAGCCGGTTCAAATCCGATATTTTTTTTTGTTCGCGATTCACATTGTGTGAGGACATTAGCTCCAGATCGTATCTGCCTCTGTGGGCTTGATATTAATTTAGTACTGGCCCTCGATTTCTTGCAGACACCATTGTATTTCGTTGTATTTTGTCTGTCTCCTGCAGTCTTAAGGCTTTCCTATATGCTCAATGTTAATATGACCTTTATAAGTGCATGAACGACAATATTTATTCAGGCAGTTCCTATAGAAGGTTGAAATATGTTTCACAACCCAGAAAGAAGAAAAATTTTCCAAATGAAACCTGATGATAACGTTCATTTTTATTATTTTGAACAAATTTTGTACTACCCTGTTTTTTGCATATCTAAGTTAACGCCTCTAGAATTCTAACCTATAAACTTACTCTCAATGATTGAAATACTTCAAAGTTAATTTTTTATCGAAATCCAAAATGAATTCTTCTTTATTGAAGAATGGAAATATTCGCTGTTAGATTTTAATAACTGTGAGATGAATCTCGAATATACTTCTTAGAAGCTCGAGAGGATGGGCAGGTAAATACCAACATCCAGACTATAATCCACAATGATACATCAAGAATTACCTTAATGGTATATCAAGATATAAGCTGCGAGATATTCATCATTATGAAATTCAATAATGATATTCATTACATTTTTTGAGAGCAACATCAAGACGAGTCTTTGTTAATTCAACTGTGGATGAGACTCCATCATCCTGAGACTGGTGTCATTTATAATAATTCGTATTTGAAACGTTGTCACACCCTCGACTGACAACGGCGAAGTCGAATTGCTCACAGGAATCATGATTTATGAAGATTCACGAGAGTAGCAGGGTATTTTTGTCTGAGAAATTAGTTTGAAAGAATTGAAAAATATCAATATGTTTACATACATCAAAAAAAATGAAACATTCATGATAAATGGATTCAGGTTTCAACCACGATTACAAACATTTCAAAATGTGCGATACACTACACATGATTATTAAAAATGGAGAGAATTTCGATAAATACACGCATATCATGATTTTGGAAAAAGAAAAGAATTGATTCATAAATTTCTACATGCCCAAAAATATTCATCAGTATTGTAGGACTCTAGATAACATAAAAATTCCCTCACAGACCTCAGAAATCTGTTAGCAATGTCGATATCTTTTACGTTTTTTGGGAGGATTTCATTCCACTATAGACAGTGCTGCGTTCATTCAGGGATTTTGCATAAATGGGATATGAGAATTTTTTTTTGTCATGTCTCGTAAATATGTGTTTTGAGATGTATATCAAAATGACCTTGATAATTGATCATGAATTTTATTAATTGTGTAGTAATAAGTTTGTCTTGAAGATTGCTCTGCAGTAATCTGTAGTACTTATATTGGACATTTTTATGATGATTTTTTTCACATATCGAGATCATCGAATGTTACAATAGGAAAATGATTTACATTTTCTATAGGAAAGTGATTGTGTTATACAAGGTGTTGCTGGCTTGAGTCACTAAATGTCGATGGTTTATTGAGGTTTTTCATTCCTATAATAATTTATTCCACTCGCTCGTTTTGGTTCTTTATCGATTGCTCAGAAATTTTCTGATTAATTTGAAGAATGAAGAATTTGACGTACCCATCTGTTTAATTTTTCCACATACATTTCATTTGATTTTCCAAAGGGGAAATATTTACAATTTTCACTTTCTCACTTCGAAAATAGAGACAGTTGCAAGAACAACTCAGTGATGAGAATGGAGTTTTTATGACATCATCAAATCTCATAACATCAAAACATTTTGCAGATAACACATTTCATAAAAATCAGTTGGAATTCCTAGCAAGTAACCAAAAATTCTATATATTTTTTCGTGATACCAATGGGATTCGAGAAGAGAAATAGATGCAAAATTGTATCTGAGCATTTATTATTCATTCACATTCATTGATTTTTCACTGCTTCAGTGGTTTACTTGCGCAATTTTCTACCGCCGCTTCATTTCCATACAAAATTATTAATTAATATCAGGCTGCCAGTGGGATGTTCACACAAAACTGATAGTAATATGTAATTTGCTAAATTGACAGTTGACGTCAGTTGATTGTTAATAAAACGCTGGTGATTGCTGACTGTGTTAGTGACCTTTTAGGCATTTAACACTGATTACTAATTCGTATGTGGCTTATATTTCTTGTATGTTAGATGGAATACCTACAACTAATTTTGACTAATTTTTTTATCAAACAATTACATACGAGGTTGAAAAAATGAGCGTTTGATTTGTTTTGAATACTTCTAGACTGGAATTTTATCGAAAATAATGAACAAGAAATCTTCACGAGTAACTCTGCTTTATTCTAAAATACACTAAAAAAATCTCGCACTATTATTGATGACTTGACGAGGGTTCATATTCATCTGGATGATGACCATGGTGAAATATTGGATTATCTGATCTGTAAAAAAATATGAGGCATTTCATTCTCCATGGGTGATTGGAAATATGTTAAAGAATTGGAATCGCTGTTATAGAAACAATGTTGCTTAGTTCAATAAATCGAGTTTTATGCTTATTTCGTTGTGGAAATAATTTTCATTAACCCTTGAAGCTAGTAAGAGAACTGAAAGCTTGTTTGTACCATTATAGGTACGTACCATTTGCAAAAACTGGCAAGGTAAGGAAGCACGTACCTCTTACTTTGGAGTTTACATTTCGAATAAAATGAGTTTACCATGTTATGCTCCACTCACATCTGTTTTAGTTATTTTCGATTAAATGCATCGACTATCTACTGTCTTGGTTTCTTTTTTCGAGCGGCGTGTATTTGCACTGTTGTAGAATTCGCTCTCACGAGAATTACTATCAACAAAATATGTTCCAGAATTATGATACCTGCTAAAACGAATGATAAAATGTATAGAACTCTCATCTCGACCTTTTATTCGTGACATGTTTCGACATAATGACATATGTCATGTCATAGTAGATTAACTATCGAAATTTGAATAAATACATAGAGTGATGATCATTTCATTCTCAATACCGTGCAAACCATAAAAAAAATCGAACAGTGGAAACCCTCTCAATAATAACCAAGTATGCCCATGGCCATTCTTTTTTTTTGTTAGGTAGCGATAATATATGCAGCCTCCTCGAGACTTCATTATTTCTTAGATAAATACGATATGTCTTCACCGAGAAGCAGACACCCTGCGTTACATTTTTTATTAATGAATGCTGTTGTAGTGTTAAAATATTCAAAAATATTCCGGTTATTAATTAAACATAACCTCCTCTCGAAGAGTCATAAGTCATCCAACAGGGCCGTAGAGACGAGACAGGTAAGAATCGTTTTCTGTTTGGTTGGTGCCAATCATTGTTTCTTTGCGATGCCAGTGTTGCCAGATTATGTTAAGTTTAGCGAATGTATGAATCCAGTGTCATCATTTTGAAGATCTATTTCAAAAAGTTCAGGATAAAAACAATATTCAATGAACAAGTTGGTCTTGTGCGTCAGTGAGATTTTCAATACATTTTTTTTTCATGCGTTCATAGGAATAATATCTGAAAACTCAAGAAAATTGCAAAGTTCCATTGGATATTCAGAAAATCAAACTGAAACTTTTATGTGAATCTGTATCATGTCTTATGATAATTCGGAGTAAATCAGAACTCATACAATTACTTCTCCTTGAAACTTTTAAGAAATACAACCGAATGTTGAGATATTCTGGGCAATATGGCAACACTGTTATGAAACTCTAGGCAAATTATCACCGTAATAACGCTGAAATATCACCGGATACACGATCTGTCCCTTTTGTCACTTATGTTTAATATCCATAATTTTTCTGTAGCTGAGAATGTTTTGGTAGGTCTACCTGTTGAGACGAAGGTTTTCACATTATGAAGTTGTTAGTGAGAATCATGCTGTGTTATTTCTTCATTCTCACTACTAAAACTATGTTTGCACCTCTGTCAATGTCCAAAAACTTGCGACATTATCTTGAATGCCTGTATTCTGATCAAGAGTCGAGATACAAATCAACTCTCATCAGCAATGGTAACTAATTACAATTTGTGAATATTATTTCCCACTTTGATAGTTCGTTATTCGTCAATACTGAATTTGGAGATTGTTTTCTAACTGTTGTTTCTTTGTTGTGAATGGAATTGATAACTTGGGGAAATGTCAACTCTCTGTATAACCCTAAGGGTTCTAAATTTTTCATATCCTACATAACGAACCTCATTTTTTAAAATTTTTAGCTGACAACACTGTTTCAGCATATGTATTTCAATGATTCAGCAGTTAATTAACAAGTTTTGAGACCAAGTTTTGAGTATCAATGATGATAAACAAGGGTGTGTAGGTGTTGTTAATGATTCTTATTCAGAGTTCATCACATATATTCGTCTCTGTTGTGAAAAAAAAATCTCAAGTAAAGCTATACAGAGGGTATATCCATCCCCAGACCAGATAGTAGGAGAACGTATACTAAGAGCATTTATAAGAAAAACAAAAGATTTTGACTGGTCTCATTTGTGTTTCTGATGATGACTTGGATGAGGACAATGAGAAGTAAATTCAGATAAAATGATCGATGGATATGTTTGGAGCAGGGGTCGGCGAGTAGTTTTAGGTAGGGTCCGAATACTGGTGAAAAATTCCTACAGGGTCCAGAATAAAACAACTGATAATAATCAAGTGTATTTATTATCTCAATATCGAATCAAATTCTAAATATAAAACGAGACCTAACATCAATGTGGCCTGAAACTATTGTTTTAGTCAATAAAGATATAGAATACCTCATTTACGTATTAATTTATACGACCTTTCGCGGTCTGTTTCCATGGTTTAGAGGTTCCAATCCAGCTTAGGTCAATTCTCAGTAATCCTAAATATAAAATCAGAAATGCAACATTGAACTTGGCATCAATTTAAATACTCATCATACTCCATCAGCCTACAAAGATAGCAAAAACTAGTAGGTAGATATTTATAATGGCACTTAAAAATAAATTGATCTAGTTCTGATCGTTTACTTGAAATATCGAGAAGGAAATTTGGTTCAACCAAAATAATCTTCTAGTTGTGATGAAAGCTCCAAGATTACCTCAATCTTCTAGCAATCACCAAAAGAATAACATTTGGTCTGAATTCACCTCCAACTACCATGATGTCTAATACATAATTCCTTCGAAGACATGATGCACTTCGTATGACTGATTACTCATTCAAGAATGGCAGGTTGTGAATGAACCGTGAGACTAATGAGACGATCATATTCACCCGGTTGTGCGGTCATTAATATCATTAATTACGGTTCATTGACATAACGATTGTCCTTTTTTTCTCTTCTAAGTATAGGTATGTTATAGGTGTGGATTGTATGCATGTGAGTTTGATTTATGGATTCAAGAAATGAACCATTCAATGACTCTAGGTATTAGTTAAGCAGAATGAAAGAAATTGCATAAGTACATGCATTTCGCGAACGTGAATCTTCAATAGAAAATCTATATGAAAATTTGTTTAGCAACTATTTGAGGGGCTTGAATAACATCACTTATTCTCGATTCATGATCTTTTGGGATATTTGGACGATTGCATGCATACAATCTACTACATTCTCATATAAATCGGGAAAATCTTCTGGTGTGAAATGTTTGTGTTTTCTCTCATGAATATTCCTAGAAGCTATTTACCGATCGCAATGTTTATGATTTGAGCAAGAGCGCCTCTGCCATATTTATAGGTCATGGCGCATTCGCCATAATTTCCAAAGTTTCATTTGTCCAATATGAATTTAATTTTTCTCGTGAATGAAATTATTTCGTTAAAGTTCAAAGTTTTCCATTCGGTATCAGCAGATCGAAAGTTATTCATTAGAATTTATGCTGGATTCAGTTTGCTTAAGAACTGAATAACAAAAATTATTCAGCAACTCGAATGGAATTGATTATATCTGGTTTGAATGAGTACAGGACATCACAAACTCCATATTCCCTCAGGATTCTTTCTGTCATCATCAACATATGGAGGAAAACTGAAGCTATTACTTATACTTGTACTTTACTAACTCCAGTGGTGACCAAGTGCTTTTTCAAAAATTACATTCTTCTACATATAAAGTTTATCACATTCACTCAGAAAATCCATCGTTTCAACAGCAAAAAAATTGCATTTCGCAATTGTTGATACCGACTAGGTATTGGCTAAAGTAAACCTGAACGTGTCAAAATACGGACACAAAAAAATTACAGAACATTGGTCATTTTGAGATGCTTGATATTTATTCATGAAATACATTTGTACAAACTTTTGGAAGAATTACTGAATTATAATAATGATGATCAAGATGCTAAAAAAACTGACGACCATAAACACCCCTGAGACATCGAGAAACGTCTTCGCTCATGATCTCGCCATAGATGGACGAATCACCCTGTACACCCACTTGAATCCAACTCGTCTTGTTTGTAAACTCACATGCATTTTCATCGCCTGTAACAAACATAAGAACATGGAAGTAGTTCGAAGAACCTGATCCGTTACAGTGAGCGTTTGAATATTAATGCGTCTCCTTATGAATCGTAGCGGCCAACATAGGTGATAGGTTAAATACCTGAGGTGTGGTCCTACCAATTCGAACCTAGCCCAACCAAGGGCTATTATTCATTCGATTATTTTGTTGAGCCCACAACTGCGTCGCATTCACAATGGTGCATTGTTTGGACATTCGAAGGACGTCGGAATGCGGAGAATTAGCATTGATACGACCTCTGAGAGATATTGGAAATCTTAATGATCGGTGCTGAATGTAGATGATCCTCCATCACAAGTTCATTGCAGAGAGTATCACCAAATACATCGAAATGAAATTAGAGCTAAATAAATGCAATGTAAATGGTATGGTGCTATATGTTGAAAAACCCGCGAAATTGAATCATTCACTGTATTGATATTCACCAATACACAGCAAAGAATAAAATATTTCACCAATAAAATTATGTGTCAACTGAATTTGATTGACAATTAAGTTACAATTCTTTTGAATTTAGGAGCACCATTTTTTAGCACTTTTCAGAAGTTTTTTGGCAGCTTCAAAGTCAGCATTCCACTTCTTTATTTTTCAATACGTTAATATATTTCCTGTAACTTTTGAATCCTTGCTTTCTTTCAAACTTCTGGGGGGAATTTTCTTGGGATTTGGATTCAGATTGAATATATACACGGTTGAGACTATAGTGCTATATAAGCATAAATGTAGTTGTACTTTTACTCATTCGTGTTTTTATTTTTCGATTTTGACATAATTGATAAAGCTCACAACAATGAGCGAAACGTCTCATGAAAAGAAATATATAACAGAATAGAGAGTTTGACATTGACTGAATCCAAATCCCAAGAAAATTCCCTCCAGAAGTTTCAGTCCTTTTGTGGAAAAAAATCCTAGAATATATGACATTCTATCAAGTAATTTCATTTAGGAAAAATCGCAAAAATCGTCTAATTTATCATGGATAACACTGGTTTCACCCTTAAGATCGAATATCTTTGTAGAACAAGGACTGATGAAATGTGCAAGATAATATTTGATGAATATGTCATCGTGTTTACGGTCATCTTAAATCATTCTGAAAAAAGATGGAGATAGACGGTGATCTGCATGATAATGCATACTATTGAGTAAATCTTAGTTTTGAAATATTGAATATCCTTCATATTTAATTCAATTGAACTTGAATCCCACCCTGTATATTTCGAGGTCCCACACTTGACACACTCATGGCACCTCATTATCCGACGTCGAAACACTTCCAGAAAGTTCATCACCGCCACGCCATCTCACGACCCGCAACCTTTTACAAATAACCTTTATTAACGCCCGAGCCGGCTGTAAAACAACGCTAATCCGAATGCAGATCGAGAACCCATTACGAGAGGCAAAACTCACCGATTCTCTGACACCTATCACTCAGGCCCTTAGCAATGCAAATGGAGTCGAGAAAACAATTAACAGTGCCCGTGCGAGGTCTGAAGAGGTGATACGCACGTCTTGGTGCTAGGTGGGTTCTTTATGTGGGTGCCATGGACCTTAGCACCAAACAGTGACGTGTGGGGAACCCTTGGGTACAGTTTGCAAAATAGCGATTGATGATGTGGGAAAAAACCTAAGCTTTAGGACAATTGCTTCGGAACTTCTAAAGTAAACAATGTGAAACATTCACTTGGTTGGATCTTGGTACCTTTTTCTATAAATATTCCCTCCAACACATATCATCAGTGGGATTAATTGTACACTTTTATTGTTCACATTCTATGAAAAGCTTGTTTTTCTTATTCTTGAGTTATTCAATTGTTTCTAGATATCTCCACTGTATCTATTTCGATTGTTCAACTTCTCTCCGCCTCTGGAAAACAATGAGAAACTGTCTCTTGCCTTGAGCAGACGCGTCCAGGTGGTCTGGACACCTTCGCCATAGAGTCTCGCGCGATTACCTGCCCTAGGCTTCAGTGTCGATCTAGAAAATTTATCTGCTCACGTCGGTAAATAGCCTGTCTGTCATCGGCCACTGGTTACTATCATTGGCGTCGTTGGTAGACCATTTTTGCAGAGATACTACAGAATAGACTCAAAATTACATTTGAGTCTTCTAGAAATTTGTGAATATGGTTTAATTTTTTCCTTATATTTGACTATTTTGAGAATTATAGATAATAATGACTAGATTTTCTTCTGGAGCAAGTTGCAAATCTGTCAACTTGTCGCAGAAAATCAAAGCTCATTATTTTATTCTAAACGAATTTCCTCAATGCCGCTGCTTAGGTGACCGACCGTCGTTTCTTACACCTCCGGCGCCTGACTCGTAGCCACGGCGATCTTGACGCAAGCATTTTTATCGCCACCTGACGAGAGTGTCAGGAATTAGTGGATCGCTCGCTGCATATCTATCGCTCGAGGCTCAACCAATTGAATGTTGCGAGAGTGGCAATCGCGGATTGTAAATTGGATGCTTATCGAATTGAAAAGCTGCGCTCGTACCTACCTGAGGAAGGTTTCCTACTCAGAAGAGGCGACTCGACATGAATTCATCCGTTTCTGATGCACCAAAAAGTCATTCAAATAAATTGAATATTTTTCTATTTGAGTGATGCGAGAAAACTATATTGTAATATCGAGGTGCTTAACCAGTGTGACACTTTCAAAAAATGATGTTTTTTGGCTTATTCGATAGTTAATACACCCTACTATGTCCGAAAAAATTCGTTAGAATCAACAAATTTTTGATGGGTATAGACCCTTAACAAAGAGGGTAGTCTCTTCTCCAAAAGAACGGGATATACTGAATTGAATTTCAGAATATTTTAAGCAATATTTCTTATAGAATTTGTGATTTATAGTGGGTACAGGAGGATCCTTAGAATATCATGGGCAGATAGAGTGACCAACGAAACAGTACTGGAAAGAATGAGGAAGGAAAGGGAGGTGATGAAAACGATTAAGAGAAGGAAGCTGGAATATCTTGGACACATAATGAGAAATGACAACAAATACAAACTCTTAAAATCCATCCTCCAAGGAAAAGTGTTTGGAAAGAGAGGGCCCGGAAGAAGAAGGATATCATGGTTCAAGAACTTAAGGACATGGTATTCAAAAACAACCACAGAACTGTTTAAAGCAGCAGTCAACAAGGTCATCATAGCCAGGATGGTCGCCAATATTCGAAACAAATAGACACTAGAAGAAGAAGAAGTGGGACACCCTGTATAGTCTAAGGTAATTCACGCGTATCGTTATTCTCCCAGTCACTTAATAAATTATCAAGAAGCAATCGAGAACGTTACCGAAAAAAGAAAACCATCGGCGATAATTTATTGAGAAGTGAGTATGAGACGAAAGGATTAAAGGTCGTATCAGAACCAGAAACACCCTGGCTAAATAAATTACCCGCTTAGGAGCTAGCATTTTTCATGTAGCTTTTAATTATCAGCACTCGCCGGGTATTCATATGACCGACCGGCCAGTAATTCATATTAGTTTTTATACGGGGCGTTTGAGAATGAAAATAAACGACGGTCGAACGGTATGCTTCGGACTGTGCAGAAAAGAAAAAACGCATTCACACTTATAAAATGAGCACATTAATTATATGCAAGTTTGAACTGGTTGTTATGCTGTGTATGTGTATAAGGCTCGAAGTGTTGGAGGGGAATTCTGTGAATTTTTTCAGTGGCGTACTTAGGTTTATAATTGCAAAAATTGCAAAAAGATTCTGTCACATCTAGTGAATGAAGTGAATGATCTAGCTTTATAATGTAGCATTTGCAGAACATCTCGATGTTGTCTTTGGAATGCACCGGATTACCATTCCATGAATCTTTTTAATATAGTTGTGGATATTTTTTTTATATCTAGAACGAAACATGTAGATAATTTGGGAATTTTCAACACTCCAACTATTCATGGATACCAATCAATTCAAAATGTTTCTTGAAGGGAACCCTTGGGCATCCTTTATTGAGCAACCCTGTGAAGCATCACAAAATATTTCCTATAGTTTTTGAGAGAATTATATCTGAATCCCAATTACATACTGAGAAATCGGAATCTTCAATCAGAGATGTGTGTTCGAAATTGATATCATTGAAATGGCATTTGAAGAATCTAATCATCACAGCAAGAGACTTTAAATAACAATAAATACATATAGTCGATACAATAGTCACAGTGAATTAGTCCATTAATCAAAGCCAAATGTCAATTATGCAAATAATTCACTCAATCTAGATGAATAATGAATGTGTTAATTTTTCCATCTGCATCATTAAAGCCGTAGTTAAAATCGACCCACATGAAGGCATGTAATTTGAGTCAAGTCAGTATTAACATTTTATCACTGCTCTGAATTACTATTAATTAAAGCACTGCTAGTGTACTGGCATATTTTAAATAGCTGTCTATAATCTGAGTTCAAGTGACACCAGTGGCTTGCTGAGACACCATTCATGTTAACAGAACAAATTAACAATGAATCAAATTTGTAATAGTTGAACGTATTTCGTTGTCGATAAAGTTGGTAATTCAAAGGAATTTATGAAGAATCTCTTGTGACCCCTGGGATAAACGCCACTGACTGACCTCATTGGTATATTCGGAATCGTGACATATAGGTGAGACATGATTTCTCAATGACGCCGTGACTTTTTATTAGAACAATTATCGAGAGTCAGTGATTTGTTGGTATTGATGCTTTCCAACGTAAAGAAATAATTGAATTTTTTGTATAGGTAATGAGATTTCTATCGAAAACGTGACCTCATATTCTTGGAACCTCTTCACTCATTTCTGGGTCATAGCAAATCAGAGCGATTGAACAATATCAGAGTGAGAGAAAAATGAGTTATGATGTCATCGCTACGTTTTTTGAATTGAATGAAAAAATTAATCAAAAAACGAATCGCAAAAAAATAATACCTTAGAGAAATTTTTAATATATTTGTGGGTTCGGAATGCTTTGGGTTAGGTGCGTTTTCCAAATCTAAAGTTACGCCTTGATGATTGATTCTTAGACAAAATCTCCAAATAATCAAAGGTTCTTAAGATACAGGGTGTCAACATATTTTGTACTCAGGGTTCTTCCATTTTTATTAGAGATGTTGACACATTTCATCTCAAACATTTGGTTATGTGAAATTTCTTCTGCATTTTTTGCATAATATAACAAATGAGTTTTTTAATGACCAATCACGTTAGGGTGCGTTCACAGTTCACGTCCAAACCGGCAGATGTGCTCATCGCTCCCGTGCGTTTTTTTGTTTCTTTTGTCTAGCAGAATGCCCCACATTTCCACCTACTTGATCGCTAATTACTCAGGCTGGGATTATGGATAATGCGCCATTGTCGTGACGGGTAGTATGTTAAAGTCGCATAAATTAGAAGAACAAAAAGAGGTCTATTGATGGGTCGGATTTCGCGGCGCTTTTTCGTTTCATTCGTGATCGCAAAAAGCTATAGGATTAGTGAAATATGAGCCAGAATATCAATGAGGCTTGATATGGAATTAACCAAGCAAAATATATTCACCATATTCCATATCATACTCTATTCCATTTATTTGCAGGACTATGATGATGAAGATATGTTTGGGATTTCTTGCTACTCTTTCTCAGAATTTTTAATCTCTGATGACAAAATTGACAAGGCTGAAATTAAGAACACTCCATTTGTAATAAAAGTTGACGAGTCCAGCGTTTTTCAATTTTGTCTTCAGTAAAGAAAATAAAAAAGAGGATGCAAGAGACTGTAGATTTGAGTTCATAACTAAGAATCAGTTATAAACTGAAAGTCTGGACAGCATCACACATTATTGAATGAGAAATGAAAAATACTATGAATACAGATCAGATGAATGGATAATGTGAAAAACAGAAGAAAGGGGTTGTTTCTTGGGGGGTGATAAGAGATGGCTGGATGCCTTAGAACATCCTGTAAGTGGTCAATTCATTGCTCAAGAACTTATTTGGTATCGATAATTACTTTATTATCAACAGTAAATTATCAAGTTGTATATATATAACGATTTCAGAAGACTGATGGGACCAATGGTGTTCTCATACACCCAGTATGGTAAAAAATGCCACCAGATGAACACGGAGCGAATGCAATCCCCATGCCATAAAGCCGCCCACCCAGTTGTGGAATAATCTACACCATACCACTCCCAGTTCGCCACAGATAAAGACGTAATGGGTAATGGCTCGAATACCACACCATAACATACTTAGGCCATATAAACATTGGCTATATTTAAACGCTAATTAACGACATACCTCGTTACGGCAACATCGCACCTGACAAAATACAATATCGAGTGGGATGACGATCTCTGTATTCCGAACGTTGTTTAGTGGTCATTATACCGAGGGAGGTATATAGGGATGTTGAACGGACCGATCGAAGGAGTAATTTTCGTTTGGCGAAGTCACAAGATATAAACTTTTTCGAATTACTGATATGTTGTATCTGCTGAATAAAATGAATATAGTTTACATAAACTAAAAAACACGCTCAATGATAACAAAAACGGCAAATATATTTATTGGTATAAAAATAGATTGTTTAGGAAAAATATTGTTATTGTGAAAAAAAAGCGCTTTATGAAAATTGATCTCTGTAGCAATTATTTTGTCTTACATCAGTAAAATACTCCACTCGCTGTTAGTCCTGTTAAAACAGTTCCTACCAACAATCATACATACACACATAAAAGTGAAGCTAATATAAGGGTGATCACTATTGAAATCATTTGAATATTTTTTTGTTCAATACGCATCGATTTGATATTGACATTATTGAACCAGAATATTTCTTTGCTGAATGTAGCAGACATTTTTTTTATGGAACAGAATAGGATTAGGTTGTTTCTGAAATTCTCTATACTCTATTGAATGAAACCGAGAATAAAGATATCGTCAGTCTAGATGTAAAACTCATAATCTCCATTCTTTCATCAAACGCCAAAAGAAAATGAATATCGTTCATTTTATAGATTATAGTTGGAAAAAAAAATATTATATTTTGCCCAAAGATTGTCAAGGTAGAAAACAAAACATTAAAATAATCAAAAAAAATACTTTAGTAGTTTGAAAATCAAAGAGGTTTCCAATGATGAACATTCAATTTGGGTAATCTGTATATTTTCTTCACCCATTTATGACAGTTCACTTGACATTTGATATAATGATGCTTTCGACATGTTTCAACGTTTTTAATTGGTGCCCCATTATGCTACCATGCTACCATGGCAACATCAACGAAGAAACGAGAAACATGAATTCTAAATTAACAAATTTTTGATCTGACAGGAGTACCTTGTAAACGTCAAATAAAATATTACTGACAAATGCAAATTGGTCTTTAAAACACTTGCTTCATTTCGAGCACTTTGGCTGCGCCGTCGTATACTTCAATATACTATTGTCGAAATATAGTTGCTTCAGTAACTAAAATTTGGATACATTCAGCTGTATAGCAAAGATACTACATAGACATCTGCTCTGCCGATGAAACGAGATTCCGAGATCAGCATCCGAGACAAGTGAGAAACGATCTTCGATAAAATGAGATACGAGTGCAATATAAATATTTGGACAGGTGTGTGCGTAGCGACTGATAGAGGGCGTGCCGAGCACCAAACGCGGCTGTTTTCGATATGTTAATGAAGATTATATTTGTTATTATTGATGGTAGGCATCGGAGGTACATGTACTCTAATCCCACTCATCGGCGATGTGTGATTGTTACCCGTAAACCATCGCCTGCAACTACGTAAGTCATTATCGATGGCGATGTTAACGCGTAGAACATCTCATGAGGCTCTTTTGTTTATCCATTTGTAACTAAATGAACGATATTTCTCCGTTCATTTGAACACATCATCATTCTTCGATGATCAGGGTTACGTTTCCATGATGATTGAACCAACCAGAATTGAACCATTTTGATTGGGAGCAAAACTTTTGAGAAAAGTTATTGGGTCATCAAGCAGTGAAAATGAAAAAATCAGCTTTTTCCAGCTTTCTCGGTAAGAAAAAGGCGATTTCTTCATTTTCATTGATAGCCAGATAATATCAGTTGCTATACAGATTATCAAAAGCTATCGTATGAAGGAGATATCTTGCTGATTTGATGAATATTTGAAAAAGATTATTTTCGACAATCCTGCCAGAGCTATGGATAGGTTTTCGAATTGCACATCCTGTAGTTTGTTAGAGAAATTTGCAATTACTTGGAATACAACAATGGCAAATTTTTGTTTTTTCGATAACTTCAGCATTCCATAAAGTGAGACTCTTCACTAAAATATCAATGGAGCAACTCAAAAACGGAAAAATTTTGTTCAGAAAGATTTTTTGGGATCTGAATCCAATGATAATATAAAAATTGTATCATTTGAGGATGAAATGAAGAATAAAAATATAATATTCAGAGTTTGCTCTGCAAAATACCCAATGATATATGTCTAGTTATTATAATACTATGTTTCGAGAATTAACTAGGAAGAGTTCTCACTCTGGAAGAGAAAATTTGAAATCAACAAATTGGCGCTTCATGTGGTAATCTATCCAAAGCAAAGTATCGAAAGCATCTGAAGCATCCAAATGGAGAATGAACTCATCTAGTTGAATAAATCAGAATTGGAGAAAAATATGAAACTGATTGAAGATTCAGTCAGTGAAGAAGTAGCAGAGACAATGAAGAAAACAAAAAAGTTGCAGGTTCAGCGTCAAAAAATAATCTTCCGAGTGAAATATCTCGGGATTTAGTTATTCAATTCTAGACCACCATGCTCTGGAGACCAACACTCCTGGGTAGTAACTCTATTTTTTTAATAACAGGAAATATAACCCAACATTCCTCTGCACAATCAGTTATGCATATTAAGTTCTTTAAGCTCATTATAGCACTGGTGGTGTCTCGTTATTTATCTGCGACAGCACTGAATGCATTCGTTCGTGCGAATTGTATGGAGCATGTGTGATCTCGCACCATTCGCGGATTGAGAGGATTCCGGAATTTCTCATTTGTATACACACCAAAACATCGACTTATAATTACGCTGATATGCGTGGCTAATATGGATTACGGGATTATTTATTCAGATTTTCATGACTGTCTAGTGGTGTACAGGAACTTGTTTACAATAGTACTCATTTTGTGCAATGGAAGCACAGGTAGTTGCAATCGAAAGAAAAAATAGAATGTAGTTCATGATTTTCTTCATGAAGTCAGCTCTCTCTGAAATCATAAAGAATATAGATAGAATATTTTCAGATTGACTGTTACCTTCATAAGTGCGTAAATTTAAGCAACTTCAAGAAGTCTGCTCGAATGATCACTGAGAACACAGAACATACAGATCGAAATTACCGAGATTTAAACGAATATGACGCATGTAGAATAGAATCAATGATCCTTCACCGTTAATTTCTTCCTCCAATCGACATTTGTAAGCAATAGACGAATAAGAGTAAGTTCTGATTGATACTTGTGAATATTTTATTGGAGCTTCGTGGATTGTTTTTACGATTCGGAATTGGAATCATGAAGCATACTTATTGCTATAAGAGAGTTTCATTGTAGCACTGATCCAGAATCGTAGCTCCAAAGAAAAGGGACAACGTGTGTGAATAGATTTATGAAACTTTAATTCCAGAACAAATCAATGAGATTTCTGCTAATTCCTTATACGAGTTCCTGAAAAGACATTCCATTCAAATTGTACATATGTTAAACTGGAAGCACATATAACCTATGAAATCAAAGGAGAACGTTCTGATTACTAGTTAGGATAAAAACGATCTTGTGCATTGCTCAACTTAAATCAATTTGTTGTGATATTTTTCAAATTTACAAAGTATTAAAAGTAAACCACAACATGAGTGAACATAAAAATATATTCTTAATGTTTGTACAAGCACATTTCATGGAATTATGAGGAGTATGGAATAATTATTGATCGAATATTTTCATTCACCCAAAGTGAAGTTACGTCCCCCCATGAATGATTGATAGTCTAATGAATAGTCATTAACATCTGAATGACTACCAAACATAATCTACGCTTTGTGCTACAATGTAAACAAAAAATTAGATGTTTTCAAAACGTTTTTTGTCCTAGCGACCCACAACCTCGTCAAAAAAGCAGCAAATAACCCTTCCACGACAATATCTCTCACCCTCAAAACACTACCGACGCAACAAACGATTTTTTACCAACTCACCCGCAAGGACAATGACGCAGATTAGTTGAAACAAAAAAACGACGTGAAAAAGTTGCGTGCGTTGCATAATCTCGAGACGCATCTGTCACCCTAGATGAAGGGAACCGGTTCTTTTGTGCAAAGTAGGCGATGAACGATTTTAATTGCCCGCTGTTCTACTGTTTAATCTCCGAAATCGGTCAAGTAGGCGACAGGGTGTCTAATGTGATTTCGGTCCCAACAATTGTTCGCAAGTTTATACAGGGTGTGATAATAAAACAGAAAAGTGTTCCCTATGCTTTTCATGAAGAAAATTGGGCGATCATGAGATGACATACTTTTATCACCAAAATGAAACTGAAAAATTACTGAATATAAAACAAACAACGTTCCAGCTTGGACACACGAGTCGCTGTGTTATCGACCGTGCTTATCGATTTTATCGACGTTTGACGCCCATGGTGTGTCGTATAGGTGAATTTAAGGCCATTCCACGGCAAACTCTGATGTACGAGAGCTGGTAATTTAGACGATACCGTATCTAATTAAGGAACCCTACTGACACGACGGCTAATTGCCAATACTTGTTTCGAAGCTGATTACAGCTGATCTTATTTTTTTGTTTTTCACCACGTGATGGCCCGCCGAGAAGGAGGTATCATGTATCAAGGCTAATGACAACTTCGAAAACAAGGATTTTTGACTGCGAAAGAGAATCAGTTACCAGGAAATACATTTCGACTCTCATTCGAAGCTTTCAAATAGTTGTGAACCGATTTTATTAGCGTAGAAATCATTGCAGAGTATATGAACCACATGTTATTAGTTCGACAGTGAACATTTTGAAACCTCAATATTTTCAATAGGAAATCTTCTCTCAAGATCTGTCATGTGAGAGCTTCCATATTTAACAATATCAACACCAAATAAGTTGAATTCGTAAGATGAATCTAAATCTACCAATCTCATTTGTTATGGTTCATCTTCAACATCAGTTCAAGGAATTTTGCGTTCATAACTATGAGTTTCACATTGAAAATTTGATCGATTAAACACTCCAAACGGGAAGTATAAGCTTGTGATATATCGTTTGAAAGGTATTTTCATTCTCTATTGAAAAATGTTATCATGTTAATTGCAACAGTTGGGAAATAATAAAATAAACCATGTGATTACAAACATTTGATACACTACTGAAAAACTGAAAAATAATGGAAACGAAACAAACACTGTGAAGAACTATGAATGGTAATAAAGTAGATTTTCAGAATGTTCACCTCGAACGAATAGAGTTGAAGGTAGGGATCGCAATTTCACGTTGAAGGATGTCAATTTATAGTTCAAATTTGAGGTGTACCTGGATTTTTCATGGATATGTACAGTAACCGAAATACACTGTATGAATCCTAAATATAATATACAACAAAATGAATGTGCTGTCATTTGGGAATCTGATTATTTTTTGCAAATAAACTGGACTCGACACATTATTCCGAAATGTGAGTAAACATATATGTCCTATTGACTAACCATTATAGATCCAATTCGAATTCTTGTAGGATACCATAAAATATTCGTCAAGCATTGTCGAACACGTATGGAAAGTTCAAATGGTGTTAACTGATATTTGCTATTGTTCGCAGACGGTGATAAATAAATTAGCCACAGTACTTACAAGTCCTCGCTTTGTTTGCAATCTGGTCCATAAATTCCTTTCGAGTGTGTTACTGGTATGGTAGCTTCGTCGGTAGATATATTTAAAGATGGCGACAAAATCCATAGCTTGCTCTTCAATTCCATTCGTGATTAGAAATCGATATCGATGACGATAGTTAAATCTAGAACATCACGAAAATTCATTCAATCTCAATTGTCATCAATGATATACTTCTTCTAGTGGTCTTCAAGGTGTTTTGTGTTCTACAATTCATGATTTTAGGCGAGTTCAATTTCAAGGTTATTTATTACACTATCACGTCATAAATATCAATTTTCTTTTTGAACAAATGTAGATTTTTGAGTATCTAGTATTGAAGTAGTTGGATTAGGCACTGTATATTCTCCAAATTCTATTAATTTTCAATAGTGTTTTCAGCAGCATGTATTTCCTAAACTTTTCCGGAATTTTCTTCAACAAAAATCCTATCCTTTCAAGTTGGCAAATACCTTCAAATTTATCTTCATGAACTGAGACAAGTACTTTCAGATAATTCTGCGTCACTTGCTCTAAACTTAGATAGTCAAAATTACTCTGTCCTGATTGGAAAATATGGACATGGAAAAAGTCTCTCAATGACAATAACATTTGATTGGTTGTCTCCAATTTGCATATTTTATCAACAATATTCTAAATAAACTGATGTATACTCGAATCGCAAATATTTCTTTGTTGAACTCAAAGTCGCAACACGTGACACACTTCTGAATTTCATTTGCTATAAAACAACTGGGTACCTAGAACGTCCCCTGATTCCTCTTTGAGATGAACCAGAAAGGAGCGCAAAAGGGTGCAGAGTGGGTATTTAATTCAACGGGTTGCGCTAATTGTGGATTGATATGCAAATGTGCCCGTTCAACCGATAAAGTAGTAATCTGTTCTCATTATTTCACAGCTCTCGGCCCCGATGGCAATACTCCAGCATCTGCTCATTGTATCTGATGAGGGCGTTCACAATTTTATATATCACTATTTCAATGACACGAAAATTACTATTCCAGATTCTGAAGTTTGGACTCTAAAGCATACATACCTTTCCTTCGTTGAAAAGTCATTTTCATCGTGACAATCTCACATTTCTCCTTTCAGTAATTTTTTTCCAGTAGACTAAATTAACTCTGCTGATAGTGTTTCTTAATTTCTACTTAGATTTGAGAAGTTCATTCATACCATTCCACTATAGTCAGCTTAAAATTGTACATGATACAAGAAGGTACAAATCCATACTAATTTTTAAGCTTTCTTTGAATATTTTTTACTTTCTTTATATTGGTCAGGTAGCTTTTTGATATAATTCTGAAAAAATATGCATACTCAAGGACATAGCTATATTTTGCACTTCATGAAAATGGTGAACAACCGTAGTCTCAGAATTGATTATTCTGGAACTTCATACACACAAGCTGAGATTTCAACTAATCTGAACACTGTGTACCGAATAATTCGTTCAAATACCTCAGAAATGTCTAAATTATATCAACTTATTCACCGTACGTACGAAGTACCTGATGAGCATTCTTTGATAAAATCATGTTAATCGTTGATAATTTCATTCAGAATCTACTGCGATATTGTGCTTTTATTTCTGTATTATTGTTGATGAAAATAAGTAAGCCAATCATCAATAATAATCCCCAATGATGAAAATGTAATTATTTATCAGTTATCCCCATAGATTTCGGGTTTGACAAAGATGAGGGTGTTTGTTACTTTTTTATGCGTATAGTGGAGGCTCATTATAACGTCTATGGGAAAAAATCAAACGTCTCAATAGGACAATTAGAGCAATTGTCCTATTAATGACATTTACATTGTTGCCCCTATATTAACGTCTATTGAATTATACTTTACTTCTGATTTCTTCATGCTCGAAAAACGTCATTTATCATCCAATATTTCTAAACTCATATAAATGCTAACATCTTGGTTATTTTTCGCATTTATATCGAAACGATAGCTCATTAATTGAAACTCCAATGGAAGAGAATAATGAGACGTTTGATAATATAAATACATCCTCATATCTACGAGTAACTCAAAAATTCCCACTGAATATCATGTATTGATTGGAATGAGTTAAATACGAACAATTGAAATATCAAATGGAAACTGTCAATGTAGCTTAAGGTATTATTTGTATAGTGGTTCGTTAACGATACAGCTCAAACTCTATAATTCCTAGAAACCCAACTGCCACACCTATAAATACACGTATGTCGTAGATTTATATTGTGTTGAGGAGGAATGGTATTAGGTCCATAAAAATATTTAAATACGTCCAATTCCGAACAGATTGCACCTCTGTGGAGCGCATCACCTATTCGAAATACTTATTAAGGCT
This sequence comes from Plagiodera versicolora, assembly GCA_037013635.1. Classification (NCBI taxonomy): domain Eukaryota; kingdom Metazoa; phylum Arthropoda; class Insecta; order Coleoptera; family Chrysomelidae; genus Plagiodera; species Plagiodera versicolora. The sequence goes on along the minus strand of CM072983.1, from coordinate 4,587,135 downwards.
GCTCAATAATAAAAGCAATTCAAACGCGGGTCCGTACAGCAATTTGTGGCGAGGTTTTAGGCATTAAAGGCCTTATTAAAGCATGATTATAAAACATTGTAATAAAATTTCACACATTAAAATAAAACTCGAATAAATTCGAGATAAACTGGTCGTCATTAAGAGGATGTTTACGACACTCGGTGCCAGCACCGCTCATATTTTTGTTCATAAATTACTGAAAATGAAAATAATAACCGTAAAACTATAATATGACTACTGAACTGAGAGGATTCATTTTCAAAATGAATGCGGTTAGCTCGGCTGGAATTATAATTTTTTTCATTCAATAAAGTCTTTGGCCTCGATCGACAGACGTGGGGAGTTTTGCATGGAGATAAATTACAAGAAAATGCAGATTATAATAATATTCATTGTGCATTCCAAAAAAGAAAAAAAAATGGTTCATATCTATGCACCTGAATTCTTGGTAGATTTTTTACATTTCCTCAACAATTACATTAAACATTTAAGTAAGTGAAGTTTCACGGTTTTTGCAGAAATTTAGTTTTTTTATTTATTTTTGAAGTTGTTCGAACTGGGACTATGATTAAATTTGCGTATTCTTTTTGGGAATTGTATTTATTGTAATAAAGTCATGCCACTTTTCTATCGTAACTATCATTGATGTTGAGATCGATATGATTATGAATATCATTTATAAATTAATCACTTGAAAGGATATTTGGTAAAAATATAATAGACAAACTATTCTACTCCAAAGAATAATCGAAAGTTTCTCATGACAAATATTGAATTAATAAACGTATTAAATTTTTCATCAACAAACTGTATAGTAATTATATTATATTTAGAATTGTTGGGAGAATCATTATCGCTAACATGAAATGGAAATAACATCATGGAGAGAGATTAAATGAGAAATCATCGATTCGTCTCAATGCACAAATCACGAATGTAACATGTGGGATTGAAAGCATATTCAACATTCTGGAACTGAATCACCTGTACATAATTTGTCTGTTTTTATTATCTGAAACTGACCATCACGGAGCGACCTTATCGACCCATTAAAATTCGAGAACTCTAATTTATCTCCCATTTCCATAAATTACTACAAGGAATAACCAACAATGGATTAATTGAAATCAACGCAAATGGGTCTAAGAACATGTCGAGCCATAGAGATAAAATTAATTTCCCCAATCCAATTCGGTATATCTGAGGTATAAAAAGTGGAGGACATCGTTAAATCTCCACACCTCTGAAACAGGATCGGAATAGTCGAATTCCATCTTTTTTGTTGACATTATTTCATCAACTGAACGCTAGTCAAAACTAAAACTGATACGGTGAAACGATGAAATTCAATTGGAAAGTGTTGACCAATTATAATAATTCCTTATACATTTCGTCGAGTATTTTGAATACAATTAATTACATTCCACAAAATCCCCTCATTATTTAGAAATATCCAGAGATATTTCAATTGAAATATAAATCAATATCGAGTTCATAACCAGCTCATCTCTTCTTCACATAGAGTTACCAAAATATGAAGAAAAACAAATGATTTTCTAAAAAAAATGGTCGAAAAGAGGAAGATAGATTCATGAGAAAGGGAATGTGAAAAATTGTAGCAGTTGTAGAGGAATAACTTTTTTGATCACTACAATTAGTATAGATATGATAACAGATAATAAATTATTGATATATGAAATATTACTAATGAATGAATTGCCACAAGTCTATTCCAGAATTCCTAATTTGGGTGAAAAGTGAAATCGGCTATGTGATTGATTTGATGGTGTGCGACTGAGAGATGTTAACAAAAATAAATCAAAATATGGGTATGAGATGAATAGGTAAACATAAATAATAAACTCGAAATCAAATCCTGTAATGAATTGTCAGAATATTCATTCTTGTTAATGAAAACAATTTTTTCAAATAAAAAAATAGAGTACGTATTGGGCTATTCCGACCCTGTTTGAATACCTCCCACAATCATCGGTCACCATTCACTCGCCTTTTGTACTGCTCGATCTTACATTAATAACAATGGCCCCACAGGACATCAAATACAAAATACATATATACATTGAATTCATTATATACGCATACATCTCTCGCAGTCACAGGACGTTGATTTGGAGTCGATGATGATGACTCTTCTTTGGTCTTCAAAGGTTCGCTAAGAGGCAGAGGCGTTTTAGTCAATTTTTCATAGTGAGAATATATATGACAGAATAGGGGCTCCATGATGAAGTGATACTGGATTCGTACCACCTATTCTTTTCAGGAATCATCGCATTGAAAATGTGTGAATATTGTTCTTTGATCTGGAATTATTGCCACTCTCTTACGAGTAAACTTTTCTTATGCTTGTCTAAGCATTATGATTCGATAGTAAGAAGTAATAACCACATGGAATTGTTGGAACTTTTTCAAGAATTATTTCAATATCGAATTTTCTTTAGGCACCAAAATATCTCTCTGTGTCTGGGACGAAATGAAATTGTCAATCTATTTGGGTTCAGAATGAAATTAATATTTTTGTGTACGCCACTGATGTCTAAGACGATCCTGGACACCGCTGGAGGAGGCCTTAACGAGCTAATCAATAGATCACGTTCGATCTCAAGATCATTTATCATTTCTCAAAGAGGGTATTAACTATACGACTTTTTCTTCTAAGTGTCACAGCATCATGAACTTTTTTATGCCATCGTATTATGTCGGATGTAGATATGCATAAAATATATTGAAGACAAGGAGTATAAGTTTCTGAAAGAATTTGGAGAAATTTTGAATTATCATGAGTTGAATATTTAGTCAATAATACAGATTCAATTTCTTCGGGAAGAATGGTAACTATGAATCCTGAAATTAGGAAATTTCTAAAAGGCGTCGATAAGAAAAAACATTATTGATGATGGTGGCCGGAAAACGAAACGTTATATAGTCAATCTGAAAATTGGATAAACATCAAAATTCTGAACAAAATTGGTCATGTCCTTCTAAAATATCGTTACCGATGAATCTCGCAATGAATTGACCTGGTGATATCATCTCCCCATCGAATGTTTCTATATTTTGACCATCACGAATACAAGGAGATGAGTTTTCCAAAATAATCACAACTCACCCTCTGAAAACACCCTTTATAGCAATTTCAGAACATGAAGATAATGTATTTAAAAAATGTATTTCAACAATAATTAGCAGTTGAATGGAGAAACTATTTCAATTTTATCAAATTATATTTTTTCTCGATGTACCATGCCACTTAGAGCTCGATAAACATTTTTGACTCACTCCCCTGCAACGATCTCCATATCTCTCACAGGTTCCAAGATCCCCGACCTTTTTTTGTTTACTGTGAAGTTATTACCAGAAAAAAATCACTTCCTTGTTTATTTTACGTTTCAAAACTTGAATTTTGTATTTCATGAACGAACGTTCATCTTATACCTAGCATGGAATCGATCTGGAGATCAATCAAGCGCATAGCTCGTGACTTCACTGTCATCCAGGTCCATTGCCAAAGAGCGCGTTCATACATCCTGCGTCTCACAATGGTCCCATATTATTTATGTCTCACCCGCAGTCGTATAAGCAACTCTTGTAATTCTCTAGTACACATCCCTTCAATTTAAAATTTCTCGGAATCATATTGTACGACTATAAAGTAGGATTTAATCTCTGCGTCCCATGTCAATTGCTCCAATTGCTCGTTTAGCATCGACATGGTATTTTATTTATACGTAGCATATCTGATGACATCACTGGAGGCTTGCTTATCATGAAGAGAATATACATAAATTCTTCCTAATGATTTCGAGGAACGCCTCATAATGAAGAGTTGTGAATGGAGGTAGATATTCAATAATTCGTAGCTTCTAGCAAAAAAAATATCGAGTGGATATCACTAAGGCACATTTTATCATCACTTATTTTTAACAGATAGATTAAAGGTCGAAGTTCATGACTACAGTTGGATCAATCGAAACAACATGTCTGTGCAAAATTATTTCAAACATGAAACAATTAAAACTAAATCAATCGAATTCGTTGTAGGAAATGAGAAATGCATAATTTGTAATCTCGGTTAATACACTGTTTGAACTGTGTGTATATTATTCGATTCGTCAAATATATTCATTAAGGAAAATCTGGATATATATCCCATAAGGAAACGTTGCAGGATATATCGTTATATCTTGAAATTAAAATTATCAACGAGAAATTGGAGTCTTTTCCATTATTCATTCCCAAAATTTTGATTTCGTCATATTTCAGCTCCAAAAATTTTTAAAAACATTTTTCTGAACATGAGACAGTAAACTGTGGTAACGAATTTTTGTGATAATAACTGTCATCCCACGTATCCACCTGTATTTTTCTTTGAGACGCCAATGTATCGTGAAAGAAAAGAGCGAAAATGAACGCCCGCAGCGCGCAGATCGATTGAATAATTCAATGTAAATTATTTTTTTCAATACAATAAATCTTTTGTCATTGAAACCGGACTGCTTAGTTACAGAACAATAATTAATTGTTGGGTCTTAATGATGAATGATGACTCTTGGATTCGAGAACATTGAAAAGGATCTGGCAAGGGTCACGAATTTGTTAATTACTGCTGATTAGAATCTCCGAGAAGTTGAATTGAGAATAGTCATCTCTGGGAAATAAACTTTCATGTTCCACCATACTGTCTCAACCTCTTTTCAATTCGTACAATGATATTCAGGTGATGGATTCTCAATGGTAAACAATCTTTAGGATTGGATGTTTGTTTGAACTTGAGCGAAATAGGAAGAGGAACACAAGTGAGATTCACATGGTTTCTCAGCTATTTATAGAAACCCCTTTGTACGTGATAGTACGCTCATGTTCTTGATATCAGTCTTGTTTTGTGATATGGTTGTGTGTAAAAATAATTAAATTTCAGTAACGTCTAGAACATGAAACTATTATACGTTGTGGTGCTAATAATTTCGATATCTCACACATATACCTTCCGCAGGTTGTACGAAGGAAGTAACTGTAAATACAATGGTGTACCAGGCCTTTGTAAAAGGCTCACCACTTGTCCACAAGCTCTAAAAAGCGTCGAACGATTGAGAAGTCACAACTTTCCACGATGTGGCTTCACCAACGACGATGAAGAAATAGTTTGCTGTGCAGACCTGAACTTAAAAATGGTTGCGTCACCTTTAGAAAATAAATCAGAGATGGCCTGCAAACAGTATCACGATGGCAAAGTCGAGAAATTTGTGCATACCGTTACTGGTGGGCAAGACGCAAATGAAAACGAATTTCCTCATATGGTAGCTCTGGCTTTCAATAGAACAGGAACAATAACTCATGAATGTGGGGGTAGTTTGATCTCGGATCGGTTCGTTCTTACTGCAGCTCATTGCTTCGCCTATGATGTAATTCCTTCCAAGGTTCGCCTGGGAGTAACCAACTTGAGCGCATCCACTTACCTCGACGTGGATATGAAGAACTATACCACCCATCCTCTCTACGACACCCGGACCAAGTACCATGACATAGCTCTAGTGGAGCTAGCCCGGAGAGTGAAATTCTCAAACAGTATTAGACCAGCATGCCTCCACCTAACCCCAGATGATCCTGAGGGACTCCAAGTCACCGGATGGGGCCAATCGTCGAATAATACCTACTCAGACATTTTGCAGAAAGCTCCTCTCGAAATTGTTCCACCAGAGGAATGCAACGAATACGTGATCCAGAGATCTTTTGGCGGCAATTCTTTGAATTCGACGCACCAGTTCTGTGCGATTGGAAAAGGTCGGGATTCTTGTGATGGGGACTCTGGGGGACCGTTGCAGTTGGAGAGGGAGAATGGTGGTTATGCTGTAGTGGGGATTGTGTCTCACGGACCAAAGAGTTGTTCGGCACAACAACCTAATTCTATTTATACCAGAGTTTCTTTTTATGTGCAGTGGATTGAGAAAATTGTGTGGGGAAATGATTGATCAATATACTATTGATCATGGTTGAGGTGAACATTTCTGAGATCGATTATTATTGTTGCAATATGATGATTTCTCATCGTACCAGTCTTGATATATATCAGATAATCACAGAAAAAGGACTTTCAAATAAAAAAAGTAATAAATATTGTGTGAACTCATGAAGGCTTGCATATTATTTCATGTGTGATTTATACATATTGAATGAAAATACAATGAGTATTGAACATTTTTATTAGAAAACATCTTCTTTCGAAAAAATTTCGATCTATTTTATGTAACAACTTGAATGTCACAAAAGACAGTCTGAGTTCTTCATTTCCAATTGTTCCATTCATACCCTGAAAAATCTGAATTCGAAGAGAACCCTCAAATATTAGATACCAAAAATATATTTCTCTCTTCCGCATTCAAGTATGAATGTGATCCACCTTGTATCTATTGACATATTTGTTCAGTGTGCTGTTGTTGAGATATCCTTAGTGATGTACAATATTTGTCATATTTCAATATCCAATCGTCAAAATTCACTGTCAGTCATTTTTTGTGAAATCCTCTCCTTAAATTATCTAAATTCAAAGTAACACCCGACTACATGGCTTCCAAATGCAAGAGCAAAGTCTGCAATCCTCCAGTCTCCACCCCTGGAGGAGCGCCAGATGTCACTCCCCAAATCGTAGAAGGTTGTCAGGAGCTAATACTCGATAATAGCAAGTTGCAAACCTACATGACTGCTTTCCTCGAGAACATTGAGAGAGGCCTGAAAAAGGAAAACCACGACGCTGCCATTGTCAAATGCTTCCCCACGTACGTCCAGGACCTACCAAATGGAACAGAAACTGGTCAGTTCCTAGCTCTGGACTTGGGTGGTAGTAACTTCAGAGTACTTCTAGTTACTCTTGATGGTAAAGAAGGCGACATGAAATCCAAGATATATTCGATATCGCACGAAATCATGCAGGGGCCAGGTACGGATCTATTCGACTTCATTGCCAGCTGTCTAGCTGAGTTCGCTATGGAGCAGGGAGTAGCAGAATCCACCTTGCACTTGGGGTTCACCTTCAGTTTTCCCTTGCAACAGAAAGGATTGACGGTGGGTATTCTTGAGCGGTGGACCAAAGGCTTCAACTGCGATGGAGTGATTGGCCAGGATGTCGTGCAGTTACTGAAGGAAGCTATAGATAGAAGAGGTGACGTCAAAATTGATGTGTGCGCCGTGCTAAACGACACCACAGGCACTTTGATGTCTTGTGCCTGGAAGAACAACGACACCAGGATAGGTTTGATAGTCGGAACCGGCACCAACGGGTGCTACGTGGAGGATCAAGCTAAGGCCGAACTTTTCGACGAACCGGACAGGGGTTCTGGTAAAGTCATCATCAACCTGGAGTGGGGCGCGTTCGGAGACGATGGCAGTCTGGATTTCTGTAGGGTGGAGTACGACAAAAACGTGGACGCACGGTCGATCAACCCTGGAAGACAGCTGCACGAGAAGATGATTTCGGGGATGTACATGGGGGAGATGGTGCGATTGGCCGCGGAGCGGTTCACCAAGGAAGGCTATATGTTTGGGGGCAAAGGCTCCGATAAGCTCTTCACCCCTGACACATTCGAAACGAAGTTCGTCTCGGACATCGAGAGCGATTCTCCAGGTACCTATGCAAACGTGAAGCAGGTGTGTGACCAGCTCGGTCTGTCTGATGCTACTGAGCAGGACTACGTCAACTTGAGGTTCTTGTGCGCTTGTATTTCGAGAAGAGCTGCGCATTTGGTGTCTGCAGGGCTGACCGTGTTGATCAGGAAAGTTGGAGAGAAGAAAGTAGTCGTCGGGATAGATGGAACAGTTTACAAGAACCATCCGCATTTTCACAATTTGATGATGGAGAAGATCAAGGAGTTGGTTGAGCCCGAATACAATTTCGATTTGATGCTCTCTGAAGATGGTAGCGGTAGGGGGGCAGCTTTGGTGGCTGCTGTGGCGGCGAGAGTGGCTGCTCAAGGTTGATTTTGAATATCATCATATCGATAATCATCAGAAATTAATAAAAAAATAATTCGCCGCTGTATTCTCGTTAATATAGGGAAAGTATATCTTTCGGAAAAAACTTTCAATTCATACAGAGGGTAAGTATGCGTAACATCCATTGGAATCTGTAAAGTAATTCTGAGGTTGACTCTCAAAAGTCAATCCATGAGTTAAAGAGACACTAAAATCCTGCCGATCTTGATAAATTAAAGCTCAAATTGTAAGGAAACGTTTCAGGATCGGTGGACACAGAAGTGTTATCAGAAGAAAAGGTACAAATTCCAGCGTTTGTCCTGTGAAAGGGCGGGAGATAACGGCCTCTTACGTCACTAATTGCTACCCTGTCACGATCGCAGCCATCGGAAATGAGATAATCGAACCCCTGTGATGCGCCACTAGCTTCTTAAGTCTCAAAGATTCTTCTTTCACTTGTAACAGGACATTCTCTATCTTTCTTTTCGAAACGATTCTCAACAATGAACAATTTATGTATGTAACTAAATCGAGTCTATTTTCTGTGCTCACATGATTCGAGATTTACAGTTTGGTGAATCGACTGAATTGGTCACTCGAATGTGCATGTTCGTTCTGATCAAACCATTTCTGGACCTCTATCAGTTCCAAATCGAATTGAGATCTCAAGACACGAGTGCTTGAAGCTATATTTCACCAACACCAGCAATACTCAAGAGGTGCAAAGGGAAAATTATTCGAAGCCTATTAAATTTAATCCACATATACATGGTGATAACTCAATACGTCTTTCTAAAAGTCATCTATCGGATTATACAATTATTATTATCTTCGAGTTGAGATAATACTGGTTTCGAAAACGTCTACAGTCCTTATTCGTGATTCATTATCGGGATCATCTTTGTATGACTGAGCTCTGACCCGTGCTGGTTGCCTACACAGATCTGATATCGAAATATGGCCGTTTCTGACTGACAGCTCCAATAGTATCGACCCACAGTGGCGTACATAATTATTATACAATGAAGTTGTGATTCAATATAATCGCATTTGAGGAAATCCATTTATATATTGACGATGATCTAACAGCTCAGTTAATCTGGAAAGTATTCGTTTTCATTCATCAAAGATCTGATTTTTCCTAATAATGAGTGTAACTGGATGTCAACCTTGAGGAGAACCTGAATCAGTTTCGCATTTTGAACTTTGTCAGAATATGTATCTATTAAAGAAAGTGATCACTTCTCACCATCTGAACTTTGTCTTCGAGTGTTCGAAATCTTCAAAGATGTCATGATGATCATGAACTCAACTATCAACTTCAAGTATTATTGAAAATTCTGCAGAATAATGCATTCCAAAGATTTGGTAACCGGTTCATATCTCACTTGTTGACGATTTGAAAGAGTAACCCCATCATTGTGCCTTGGGGCATTCCAATAATTACTGCCAGCTCACTTCAATCGATTCAGTTCCATCTAGGAATCCTCCTCAAGAAAAAATCGTCCCACCTATGGGTCCGTTTATGGATGAAGGGCGGGGACGAGTATTCTTCGGCGGTCTTCGGGACACCTGGGGCACGCGATAAGATCAACGGTTTATAATTAATTGTGTTTTTTATATTTTGTTTAATCATTCTATTAGAAGCGATCTCGGCGTGGCACGTCGAAAAAATAATACAAAGAGAACATTTTTTAGATGCCAATGCAAAGTGTTTTCGATGGGAGATTAAACGGCGTTCGGAGATCTACTAGGTTGGATGCGATAGACCGTTTTGGTTTGTTCAAGATAGAGACGAGATATGTCACGGACGTCATGATTTATTTCGCCAAACACTATGGGTGTCTGTCATTCATTAGGACACATTGATGATATGTGAATAATTTCAGATGGCTTTAGATCCCGTACAGCGAGAGTGTCAACCTCAACGACCCATTTCAGTCAAACGTATATATTCCAACTAGAAACTGCAGAAATGATTATAATATTCATAGAAACGTAGATAAGAAAGAATAAGCAATGAAAAGCGTGAAGAAAGTTCCAGTTCTATAATTATGTGGAATTGTTATTCTAAAAAACTACCTCCCATATACATTCTTGAAGTACGCAACAAATGGAAAAAACCATGATTTGTGTTTTTTTTTCGAGTCATTGTCATCAACTTTGGCTCGTCTCGAAACCAACTTAGCCCCTATCAGATGTGCTTTGTGATTTTCGGTTTCTTCAAAAATCGCATTTTTCAAGATTAGAAAAATGATACAAAATATCATCTTCGAAAAATGAGTGCATGATATTCTACTGGAGAATCTTTGTTGAAGCTTATTGAAAAACGTGAAGGCGAGAAGTTATTTCAAATTTTCTTTCAATTTATTCCAACCGATGTTTTAAATATTCTCAATTGATTACAAATATCGTACATCAGGAATTGATTCGAAAACTTCGTTTGTTGTTAGCATTCCACGTTTTTGGAAAAATACCTCTGATAACTTACTAATTCTCATTTCAATGACTTTCAAAAATTCCCAATCGATTATTCTCATCGAAAAAAAAAAACGCATTTTATCTTAAGTGCAATTGAAGATTTTTTCCTTGTTGTGTACTTCATGGATGTCACTGTATATTGTCCATTGTAAGTTTTTGATCATATCGTATCAATGAAAATTTTCAACGAATTTCAATCGATTACATTTTCTTTCAATTCCTCTTAATAATGTATCTTCTTCCATGTGTAGAAATCAATAGTTGTGTTGAGATCTATAAACGTTATTTGTGGAAAAATTAATGAGTTACGTGAATAATATTCCTGGAAGTTCTATTTTGTTCTAATTTGAAAGATTTTCCCAATTCACCGGATACCCTTTATACATTTATGAAATGGAAGTCCAATGAGCTATTTTTCTAATGGTCATAAGATATGCATATGATGATTTTTTACAATCTATACGAATGATATACAGAATCTAAAGTTGATTTCATTTCCAGAAAAACCGAAAGTTGAATTTTTTCCCAAATATGTCATGAAGTGCCGTCCAGTGAGCATGTGCCATATTTCAAATTCCAGAAATATGGGTAGAGACACAAAGGACAAAAGGGAGTGATCCATGAGTCTGTGACACTCGGTATATTTAGTGAATGCTCCTGTATTTCATCAGTTGAATCTCCTCTGATTATTGGTAGATGTTCAAATATTCTGCTTCACTTGTTAAATATTAGCTATACCGATTCCTGGTCACTCGGTGTTGATAATTGGAATATGAGAAGCTATGTTTGAAATTAATAATTTTCGAGATAGGGCAAACTCTGACCGTTTTCGACCGGTGTATATGCAAATCGCCGAGCATCAAAACTCGATTTAACAATAACAACTCAATTATGCAAAACGGCACTCTATCGCTTCTCTCGGAAATTAACATGGCCAAGTTAAAATGGCGACGGCGCGCTTTCCGGGTAAGCGGAAGTGACGCGCCATCAGCGCCAGCTACGATTAAACGGTGTTAATTTGAATTTGTGATATATTTGCTAATTACGGCGCATGGATTTCGGAAATTAAATTGTTGGCCCGCGAATAATCACTGATTTACTGGCTTTATTATGGGGCTCTCTCGGCATGCTCGATGCCAAGCAGAGTAATTAATGGCAGCTGGATGTTCAGGCTCAGTTGAACTCTATTATACTGGATGAAGGAAATGTAAACAGGGTCATTCCTCGATAAAAAATATGGATGGGTCCATAATCAAACATACATTACAACAATTAAATTGCTATAACCTAGATTTTTTCCTGGAGGAATTGATTTTCTTTTCAAGATAACTGACTTCTATTTAAGCAGAGCTATTTTTTCAAGAAAAATGTCATTCATTGTCAACAAGAATATGTTAAGTTTACTGAACCAATGAATCAATTCGAATTGCAAAAAGTATGACTTCTGTGAAAAATTCTCGATGAGCCTCACGGATGGAAATATTTCACACACTCTGTCACTAGTTCGTCTAGAGAGAAGACAAAAAAGCAAATAAATGTACGGCTATCATCAATATGCCCGAAACGATCCATTGTAATGAAAATAAATATATGTTTATTATTCCTGAACCATCCTAAGTCGACCAAATATATGGTGGTTTTCATTGCTGTACGATATTATATGATCCTGATTTGTATGACTGTGTTCGGAATAATAAATGACCTATTAATTATGTATAGTACATGTGTTTTCATGTATCGGGACACAGGACGAATGCCGATGCCTATATATTATTAAAAATACATTTCCTGTGTTTTTTTCTACCATTCTCACCTGGAATTACTTTTATGTATTGAATATTACTCGCACTATTACTAATATTACTCTCTTTAACGTGTGAACTATGTAAACGCCATAGGCATTTGGCAATCCCGTATATTTTCCATGTCATCACGGGAAACATGATTTTTTATTGTTTGAAAAAAATTGTCATGGATCGCATCTCATTCATTAATTTTTGTAATTCATCTCAGTGTTTGATTCTGTATATTGATTACTATGGATGGACATTTTTGTACGACGATGTTCTGTAAAACAAATGAAAACTGAAACCAGATAGAAAGAGTTGTTCCCTAGTAACTTGATTCACAATAAAGCTCTGGAATAATTCATGTTCGGAAGAAAAAAAACTGGTTTGATAGTTAAAAAAGACACCATTGATATATGATAAATAAGAAACAAATTGATCAATGATGAAAATATATGGAACATATATGGTTCGTAAGGTAAAAACAAACAGAAATCAAGGAACCCATATTTTAAGAAAGTATTCATGTTGAGTTATGAAATACGTTATTTTCCTAAAAAGGAGCGAAGAAAAATGGAATAGTGATTCCTGTTGTTGAATATCTGAGGAATATTGGGGATAGTCATCGAGATCACGTGATGAATTCTTCACATCTTCAGATCAATTTCCAAGATATGAAACTGGACGGATCTCCAACTGCAGGCCTGTGATACCACGAAAAGGTGATTATCCAAATCAAAATCGTGATTGTAGTGCCGAGGAAACAATGATCGAATTCCACTGTATTTTCCATTAGGCAGAGCGACCAAATCATTCGCGGTGCAACTAATAGATGTCATTATAACAATTATACCTCGCTGGGTAATTATATGAGTATTGTGAGGCACAGGAAATGATTTTTTCAAATGAACTCGCCCACATGCGTAATCAAAGTTAAACGTCTAACAATAGCCCATTAGATATCAGAGCCATCAGATACGATTTCTGCTTTCACAATCGATGTCGATGCTCTCAATAACACTTTTATTTTATTACAAATTGTCAGTTGAATGATGTCTGTTTAAATAATCGTATTATGCGCTAGATATGGGAGAGTCTTCGGTTTGGAATGTCACTGTGCTTAATTTGAATATCGAGATGGAAATCTTAATCAACAATTGTGTTCTTCTTTGGGAGTCTCTCATTGGAATAGTTGTTTTCGACAGGTGAACGTGATTATCGGATGATTTTATGACAATAAATAGTGCCAGTTTTGATTTCCACGAAACGCTGGTTAATTGGAAAATGAATTTCAAAATAGTCCAAGAGAGATGAAATGTAAATTTGAAACAAGTAAAATAATCAATGAACTCATTCCGATTTTTTTCCTCACCAATGAAAAAGAAATGTGTGTATTTTGAAGGTGTATTTTTCTGGAATATGTAGATATTATTCGAGACTTCGTCGATGTAGGGGTCAAAGAAAACAGTCTTATTGAAAAACAACAAGTGTCTAACGTAGATTATACTGCATTATTTCTTTATAAAACAACTCAAATTCGTAGTGTATTTTTTTATTGAATGTAGTTTCATGAATAAAAAAAACTAAACACATATTATTACTTAATCCGTACTCTATTCACTATAGGGTACCTATCAAACTTGAAACGCATTTTCAAAAAAAAAAAATAGGACTGCGAAATCAATGAAACTCGATTGTTTTGATGAAGAATTCAGTCTTCGATATATAAATGGAATATACTTTAAATTATGAATATTCAACTCCTGCAGTTGGCACTGCACATTGCTTCGCATTGTATATTGTTATGCAGGTTCTCACACCGGTCTTAGACGAATGACAATCTTGTCGAGGGCGATTATAATAATTCGCTATAAAAACTTCCTGCGACGATGCGATTATGCAAATGATTCCAGTGACAATTTTCCAATTAGATCTGCAATTAAAGTAATGGCCGCAGACGAACGTATTTTTGATTAAAATTTCCGTCGCAACAATAAAAATCAAAACTAACATTAACCAATTAATTAACGAGGCGCGAGAAGAAGAGGATCGCCGTGATTATCGTCACTTGAGAAGATTTCACAACTGCCCAGATGATTTTTCGGTATTTGTAAATTGTTCTGACTTGTGACTGCTCGTTTGTGCGACTGTATACCCTTATCAAAACCAATTATACAATAAATTCGGTTAAGTGACACTGTATTATTATTAAAATAACAGTAGCCAATGACGGATTACGTTCTCCGAGTCTTTAATTGATAAATTGGATGACATTATAACGACAAGTTGTCAAGATCCTCCTTATAAAGACAGACTATAGCAACGCATCGGCTACTGCCAGAACCTTCTGTATATTAAAATCAACGATTCTGGTTGTGAATGAGGCAGTGATGTATCTTTAGGGAATAGAAAGAGGTATCGAAAATACCTGAAAATATTTCCACATCATATTTTCATGTATCGGTAAACAAAAATTCAGAGGAAGTATTTCGGCGTTTTAATCACGTCTATTAATCATTTCTGATTATTTCGAAGATCATTTGAAGACCTATTTTATGATATTATTGAAAAGATTGAAGATGTTGATATAATCGAATGTATTCTATCAATGTATATATCTAAAATGTAATTTTAATTCAGAAATTACATCACACAAAATTTCAATGTGGGTCATAAATGTTTATTCGAAATTCCAAATATTATCAGTTTCATTTATTTTGGAGAGAATAAATCATGCAAATACTGAACAATATTTATAAAAAACTTTGGAATTTTGTTGAAAAACCTACTGTTACCTCCTGTAACGGAAAATTTCATGAACTTGGCCTGAAAAACTGGGAGAGTGTGATTGTATATAATACTTGAGGCTACTACAGAACCAAGCTATGAAGTTCAGTCTTCAAAAAGTATATAGTTTCACCGATATAAATTGCTGTTTTTATGGAAACGCCACTGTCCTGTTACATGAATAATTAATTAGAGACGACATCGACTACTATCCTGGAATAATATTAGATACCCTTCGTGTTATGTTACACCCACATTTTTTAATTAATACCGTAAGGATGAAGCTGAATATTATAATTCTTAATGGAAGATTTGAGAGATGATTTTCGGTTACTCAGGTGATCGATCAATTTATTTCTCACAGTAGGAAAACTGCTTTGCTTAACGAACTACCATTTACGATGTAGGTATAGAAAATTACATATTCGAATCACTGATATTTGAACGCAGTAGAAGAAGTGGAAATAAGACTGATGAAGAAAATAAATGGAATGAAAATTGCTGAAATTTCCTGATATAGGCTAAATATTCAAGCAAGTCAGTTGTGGTAGC
The DNA here is from genome assembly GCA_037013635.1 of Plagiodera versicolora. Taxonomy (NCBI): domain Eukaryota; kingdom Metazoa; phylum Arthropoda; class Insecta; order Coleoptera; family Chrysomelidae; genus Plagiodera; species Plagiodera versicolora. The sequence continues at coordinate 4,571,524 of CM072983.1, read as the reverse complement.
ACAATATTCTCAATATTTGTGAAAATTTCGACTAGAATTAGCAAGCTTTTTTGAAGGATGGAAGATTTCTCTCCAAATAAATTTGACATCCTTGTGAAGTCACTGTGAAGTGTTGCCATAATTATTTATGCCAACTTGTTCCCAGGTATGTTTCAACCAATTAGGAGTTCATTATTCAAAGAATAATTCAAGAAACATTATCATTCTTTCATACAGACTTCAGTATAGATGTCGAACCATCCTATCATCACAAAGTCAGTGATCTTAGTTCTATGTTTCTCTAATTATGATCAAAAGAAGTCAATCGGAATATGTGACAGAAGAAATTCATATTTCTATACTAAGTATTGAATTGAACTACGAGTTTGTGTTTGGCATTCAATATTCATTATGTAAGAGATGTAGACATTTTTTGAAATATTAATAACATGTTTTATACGCGATGCTCGATCCTTGCCAAAATAATTCCATCAAAATAAAAATATGTTCATTTAAAATAAACATCATGCAGCCAGATTGGTATCTGCTCCTGAAATTAACATACAAGACACGACGTACAATTTTTTATTATTTTCGCGAGAGGCCATTATTTCACTTATCAAGATCCTAATAATAAGGAGCACCACTGAATTTTTATTAGTGAAGAGTGAGGTAATGCTCCAAGAGTTTATTGTATTCTGAAAGTGATTCCCATCAGCGCGAAAATATTTATCATGCAAAAATGTGCCATGATTATTCAGAAAGTTTATACAAAGTGATGGCTCGAATGCAACGTTGATCGATTCGAAGATAGCGAAATGACTCTGCATATAGATACTTATCAATCAATAATTGATTCTAGGTTATTATTTATGGTGTCAAATTGACAAACTTCTGAAAGATATACTAGGCGTAGATGGAAGGGCTTGTCATCAAGAGATTCAGCATCCAGACGATGGTTCAGAAATTGAATGAATGAATTTTCTATCGACTCTCTCATAGCCCAACCAATAACAAGATTCTTACTCACTTAAGGTAGTTGAATCATGGTATTTCAAGAGGACAATTTCCTGATGAAAATATATTTTAGGTTAGTTGTCATCTGAGAGTTCTTCGTCTGATTGACGTCTTTTTAAACTCCACAACCCATTCTCAGTTGATATTCAAGAGGTAATTATTGGAATTTCAGGGTTATGTCAAGTTCATCACAATCCTGAAACTTCGAACATTGATGAATGCGACTTTCGAAAATGTCGATATTTCATTCAGATATCTGAATGAAATTGAAAAAAAATGTATCCCATTCTACGCCTAGTAGGTATATGACGTAGAAACATTAACCATCATGGACGATATTATAGTTGCCTCAGGCCAGAGTGTTGAACTATTGAAAATAACTAAAATAGCTTCTTGATCGAACATCGTTGAATGATTTTGAAGTCAACGAATGCATTCACGTTCCATAGATAATTAGCAATATAAAAAACATCATTGAAGCGTAGACTGTAAATCAGATATAGATTCGTCACGCATAAAATATTCCTAATTCTCAATACAACGTTCAGTTAATACAGAACACTCAGGAAGAAAAAATTGCGGTGACTGGATTAACATTAGTAATAATTTAATAAATCATAGAGGGTGATCCGAGTTTCATATAATGGATAAATATTTGATAAATGTCGAGAATATACAATCGTATAACATAATTCCTTAAAAAAGTTATCGTTTTAGCGGAAAATTTCTAATGAAGTTTATATTTACAACAAAACCCGAATCGATAATATTGCTAACACTCGAAAATGAGAGTAGGAAGTTTTGACATGGAATATATTGAAATAAAACAAATTCATCATATGATTGAAACGTAACCTTTTGTTGAAATTGAGAAATTAATGAAATTGTGCGATAGCTGTTCTGCTGTGACATTTGACAGACTACGTACCAGTTCAAAACATGTAAATGAAATACTGTTCAACGATTATCTAAGATGCTCACAGAAATTGAAACCTGATTCCGATTATGTTTAGGAAATATTCATTCCATTGAAATTTCAGACATCGCAGCATTACAATAAATATTTGGGAGTTCGGGAATCACCCTATAAAACATTGCTACTCTATGTTTGATACCTCAGTACCTCAGCGATACAAGCATTTGTTGGAGTTATATTAGCATTAAACTAATAAAGAATATTATGAGTCCCGTGAGAAACAACAACGTGACTGAAACAATAACACGTATTTAAATAAGCATGGCCATCTTCGTCTATCGCCTTCTCGTATAAGCATTCTTCTTCTTTGTCTTTCGAATATCTTGACTATCCTACCGTATCTTGCCGTAATTGCTGACCACAATATGCCACAACAAATTGTGGCACGATGAATTCGAGTTGGGCATCTTTCGTGATATTACTTCGTTCACACAGAAATAACCTTCGGATTGACTTTCATTGAAAATTAGTTGTGGGTATATGCCGACAATGTGTTCCTGATTTCAAAACGAAAAAGTACATTGAAGTTCCATGGAGAACGCTGTTTTGGTAATAAATTCAAAGGAGATACTTGCGGATATGATACAAAAGCTTTGACCGTTTATTCACAATCTTTCGTGACGTGACATTTGACATTGTTGAATGAAAATAATGAAATGAAAAATCTTATTTCAATTAGCCAATGAGCATTCTTGCTCTAGTGACATACATGCTAACAATAGTCGTTTGAAAATTACAATATTCATCGCGGATGCTTTATATTCATCAAAAAATTTCACGAGAGATGATTATTCGTCGTTTTACTTACAAAATTAAAACCTCTCCCTACATATTATTTGAAATCATCTGCACATTCTGAAGAGAGAACTGATGAATCAGGTTGCATTGAAAACGTATACCTAGTATTTTGGAATCGAGCAATATTTCATTAAAAAGACAGACGAAAATTATTAAATTGAATTCTTCGAACTTAGCAACTTAGGAAGAAATGAACAATGGAGAAATGCGATTGACAGAGGAGTGAATGAATTACACCCTATATATTTGTTCACCATCAAACTCAGCCTGAAATTCTGTATCCAATACCATCTTTGTTTTTTCAATGATTCATGCCGTTATCAAACTGGAGCGAAAATAATGAAAATTCGACGATAATTTGTGCAATATAAATGATGTCAAAAAAACGTTCACAGTGATGGTGCCCATATTCGGTGAATACCAAGATAAAGGATGCTTGAGATGTCTGAATGCAGTAGAAGTCATGTTTTTGATACAGGGTGTTTTCAGGAGAAACGTTAATTCAGGAGATTTCAATTAACGATAACTTATTTTTTTTTTTCAGATGGAACACCCAGTATATTATTCCATCATCTTGAAGGAATATTTTATGCCTTCAAATTTTGTCGATTTAATATACCCTCTTAAATCGATTGTTTTTGAGGAAATTACAGTTTTAGTTTAGGATTCGAAAATTTACACTTTTCCATCAAGCAACCTTTGAATATCACGATCAAAACAACGATATGGAAGATTGTAGAATATTCTAGACAAAGAAAAAAATATGGAGAAAACACGGAATAAAGTAACAAGCTAGTTAGCTGACGAAAAATACACAAGTTGTATAAATCATCGATATTTATATGGAAACTAATGAAACGAATATAACTATAAAAATTTTATATTCATCTTTCGATTCTGCACTGGTATATCTTCTCCGTCACTGTTGGAACCGATTAAATATAAGCACCCTTGTGCCGACCCCCGCTTGTTTGCATAACAAAATCATAATTGTAGTCAGTTTCATAGACATATTGACTAATGATCTGAGTGTTAAAAATGACCATTCATCTCGATAAGTCGAACGTCTTCGGTGTTTGACTTTGATTTTTATCTAGTCATTTATTAACAGTTCTCGAAACACTTCATGCTGATAGTGGGCATGCAACTTTGTCTCCATCCTTATTCATTACAGTATTATATATTTTATCACCGTACAACCTTTTTGAATGATTTCTTGAATTTATTCTCATATCTGCAGGATGTACGATTGAAGCATGTGTATCTTTCCTGAATAAAGCTTTATTAAAAATAGAAAATCAAAATAAATTCATTTGCGATCATACATGTGTACAATTTCTCACAATAAATGTTAGTTTCAAAAATAAAAATTGAGTGCATAACACTCACTCACAGACCTGTAAACGCATTGTCATGTATTCGTCGTTACATGACCTAGACGACGATTTTTTATGGTTTTATTTCTCAGAGTGCTACCAATTCATTATGAAATAACCCCTCGAAATATTTGTTGGAAGTTGAAATGGTTTGCATTTTGAACTCTACTTGAATTTCGAATAATTTATGAGCGAAATAATGTTTTCAACATCAACTCAGATTGTTCAGGATTCATATCTACCTTTTTAGGATAACGTTCATCTTGTTTAACATATGGCAGGAATATAATAGCGAATTTATATTCCACTATTTCGAAAATGAACAATTTTCATTAATTCCCAATAAAATCAACTTTTTTTTATTGGGTCTCGATTGAATTATGAAGTGATCATTACTGAAGTACAAATTCAATTTGATTTGTGATTCGATGTGAACCAGAAACTCTTGCCATTGATGAGTTAATATGTAGAGAAAACAAAAAGAGACAACTCGACGTCGCCAAATCCCAAGGATTAGTTCTGTGGTTTATTACACTACGCTTCTAGCTTACCTATAGCTTAGAGAGGTATTACTATCTTTCTACACGGAGTTTCTTTTGAATGACAGAGCGATCGGAAAATATCACCTCGTAGATTAGTGGAACGAAAATTAACGGTATGGAATATAATTCTCTAGAATCTCGAGAACATTGAATGGAATTCATCCCTTATTGAATGTACAGGGACTTTCATTGCTCGGGAGTTTTCGATATTCTCTCGTTGAGACGATGATATCTCTCTTTTGAAGTTATCAGCATTTTTTGCGAAATGCAATCCTCAATGATCTTGAGATATAAATTCAACAGTGAGTATAGTTTCAGAAAATATAAGATATACCATAAGGAAATACTCAACTTAAATATTGTAGGTGGCGCAGTCGGTAAGATATGTCAATTTATAGTTAGAAGAAAATTGGTAACCATATAATAACTAATTGATATAGAAAATCCGTGATAAGCAACCAGAAAGAAACATATAAGATTCGTACTTGGAGGTTCCTCAATGAATAGATTATTTTTGAAGCTATTTTCACATGGATGAGATTTTTCAAATGCCCTTAGGAATCAGTGAGTCAGTTGAAGATGTGAAATATTCCACATAATCAATATATAATATTTAATATCGTAGCCAGAGTTGAAATTTATTGAAGCTGTATTTACATTACATCCGAAATGGTATGCTACATATTCAAATCACCTAATTGCGTCATTGAGAAAAATGAGAGCATGTTAATTCACTCCAAGGTCGAATGAATGTATCAAAGGAATTAAGATTTGAGCTAATGAGATAAATAAGTGGTTTCTTCTCGATGTACAATCAGATCTTTTGACGTCAACCAGTGTGATAATTATCCAATTAGACTCTCTGGCTGGGTTATTTTCCTATTACTTATTTCGTTAGCCGACATACCGAGAGTGCTACACAATAATCGATGTAATCTTTATACAAGGTGTTTCAAATACAAAATATGATTTGTATTTCAAAAATCATATGAATCATATAAATTTCCATAATGTTAAATGGTATATAACGGATTGATGAACCAAACAAAATATCACACGATGGACTGAATTGATGAACTAAATGACAACATAGTTGAAAACAATTCGTAACTCTGAGGATTAATTAGATAAAAATCCACCAAAATATGACATGATGAATTTTTAATGATGTTGAAGAATAATGCACAAAGCAGTTCATATGAACATGATACAAAGTGACCTGATGATGAAACAAAACTAGAACAATGTTCAAGATATTTGATTTGAAAAATTCATTCATTCTGGTTTTCATAGAACGAGACAATTCCATGCCCATTTCATATCCAAATATGTGGTATTTTTCTGGTCATCAATATATTTCACGGAAACATACTGAATGACCTTCAATGAAGATAATAATGCAGAAATTGATTCCGTATTATGAAATTTATTATGTGCAACATCGCCTATAATTATATCGACATTTCAATTGTAGTGATAAGGAAATGAAATTTTGATTCTCCACAACTTGTCGGAGAGTCTAACTCAAAAAAGCCCCAGCTCCTACTTTCCAAACAAACGAATCAAAATTAATGACATATTCAATTACCTATTACCTTTGAGCACCTTGATATATGCAGCTCAACATAATGCATGACCTTTTTGTACTCAGCAGGCAATGCAGCATTTTCGAGTATAATTTTCAAGTATATAGATACGTGGGCCTTAACTGCCTTATTCCTTGGAACGTATCATGCTGGAGCAAAATGAGAATGAGTTCTTTTTACGAGCCAATAAATTACCGAGTTGTCTTTCAAATCTGACATCATGGCAGGCACTGCAAACTGCACATGTCGAAAATTCAGTGGCGTTACTAGGATGGGATGCAAGAGAGAGATACAATTCCAAAAATAAAAAAATGTATCGTACTCTAAAATGGACAAGGGTACCCATCTTTTGATTTTTTCGAAGAATTTGAAGTCATCGTAGAGTCTTTCGGTGTTTTAGGACTTTTTCGATATATTCATGATGGGAAATCGCGAATATGTAGAAAACTATACTAGATATCGAAAAACGGACTTCAGTGTCGTGTTCCCTGCGTATCAGGCACCTTATACATGTACGAGACATTCATTTTTTTTTCAAATTTTGCTCGAAATTGAACAAAGGTTGAAAAAAGTCATGATAAAGTCTTCGATATTTGTAGATATACTTCCAAAGCATGTTTGAGAGTTCTATAATGGTTTTCTGTGAAAACAAAAGATTTTACGAATGTTTTTTGGTGTTTTTGGACTTTTTGATAGACTATAAATGACTAATTCCTCTTATTCAGAGCCGTGTTCAGCGCATTTCAGATACGTTATATTCGTGTTTTGAGGCATTTTGATGTACTGAAAATTTGCTTCAAATATACCCCTCGAATTATGCCAATACTGAATTGGTGAAATTGATAGTTGTGACAGCTCGCCAGAAAGGGCCTAAATGTCTCAACCAGAAGTTCAGTGATCAGATAGACACTTTTCATTTTGCACTAATGATAATAACCGAATCTGCCAGAGCCATAAAATGAAATAAACTACTAAAACATGAATTTGGAAATTCACTTCTAGTTTTCATCATGTTCAATGGTTCCGTTTTGATTTGATATTTTCCATTGTATTTTCTGATTTTCAGGTGATTCTATAAAGATTTTCTCGAAGCTGAAATTAGTCTACCTCTAGATATTGAGAATGTCATCAGAAAGATGATTAATTTTTGATGTTTCAGAATTCAGTTGAATTATTCCCTAGAGGTTTTCCCAGGAAATTTTCATTCACCGTACGCCAATGGAAAAGTCATAAAAGCCGATCCGCCAACACACAAATACTCCCCAATTAACGTGCTATTTAAATATTTGCTGATTAATTAGCGCCTGGTGCCAAGAAGCATCGAAAATTCTAATTTCGAGAACTGCAAAACATTCACTAGAGCACGGAAACTGTGCTTGTAGTGCGTGATGAGCAACGTTTATGTCGCTGCAAGTGAGAACATTATGAACTATCGCGGATAGTTGAAACACATGCTGGCATTGTTTTATTATCATGCGCCGTGGCTTACTGGGAGTTCTCATAGTAGAAAATAGACGTTGAGATAATATTTCCTCTGAATCAATTCATATACAATATAAACATCGATATTAGCGCTGTCAGATGGGATCTCAAATTAAATCTTGGAGGCGTTGCAGCGTTTGAGAAAATCTGAGGAAGCCAAATTAAAAATGGTAGATATTGATATAGAATATTGAACCAAAGCTTAAGAATCATTTTCTGTATCTCTTTTGAACTCCGGCTCAAGTACATACAGGCTTTCCCAAAGAAAACGTACCGGAAGGCATAACTACCAGGAAGAGATTTTATCGAGAGAAACCTGAAACACGTCAACTTTGTTCATGAGAGGGGCAATTTTTGACGCACAAAGTATAGCCCAAACTCTACCCTCCTAAGCGTTGAAAAGTCCTTTCGATTCCCTATACATTGCTCTTTCAGTTTTGAAATTCCGTCTACTCGTTGCAAAGATATGGATCTTTTAAATGTCGCTAGTGCATTTCTCTAAAAATACAAAAAGTAAATAGATTTCGCCTAAAAACTCACCGTTTTGTTGAAGTAAATGTTGAGGATATTTTCTTAAAAACAATTCGCTTTTTTTCTGTTTTTGTTGATTCTAGCTATTTTCTCGATAAAATCTCTTCCTGGTTGTACCTTCCGGTACGTTTTCGTTGGGCCATCCTGTATAAACAGCCACCAGAATGACACAGATGTTTTATTGTTACAGATACGGCAGATATATCAGGACGATGCCAAAACATTCGACACTTTCAAAATAATTTTCTTACGTTCAGCTTAGAATCTCTAGAAAATTGTTGAAATTTATTTTTAACCTTTTCTTTCATGATTAAGGATGAAAATGATGAGGTGAATGCAGTTGAAGCTAGTCATCATGTAATTTGAAATATGATTTATTTAAATATATTTTAAAGTAACAGTGTTTTATTTTAATGTATGACTCATTGATTTGAATCATTATTTCATTCATTTTCATGACCACAAATGAAATTGTCTAATTCAACAATGAGAAATTTCTGGTGAACTATCGATGTCTAGTTGAAACATCAAACCACAAACCGAACAATATAACGGATCATATTCACTGTTTTGAATTCGAGAAATATTTCACGAAATCAAAAGTAATTATAGTTGTTTTAATCCACGCTGAATCAGACGATAATTAGTATTCGTGATTCGTGTCTGACCGTTATTCATCGAAGGAGTGTAACAAACAATGTTTTTTATTTATGGAATGATTATTGACAGCATTGTCCTAATTGTTGTTCAGTCTGTTGAAATTATTCAAGCGATTAGATGTGCTCTGGTAATTACATTTTAATTATCAGTTGATGTTTGTTCATAAGTTTCTCGTGCTTCATCGATATTGATTATAAACCAAATTACGATCAATGGAAATAGAAACCATTAAAAATATATCATGAACTACACAGTAACATAACAGTTTCAAAGCAGTATAATTTAATAACAGTTTAAAGAAGAATCGTAGGAAAATCAATGGATTTGAGAGATGAGAAAAATATCATTTAATTTCGAAGTGATTGTCGAAATATATCTTCTCAAGAAATACCTAATTGATTTGTGTCACTTCATTTGGTCACACTGTATGATATAAAATGTGGTAGCTTCCTCCTACATACATACATCCTCATAACTCACAGTGGACGAAAGTTTACTCATAAGTTTTAATGTATTTCCTAATAAGAATTCCTAAATGCATACTGTTGTGACGGTGAAATTATAATATTTTCGTGATTATGAGAAGGATAAATCTCGTATTTTGATGGGTTGCCACCCACAGTCACAACCTGTTTAAAAAATGGTGTTCGTCGTATTTGTTTGAGTATTCTATTATTATAAGATGCACTCATAATGTCTCTGAATACCGATGTACCTTTGGTATTTTTAATAAACATGTGGTAGGTAACACTTAATTCTGACATTATCATTATCTATACAATTTTTTTCGCTGTAATAGTAGGAATACATTTTATTTGATTATCAGTAAATAATCAATTTTGAAGAACAATAATCCATCATATTGATGAGAATGGAATCGACTATTCCTATAGAGTCATGTCATTGAATTCTGTATAGATTGCAAAATCATTTGTATCATTTTTCATTAATCCTGAAAGATTCTCGCTGAAAAAAATTAAACCAGCAGAAATTGAAATGGAGATACAAAATCTCCCCTGATTGTACCCAGTGAGTATCATTATCATCTGAACTGATTGACCACTATGTATTGTGTGAATCGTGAATTCAAGGTCATAGTGAGCAGTGTTTTTTTTTTCAATAACCGAGAACAATGCTTAAATAGGACAATACCAAATCGACTTATATCCGTGACAAGATGGTCTGTTCGTCTGTGCCACACACTTATATTGTATCAGCTATGATATTATTTAACGACAATGTCATCTAGAACAAGAAATAATATGGGTGTATTGTTGAGGGATTATCTTTTTGAGGATGAGAGGATTGACTATTGTTCAAACTCTTATTATTGCGTTCTCTCCAGATTGATTCAGTTTCTATCATGATGAATACTAGGCTTCTGCAATACACAATGTGTTCCCAAAAAAACTACGCTAAGAATAAAAATAAAATAAAATGAATGGTGAATGAAAAACCAAATCTATCCTGATACCTGTAAACTAAATTGTTCACACTGTAAATGTAATTAATATTTTTTTTTCGAAAGTTCTCTGAACATTTCATGCTATGCTAATAGAATAACATAATGAAGCTCAGATTTAATTATATCTCTTTGATGTTCACCTTCTAGTTTAATTGCTGGCATATTATTGACATATTATGTTCATACAGTGTGTGGAATATTTATATGATGATAATTGCACAGAGTATTAGAAAACTATATAATTCATTTTGATATTCATGAAGCGATCACCCATACGATGACGGAACTAAAAATGTATAGACCAAATACATATTAATTTCAGAATATAGCAAACAATAAATTCCGATTTTTTACGATTCTTACAATAATTAATATGAAACAAAATATAAACGTATTGTTATGTAAGGATCTTACGACCGATTTGTTGTTTTAGATCACATATTATTCCTACACTTCAATCCTTCTCAAAACATTGAAAAATTAATATCACATTCATTTTTCTCTCTTCCACATCAACATTATTTGGTTTAGTAATCAGAAATCCAAGACTTGTCCTTCATCGAATGTAATTAATAAAACTGGAATCCTTTGTATATAAACAGTTGATTTATTATTTTTTACGAGGCAATGTGAAAATAGATTCAGGAATGACTAAATGACCGATACGACAAATTTATACGCCACATATCAATAATCGATTCATTCATTCAAACGTGCTAATAAATTCATGTGTTGTTGTTGTTTATTCATTTGTTTTGTATTTATTTGTTATTAATCTCAGAACAAAAACACCAGATTCAATGATGATTACCTTCAAAAGTTTCAATATCATATATCACAACATTCCTATAGTAGAAATAAGTAGATCTTCTCATTATATAAATATTGTCAAAAGAGTCAGGACAGCTTTACAATGCAACATAGATATTGAATACTATCATCATAGTCCCTTTTATTCTAGTTTTTTGGGAGGAAAACCTTTTTTCAAAGAAAGTAATTGACATTCTCGCTACATGTTAACCTATTTATCGATATATTTTCATGTTGAAATTTAATCTCAAAATTGCAATTTTCGTCCATCTTCATCTATCTGAAAATTGATTAAATCACTCTTTATACCCGCACCTATGGGTCTACAGGACAAGATAGAATCTGTGGTACTTGCGTAGATACAAAAAATGTTATTTCGTCGGCTCGTATGTGCCGTAGCCATTACCAGTTGAACTAGTGAAAGCAAGACTGAAAACTCATCGTGCCTCTGAAAATGTGAGGGTGGGACGTGCGTAAATTTAGACTGAGATTAACTCGCCACAGTTACTGAAATATTTAATGAAAATTCGCATTATTTCTCGCCGTTTCCCTGGAAATGTTATAATAATCGCGCGACTAGGTGACAACCGTATCGAGTTTCATGATTTTTTGTTTGAACGGTTGGACTCGCATAGTTTGACAGCTGACAGCCTGGAATGTTGGTGATTTCAAAGTTGAGGTTTTGGTGAGGTGAACGGTTGTTAGTGTTTATTTTTATTTTGCCGGGAGACTAACCTGTTGATTGGTCCAAAAGTAAGGATAAAACGAGATTTGTTATAGAAATCGGAGCGAGAAAACAAGTGAGTGTATATTTTGATATGATTATGAACAAGAAAGAACCATTTTAGGACAATTATTCATTTGGTATCGTGATTTGATATATCAAAATTTTCTGAAATAAGAAGCTCAACAGTTGAAGATGATCCAGAGAAAATATGAGTTATTCTGTATTTTCTGAAAATTCATTACTTCCGTCAGCAAAAATATCTTTTGATAGTAACAAATGAATACAACGTCAATTCACCTCTAGTAGTTATATTATATTCTCGCATGAACTCAAGTCAAATATCTATTTTGTGAAACAATGTTTGGAAAATAAAAAAAAATCTCCTAGTGTCATTGTTTGACACTTGCCGTGACCAGGATTCGAACCTGGGTTACCACGGCCACAACGTGGGGTCCTAACCACTAGACGATCACGGCTATCGGAGAAACACTGGAAGGTGGTCAGATCATAAAATATAACTAAATTATTGTCACTAGACCATGAAAATCAATAAATTTTTTCTCGAGGAAGTTATCGTCTATTCGATCAGTTGAGTGGATAAATCAGATAGATATAGCATATAGCTTTACGTATGCTGTTATGCTACTACAATCATGACGGTAATTAACTAAAAAACAATAACAATACAAACAATTTCAAACTATAGAAATAAAAGTTGAATAACCGTTGAACAATTCAAGTGAAAGAATCGATGAAGACATTGACATCGTTGTGAAGTGTTTTTATATGGAATAGTTCCTGAGTGATCTCCATTAATTTGAATTCGATGATGAACTAGGTATTTTTTCACTTATGAGTTTGGAATACTATTGAGTCTGTCTCTATCTTGGATAAATAGAACATATTTCGTTTAACCGTCATCGAAAACGTAAGGGAGTCTCGGATTTTTTTTTTATTTCACTATTCATTCTGCATTCTTCTAGAACGTTTTCAACCATGTTTTTTCACTCTTGAAATATAATGCCAAATCTGTTATCTGAATGATTTTTCATCAAACATCACGACTATTCCAGCTATTATTAGCAGAATCAATTATTTATTTTCAACAGTACACACACCAACAATTTTCAAAACATCTTGCAGATTTCGGTCGAACATAATAATTTCATTAAGTCGACCAGAGTAGAGCTGTATCATATGCGCTAATGAATGCCAAGTAAACATCGCAGTTGGAAATAGATTAATTACCGGAGTGATTCAGAAACATTCATCAAACAATGCGGAATTGCGAAGACGTTCTGGAATTCCTCGAAAAATACAGGAACCTTCACCATGAGCTTCCATTGAGACTCGTTGAATATTTAAATTTTAAGCCAAGTTAGGTTTCCATATGAGGCTATTCGACAGACAATAGGAAGAGATGAGGTACTTGTAAATTTAAAGATTTTGAAGATGACCCTTTTCATATATAATATCTTGTATATGCTCACTACAGGGTGTAACTAAATAAGTGCGAAACATTTGAGGGGGTGATTCCTCATCGAAAAAGAGACAGGGTCTTTCATGTAAAGAAACTTCATTAGAGCATCCCATGTCAAGATACAGCTCCTTTATTTGAACGAATACATGGGTCAATGCGGAGACGTCTAGACGCATGTGTAATATCTGAAAGTAGACATATTGAACATTTACTATGACTTTTACATGTTGTATGTTTTGTTATTGTTATTTCGGGCAAAAAATCCAAGAGACTTTCTTTATTCAGAATGAAAATGAATTTTTGAATGGTAAACATATAACAAGACAAAAGTTACATTGGAAATAAATTCGAGGGGTTGCGTTTTCCACCTCTTACAACCATGGGGTAAACCAAATGAAATTTTGGCTCAGTGTCTTTTTGCTAGTAAAAAATGTCAGGCTGATTTCAATAATGTAACTATTTTAGTGCTTGTGAAAAAAAAAATGTTGAACTAAATTTCCTTTCAAAGATTTGTATCTCCAATGAAAATTCTTTATATGAAAGATCGTATGTTTTTTTTTCGATAAGGAATTACCCCCTCAAACGTTTTACACTTATTCAGTCACACCCTGTATAGGATGATACAACCGCTGAATCTCTGCAAATATTCTTATTCGAATACTTATTAAAATGAACAGGGTCAAACCCTACACATCTTGTCAAAAATGAATCGTCTTCAGCATGAAACCCTTCAATCTAAGAATGGTAACTCCAGGAGGTGACTAATTAGAATACTATACTAACCAACAAAACAACTAGAAGAATTTCACATATTGCTGTTTACACATAATCATGTTACGTTTTTTGAAACCGACTCGAGCAGACCAAACAAACAAAAGGAAATGAATACCATACAGTAGTAGAGCCTAGATACTGGAAAAACTGGTAGCTTAACACTCCCCCAATTAAAACTACGACAACAAACAAATTAATAAGTGTTAATTGAAACAGAACCTTAATTGAATTAGACCAATTAGAAGTGTTTGTCTAAACGAGTCAACCAACATATCAGTCTCGTATTTATGGGTAAACATGACGAAATTTCACAGGGGCGTACCTTGATAGACATGGCTCAAAATGTAGTTTCTATGAATAAAAATACAGGGTGAATTTTTCACCGTCTTTCACAAATATCTTGAGGAATAATTTCTTGGGAATTTGAAAACATTTGTAGAACATCTATCCAATGAAAATTTTCACAAGCGTCTGAAGATGTCATCGTCGATTGAAGGAATCCAAGGAATGTTTGGATGTTTCAATAGGTTGAAAATCATCAATCCAGAATATAAAATCCCTCATCACAGAAAGTGATATTTGAAAACATAAATATTGCAGAGCAGCTACCACAATGGAACTGTCAAATGTAATACATTCGTCAGTTTCCAAAGCTGTTTTTGTAATTAATGGGCATCTTGCCGAATAGGCGAGATTTTTTTATGGACGATAACTTGGGACACCCAGTATTTATGAATCAACTCATATATATGATTTATGAAATGACTCAGATGCGTTCCTATTTTGATTGAATTTAATCCCAAACTGATGTTTCGTTATCGTGACAGTCTACTAAGTGGGTGTTCTCAAACTTGGACGATTTTTCATTTCGGTTTTTCCATGTCTAGTTCAACTCTTGATTTGAGTGAGTAGGTTCGACCCAAAAACACCCATACCCATTTGCCAACTCTAATCTTCACAGTCGCTGAAAGATTTATTCGGAAGGCCGGTAAACAAAAATTAATTGAGAAATAAATCACGGCTTATATTCCCGAAGCTCATGATCAGTGGCGATGCAAAAACAAATTGTGAAGTGGGGACAATGAGATATATAATTAAATTCAAGAGAGATCTCCCTCATTTTCTGACCTCTCCCTGCCAAATTATTGTTCTATAATATCTATTTGATGTCCTTCTCTTCATTGATTTCTCGAATAAAAGAAGAAGAAATCCATAATATTCAATGACTTGCTGATTGAGTTCGATTTCTATCGAAATGAAACATGATGACAAAATTGAAACAATCTAACAAAAAAAACCTC
Organism: Plagiodera versicolora; assembly: GCA_037013635.1. NCBI lineage: Eukaryota > Metazoa > Arthropoda > Insecta > Coleoptera > Chrysomelidae > Plagiodera > Plagiodera versicolora. The sequence continues at coordinate 4,556,020 of CM072983.1, read as the reverse complement.
AACCCACTTTTGCAAGAAATTTATGTACAAAAGGCATGCAAATTGTCTGTAAACTGTAAATTTCTAGAAATCTTATGTGAATAACTATTTTTCATCCTGCCTTTGTATTTTTAACTCGGGAAGTATTATTATAAATTCTGTATATATGTCTGGAGATGTTATATAAATGACTATTTGTCATATATATATATATATATATATATATATATATATATATAATCTATCTCTGACAATGTCTAATCTATTGTAGAATAGTGAATGAGACAATAAATAATCTATCATGATTATTATACCAGACGACTCGAACTTCGTCACTTCTCTCAAAGGTCTTCTCTTCGAAACTATATCTTGTGAGTTCGAGTTTCGAGCTCGTTTTGGTTTCAATTGATGCTTGCATGAACATCACTGTGAACATCACAGTCGTTTAACTTTACCTGATTCATCTGTTATTCTTTGTTGGTTGAAAAACCCTCTTTCAACACTGCACTGCCCCAATCCAAGGACGTTGTTTAATTAGTGAACTCTATCGGCTATCGGTCTTTCCTAGTAACTAATGAACTTTCTGATTAGTCGGTCACCCCCTCTCGCAATATTCCCGGATCAAGTGACAATAGGACTTAATTCATTACTTCTTCGGCCGCTATACTTATCATGAATGCCCAGGTCTTCGGGGCAATATATTTCATGGAAACTGGCCGAGATCGAAGACAAAGCTCAATCTCCAGTCGAGAAATACTTCTATATATACAGGGTGGTTCAGTATTCACTAGTACTACGAGAATTTCAATCCATTGACGAGCCTTTTCGATAGTTACAAGATTCGCAATCACTGATTAGTTACATCATTCAGTGTTACTGCTGAAATAACCTATTTAGTTATTATACTGAGTACAGTAAAAGGTCTATTGTAGACAAAATTTTAGTAGTCACGTGCTTTAATTCATTGTGATTTATGTTTCGTTTCTTAGGAAATCATCATCAATTCATTTATCAATTTGGTTTCGATATTCTGACATTGAATCTGAGGGATCTGTCCAGTTCTGAATTTGATGGTTTCATTAAATTTTATCCCATTGCTCAGATATTCTTCAGATTCTCCATTTCAATTTCTTGATGTCGAAGTCAATATTTTCAGTAGTTTTGTTATCATTCGAATTATCTTAAAAGATTTGAAGATACTTTTGGAAGTGTTGACGAACGATTTCTAGAATGAAACCAATGGTTCAAGATATGTTTCTCAGAGATATAAGCCGTCATCAATAGGATGAACATTCAGTGAGTGCATATTCGATTGTTATGAAATAATTCAAGGTTTCTCAAAATGTGTAGGAATCAAGAAGTTTTTATGATTTGTATAGAATAGTTTTGTTCAAGTCAATTCATTGGATTTTGGCATTTTATATTATAATGGTAGCTTATTTGTTAGAATGTGAATACATTTTTTTTTAATAACGATTATAGACACCAAATATTCTAATGAAATCTTGAGTTACATTTCTGAATTTGAAATCTTCTTATATTTCTATTGTTATTATAATTAACATTCAGTTATAGATGAAAAATAAACCTCAATAGACCATATACTCTCGATTATATCAAACATATCAACTGTCACTTGGATACTGATCAAATGAGATTTCTTCAAATACATTTGGCATCGCTGTGAAGTATCATAACCTTATTCCAGGATCAGGAGATGAAATATCGAGTTCGGATAGTCTGCACTAAATTTTGAATCTTGCTTATAACAGCGATTGTACAAATCATCTGCCAAGAATGACGAAAGTTTCAATTGAAAATACTAAATTGTTGATCCAACTGTGTATGTGTTGAATTATGGATTGAAATTGTAGGCTAAACAAACTTTCTGGTCCCCTAACGTATTTCCAGTCCTGACACTTTCTACAGTTCCGGCTACTTGTGGAGATCAAGTGAGCAACTCGAGAACAAAAGGTGACCAGTTTTTGCGACTTTTCATTGTCCAAGCGACATGGGAACTAGACGTTAGTATCTTTCCATTCGCTTGTTTTTTTGATTCAGGTGGACGTGGCGTTATTATATTCTCTTCTTGAATTATGTTGAGACAAAAGGGTGGAATACTAACGGCCATTTTGAATGACAACGCTGCTCACGACGGGGTCTCGCAAAAGACAAAAGCTTCCGTGAGAATTATTTTTCGTCAACAAATAAACATATTCATATCAATACAATTATCATTATTTCTTCAGTGCAAACGAAAAATAATGTATAGAAATTGTAACTCGTCGCATTCCTGAAGGAAAAACATGGTGAAATAGTGAAGGAAAGAGAAGAAGAATGATCAATGTGAATGAACAATTCATTATCAATTGGTATGCAGTCTTGATTTGGCATCAATCAGATTTCTGTATACGAATTCAATATTGGATAGTTGGTAACATTGATGCATTCAAAATCTATCAAATTAAACTTTTGTCAAATACGAATGATAAAATTCATTCGACTTCATGCAAAACATTGAAAAATGTATAATTATTCATTGAATTATCATTGTAACAGTGATTTGAATTTGAATTTCGATCCTAGTCAAACTTGGATGAATCTTTTTATTCTGGGAACTTGCTGTGAATTTTGACAAAATGTTCTGTGTTTGAGATCATCAACTGTACTCCAATCCTTTGATTACCATAATCGCGATATACCAACAAAAAAACACCCCATTGTTGAAGGCTTCGAATGTTATGGTTGCATAGTGAAGATGAGTGCCAGAGGCAAAAAATCCTTTCACCATCCAGAGGGTCAGCTCCAAATGCGACGACCAGTTCCCATTTGGACGGCATCAATCAAGTCAGTTCCTTCCTGTTAATCCCGTTGACCCTCGTCCTTACAGCATATGGTAATTAACGATATTCCAGAGGGCTTTTGCATATTAAATACCTCGATTTCAACCCTCCAAACATTCAGCTGTGCTGATTATACTGCAGATTATCAACATACAAATGTCGAACTGGTTTCTTTCAAGGGTTGTCGCTTTGTTTCATCCGTGTACAGGTTAAACGCTTGGTTAGATGTTGTTTTAATATCAGTGGTGTAGTTGAAAAAGGATAAATTTTGGTCATTGACAAAAGAGTAGATCTTTTCATAATCGATATACAAGAAGTAGAACCCATTTTGGGGATTCAAACTGAAATATCCTAGAAGATTATAAAAACAATAATATTCAATTAGAATATTGTAAATCTCTCGACAATTATTCAGTTTATTTCTTCGTGAAAAACATCCTGATATTTGGCAAGGAGTATGGTACCATGATTATATGGAAAATATTAATATTAGTTTTGAAATATCATTTTTATTGAAACGCCCAGTACAATGGAAAATACCAAAAACCAATGTTTCGAATTGAACACACTGTGGAACCTGGATAATCGAGCAAAAAACTGAGAATCTAATTGTGAATGGTATATTGTCAAAGTGTCAAGATCAATATGTTCTCTGAATATTCAATGAATCTCCTAATTTGGAAATGGAAGCACGGTCATGATACTTAGGTGATCAACTGATGACCACATATGCTTGCCTGGTAATATTCATATTTCAAATTCGGGGGTTGTAACGGTCATGAAGGGTTGAAACAATCAAGGGTTGCAAAGCATTTAATCACAGCCCGAACACTATTTAGTTCCAACACCCTTTCAATTTTGAAGATAATTATATCTCAGATAGAAGTAGCATGAATGAAATTAAAACATATACGTTCATAGAAGAACTAAATTTTTCATTGAATTATATATTTTTATACATTCCACTCAGAAAATGTTACCTTAGCTCTGGTGTTCCACAGGTCTGTGGGATAATCTTATGCATGCAATAGCATCAACCAAGATATTTGAAGGAGTCATCATCATCTTCGAAATAAATCAATATCTTTTGGAAAAATGACGTTACATGACATAAGGATGATGGAACAATGTCCAGAATCATCAACTGAAAATGATTGACATTCCTCAAATATTACCTTGCATCTATCTTATATATTATCACACTGTATATTTTCTCTGTTATTGTATTTAAGTTTTGAATAAAATATCAGAATATCTCAATTTACTTGGTGGTTATGTTATAGAATTCAGCTTATTTCTTCCTATAGAAGTGTAGAAGTCTAGATGGATTCTATCAAATTATCAGCGAACGAATTCAATGAAAAAGTAGAAGACGAATGTGTCCGATGGTTGATCGGAGTGGTCACATATCCTCTTTCGCTAATAGATATCTATGGGCGTTTTGTGTGTGACGTAATTTGTGGAGTTCGTGACGTCACATTTCATCCGGAAAAAGTCTCCTGCGAAATAAGTGACCACCCCCGAAGAGATATAAATGAACAGCCATACACCCATACAACCAGAATTAGTATTTATTGGCGGATTTTACACGGTCATTCACTCAGATCATTAGAGAGATCGATATAAAAGAAAGAAACACAGGAATGATTGAGTTTTGAGGAAGACTTCGAAATAGAACGAATAAATCAACAAAATATAGAAAGAGTTATCAATGAAATGAATATAGTGAAGCCTGGAAATGTTTTGAGGTTAAACCCTGATTTTAATTATTTCTCCACTTCTTCATCATTCCTTTTTTTCTAACCTCTTATGAGAAGATCATCTGTTGGCTTCCTTCCTGTTTCTCTGTTTGTACATCTCGTTTTGAACTCCTTCATGTTTTCCGTTCTTCATTCCATTCTTCATGTATATTTTTTCATTCTCTTTCGTATTGATGATCTCATCATCACACATAATAATTCAATTTCTGAGATGACCTTACTTGATTCATATATTCCTTTGAATGTCTGTAACATACAACATAAAATTTTTGGCCCAGAGTTATTTCAGTTAATAGATTATGCATTACAGCTGTGAGTTGAGACTGTTGAATTTCGATAATGAGACTTATAAACTACGAGTGACGTAGCCATAAGTAATTAACGATTTCACTCTTGGGAAATAGTTGAACATCTGCCAAATTGCTCATTCAAAACGCTGAAACTTTTTCGTTTCACTGTGCTGGCTGAGTGGAGCTCTTAGATTTTTATTTTGGGTACGGATGAATGATTTTATGAGCATGGGATATTATTTTGATAATTTAGTTTTAGAAATAACAGCTCGCGAATATGACGACTGTCTTCTATTTTTTTGGCAAGCGAATTAATTTATTTAATTGTTTTTTTCGTCGTAAATTCTAGCGGAACCTTGATATTTCGTTTTGAGTCTATCTCGTGGTCGTATCTTCAACGACATTAATTAATTGTGACCTAAAAAAAATACGTAGCAAAGGAATGTGTAACTAATATATTATTAGTACGTGACTATCAACAGAATCTATTTTGATATGGCGTGAAAAAATATTTTTCGCATGATTCTCTTAGATAAAATTGTCAGTACCTATTTATTTGATGCCACCACATTTTTACACCATTTACAACTATGATCATCAAATGTTCAAAAATAAGAAATGAAATTTTGATTACCATTCATAAACAATAAACGATAAAATACTTTAACCTCCCCTGTTAGTTTTTCTGAAGGAGATATCGATTCTGTGGTTTCTTCTCTCCTGTATCTATTACTGTATTCATAATGAGTTACAGTTAGTTATTGACTCATATTATTTGACGATCCTGTATATTTTCATGAGATTCTACTTGAATGATTTCGAATTTCAAGACCAGAGTAAGATAACGAGTATTATATAATTGTGATTTCATTATTCAAGATAACATATTCGGTTTTTGGCAACAAGAATAAGTTTGTGCGAGTGTTTTACAGAATGATTCAACAAAAAATACTAGGGAATGTTGGGATTAACTCAAAAATTGACGAATTTTCGTCTATGGCATTTAAGTTTGAATTTTGCGTTGAAATGAACTGTGAAAACTTCAGGGTCACTCAGTTTATTATCAACGCATTCGTGAAAATGCCAGTATTTTCCTCGTAAAACCAGCAATCGGTCTTATCGTGGGTACAAAAACCATTAAATCACGCACCAATGACAGCGAGAAGGCACTATAATTTCACATGAATAATATAATGTTTGCTAATTTTTCCGTGCGTTGCCCGTGAAATTCCGAATTCTTGCATCGTTAATTTGCGATAATGTTAGCTGTAATTCACTTTGTTATAAATAAATTGTAGACTAACGCATCTAGAGTGCGTTGGAATTGCTCGAGAACTGAACAGGGCCGGCTTTACCTGTTGACAGTTTGATTATCTTTATTTCGTGATGATACTTTGCACTGCACAACAGATGAATTGAATGCTTTCATCAAAATTTATACTCGATCCTTTCATACCTAGAATACAATCATGATAAGAATCACGAACTCTTAATTTATGTATCATGATGGTGATTATAGACCAACATCATTGTAACAATCAAAATTGATTTAAAAAATTTCATATTTCATATCCATTATGTGCAGAATACATGAGGTGATATCTAGTTATGAATATTTCTTCATGTAAAATTTACTAATCATGGAATATTCACCTACAAATTTCCACAGATCTGTATCTTTAGATATCCTGATTCAAAAATGATCTGAACTGAATCCGGTCCTGTCGATACTTAGCAATAGCTGACTGTAGAATCTCCTTCTCGTTCTAAATAAAACCCTCGAAGTATGGATAATAATATAAAACAATTTGCCTACAGACTCAGGCCTATCATTGTTTTACTACGATAATTACAAACCACGGTTCCGTGATTTCTATGTTCATTATACCTTTGTGAATATTATATTATGACGGTGGATGTCGTTTAATTATAAATGTAGAAAAATCGTATGTCATGCAAAAGTTTAAGAGACATTTATTCGTCAATAGTACAGACACAGTGTAGATTAGTGAGAAATCAGAAAATTTTGATCTGGCGACGTTTAGAAGTTACGAGGAGAAATTATTTTAAGCCCCTATTGGCTATTTCTTTATTCATCAAACTATGGTTCATTTTCAATGTATTATCATCCTCTGAAAGCTCGGTACACATTTTTGACTTACCCCGTATACCCATAGGCGATGAAAAGGTGAAATTTCGAGAAATACGCATACGTAGATGTTAGATTATATTTTCTCTTGTAATTTCTTGAATCCTTTCTTTTTCTCAAACTTTTGGGGGGAATTTTCCTGGGATATGGATTCGGTCAATGTCAAACTCTCTATATTGTTACATATTTCGTTTCGTGGTTGTAATTTTACTTATTTGTGTTTTTATTCATTGATTTCAACATGATTGATAAAGCTCACAACAATGAGCGAAACGTCTTTTGGAAAGAAATATATAACAATGTAGAGAGTTTGACATTGAGATAATCCAAATCTAGAGAAAATTTTCCCCAAAAATTTTATTCAATCTATGTAAATTGTCGAAATAATGATGAAAGTCGGGGTTTTCCATCTTTTAGAAAATAATTCCCTACTGTTTATTACCTTAAGCAAAGTTCGACCATTATATTTGTTTTCAATTAAAAACTATGACGTCTTGGCAGACTGGAAAAGCGTCTCGACGATATCACGACGCCTAGAGAGTCACGTGTGAAATTAATAAATGTGCACGCTACCACCAACGTAATTAAATATCTAACTTAATTTGCTGGTTGCATGGCCGCCTTATGCTGCCACCATAGGCGGAGACTGAGTTGAGAAAATTCTGTTGGTTCGAGTTATTTGATGATTCAGAAAAGCTAGAACCACTTTTCTTGGATATAGATAGTAGGTACTGGTACTGATAGAGGAGAGTGGAATTTCCTCACTCGTCTGAGAGCCAATGTCCTCAGTCATAAAGGTAATTAATCAATTTCATGAGAGGAAAACGTTAATCTCCAGACCGAAAAACTTGTATTTCGTTTTACCACCATTGGTGGATATTTCATAAGAATGTGGAAAGCTGATTCTTCCTCTAAGCATGTCCTGCATTTTGTGTTAGCCCACAATATTGAGGTGCTTCCTTTAAAGACAGTGACTCGTCAATTATCGTTTAAGTAAAATGGATAAAGTTAAATGTGGATTTGAAATTAATGGCAATACATTCCAGAATTTCCATTCGACAACCTCATACTAGTACCTACTCAGATTCAAGGTGTCTCAATATTTGTTTGGTGAAGAATTGGGATGTTTATTCATTTATTTATTGAACGGACAAGCCAATTATACCACTACAAACAGAACAATATACAGAGAATGAAACTGAGAATCAAATAAAAAAAATAACACGTGTTCACATGACAGCAGTTATGGTAAAAAAAATTGAACGAAACATTATAACTCAGTTACAGCCCTTCTAAAAGATGCCAAAGATGAATTGTTGTTGTGAGTGTTTGCTGATCTCATTATTTGAGTGACTCATTTAAACCATAATTAGTTCTGCAAAAAGGAACATTGGAAATATCCCTATTTCTATTTCTTCTTATACTTCTGATACCGCCATTGATAATTTTATGAAGGAATACAAGACTGATTTCCAGTCTTCTATGCGTTAAAATATTCAAATTCAGAGCCTTTAATAATTGTGGATAATTGTACTTTCTCTATTCATTCCCAGGTGATGGCCACAATATTTATTTTGGATACTTTCCAAGAGATCGATATCAACCTTGTAGAATGGCGACAATATGATAGAGTTGTATTCGAGTATAGATCTCATGATCTTATGTTAACAAAATAATTCTGTTTGAGACTTGATTTGACATAAGAAAACTCCAATGGATACTTCACTGTCCTCCAGTAGCGTTCTCTCTTAGTTGGATTCACGCCTGCCACTGCAATTCGTGGAAAGTTTCCCCGACTAATTATTTTACAGAATTGCCTTTCCTTTGAACTCCCGGAAAGCATTTCAATTCTTTTGTCTATCAGGAAATGAAATGTATAAGAGAGCTTTGTTTACACGTCAGAGAAAATGGTTTATGGACTGAAGTAATGTATTTTTCTTTATTTTTTCCTTCTTCGTTTTATGCAATTCAATCAATACCGTGATGGCTTGAGGATTCAATTTGTTTTCTCTACATGAAAGTTAGTTCCCGAAAAGTATATATTACAAGCACATTATATCTTTTGAATTGTGATGACTGAACGTATCATTATGCTTTAGAATGTAAGCTCAAGGTGCTATAGTATTTTTTTATTCGAGCTAGACAGTTGTGACAGCTCACTAGGAAATGCTTGTCTTTTTTTTTCAACGATACTCCGAAACAGAAAGTTAGGTTATGTTTATGATTCGAATTGTTTTGAAAAAGTATCGACTGAGGATAATCGTTAAACAGTTCTTTCAGTAGTGACAACTGACATACTTTCCCATGGGTAGCTGATCATAAAGCAGTGCATGACAGTGTATAATTATTCCAGCCCTCAGTAATTACATCATTCCGCCTCATATTATAAACCTGTGACACAAGTGACCCTCCGTTGACCCTACAGAAAGCCTTCGCGGTATTCCCGTCCTTAAACATACTGGGGCTCGTCCAAAACCGTGCTGACCTTCCGCACATCTCGTCGAACCCATTATGATGTAAATGAGGCTCTGACCAGAGTTGACCAGGTGTTCTTCTTCGGAGGAATGACGGGATAACGACTCTGCAGATTTCGGTTAGCGCCAATATTTGCATTTGCATTCTCATTTCGCGTATTCGGTTCGTGTGAAAGTTAGCTGATGGGTAGTCTTGGGTGATTCGTATTTGACCTTTTGCACCCCGAATTGTTGGTTTTGGGGTTTAGAGATGGTTTAAGTGGACTAGTTTTTTGGCAAATTGCGAGAACTTCACTGTGCCGGAAAAAACCGTTAACGATTAAATTATATTGGTTGGGTGACCCTTCAATTTGAAATGCAAAACGATATAATAATTGATATAAAAAATGATTACATTCAAGATATGTTAAATATTGATCTTATTTATAGTGTTTCAACTATGGAGTAGGAGGAAGACTCTGAATCAATAATTGAATTGAACTCTTCATTGGTTCTTTATCAACATTTTTTAGAATATGTTTATGTTATGGAAATAATAATTTTAGAATCTTCTGCTCGAGCAATTCCATTCAACCAGAGTTCAATAATGACCATGTTCTATCTGCTTTCAGTGGACATTATTGAGTGTCAGAAATGATATGATAGATGAATGAAGGTTGTATGACTGGATATTATTGCGTACTAGTATAATGTATTACTCAATACATATTCTACATACATTCAGTGTAATATGTTTTGAATGCATCGATTCTCCGGCTGTGAAATCATAAAACATATCGATTTTTGTTTTTGGAAAGATACCTCCGTGAATGCGAGAATGATAAGATTATTTTCAAATGATATGAATTTGAATTGATCGAAGGAATATCTGATATTGTATCAGAACATGTCGAAATCAGTTGGAAATAAATACACTGCATAATAATTATTTTTAATTCGAGAGTGAGTATTCATTTCGCAAAAAAACATTTTCAAAGCTTCGTTGATATTGGCGCATTCGCCATAACTGGCAATTTTGAAGTTTCCAAATTATCGTTCCTTCATTCAGAAAAGCCCATTCAAACTAATAATCCATTTATTCAAGTGTTTTTATTGAAATCATCTTGAGATGTCAATTCACACAAAATATCAGTATTGCTGGAGGAATTGAACAAAAGTGTATCAACTGTGGCTCAATTTTACTGAAAATGCAGTACGGATTTTATTATTCACACTAGCGCACAAAACGTGGAAATGTTCGTAACTTCCTGCGATTAAGTCATTCATTAGTTGAATGGTGAATGCATTGATAATTATTGTAGAAAACCGTGTTCCTGCTTTTAATCGTTCCAAAGCCGAACAGGCACGCATATGAACAACAATGAGTAATCAAATGAGTAACCATAGTGTGCAAGTTGTTAAAAAAAATCATATGGATGATTTATTTTCGTTTACAACACGAATCTGAATTTATCTTTGATGTTTCATCTGATTGTTTTTTTACAATGAGTTCCATATGTAAAAGACAAACAAATGACATTCACTGAAAAAAAAACACTTCAGAAAATTTCAATCGTGATAAAAAATTATTTGAAACATATTTGATTTTCAACAGTCACTTTCTCAGTGTTGTTATCTGATTTCTGTGAGTTAACACCACAAATTATTTCTTTCGATTCAAACTGACCAGATACTCTTGAAATAATGTTTCCATTGCACTCATGGAAGTCATTTTCAGTCTGATGACTATCCGTAAGTTTCGTTGGAAAATATTTTAATAAATATTATATCCTCATTCAAGGAAAAATCAAGTAATTATTAATTGATGAATTAGACATTGTTGGATAGATAGTTTCATAAATTTTAGCTTATATATGCTGAAGTTGAAAAACGTTTTTTGACTTTTCTTCCATTCTTGTCGGTTCATCAATCAATAATGATATGAACGTTTTAATAGTCATTATTTGAATTCAATTCATAATTACTGATGATAGGATTGAGTTTCATAAAAACCTGATAGGCCATTTCTTCTTGATTTGACTAAAATTCATTTGTTGAATATTTTCCAGATATTCTTTTCATTAGTAACGAATATCCAACGTTGTTGTTTCAGTTCCAATCCAGAAAATATTTCATGGAAATATAACGATGACACTTGTGAATATAAAATCATAACATCTCTTTTTTACAGTAGTCATTGGAAGTACTGAACCATCGCCACGAATTTAAAATATTTTAGTGAATCTGTGACGTACCGTACATGGACAAGATGGAGTTGATTGTTGAAAATGAAAGTGTAGAGACGATTTTACCAAATTATAAAACTATTACAAATTCGATGATTTCACAGCTATAGTTCTCCATCCAAATACGATTCAGATTCAGTTGAATTTTTATGAAAACGAATTATCTGATTTAATAGAAATTACATTATGAAAATATGAATATTTTTTGTAAATATGATCCAACTATAATCTTAATCATAAAATTTACTATATCGATGGATTTCTTGTTATGACATCCAGGACTTCATCTTGGTATCATCGATGAATCGAGCGACATAACTTCTCCTATTGAGCATATGAATAGTTCGAATTAACCCACATTCGTTTCTAGTTCGCCATTTCGACATTCATTATGCTCACCGACACAAATGACCTACATCGCATCCATCATTAAGATCCCTTTCAGAGTTCGACGTTTGCACACAATACGTCGTAGTGCCGAAACGTCCAACGGGAAATAGAAAATTACCAGCGCGGTTAATCGCTTTTTCGCATAGGAAAATCACGTCATAATCCTGGATTCGGTGGGTCCGTTGGGCAGGTAAGCCGTGCGATCGTCAATTGTTACGGCGACACGACGTTTGGGGTAGTTCCCAGTGGGCCAGGCGAGTTACGGCCAGGGCCACCTAGGACGCGAGAGAAGAAGGAAGGTGACCGATTGGTGTTTTGGTCAAGTGATGGATGTTTCTTTGCTACCGACTGGGATGTGCATGAGCGGTACCAGTTGGTATTTTCAGGGGTCACTGTTTTCGCATCCTTTCCTCATATGGTCGCAACTCAGACTCGCTTGGCAATACGAGGGAGTTTTTAGTTTTAACTCATCACCCATTTACATGCATTCTCAAATAAACCACTTGCTGCTATCATCAACAACACATTCATTAATATAAAAATCTATATTCTATAGAAATTGAACAGGAAATATGATGTAATATTTGTTTTTGATCAATGGCCAAGATGAACGAAGATTTTGATTATGAAATTTACAAAAGGAAATAATCATCTTATGGGGATCATGTTTGATATTTGATAATATAAATATACGTACTTGAGTTTTTTTTCTTGATTACATTTTTCAATCGTGGTTTCTTCAAAACAGCACTATTGATAGATAACACAGGTCTGCAAAAAACAATTTTTGAGAATTGTTTTTTTTTAATAATTTGTTTTTATGAAGTTCTTGGTGATAAAATAAGAAATTATTTTTTTTATCACGATAGGTTTGTCTACAAAATGAGATAAAATTTCAGGGTAGATCATAAAATGACGATATTTAACTTCATTATCATTCAAATCACTTTACACTCTGCTATATTTTGAAAATAAAACAATAACAGTTGATTAAATTCCATACATTATAGTACATACAGTCTTCGTACTAACTTTGGCTTCGAAACTTCGTTTTGTGATTTTCCCAATGTGAGAAACTTCCCCTGATAAATTAATTCCACATCTTTCATATCTTGGTGGAATCGTTCTTATTTTCACCCAATCTCTTATCTCAACTTAAAATTTCCGAGAAAAATATATCTTTTATACTCAGTAGAATGGATGACTACTGACAGGACTTCAACTGGAACTAAAATAAAACAGCAGAGGGGAAGACACGAAGAGGCACACTGGCTGCCTGTTTAGTATGAACCAGTTTCTAGCAGTTTCATCAAATATTAAAACAAAAGAAATGTTGTTTCATGTTGTTACCTAAATTTTGACAATTCATTTTGTCTCCAGCTGAAAATTTTATTTATTATAAAAAAATCATATCGTTTAAATACCCGAAGAATTTTGTTTCAATAAATGATGAAAAAGATTGAAAGTGGAGATTCATTTTTCAATTTGTGGATAGATAAAGAGTGATGGAAATTTTTTACTATTTCTTCAGTTATCTGCGCGAAATGTTTGTAAAAAAAAATATTTATTCATTTATTTATTTATTTATTACACGGGATAACCCAATTTACAAAGAATAAAGAATATCACATGCATGCATATTCATAGCAAGCCTGTATGTATAATCAATAAATTATCACAAGAATCTGTAGCTGAGTTTGTCGATTGTATCAGTAGATCTGTCTCGAATAGAAAGAGCTCATTCCTTTCACGGGTTGAAGCAATCCAATGAAAATGGATTTTCAAGGTTTTTGGACCCTTCGTCCTTCGTGTTCCGCTTATGACCGGACTTCAGATGTTATCAACGCGTTCATTCATCGAAAAGCAGGTAAACGTGTGGGAATATGTCACCGACATTTGCGAATATCATTAATGGATAGAAATGCCCATTTCGAGAGTACTTTTATGAATAATGATTTTCCTTTGATGCGACGAGTTATGCGGAGCGAATTGGAATGCCTTGACAAAATTTCGGTTTTGAAAGGTGGATATTGGAGGAAATTTTGCGCTTCGTCAGATATCCACAAAGGGATATAGATTGAAAAGAAATATGTGCTGAGAATGTCTATACAATGAACGGAATCATCAGAATAAATTAGTTGCTTCCGTTAGGACCATTTTTTTCTGAATGAGTTTCGCTTTTGTCAAGTTGAATCAATTGCGAACCATATGGAAAGCATCAATTGTTTTGATGAGAGTGGAATATTGATTCCTCTAAATCTCGAATAAAGAAGGCATTCACTATGATCATATTTCAAATGAACGTTCCCAATAAATATTTTAACAAAATATTTTACTACACCGTATGAGTTTTGGATAAATTCCTAGAAGCACTTCAATGATCATTTTATTCACTAGTTCTGTCGTGAATTCGAGAAACTCAATACACTCGGAAGATTTAAATTTGTCAAGATATTATTGTGAATTGAATAATTTTCTACAAAATATCGATCAGGAATTGGTTCAATACATAAAAATCTTTGAATATTTCGCAAGAATGAACTGGTTACATGAGAGATTCTGATTGATACCCCAAACTCTATTCGGGTTATTTCTACCAAATAATATTCGTTCGAGTTGTCAAGTTGAGTAATGATATTTGTTCCTTGATAACCTGACGAAGCTGAATGATTGTCGCCTACATAATTAGAAATATGCAAATTCAAACAAAGAATTACATTGTCGATTCGAGATAAGATCGCCTTGACGTATTCGAATTACGTTAGAAATTATTTCTGGGAAATGCACGGAAACTAGGAACAATAAAAAATAATGGTCACCCCAGAATTGCTAGTAAGGTTTCCTTTATGGAGGTACAGTTGGAAATCATGTAGGAAGATAAAGGTCTAATTTGAAAAATGAATGGAACACTCACGAAGAAACTGTGCTATGAATATATAATCACGTTTATCAACAGCAGAATTTTAATTTCTTTTAGGGCTTTCAGGGTATTGTTTGGTTTTTACACTCGAAAATTCATATGCTTACTGGTAGGGGCTCGGAGATCGATAATAAACCACCACAAAAACAACATCGGAATCATTATGAAATACACAACAAATATATAGAAATACTATATCAGATGAAATCATTCATTTGTGTCGAAAAGATGGATCTCGATCGTCAGATATTAGATAGTATACATGGTGTTTGAGTTGTTGATGAATTGAATATTTCTGGACATGACGAATCAATCCGTTCTGAATAACTTTGTCGAATCCATTCATCGGATGTATTTATCAGTATCATTTTTATTCATACTCAGATCTTGACAAAGCAAAGTTATTTTTTCATCGGAATATCCTGTATATAATCATGTGTAATTTTTCTTAGCACTAGTGATTGTAAAGGTCTATTTCAACTAATCATTCATTTGACAAAAATTTGTTGACCCACCTCAACGTCATGCCTTGGGTATTTGAAAGAATAAAATTTCACTCAATTCAATCATTTTACTCTGGTTCAATTGTCAATTTTATATGAAGGTGAAGGTTAAAGTAATAAATGATACAAAGCAAGTAAAAAAGATAAAATTGACAAATAGTTTTTCTGAACTTAAGCTTGTGTAACAATTCATGATATAATAAACATTCGATGAATCATGATCCCTTATTCTTTTTTGTAAATATGCAATGAGGTTTCAATTACTCTTGAGCTAAATTGAAAAATACTTCTCACACATTCATTTTTGACCGTTTGACGATACGGAACTTTCAACAATGGAATCCGTTATTGTAAGAGGAGAACAAATAGAGGTTTTTAATTAAATAAATCAGGATTTGGACCAGCAGTCGGACTCCGGTCACATCTGGCCCAAAGCTCGCCCTTCCGGTGTGAATAAAGTTTCTTTTGTGCCTCGGAATTACAGATATTATTTCACACAATTTGTCGTCTTCGCCCCTAATTCGGATTTATGTGGTTAGTCCATGGAAATACATTTTTTTCCAGATAAAAATATTCCAAGTATACATTATCAGTTGGGTGAAAAAATACATGAACATTTCAGTGATATTCCTGATATTTCAAGATGAATTGTATCAATCGGTGAATTGATATCTGAAAAAAATCTAACTAATCGCTTCAATACGGATAAAAAATTAAATCTCTACTATTTTTACTATTACATGATTGGTAGCATTATTATTTTTATTTTTGAAGGAACAATTCATTTGCAAGTATGAAACTGGAAATTAATGATGAAATGTTAATATGCAACAACAAATATTCAAAAAAATATATAAAGACGATCAAATTGTACGTCAAACTCTAGAACTTGTAATTTTTTGGGAATTAGGAAATTCATGTATGATCAGACTCGTTAATGGAAGAAATGAGCTTGATGTTATCTTCACAATTGATGCTGAAATAATTTCAAGTGGCACAAATATATCAAAATCTGTAAATTATCCTCAAAATAGATTCAATACTGACCTACGACACCCTAACTTTCTACCAATAATCCCCATTCCGCGCCGCCTGTCATCCACAATGTCAAATCTCGGACGAATTAGCTCCTCGCCAATCAATCCATGCGATTCTACGCTTATCACGGTACTAACCTCGGTACCCCCTCCCGCCGCGGTACCACCGACAGGAACCATCTACCGGCGCAGTGGTAGGCCCGCCGACGACCATCATTGGTTGCGTTGGCCCCGCCCCCGCGATTCGTCATCCGCCGGTATGCAAATGATCCCCTCCTTCTCGCGGCCGGTCCGCAACCCGCCACGCTCCGAGACGGAACGCCACGAGATGAATCTCGCAGCGGGCAGCATCCGCAGAGGATCTCACTCAACGCAGAGTCTCTCATGTTATCGGTTCGTGGGAGCTACGGTGGAATCGTTCGTCTTGGACAGTTTTGACAGATGACGATTGTTAACCAACAGGTGACAGATGACAAATGAGAGGTGACATGGGACAGAAATTTCTTGAAAATGAGTTCTATGAGTGCAAACTTTCTACTGAAAATATTTACCACTCAGTTTTATAACTATTTTGTGCCGTCAAATGTGAAACTGTATGTGGTACCCTAATGAAAACTTGATGATTACTTTTTCAAAGCTTCGTGTAGTTTTAGAGATTTCACAGGGGTGAATAAGTTAAAGAGTATTCCATCAATTTATTGGAAAACAAGAAAACTTCCAATTCAACTCGAACTGGCAAGTGATTGAAGAATCTTACATACACTCTGTCCGTAAAGTATGGAACAAATTCATTTTCAGCTAAACAGGTTATTTTGAGGAATAATCCTGGAACACGTCGATTTTTTATGTTAATTTACAGTAATTTGAAATAATAATCTAATATACAGGGTGAATTACGTTCGAGTAATGACGTAAAATACAGTATTTTAACATAAAAAATCGACCTGTTTCAGGGTTATTCATTAAAACGACCTGTTTAGCTAAGAATGAATTTGTTCCATACTTCACGGACACAGTGTTGAACGAATTTCACTGTACTCATTCAGACTGACTACAATCGAATGATGTTAAGAATATTTTGATGATAATCAAACTTATTCTAATATATTGAGAAAAACAGCAGTTTCATTAGCATTTGACCAATAGAATAATTTTGGAATCTTCATACTTCGTAAAGTTACAATTATACTTGACACAATGGGACTAATCGATACTAAAGTAATATAATATACTGACAATTATCTTACTTCTATCTAAAAAAACCTAGGTAGATCATCTTGTGGTGGAATTATTGGAAGATGTTTGTTATTCCTTCTACACAACCTCCAATACATCAATCATCATTACTGAGGTTATTGAATTGAACATAATACAAGATCAATCTGTTCCTATATTTTGGTCATTATTTCATGAAGATGATGTACATGTCTGACATTATTACATCAACTTCTCATAACCGGTAAATTCTTTGATATCTCAATTTAGCAATAAATAAGTGAAAGATTCGGTCATGCGGTTGTTAACCAGTGATAGTGGACCGCATGAACAAAGATGGTTAAGTCTGATGTAGAATGGCAGATGATGGGATCATAAAAATTCAACGACTTCTCGTGTTACTAGTTTTTGCTCATTCGTTGAATTGTCTACAGCCCATTTCGAAAAATATTCACTATACATTTCAAAATTGCCAGGACAACATATGTCAACAAATAAAATGGTAGCAATTTTTAATGCAGCCATGGAATCTACTTATCTCTTCGAAAACTTTTTATGCTCTCTACAAAAAGAAAGAATTGAATGTCTGTTATTAGCTCCAATGTTTTCGAAATGGTTTTTGAAAGAGTGAGTATGCTTTCATACTTTCAGTTTAATAAGCAGTAAAAATTCATTGAATATCGTACAACTACTCAAATATTGGAAAATCAATTTTATTATGGGGTTACTTTATACAAATAGATCCGGAAAGAAAGAATATATTGTTGATGTCCAATTGGTGGTTAGTGTCCTATCTTACGCCCCAACCTATCATCAATTTTTAGGTTATAAAATCGAAAAATTGACCTTCCTCAAGATCCTGAAGCAGACCAGCCCTGCGTACAACCAACTAGGCGATTTTTTCAATGACCTCTCTGGCGATTCAAGCTTCGAACGAAACTCGGCTGAAAGTAAAAGCTCGTGACTTGGTCGGCTTTCAGGTCATAGTCGAACGTAAAAGCGTAACGTGAACGCGTATTCCTAGTTCCACGTAACACGCTGCCTTCATGGCACTTTCCTAGACTACCATCCGCCCCATAAATTTGATCTATCGTCTCTCGTACGGCCCGTAATGTCTTATTCTCCCTTATGGATCGGGGAAAATCCGAAATGTGTATCGGTCGAACTGGATCATTGTGTACGTTTTAGAAAGATTCAGAATACCTTGAAAATGAAAACTATAACTAAGAAAAGGAGAGTACGAATGTTTTCAACTTGTCACCATTCTTGATAGCCAATCAATAATTTGATGCTTTTACACCCTAATGAAGTTCTCTAGACTCGATTTATATTTTTTGTGTTTTCTGTATCAAAATCATCTTCGTAATCTTTCTTGCTGAAGAATGAGTTATTGTATTTTAATAATATAGATGCCTATAGATGATCATGTTAATTTTGATTGTCTAGTTCCAGGTTGATATTTTGTGAACCGTTCCTATTGGAGCTTTTAATATATTCATTCAATTCAAATAACATATGCTATATTTATATTGTATTTAGGTTGAAGTTTCGTCGATTCGATTATTTTATTTAAACATATTTTATTTATATTGATGTCCTATGGCTTTCAACTTGATTTTATTGCATTTGAGAATTCTGTTGTTTTTATGCGAAAAGTGCTACGGCACTTATCGCCAACCAACTTTATTCAAATATATATGCAATGTTTTGTAAACTAATTTACTCTGAATAAAGTTATAAAATCATTATTATTATTATTATTATAGTCCTATATCAAAAGAGTTTTTCTCTGAATATTTTTCGACATGATTATGTCCGACTTTGGATAATTTGGATGACTTCGTTATTTCCACGGTTTTTACAGTCGTAGTCGATATTGTCAAATTGAAACTGGACCGTTCAATAAAAATGTTCATTAATCACAATTTTCATCATAGTTATGTATCATGAAACCTTGAAAGTTTTCGAATTTCAACTTTGGTGCTTATGATTGATACAATGCATCTGCCATTATCATACATAAATCACCATAATCGTGTCTCAAATAATGTATTTTCGAACCAGGAACTTTTGATGCAAAAATATGCAGTTTCATTTCGTACTATCTGGTCCTCACATTTTCATTCAATTTGAAATCCATAATAGGAATAGTACTATAAGTATTCCTGTGATCGTATCAATCACAAATAAGCTTGAAATTTTGACCAGAATCAAAAATTGACTAATTGTCGAATGCTCCTGGATCATTCATGAGGAATTCTATATATAGTTGATGTTTTTTGTTTGAACTGAATGTTTCAAGTTGTATGACCAAAACCCAATACGTTCATTGAATTAGTAATAGAGACTAAAAAGTTGCAAATTCATGAAGTATGTTGTATATAGAATTGATGGAATTTATCCTGAAGATTTATCCTATTGATTAACAGATTTTCACTGTTGTCTCTGGAAGACTGTAGAAATCACCACTCTTGCATATATTCATCTGTAAACTCACAAACTACCTCACTGATGGCTCATTGAGTTATTATCTCAATTAAACTTCAAAGTACCTCGTTTGAACGGTAGAAGTTTATTTTGTTTTTATCTACATACTTCAAGAACGAATATACTATTGAAATCTCCAATTCATTCGATGTACAAAGAGCTCAATCAGATATGCGAAAGAACTAATCTATTTTCAACACCCATTGGAGTGTTCAGAAAGGAAATAAAACATATATTTTCTACTTTGTGTTGTTTAAGAAGCAAACCTTCCATTTATTGTTTTTTTATCATCATTATTCTTTACAATTGAAATAACTTTCTACAATCACTGAATGATTTGAAATGATTTCAAAATACTTTATCTAGTTTTTAGTTCTTAGATTGTAGTTCATATTCACAGTTACACATAAACGTTGTGAAAAGCTTTCCTGTAAGTGGGTCTTGTACTTGTTTGGGTAATGATTTTTTTTTCAAGATATATCAACAAAGTTTTATATAAAAAAAAATAGCTGATCGTGAAATACTGAACTGATGGTCACTAGAGATTCATCAAGTCAAGTTGCTTGATATTTCAAGAAACTACTTGACTTGACAATTTATATACTTGACCTGATTTGATATTCATTACTTGACTTGAAATCAAGCTACTTGATGTTACTTGATCTTGATACAGACGTGTCGAACGGCATATATTTCTGCAAGTGCGCTCAGACTTAATACTTCCGAGCTGACTGAATCCATTTCGAAATGGTTTATATTCCTGTTTTTTTTTATATAATAAGTTTCATAACCAAGAGATTTTTTCGCAACCTCCCTCCTCATTTCATCATCTATTGAAACACAATAAAACTGCTAAAAATCAAGTAGCTTGATAGAAGTACTTGATTTTTCAAGTACTTGATGAATACTTACTTGAACTTGACTTGATATCAAAAACAACTACTTGACTTGAACTTGACTTGATTCCAGGTCAAGTCAAGTAGCTTGAATATCAAGTCAAGCCGTGAATCTCCACTGGTCACTGCTTCAAGCCGCAATATTTGATACCTCGAACCTCATTAGCGACCGCATTAGTTACGTCAGCGGCGCACCGAAACACAAGGACGCCCCAACGTCCCTTCGCCCCCCGTCGCGCGGTAATAACCACCCCCGTGCCTCCCCCGGCGGCGGTCAGCGCCGGCTAGCGGACAGCAGACGATGATAGTGTGCGCGCTGATCGCGAAGCATCTAGATAGCGGGACGAGCGGCGTTATTTCGACGCGACAGACGACGTAAACACCTGTGTCACGTGACCGTGACGTGTCCGTGTCGAGGCAACGTGCGTGCGAAAGGCCCCCCGAGCCGGACGCGTGGGGTTGTTTTGTTTTGAGAGCGTGGATTTCGAAGGTTTCGCTTTCACGTTGTGTATTGAAGTCGTTGGACGAATAATTCGGTACCCTCAACGAGTTTGGTATTTTTTATGGGGAATCTGAACGATATTCGTTTGCTTGAAGCTTTTCATTGAAAAGACTATGCTAGCATAATCTATAGACTGAGGATAATGACCTTGATTGGAAGTTTGTCAGCGTCAATTTCATGAAAAGAAGTAAGTATGAGTTTCATGTGAACACAACTTCATTTTTCGATTTTGTTTCTCCATTTCTGATAAAAAGCGATACAATTTCTTCCGCTTTATTGATGGTCATACTGAGTTTGAATATCGCTGTGGAATGGATCGACTCCTGTAGATTTGAATGATCTTGAATTTTCTATTGCAAAAATAAACGTGCAACAGGTGCGAATATTGCACTTGTTGTTGAGTACATTGCTCTGGTTGCTATTTCGTTTTACAACTGAAATGTCTTCCAGAAGTCGAAAAATACAAAAAAAAAGGAATGCATAAAATCGGATAATCATCTGAGAATGCAAAAGTACATTTCGAATCATCGAGAAGCCAAAATGTATCCATTTCATTTCAAATGTATCCGGTTTATCGAGACAGTGAAACGATTTTTCAATATAATTTCCATGCCATCACCTTTTATGTCTTCATGAAGAACTATAGAAACAGTTGAGCCGACCCGAGACTGAAATTATAATCACTGGCGATTATTTCTAACGAATTCAAAAACTTGTCCATAAACATGTCACTCGATTCCTTCGAGTAATTGACATCAAAATCATAAAAGACGTTTATCTGCTGAAAGTTTGTAAGTAATATTCAACACGTATACATACTCCGGAGCGGTTGACTTGTATATGGCAGAATTATAGGTTGGAGATATAACATAACTTAGGGCCTGGTTTCCAGTTAGTAAGTATCGTTAGAAATAAATATATGTTATTGTTTCTATGGGAAAACTTAGACGTTTAATTACCAGTCGCTGAAATATTTCTATGAATAATACATTCGATTCACTGGACGTTACTGTAACAACACGATTTTTCACTACAGCTAAGGCAACAGTGGACAGTCACGTCACGTGATCGCAGTGGATTTTTCTCACCATAGGAATGTCCAGTTGTTGATGATGGGACATTTCCATTTCAGGGACATAGAAGATATATTTCAAGTGTAATGCAATACGAAAATACAGTTCCACATACATTTCATGAAAGATGGAATGGAAATCAAGTGGATATACCCATGTACTCGATGGATGTTTTTTGGATATATAATAACGTATATTTTCAGCTATTCTAGGATTTTCAACAAAAAAATTCAATAATAGGAAAGTTCTGTATTTGGAGGTGCTAAACTGCTAACATGGTTCCGGCCGAATATGTAGCTGAGACAAAAAAATTAAGAAGGCTTTCGGAGTTAAAAGAATTCCATACACAAAAACCTATGATTTCTCAAAAATTAAAAAATGCGTGATTCTGAAAGAGATGGTCTTATATTTGCCAAAATCAACAATTTTCAACCAATCAAAAAGATCACCATCCTATTGGCAAATGAACATAAGCGATACGCCACCTGGTGGCACTAAAAATAACTAGACGTGCGGATATAGTTCTTGTGTTCTGTTGATTTTATACTGAATTTGAATATTTGAAAGATTGTAAAACTCTGAATCGGTAAAATCAAAATTCCAATATTAATTCCCATGCTTTTCCTCAAGCTGGTGATATAAATATCGTGAGTAGATAGATGAAATTCTGTTTACATTCATGGTCACAATTGAACATAGTATTGTTCAGGTATCAACAAAATTGAAACAAGATCTCACATTATCCATTTTATTTAGCACTTCTCGCCAAAAAACATCAAAAGAAACAAATACTATAATTTCATAATTCATTCCATTAAAAAAACAATTTTCTTGTCATCATGATATGATGATGTCCAACACTCAAAACTTCTTCACCTTCATGAACACTTCTAAAAGTGTTTGTGCCTTCAAAGTACCCCAAACTAAATTTTACCATTCGAATCTAAAAACAAAACAAATGATGAGAAACCTGTATATATTTTGAATAAACCATTCACATTCACAACAGTATTCTAACCTCAATATAATACAATAAATAAAAGAAATGATAATGCTTACCACCTCTAGAAATGTGAAAATATAATACATACACATGGATGCCCTAGCTCACTATAAAAGTCTGAAATGTCTTTATTTTCATTATGAACTCACACTTTATTAATGAAAAATCACATGTAAACAAATACAACTACACCATTCAATGCCCGTTTGTATGGTTCTCTGACTGCTCACTTTGGCGCTGCAATCTTGAATTCATTCGCCTATATTGCATACATTCAAGAACACTCAACTTTCAATTTCGCTACATAAGGTTCTGTTTTTCTGAGTCACAACTGTGAAACTAATAAGAGATTTTTGTTCAGCTCTGTGCGACAAAGAGATGATTGTATGCCCACGAAAACATCCTGTACATCTCCATATCATTCACGATTGCTGTATTCTCCAACTCTATCCCAAGTCTTTGCTAAATCTACATCGGTTTCAAGATGCCCTGTATCGATAGTAATTCGTTTAGGCGCCGCTGACCGGGCTGCCCACTCTCCCTTCTGGAATTAGAACGCGTCTGCGCCCTCGTTCTCATTACTCTGCCGATTAATTAACTTGCATATCTCCCTCAGACTCGCGCAAATTACTCTCTCCTCTCTCTCTCTCTCTACCCGCCGCCGATGCGTCCTTGTTTTCGCGGACTCCTAACGGCCACTACGTCTTAGTCCCTCTCGTGGGGGCTGCGGGGGTGAGGGGGTATGTAATTTCAGTCTGTCTCGAGCTTAATGAAACGTATATCGTTCTCGCTCTGGAGCGCTTAATTTGATCAGTCTTCTTTCTTCCGATGACACATGATAAATTCACGGGGAATATCGTGGATTTTTGTGGTCGGCTAGCTTTCTTCCAGAATTGAAATTCTGGCCCGATTTCACGAGAGAAAGATTAGCTAGTGAGATACCATCGAAAATTCTGTAGGATCGACAAATTAATCATATGGATCTGCAGGATTTTCTTGGAAATATTGACTGATGTAACATACGTGAGGAGGAATCCTCTTTCATCGGCTCGTAATTTATATAAGCAGTACTAATTATCCATTTTCATCTGAACAACTTGAGAAACTGTGGTAATTGGAATCGTAAAAACATTTTGATTCTGCTAGAATTGATAACTCCAATATTCAAGCCATAACTCCTCGATTATAAGGTTTTGGGCACTCTCAACTTGAATCTGTTCAAGAAATATGCCCTTAGCTATGATAGAACTCCCTTTACAAATCTTCTAATAATAATAATATAAATAATCCAATGACTCTTACGTGAATGAGTTACGTGTTAGTTTGAGTATTTTCAATATTCTAAAGAATAATCTGAAATTGATATTCAGTGTTAGCTTGTGGTTAATACTCATTAGAATCTTTTTCTCTCTCACTAACTTCACTAAGAAATATTTCTGGAAGTGTTCACCAGATTGAAGGTGATTCTCAGACTGATCAAGATTGTTTGGTTTCTCATCTGGCTCTGCTGACCAAATTTCTCTTTCTTTATCTTAATATATCTTCTGATAACGTTTAGATAACATATGGATACATATGATGATAGCCAACGTCCGTAATCGGATAGGGCAATAGAAGAAGAAGAAGAGGATGGATACATAACATGAGGATGTGCAAAGACATAAATGAAGTGAAAATTTGGTGTGACTCCAATCTCCTAACACTCAACATCAATAAAACCAATGCTATAGCATTCAGAAGCAATGTTCCTGATATTCCCCTAGGAATCAAGTCAATAGAAACTTGTATTACATCAAAATTCTTAGGTCTCCATCTAGATAAAAATCTAGAATTTGACGAACCCACTAAGCAACTGGAAAAAAAGTAAGCATCAGGCTGCTATGCACTGTTTGAAATGTTTCCAAGGAACTTGGATTCCATAATGCAAAATCAGTTTACTATGCGCTCATAAAATCTCAGCTGGGGTACTGTATTCCACTCTGGGGAACCTGCAATGAGCAACTTATGTAGTCTGTCTTTGTCCTGCAAAAGAGAGCAATGAGATACGTCAGTCAACCAAAATAAACCTCATTTTAAGACGGATACCACAACTCATTACACACGTCAAAGAAATCAGCTGAGACTCCCAATTCCTACCTCTGATTTAGTGAAAGATTCAATCATATATAACGGAATGAAAATTCACGATGAACTACCCACCAATATCAAACAAATAACGTCGCTTAGACTATTTAGAAAAGGAACAAAAGAACTTCTAACCGATGGAGCCCACTATAGTTTACAGGAGTATTTTGATGACACATGGTGGTAATACTGTTCAGTATATCATAATTAATCACCTTTCATATCAGGTGGTCTATGTATCTTCTTCTGGCCAAATCCCTATTATTGTAACTGTATTACATTATGAAGAATGTAGCTGTGACCGAATATGACAACTCAATACTTTACATTAAGTTGATAATCAGAAGGTTTAATTCTGTCTATTTGTCTTTGTGCTCAACTGTTTCATTTCATTGCTCTTGCTTTTTGATTTCACTAAGTTTTGACTACATTGTGTTTGTTAACAAGAAGCATTCATCTCTTAGAAACAATAAACATATTTTTTTTCTCATATATCATCAATGCTGCATCAGCTCCTCAATGTCTATAGCCCTCAAAATATTCACCATAAAAATTTTTACTCTTGGAACTTTAAGATTTGGAGGTAACCGACCAATTCTCCAACACCTCCACAAATCACCACAGCATTTCTTCCCGAGCTTGTCAGTCTCGGAAGCAGGCTTCCTTCTGCTTTCTTGACATCCAATTAGCCCCATCTCCTATTCAGTAATGCGCCTGCAAACAGCGAATTCCCGCACACATCCTCCTACGGGAGAGCAAGCACCGCCACCCCCCAAAAAAGAAGAACACGTGGGAGCGACGTCTCGCTCTCTCACCCCCCCTTTGAAGGTGGGGAGCGCCATGCAAATGCGTCAGGCGTGATAACTATTCGGAACCGGCGCTGTGAGACGGCGCCAGGAAAGCGTCGTCGTCGTCGCTGGGCATAGAGCGCCGCAATCAGTCGCCCGTAATTACCGGCGGTTTTTAATTAGTTCGCGACCGAGGTAGGTACCTACTGGACGCGGCACCGTGAGTTAACGTGAGGTGGAGCACGTGGAAAAGTGATGGTTCATTTCGGTAGTCGCGAGGAGGAGACAGAGAAGTTGCGACCGCTCGAAAGACGTTAAGGAACACCGGAGGATTTCTATGGTTCGTAAACACCAAAATATACAGGGTGTATAGTTCGACTGCGCTGAGTATTGAGTCTCGATGTTTGCAAGAAATGTCAGCAGCTCAATGGATTTGCATACTGATTGAATTCTAGTTTTTGAAACATTTTCGGGTATCAAATAAAGACACCAGATTAACAAAACATTTTGCTTACAATATATGCTGGTTCGAGTTAGTGTTATTCACACATTTGTAGAGAAATAGTCACTTTGTAGAAAGGCAAATTGCTAGGCCTGACAAGAAATTGAAGTTTTCACTTGCACAAGAAGAAAATTCAGTCAATCTACAAGTAGTTCACAGAACAGTTCCGATAAGAACTTCGTTGTTGGGTTGTGGAGTACCCATTTCATGCTCTACGATAACAAAAACCTGGAGGAATATATTTCCAGATATACTTTTTGCTGATCATTTGATTGAAGGAAAATGTAGTATTGAGTGGCCAGCATCCTCTCCAAATACTGCTGGAGTTCATCCAGAACTTATAATTATATTGAAATACCCAATAATTTGGCAGACTGGAGAAGGAAAAGAGGAGATCGATGCATAATAAAGCTAAGAGAAACACATATTAGAAGGATGTTAGCGATAACTGAAATGGAGGCGTTCTGATTTCATACAATCACCAAATATGATTTGAGCTGTATTTGATTTTCCACCGTTTTCCTAAAGCACCCACCAAATGGTTGCATCTGATCGAACATGTTGGTTCCAGTCAACCCTGAAGGGGTGATATTTTGTTATCGCTCGCAAGGTTGATGGACTCCAGAATTTTTCACCTCAATAATAATGAGCTTGGCTGAAGTTTTGGAAGGAGTAGACAATGGCTGATTCATCAAGTATCTTTCAACATCTTGTCTATTTGCGAATATTGTATACGTTTGAAAGACAATCTTTTATTATTCTTGGTTCATTTGGGTTCTCACAGGTTACTCACAGTAATGTAGAAACGCTTCTATACCAATACAAAACTTATTGATAATATAAATAATAACGATATAATAGATATAACAGAAACATACAATTTAATAAAGCTTGTCGTCAATTTATCGATATCCAAATGACTGAAAGACATAATTGACTCTTGTCTTCACCCACGCCATCAACAGAAGCTTCACCTGAAGGAACTGAAAGCTCATTGTCTCCGTTCCATTCCAATTCAATTCGTATTTTTGCTTCTCCAATATCGCGTTTTATTATCTGCTGCATAACAACGAATGAACTGCATAACTTCCATAGAATGAAGTAATACAACAATTACCGTGTAATGCACACTGATAATTCATCCAACAACAACAATTGAGCAATTATGAATGGAGAGTTATGGTCGATATCAATCTCAACCGCTATTCTATAAGTGTCGAATAAATACAATTATCATTATTGAGCTAGGTATAGTTTACGTTCTATATTGGCAAGGAATCATATTATAAGCCACTTATGAAATTCTTGGTTGCCATATCGAGTTGTTCTTGTGAAAAATACCATAATAATCGCTTTGTTATCCAACAATGATGCATATATTATCGATTGACCCGTATGTAGTTGACTGAATCTGTGACAAAACAATAAATTATTAGAGGTGTGAAAGTTCTGGAATAGGCAATACCAGAAAACATATATTTTTTCCCATAAAAGATTGAAATAATTTTATTTCTTAATTTTTATAAGCTGTTATTATTGGAAACTTTGAGAGTACGAGAGAAATGAATTACCACATCATTAGAATGATCAATCACGGGGTATTGTTATGCTGGCTAGAAAATAAAAATTTACATGTCCTTACTATTCATTGATATTAGTCAAAACTGAATTTATTCCAAAATCTCCACCTTATATTTGAAGTTTCTCAAGAATGCAATAATAAAATATTCATCATTAATTTAGGACCAACTATTTATATAATAGTGATGATACCTGAACAAATAAAACATGGTTATCATGAAATTGTGAAATAATTGTGAAAATAGAATATGCATACAAGTAATATTTATTGGATGAAGTTATGGCTCACAATTTGATTAGTGGATAGTTTATAATCAAATGATTCGAACTAAACAATGTTAGAATTCACCATTAAATAATAATTGTTCATAATGAAAGGAAATTCTTCTCGAAATATTGACCTTACTTCCCCATTGATACTCGTTGCAAGAAAATATTACTTCAACCTCATATAAAACAACATTATGTTATACGTTTATTTGCACTGAAGAATATTTAAGTGCCATACATGAAATATTTGCCGCTTAACCTAAACAACCAAAGATGTGAGAACTCCACTGTTATACAAATGGCAGCATTATAACGTGATGCCATTTTATCTGGCTCTGGTGCATTGTTAGAATGTATAAAATAGAATTAAAATATATGATAATGGGAAGAATGAACTAGAAATTGGTTGTTTTCGTAGAATTTTACTTGGCAACGTCTATTTAATATTAAATGGGATTCAGAATATTCAACCACGAAGTAGAGGTATTATTCACTTGCTCTCCTAGTAGATAATCAATGACGTCATCAAAGCTCTAAAGAATAATAAGAGACCTGGAAGATTCGAAAGCAATTTCAGATTACCAAAATGTGAATAAAAAGGAAACAGATACGATTCAGATGACGATGCTGCATCCCACTTGAGTTTTCGTGACTCTTCTCGACATTTAAAAATGACCTTGATTGAACTGAATGCTATTCTGGAATTAAACCTCCAGCATTAGCATTGCTATGAGGACCAGAAGAATCTTCTTTAGCACTGTTTGGCTCCACAAGAGAGAGATTTTGAGAATTGCAGATTTCGTATCTGATTTTCATTTACTCATGTCCTGAATTCTGATATCCAAAATTATTAAATCATCATATCCTACAGGCAAGTCCCCTCAATTGATAACACTTAACAATATCACCAATAGCTACATGCATGTAATTTCATGGATAACGATCGTCTTCCTTATGTCTAGCATGACCACACTCAATTGTCAATTTCATACTTATTAGATAGTACTAATTCAATCGATCTAACCTTATCATTTGCATTCAAATGAATTCATCGATCTAATATAACGATTTATGCAAATCCTAACACCTACTCAGTCTCGTAGCTAGACTTTTAAAATCAATCATGTGCCAACCATAAACTGTCTTGAAGGTATTTGTAGTCGATAACGACAAATTCACTCCTACATCAGGAATGTTTATGATCACTACAGAAATATTTGATTACATGGTATTAGTTGTGATGTTAACGGTCTTATCATTTGAAGAGTTTATTTTGTGATAGCATTATAGGATGTTGAACATCATCTTCATGTTGATACTCTTACTGTACATGATAATGCTGAAGCAGAATAATCATCTGGACGTGAGAATGGCCTGGAAAATAGTTTGGTTTTCCTGTGTCCCAACTTTTGATCGAAGCAAACTCACTACTTCTTTGGTGTAGTCAGTCATAGTCATAGTAGTCACCCATACATACAGGGTGGCTCATCGAAAACGTACCGGAAGGTATAACTAGAGATTTAATCAAGAAAAACCTGAAATACGCCAACTTCGTACATGAAAGGGACCATTTCTGATTCAAAAAGTATAGCCCAAACTTTACTGGCGGGGTAGCATCCCCTAAATTCTTTCATGGAAATGGAGGTCGTTGGAAAGCCCTCTCGATTCCCTATAACTTGATTTTTTATTTCTCAAATTCCGTCTACTCGTTACAAAGATATGGACCTTCGAAATGTCGCTAGTGCATTTCTTAAAAAATACAAAAAGTAAATTAATTTCGCTTGGAAAATTACCGTTCAGTTCGCTTTTTTTCTGTTTTTGTTGATTCCAGCTTGCAGTTGGGCTACCCTGTATATCAAACGTACATTCACATCAGGAAATGAATATAATTGAACTATACATGGAGTGTAGAAGCATATATCTCAAGTTTCATTCTACAGGGTGAAAGTCCACCAGATTGAAATTTCCTGCAAAAATATTTGTTGTTGAAATACATTTTTACCTTTCACCATTCTTGATATTGCTAAAAAGGGTGTGTTTTGAGGGTGAATTGTGATTTTTTTGGGACAAATTATATTCTTCTTTTTGTTATGGTCAAAAGTAGAAGCATTCGATATGCTCATATCAAGATACAAAAAATTAACCGTTTTCGAGGTATTAATGTGATTTTTAACCAACATTTTGAGAAATGGCATGAGTGGAAGAATATATCTTTATGAGTATAAATTTCTAGTAATAAATTTATTCATCAAAATTTCCTTTTTTTCCCAGTTTACCATCAGAAAGCTTGGTATACATTATTGACTCACCCTGTACGTATTTTTCATTCTTTTATGGATAATTTGTTACAATGGAACCGTGTTTCATGAAATGATATTGAAACAAATGAAACCATATTCGGATAGATAGTGTATTTATTGTTATTATTAGATATTATTACATCTGTATCGACGCCACCCATTAGGTCCTCTATAATATCCAACGTTATCGTTAACGCTTAATTTATAATAAAATAAATCCAATCCGTAGCCGACTGCTCAAAATCAAAGGTGCGATAAAAAAATCATAAACCTAAAATATACCATGTTGGTTATAACTGCACTCAACATTCGTCCGAACAAGTCCAGCGGTGTCCATCCAGCGGCCCTGTTTGGTATTCGACAATTTCCGAGCTTGACGGTCGTTTACTTTTCCGGTCTACCGTATTGACACCTACCGAGCAGAGTTTGTGGTGACACGCTATGAAATAGTCTTTATTACACTCGAGGATCGAATCACTATGTGTACTTCAAAAGTATATCTCGTTATTCCATTTGATTAAGTTTATCTGCTCGGGTATTGGAATTGTGGGCGGTGTTTGCATGTACTTATTAAGTTGGTTGTATACACCAAGATAAGAGTATTGGTGGAATTAGAGAAAACTCGTGTTGGCAAATGACAGACAACGTGACAACGAGAAATCCCAGATGCGACATTTCTTTCGAGTTATTTTGAAAAATAATGAACCAAAACAATCGAATGAGTGCATCGCGAGCATCATTTCCTTTATAGTGGAGTGGAAGTACGTGAATACACATGTGCTGTAGTCTATCTATTATATGAAGATTCTTCTGACAGATTTGGTAATCTATCAATACCAACTGTGCAAAATAAAAATATCTAGGTAACCACTGCTTCAACTTCTAATTGGTTGAAACATTGCTAGGAACATTTGGGCATTATTAATTATGGAAACACTTCACACTGACTACACAAAGATGACAAATTCACATGAAGATGAATCTTTGATCAGTTAATGATGTTCAAATCTAGTCGAAATTTTTACAGATGTTGAAAAAACCGTTCATGATTATCCATAGTCAATGGTCAAGCAATTTTGGCATTTTCCATAATAATTATAATATTTATTGACAAAAATGAAAATGAAAACATCAACTTCTAGGTACATATAAATACATAAATTGGTTAATGAATCAAAGACCCAAAAAAGTTTAACTTGTAAATGAGTAAACCAGTTGAATTTAAAATAAAAAAATTGTAATATTGATGGTAATAACTCGAATATTACAACAAACAACGTGAACAATATATTATAATAAATACACACTAAAGTGCGACATGGCGAATGAAGACAAAAATGCCCTTCAAGGCAAGCCTTGGTAATGTGAGTGAAACAAACTGAAGCAACAACAACATTCACAGAACACAAAACAGTACCACAGTCAACATTAATTATTTTGATAACATACTCTGATGAATATTTTTCATTTCAATGAATTGGTGGAAGAGAAGACGTGAGTGTTGGCTCATCCATTCTTTTATTTTTGATGTATAGAGAAATAATAATGAATGATAAACTCAACCTAACTTTGTGTTTTGGAGAATCGTTGAAATAAAAGACAAGTAGCAGCAGCGCACTTTCTGACAAGCTGTCATAACTATCTTGTTTAGGTATATAAATAGAAAATAGTATTATGGATCATGTAACATGAACATACGTTTCATTCGACATTTGTCATCTGGAATGATGGTGAATATTTCCAGAATTTCGCAGGAAATTCACTTTCAAAATGGGGTTCAGGTTATTGTCATTATTACCACTATAAACGAATATAAGTGTTTTTTATATTTAGCATTATTGATCTACTAAATGAGAAAGAGTAATTGATAATTCATGTCAAACGCCTGTGATGAAGGTCATGCCTGGAATTTCCCGGAACAGGATTCTCAGATGTAGATCCGGGAGTCAAAAGAGCGAGGCCAGATAAGGACGGCATCTACAACAAATTCATTATACAGTGTCTAGCATATGAAACAGCGGCCCTGTCGTTTATTGAATGTGCACATGCTTAATTCCACACAGGCATCCACTGTTTGGCTGGATGGATGGGGATAAAAATCAATACGGCACAGAAAGAATATTTTTGCTTATAGGGGTTGAAAGACTTTACAAGATGTATTATAAAGGGAATTACTCACGTTCGCATTGTTTCGGCGCAGCTCGCTCATCTTTTTTATTTTCTTCTCCCTACTTTTTTTGGGAATCGGAAAATGTATCATTCATATAAATAGTTGGTACTCTGTTTGAAAATAATATATGTTCTCTGTAGACGATATAGGAGCTTTCATTATTGGATATATCAATTTAAAGTCACGAATCATAATATTTTGAAGAAATAATTTGAGCTCAGTGTAGATTATCTTGTATTGTTTATAATTTTATTGGGAGCATAGTGACTGAAATTACTGAAAATTTAATTTTTCCTAGCGATTTTTGATTTCAGAGAAATCGATTTCTCTACTTTCAATATATTGGTGTAGATTTCAGAATAGAATTTCTTGATTGATTCGAAACGATGATGAGTAAATTGTCTATTTAAAATTGAAACCATGAGGCATACAACGGGTTGAAGATTCAAGTTATAGTTCTTCAATTGGTTGTCATTACTATATCATAAAGAATCCAGGATAATTAACAACGTTTGGTAAACTTTCAGAAAAGATACAGGAAGACCCCCTTTTCCTTGAATAAAAATAAAAGTTGTGACTAGAGGAGTCGCTTGAGGATCTTTTTGAAAACAGCAATAATTATATCCGTTACATGCTCGCTTATTGAATGGAGGAATAAAGATCGATTCCACTGCGAACTGGTGTTTGTTGAATTGAAGATTCAATTTCTATAATCTCTCATAATTCCAACAGTTTCGATGGATGATTTTCACAAGCAAGATTTCACACAGGGATTCTTCGAAGACAATATATTACAGCTGAAGCTCCAGAAACCATATCACCCCAAATGAAACAAATAAATTTCACAGCCCTAATAGGACAGCGCGTTTTGGATTTCACAATTTCCCTGCCCGGGTTCGGTTCGTTATATTCTGATTGTTCCCGACTTTATAGGAACATGTTCTCAAAAGGACAATTCAGATCACAAAATTACAAGTAGCCATAGAAACATTGAACCCCTATTGAATAACTCTACGGGACGAAGTTATGTGTTCCTCTGCAAAGGTATCATCTATTTTCTGTCTTCGGTTCAAATTGAGAGAACTTTTCTAACCATATAACTACCCTCTTGCGGACAATAAAGGACACTTTCACCCCTAGCTCAGGTTGAAGGCAATTCCTTTGGATAGAGGGGTGTTAGCATAGACAATTTTTATGCATATTAATTTTTCTAGGACTTCCTGCGTTTACAATATAGTCCCGGATTAACAGTCGAATGGGTAATATCAAAGTAAATTACGCTTTACACGGCATGATGTTTCCATACGCGAATGTTATAATAAATTTCCGGTGTATTTCAACAGTCACTTTTTATTTTCTATCGGTTACGAAGTAATTTAACGCATACTCACGTTTTAATTTGAATTCTGTCGGATAAAAACGTTATTAAAATGTCGTTACCACTTGGTGAAATTATTAACAGGCCTGATTTAGCCATGGTTCGATTTTTTCAAGAACACGGAATTTCACGAAATAAATTATGTTATTAATTTTTTGGGCTATAAGAGGGAATTTTAATGGTGATACGGTAGCATAAACAGTGCTTGATTGAAATGTTGATGAATTTGAAATGAATGTCTGAGTAGCTGAAGTTTTTCTTCCTATCTGTTTCCGAACACCCTGTGAAAGCGACTGAAATGATGAAATCGATAATATCACAACAGTATCGGCTAAATTACCTTGGAGAGTAAGTTTTCGACATGAAAAAAAGGGTCAGTACAACGATACTTGTAATCCAATATTACGGCTTTCTCGATCAACCCTCGTCCCTTCTGATTTGCTCCATTGTAGCGAATATTTTCCCTGTATCAAATCCCTTAACGAGCCATCCCGTGCAAGTGTAACGTAAACTAATATAAAAATATATTTTAAGGGTAGAACTAATTGTTTAGTCAATACTTTACACCCTGCGTGAGTCATTTTTTTTTTCAGCCTCAAAGCAACCAATCAGGGGTAGTTCCACTAATCATCCCCTATGCCTTGGAATATAATTACGTATTGGACGCAATCGATAATTTACTTTCACATATAACACCGTCGGAGTTTTCCGAAATGGCGTGTTTCTTTGATATTTCCACGACAAAGGCTCGATAAATATTAGAAATTATACTTCGGCATTTTTGTATAATAATTAATTTATATTCGAACACGACCAGTGAACTTTCTTTGCTGAGCGTGAATTCGATGAGATTGGATTTATTCAATAGGGTGCATTGGCGTACATAAAACGTCTCATGGAAAGTAATTAAAGGAATTAACGATTCCAAAAAGCCAAATACATTAAATTATTATTGACATTTCAACACATCAACTTACGATTCGAAAATTTATGGTGATCAAAATGGTATTTGTGTTGTATTTTCAGATTATTTCTGTTAGAACATCAGTCTGAGTTCGTTATTAGTGTGACTTTTCCACTTTAATTCAGTGAACAACGGAAATTTTAACAATTGATAACCAATATAAAAGCTTCAGAAAACAGATCAATATAGAGCCTATTAGACTGTAAATTTGT
Organism: Plagiodera versicolora; assembly: GCA_037013635.1. NCBI lineage: Eukaryota > Metazoa > Arthropoda > Insecta > Coleoptera > Chrysomelidae > Plagiodera > Plagiodera versicolora. The sequence goes on along the minus strand of CM072983.1, from coordinate 4,519,985 downwards.
TAATTATATCTAGGTAAAAGCATAATGTTGTTTTTATTGTTCCTTTTCTAAAACGGCCACAAATGAAAACAACTACATGGGCATTGAAGGATTCTGAATAAACAGATTTCATATTCATGAATCGACCAGTGGTGTGCCGCAAGATATTTCAGTCAGAAAAGGGGTTATGGAAAACCCTCAAACGTGAACTGTTTTTCGAATTTGAGAACAATATAATAAACTGCAGCAACCATACAGGAAAAAACTCCTTATCAAAAGCAAAGGAATCCCTGTAAAATTTGTTTACACATCAAATAAAAAAAGAATTAAATGAGAAAGTACTAATGAAATGTCATGTAGTCGTAACAAATATGTGATTTCATTGGTGCATTCTAATTTTATTTTACTCTTATTTGCTGTATAAACTAACCTTATCACAGAAAAAAATAACAGTTTCAATAATAATTAATTCTACTGCACAGCTAAACTTCTTGAGCGCCTATGCTATCGGTTCAAGTTTACCCAGAAAAAGCAATTCTTGAGAAACAATTTGCGACAAGCCGGAAATTATATGTTTTGAACTGAAGTAACTTCAAGTACAAGGTTGCTAAACACATGATTAATGATGAGTTTTCTTTCACATACCACCTTTACGTGTAAAGAATGAGTCGGGATCGGATCACCGTCCCTTCGAATAGAACCGACTTCATAAAAGGCTCATTTGACATTGGGAGTGACTCCTTGAAATCAAATCCAAACCAGCAGAATATTTTTTCACTCGATATCTCATAAAACTAATCATTCACAAATTCTGGTCCTCCTTCCACTGCCTCACAAGACGACAGACATATTTTAGTAATATATGAATATTCCATCGATATAATGACCTAACACATTGAATTCAATTCAGGATATTCATAAATTTCATAATCATTGAATTATAGTCACAACACGATTTCCTTTCTAACGGTTCCAGTGTGTAATTCTGTTGTGGCGCCACTGTTTGAAAATCATAAGCGCAGTTATTTTACTTCCTTCATTGGTCATGTCCATGTGTATCTTATCCATTCATTGTTTATTGTAGTCTGAAAAAAATATTTCTGTCGTGGTTATTTTCGAATTATTATTTTATAACCACAAGGATATAAACATATGTGAAATATTCTTTGGTCCAGAAAGCAAGATGACATCAGAATAAAATAGTATTAAAGTACGAGAGTCATGTTTGGATCCACAGAAACAAATCTGGAATTATATACATCCAGTTCTTTGTCAGTATTTCTTTATTTTTCTATTCATACACTACAGAACTGGTGAATCAGTTGTTCCGTAGACTTTCCTCCATAATATGAATTTCAGATATATTCATTCCTACTCGAGTTTTACGGACCATCAAACATTTCACATGGAGATTTCGTACTGGCATTTTCCGACATTCTTACTTTCCAGAAACTTTGAAAGGCAACCGCCACGATGTTTTCTTTCCTTGAATGCCGTCAAATGGAACTTTTCGGAGCTTTGGCCAGACGAGTGTTGTTTTAATAGTCCAGTGAAATTGAGAATGAATCACACTGAAAACATCTATTTATATAATCTATTTTCGAAATGTCTGACGATATCAAAGTGATATCTTAGCAAGCAGAAACTTTCATTCACATTGACGAATAGTCTGTCTGGAAGATGTGTTCGTATGAGTACCATTGAATAGGATTTTCAGTGTCACTTGTAGGATACCCGTCAAAATAGTCTGCCAACAAACTCTCCTTTTTTTTTTCTTCATTCAACAGAAAGAGTGATGATCCAATGAAACTATAAGAGGACAATGATTTAATTCAACAGAGAGGACTCGGGTCCAATCTTTTGGTTCATATCATGTAGTGAATACATCTCTGAGTAGATTCTTTCTTAGGATATATGATTCAATATTGGTCTGGTAAACTCAAAGATCGGTACTGGGACCTCTCCTTGTATCATTGCATTGCATATACTGATGACACAACTCCTATAACATCAGCGAACGCACTTTTTATTGACAAGTGTTCATTATGGATTTGTGAAAAGATGATTGTACAAACACAAGAACATGGTCCAGAAAAAATAATTTGGAACTGGAAGGAGCAAATACATAGCATTTCTTTATTCTCTTCAAAGTACGTTCTAGTTGAGGACAGCATATTGAAAATAGCATTCTAAAGGATTTTTATTGAGACTACCAGACGAATAGATATGACCTATATAAAAATTCTCAAGATATGAATTTGCAGTACCAACCATGCACATGAAATATTCGTATGCTCTTTTATTTGAGAAACACCTGGAAATATTCCCCATCCCTAATATCCTCCATTTCACGGAATGAAATGTAGCTGTATCTGAAAACTCCATCGAATGGTTTTTGGGGGACTATATAACCCTTCTTTTTTGTTTTGTCGGTTCAGTTTTCGATTGCATTTGGTGCTCTCTATATGAACACAATTTTAATCTGTTTTGATCAGTGAGAATTGGATCATTTTTATGATTTAAATGTTTTTTTTTGTTGAACTTCGTTCACACCTCATTTGTGTATTCGACAAAGTCTTCACTCAGTTAGTTGGTTTTCTCATAACAGCTTGGTAGGGAATCAAAACTATATGGATTACCAAAATTGATGAATAGTATTTTCCATACTGTGATCCTCATTTTCAAAATAGACTACATTTAATCCTACGACCACGCTATACTCGTGACCGTACGGTCCGGTCAACCGGATCGATACATCGATTAGAAAAACTATTCCTGTTCCACATCTACTTGTTGAGCTGAGGCCTTGTCCCCTTTACTGTCCGGTATCGGTCAACTGCACCCGCTCTCTTCCTCCTTCACGGGGGTGCATTCCCATTCACGCACACAAACACACACACATACACACGAGGGCGGACACGTGTTTTCCGGAGTTTGACCTTCGGGGGTCCGCGGTGGTTGTAAACAACGTCCTGAGCGTGTTTCCTCTATTGGCAATTGCAAAAATGTCGACGCCATCTGGTGGTGAAAATGTGAACTTACTTGGACAGTTATTTTTTGTTCACAATGTGTTCTCAGTAAAACGTGTTGAAATATATTTGTGAATTTTAATATGAATGAAGATGTTTTCATTGATTCTAATAATGACATTGACAATTGATGGAAGACTTGGATGGATGCTCTTTCGATGAAAAAATCACCAACTGTCAGGATTTTTGTATTTATACAATAGTGAATTAATTCAATAGTGTAGTGAATGTTTTGTAGAATGTGTTACGTTGAAATAAAGTTCCAAGTAGGCAAAATTTGCTTCATTTTAGCAAATAACATGAAATATTTCCAAAATTTGTTTCTACTAATTGGTGTTGTTTTCGAATAGGTGCACGTAGCACGTAAAATCACCTCAGAATAGTACTAAATCACAATGTTTATAAAACGATTACTATTCTCCACCATATTTATTCACATTCCGCAGCGCCCTCTATGGTAGTTGCGATCGCCAATAGGGGTGGATACGTCCAGTAGGTATGCACGACTGAGATTGCTGAGGAGTCAAATCAACAAGATATCATCGAGAATTCACATTTTTTCTTTTGAATGATAAGGGATTATTTGAAAACAATTGAATAATTTGAAAGCTCACTCTATCGAGAAGTATTTTGAATGAGCATGAGAATCTCAATGTTTTTGTATGCATCATCATTCTCAGAAAAACGTCGGAAAATTATTTATACGATTGCCATTTTATTGGCATATTTATTGAAGCAATTTTTTCCACAGAATCAGCAGATGAATTATTAATGTTCTTCTTGTTCAAACAAAATTGTGAAAAATCCAAACACATCGACCATTTCAAATCTATAAGAAAACAATAAGCATCAGTTGATTACAATCCGACATGATGGGTGCATCTAGACACCTGTGCTATCCGGACATTGCAATGTAAACAATCACGTATCATTTACATTGACGTAATATTAGACTCTGCACCGTTGCCTGATGAATCCTGTGAGTATCCACCTGTTGTCGTTCTATTCGAACAAGTTGGTCTATTTGCATACAGTAGGTACCTACAGACGAGCAAAATGAGATGCATACTCAACATTCCAATTCTTATGCAAACGCGTTCTGTATTTGCACCCGAAACTTTCAATAAGAATGCGTTGACCACGTGCCAACACGATTTTGGTCTTAGTATGTAGATTGCATTATAGCAACCCTTTATACATGGGTTGAATTAGAAGGTTGTAATTGGTACTTAGTCAATGTTTATTGATGAGAAAACTCAGCAGAGCAAAGCGTAGATCATTTCACTGGAAAAAAAGGCAAGCTGTTAAAGATAATCCACACTTAGTTAATAACGAAACTCTATTGTGAGTGAAAATCTAATGAAATGAAACCAAATACGATTTGAGACGAATTGTTCTTTCTCTGTCAACCTTACTATAAAAGTTTGTGTGCATGACGAATGAACGATGACAAAATAAAAAATTCACACATTGCTGATGAACTGTTTTCAAAACTAAGTTTCAAAAATTCAAGGAATAACTCTAGATATTGAAGTGACTACTTATCTGATATTGTGGAAATATAGGAGCAAAATCGAAGAGTGTTTTCATACTGTATAATAATTTACTGATATTCAACCAATAATATGCTAACTTGGAAATAAGTTGAATTGCATAGCATATTTTTGATCCACAGAGTATAAAAATGCTCTGCAGTCTACATTTTTGCTCGATCAATTTTCATAAGAAACTCATTCGATAGTTTGACGAATTCAAAAAAATATTTCATTGAGAACAAGAAATAGCATTATTGGAAGAATATTCTTCTTTCACTTTGTGCCAGATTCTCTTTCTGGGATTGACACTTTGATACGAAGATGCCTCAACTGTCATTAGAGTTTTCATATGGAACAAAATGGCGTTGTTTGAGATTGCAGTTTCAAATATCAAAACAATAATTTCGGAGCCTGTTTTCTGAACGGTAGTTATTTGGTCTCATGCTTATTTGTGAATCTAGAACCATTGATCAGATCGAATGAACTAAATATGCTCAGGTAGAATTAATATCACGACACTATTTCGCACTATCAAAATCGAACCCCTTTCTCCGATCAGAACCCTTAGACAGCTACCACCATAAAAGAGGTATTAAATTACCTGCCGCTATCTCATAACTACATATAACATTTCATACCACTATCAGTTTGCATCGGGCGAAGCTGGGCTGGATTTTGTTATAGTTCTTTCAGATACTGGATCGCGATCCTGAGAAAATGTCATTCGAATAAGTTTAAAATTAAGGGGGTCCTCATTGTTGGGAGATGTGTGACCGTTTCACGAAGTTACCGTTGCGTAATTGGGATTTTCTTAACGAATCTACCATGGAGGTAAATTGATCTAATTTTGCGCAACGGTGGCTGGCTTTTGGAAGGGTTGATCAAGGTAACCCTTCGGTATTTTTCATTGAAAATGTATGGTAGGTGATGTAGGTCCGTTTGGATTGAATGTTAATTTCGATTTTTTCACACACACATGGAAACAGAAGAGAACATTTAAACGATGAAACGATATAATCCTTCAATGCTTATACATGTATCGAATAATGTCTTCTCTCATTGGGATTTTTCTAGAAATAATTCATTGGAAGTGAATGGTTCTGACGTATTATCAGAAATAACTCCGATTTGATGATGAATAAATTTCAAAATAAATTCATATTCTCAAATCTCAAATCTTTTTTGACGGTCTTCCAGATCTCCTATTTTCATTCTGTCTCTGTATAATTTTTTGTTCTTCAGTTATTATTATTATCATTACTCTAGCTTTTGAATATTGTATGCTATTACTTTTATTCATAATTGAATAATCACTAATTGAATATTTTTTCATCATAAAAGACTTGAAATCCAAATCGTTCTCGAAACAATTAATCAGACGTACCCTTCAATATGAATGGGCTACTTTTCTACAGAATTGAAATATATTTTGTCATCAATCGAAATTTGCATTTAGTATTCTATCACTTATTCTAATGAATACCCTTGTGCTATAAAATTTACATACATGCACATCCATTTCCTATTCATGATAGGTGTAATCTTGAGAGAGAAACAAGAATTGTGCCCCAGGTCTTATGCCAACCACTGCATTTCAAATGTCGATGAACACGCGTTGAAACTATTATCATTATAATATTTGGAATCCATCAATTCTCATCCAGCATCCACATTTACATTCGTACAGAAAATGTATGCACACTTACTGACTTACCTGAAGTTATGGAGTTCATTTCTTTCACTGTATTATATGTAACAGATTAGGATTTTCATTCAATAGTTTTTATTCGAAATGAGGATTATCTTGAGCAATATCATTACATGAAATTTATAAATTATGAATTCTGTATACGAATGCAGATTTTATATTTTTATTCTCGATAAAAAAAAGTATAGTTCCCATTCATTGTCGTGAAGCGGATTCCTCTGATTTGAAACTCGAAAGTCAGACTTTGAGCAGAAACTCTTTCGGGTAGGTTCATGTAAGATCTGTCATACGTAAGTAATTGCCCTCTTTCTAGCAAAAACTCGATATATCGTTCATTCCAAGAGAATATCTACTCTACTAAATGCTCTAAATAGCTCACGAATCTCAAATGGATGAGATGAGCATAATTGAAAAGTAGTCGGCATAACTTTTTCTGAAGATGTCAACTTCATATTGAATAAACGGAGATTTAATGTGACGAAAATTACTGAGTTATTCAGTACAGATTCCTGGAATGATGTCTTGTCACCATCTCTGCAAAAGAACCTAGAAGGTTCAGTTTATCATCAGCACGTTCCAAACCAATATTCACCCTTTAAGTACATGTATGCAAAGTAAACTGAATCCTTCAATTGGCAGGTGAAGTAATACAGAAGGAACAAGCATCTCGGGAACTGTTATGCAAAACACCCAACTTACAATATCAATGACCACGCGCTAAAAAACGATTATTATTATAATGTTTGGTACACATTTACACACCAACCCTTACCCAGGACATTTTTTCTACGCGCCAGAATGCAAAACCTATGCTAATTCCACCCCATGGGGTATGCAAATTAATATTAACTAGGCACAGCATTTGAATATTCTCTGGACCAGCGAGACAATCCTTCTACTCCAAGAAGCAATGCTGGTGAATGTTCTCTTGGTCGCATCTAAGTGTGCTGTGGATGTAGTGTGCGTGATAGGCACGCGAATGTAGAAAAAATAGAGGAAGCAATTGATCCTGTACAATTGTAGTGCTCGGAGGTAATTTGAATAAGACTACTCATTGTTGTGATATCAGTAATTGTAGGCAGGGTTTGGAGTATCAATGAATAATCTGATGACGGTTTCTTCAGGTTTATGAGGAAGGAAATTCTGTTAGTAGGGAGGAATAGAAGGAATAGATCATCTACCCACAAGATTTATTATTTCATTTTAGATAAATGAATATATACAAAGGTGGTATGAGTTCTCGAAATGGAAAGCAATATAGTTCAACCTACCAACGTTGAATCGGGATTTTTTTGCATGAAATCTGAAGAGCATGAGTCAAAATGTTATTATTGAGTTGAAGATAATGAGTGGATTTCAGATAGTTTCGATATATCACAAGAAGAAGATCCAGAAACAGTTCTTCCAACAAAGTATAGCACGAATTGGCAACATAATTTGCAAAAGGAGAATCTGCCTAAAACTATTTAGTATTCAGTTTTGAATTTCGCCTTCTGAAGCATACTTCACAAATATCCTTGTATATACATTAATTACGATATTTAAATTGAAGTGAAGTTAACTTCATAATCCTATAAATTTCTGCTTCAATACATATGAAACGTTGGAGTCCATGTTAACAGAAAGGGCCAAACAACAAATCAGTGCAATTATAAATTATCACAATAATTCAACGAATTCAGTGCCCAGGAAGGTTGATTTCAACGTCGTCACACTGAAGAGGGTTCGTTATTTCTTCGATATCAGTTTCATCTGATGTTTTACAATTCAGTGTATCAGAATTTTCCATCCTATACGTTAATGGAACTAACCTATTCAATCTGCATTTTTAAATGAACTGCTACAGTGAATCTGAAAGCACGCTGTTTGTCTGCAAAAAGGATTATGAAGGATTTTTTTGATCGAAAGTGGTTTATAAATAGGGGGAGCTACCCTCGTCTATTAGGTTTTAACATTTGAGGAATACATAAAAGGGTGGCTTCCGTTCCATTCCAAATAATGGGTTTATATTACAGCTATGCTTCTTTGGAAACTGGATGCTATCACTGATGTACAGTTTTTATCCTAAAAATTCGCTTGAATTGTTCACAATATCTATCGAATTGAATAGAAATTGAAATCTTTTGGACCATACTGAATGTCAAAGACAATTACGGGAAGATATACAATGAGTTGAAAATGTCTGAAATCATCTGGAGAACAATTGAGCGAATTCAAAGTTGAAATTCATCCTCGATAACGTGACAAACTGTATATTGGGAAAGGGTTTATCATGTATCCATCCTGAGGAAACATTGAAATGCAGTTTTCCTAGAATATTCATTTTGACACATGTCAACATCATTTCGTCAACCATTACATAATTGTCAACTGTCAAACGACAGTGAACGTCGGATGGACAATCTGGTTCGAAAACGTTTAGGAAAAGGTGAGATTGTTGTTTCATGGACAAAATGTTAAGCGAGCCATAGCAATTTTACCAAGTGTTATACCTACTTCTATTTTCTAGGCTATCTATTTCTTGAATCTCAACAAATATTTAATATATGTGGAGACGACTTTGTATGTTTTTTTTTTCAATAAACTTGGTCTTCCACTTCGAGCATGGACTACTACTTTCGTAAAAATTATTATCTTGATCCTAGCTTGATTTTGATGGGAATGGAGTGTAATTGGGTACTATGAGTTTTGGTACATTGCTGGGGGAAAATCATATTATTCAGAAGCTTTGTTGCGGTGGGCGTCATACAAACCCCTTAACGACATTAGTTTCACAAGGCATTCGATCGCGTCACCCCCTGTCGAACAGAAACCGATTAAAACAACCCCTTCGGCGAAAGGAAAATTCGATACGTTGTCATTTCGATTTGCAAAATGTGTTTTTTTACTGCGGCCCTGATGTTTTGCCGATAAGAAGACCTTCCAGCTTTATTCGACGTCCACGGATTATTTGGCCGCTGTGGGGCAAGTTATAAGGCCCTTTTTTCTAATGACAGAATCATAGGGTGGGGCGCATGAAGTCGGTGAACTGCAGTGTCGAAATTATTGTGAGATGGCCCTGCTGGAGCCGTAATTCATTTATTATGTAGCCAGATTGCATTGTGAGTGCTTTTCGTTAATGATTTTCACGGTTGCCTCATTTCAATTTTTATTGTTGGTTATTTTGTGGGATCTGAACGTCAGTTCATATGTCGAAGGCAAGGATAAATAAAGTTCTTTGTTCGATTCAGTTTCAGTTAAAACTTTTTTTATGATGTTGGAATTCGTAATATTCACCAATCATCTGAAACGGGGAAGTAGGATAATATTTTAATCTTCATGGATCAGCTTGATTCAATAAAATATCAAAATTAGACATATTCAAACTATCCATCAATCTCCCTGATGAAAATACAAACTATTCTGCAATTGTTGTTAATTTTCAAGAATTGCGAAATATTCAAATATTTTTCAGAGTGTATTTTCTATGGACAAGTCATTACCTTGAATTCGTTGAGGTCGAAAATTAGAAACATTGGATAGAGATAAAAAATGAAATGAAAAAACTCCTGTCAGAATATAAAAATTGAACCATTTTCGAGATATTTGAATTTTTGTAGTCACATGATGTCAACAGATCAATTCTCGTGATTCATCGGTAACGATATCTTAGAAGGCCACAGCAATTTTGTTCTAAATTTTGACATTTATGTCAACAACATTGTTGCAGTTGATTTCTCCGTGTGGTTTTTCTCCTCAGTTATATCACGATTTTCAACCGAGATTTCAAGGAATGGCAGGAGATTGTAAGGATATATCTTTCTGAGTATGCATTTTGGACCATAAGTTTATTCATCATCAAATTATACTTTTTCAATCAGAAACCTCAGAAAAACAACTCGACACAAATTTTCAACTCACCCTGTGTTAGAAATGTATTGATATGTCAATAGTAATGAGTAGTAATGAGTAATAATTTTCCATGGTTCCTTCAAGGTTGTTTTTAGACATAATCCATTTCCACGAATTTGAATTTCATCAGTTTTATTGAATATCTGTAATCTATCCAGCTGATAGTCAAACAATGTCCGTTCCTCCGTTTATATTTATTAATAAAACCGAATTCTCGGCTGACTGAACTGGTAAAACGTTGTGGCCAACGTAAATCATCAAAAATACCAACTCGCTGCCTCGCCTAAAAAGAAGAACCGTCTAAAAAGCCAGTGAGTCTTCGACGATAATCCTTTCATCTTTGTTTCGAGCCCGTTCGACGTCAGAGAGAAACACATTTTTTATATACCTGGTCTTTGTCATTATACCAGTTTTGTATTACACCCACACCGATCTCGGCTTACCTTAGTTAAACACCTGGCTAATTTGTGACTGAGTAATTCGGAGTTATTTACCGTTCTATGCGTTCCGAGGAATTAACAGACTCTTTTGTTGCTGAGAAATTTTCTCGTTGAGGGTCCTGCGGAGGTCTTTAGCGACACTTTTGTTTCCTCCAGGCCATGTGATACGCCTACTTTGGTTCTTCGAAGAGATTGAATTCCACTCAGAAGTGTTTGTCTGGTTGTCTTCTTCACAATTCTTATTGATGTTCACAAACGATACCGATAAATGAGCTAATAATAAATCCTATGTATTATTTGGAAAATAATTCTCCTTTCAAACAAGACGAGGACAAATCGAATTTCCCGCATGCATCATTAAAGCGATCTATATACAGAGTGTTATTTACTATATGCAGTACACATGCAGTACGTACCAAATTTGCTTCTCTATACAGAAACCTCGCCTCCTCAAAGAGAGGAAATTTCAGAGGAATGGCTTCAGATTCACGATTTTACAATAAACAACTAAGTTTTACCCAGTGGATCTGATACGATTGATTGGAAGCTGTCAAAGTAGAGAATATGTGACACACAGTATGTTCATATACAGTTTGAATTCAAGATATTTCAGTCTTTTTGTCATTGTTTCTGCACGAACACACTGTACATCGAGAATAATCCATCAAATTTTTTCACTCGAATTGATTCACAACGGAATTTGAAATAGAGGGATAGAGAAACAGAACCAATAGAATCGAGGACAATAAGAAAATAACAAAAGCTAATCACATAATACATAATGGTAAATCGATAGTAATTAATATTCATTATTCACATCGAATCACACTTGGTATTTGTCTGGAACGTTTCTGCGATATAAATTCGTTTATTACAAAACGTGAACCACTCGTAGTGTTATTAATGGTAATATTTCGATATGAAGTGATGAGAATTTGTTGTTTGCCGTATTTCTCCATCAAAATACATGGATTCGAATCTTTCCAATCATGATCATTTGTCTGAATTCCAGTAATCTTGGTAATTCTTTTCATGCAGTTCACTGTTTCTGTTTATCCATGACTGTCTTCACTTCTCTGGCATTTCATATTTTATGATAGTATTGTCTCATAGTTACAACGTAGTAATTGATTGAATAAATTACGAATCGTTCAATTCTAAACAAATTATCATTGTGCTAATTGGCATGAGGTTTATTTAGTAGAATAATTATCATAATTATATTGTTTCCTTCTTCGTTAAATCAATGTCTTGATTATATTATCCTAGAAAATGCAGTATCTCAACCATAACGATGTCTCTCAACTGTAAGCAATCAAAATTTTATGGTTTATTTATCGGTATCGAAGAATTTGTTCAACAATGAACAGAAGGATTATTTCCGTTGTTTTGGGTTCAAGTTACATAAAAATGTTTTTTTTATTCTTTAAGATTTTCGAGATATTCTCATTCATTAGGTTTGAAATAAAATTCCATTTTGTCAAGAAATCAATAACACCTGGATATATCTCAAATATCTAGGAAACAATTTCATCACCATTAGAGGAATACCAATGACAACTTCAATATTTTTTTCAAACGTTAATTATGACAATTCTAAAAACTGTATACTTCCCCACTAAAATTTCTACACACTGCATATCGTTGTGTCGTCATAAATGGGGCATAATCTATCAACCTTTATTTATTGTTGTTAACACACCTTGAAGATTTGATACCATTTGACTATTTGATGTATCTTCGACAAACATCCACGATGATTCATCATTGAAAATGATTTTTTTTTGTCGAATTAAGACCAATGACAGGTCCGTTTTGACCGATAAACCATTGCAGTGCATTCGTAATCAATGAATTGGTATGGAAATATTTCTTTCCAAATATTTGTCAATTGAATAACCATAACTAGATTCCACAACTCCCAATGTTTCTCAATTGAATAACATGTATGATATACCAATCTGAGTCTATGTTGAAAAATGTGATAAATTCCGAGTGCGAGCGTTGATTTGCGGCAGTTGATTTATCAATGCCATACTTCATCGATAAAAGGAACGAATTCATCGAAAATTATATCACCTTCCGCTCATTGTTATCGCCATCATTATCTCAGAATAAACACTCGGGTCTCTAAGACACATTAAAGCCGATTGTCTGTTCCTAAACCAATATTTGGTTGGAGTATATCTTTGCAGGCGTGAGACATTGACAGCTGCAATGTATTTATGACATTCAAATAAATATAGAATTAATAATGACGAGCTCAGTAATATTATATCTCGAGACGTTATTGAGTAAACTATAAGAAATAACCGTTAAAAGTGATAACTGAATAAACACAAACCTTATTAAAAGGCAATACCAATTATCTCCGATTTCCTTGACGTGTTTGTATTGAAAATATTTCCTTTCTCGGTATCATTTGATTATTTTACAACATGTTTTTTCTTATATTTCTGTCCAATCTTTCCCAAAAATAAGGAGGGTCACTGAAAAAGCTTTTATCCTTCATCAGACTGAATAGCTTCAACTTTTTCCACTGCAATTTTTCCAACTCGTACCTATTTTAAGTACTCTTCGCCAAATTGATCCACACCGGACATGACATATCCTCTTCTCGCTATCATAAAATTATTAATACCTCTATAAAATTTAATTCAGTTTTTTTTTTGTTTCAGGAGGTGAGTGAGCTGAATGATTTGAGGTTGTCACCAGTGATTACTAGGTAGGCAAATAGCTTTATAATTGCAGCAGCTCTGTAAAATGTCCCATATAATTACACATAATAATTATAAATAATAATTACACTGCCGCAACACCGGATAAACATTCATAAAGAAGTCCCATCGAAACAGCAACGAGTTATTATAATAATCATTAAAAAATTCAATTTCATTCCAGTTGGCTTATATTCTGAATCACTGCTTTGACTGACTTGATATGCAATCTATAGGAATGTATGTCAGCTGCTAATTCTATTAAACCATAAAAAAATACTTATGCACAGGATGTTTCTGCAGCTCTTACCAGTATCCTGTTTTTTTTTCAACTTTTCGATTAAGAAGTTAGGAAACGTTGGAAATGGTTTCAGTCATCTTTCAATCTGTCTCTTGGTTTAGATCTTGTCTACCATAACCGATTATTTTCATAGACATGTGATGTAGTCATTTACATTGCTCATTAGACAAAATATCTGTTGTAATTTACTTAACAGGGTGTTACCAACTCCAGTGCTAAAGTCAGCATGCATTTTGAATTCAAATGAAAAAAAACATGAGTTCTCAATATTCAAGCCGATGCTGTTTGATATCACAAAATAATTGAGAAATTGCTAATTAGAATTCCAATTTTGAATACCCTGTATCTCGTAAATCGCCGTATTTTGGTATATAGTTCAGAGTTCAGAGATTTCTCATCCTTAATGAATCACCCTGTATAGTATGATGCCTCATGGACATACAGTCCATATTTTCGTGACTAAAACTAATAAAATTATCACTTGTAGGATATGAATATGACAACTGTACTATTCAAAGAAACCAGTGGTTTTTCTTTCGTTCGGTTGGAATAATTTATAGCTGCATTTTTCGACATTTCATCGAGACATCTATTTTCGGCGAACGGTCATGCCTTTCGCGACGAAATGGCATGAAAATTGACGTGTTCATTGCGCCAAAGTTCGAGGTTGTGTCTTTTCGTGTAACTTGAAACGGCGCTAGTGCTAATTAAGGGTGGGCTAGGGCTACAATGAGGGTAGTTTTAATTGCTGGTCGATCGTCTGTGCAGCAGCTTTATGTATGAAAAACACGAGAGACTCCACTATCGATTCAGTCGCCGACGAAAGCAGAGACGTGCCTTTGGAGGGGACGAAAGGATAGCAAAACTTGAAGACATTTTAAGAAGGATGTTGGAATTTCACCAGAGGTGTGAAGCTATTTATTTCACACTTATTCACTGTACATGAATTTTACCTTTCCAAGATTTTTGTAGTTATATTACTAACAGAAAATGTATCTGTGAAGCTAGCAGATCAATGACGAATCTGATCCATCATTATATTATCAATTCAATGTTTTGCCAAATCAATATTCGCTGTTGTTTTCTTGTTTTGCTGTAATGACGCCACTGTGAGAAGGAAAAAACCCTAGGTGTGCTTGTTTGGCACATGCACGGAATCTTAGCGAGTGGCAATTAAACCTACATGATGTTAATGTTTCGTCTACCCTAAAAGAACCAGGTTGGCACACTTGGCCGCCTGCTGTACCTGACTCTAAATCATTTCTGGAATGGTTTGAGAATCATTCTTGACCTTTATGATCGAATTCACGACAGAAATAAATAATCATAGACCAGCAAGTCTGGGAGTGATCTAAAATTGATAAAATGTGGAGACTCTAGAAAGGGTGATGATACGAGAACTGTACAGATCTGAGAATTGCAAAATATATTTAATTTTCGAGCAATCAATTGAAATGTGAGTGTCAATCTCGCACTCTATGAACAAACTTTGGCAAGGCCAATAACCTCACAAGTGATTCGTTGGTCCAGAATACTCGCATTGTCATCCATTCTGTTGAACTCCAAGTGCATTAATTGCCATTTTGATTATTTCAGTTAAAATTGTGATATTGAGATTGGTGGGAAATTCGTTTTTATCAATAATTAGAATGGGAAATCTCCTTTATTTGAAGACTATAGTCCTGATCGAGACTATTTCTCCAGACCACAAACAAAAACCACATTGAGAAGCACAACACTTGATAAATAAATTGACGTCAAATTTGCTGCTTCTTGTACAACTTTTTTTAAGGGCACCAACAAAATTGTTATACAGTTGATAAAAACGAATCATGGAAAAAAATGATATTGACTTCATAGAGAAATCATAGATTATGTTGAATTCTGTATATTTCCTGTTATCAAATGTAGAAATGTCAATGATTTTTCGGACAGCCATTGGTGGAAAAGTCTCGCTTCAAATTTGTATTCGATCGACCACTGGCGAGCTGTAGAAAGTGAATGCCGCCCGCCTGACAATTTGCTGCATTGCCTCACCATCAGCGTCTGTTTACACCGACAATTCGAACACTTCCTTGCTTCATCACCTCGTGATCGGATATCTCGAATACTAAAGGAGAGTTTATACCGCGAGTGAAATGAAATAATCAACAACATAAACTAAGAAAGTTAGTCATGCACATATTAGTGATGTTTATACAAGGAATGAGAAAAATAAATATAATCAGAATAGGATATCATCAATAGGAAAGAATCATTTTTTATATTTTTTTTTCATTTATTATCACTTTACCCAACAGGAAAACCCAATTCTAGGGTAAATGCATAATACAATATAGAAAAAAAATATAGAAAAAAAAAAACAGAAAAACGAAGAAATCAAACCTGCATGAACTGACAATTGAACTGACACAATAATCAATCATGATCCCACAAAGGAGATAAGGACTTAAAAAATCAATGTATTCATAAGTACAGCAATTTGTAACAATTGATCAAAAATTAAATATCAAATAGAGGAAAGCAGAAACAATGCTAAGCAATCTTTGAAATGATATCCGACATGCTGCTATTGAAGATATCACAGTGAAAAGAGATGAGCCACATCTGAGACTTGACCTGACCTGAGACCTGGAGATCCTGTATATCTTTCGACCAAAATATTACCTCAAAGATTCTGGCAATGTTATTGAACATCAAATCGACATGTCTATGTTCTCAAACTGACAATTTTTTAATAAGCTGTAATACGTGAATAGTCTTTAGATTCAGCTGTCCTGAAACTCATGACTAATAAAAAAAATGCGCATGTTTAGACCTAACCTAACCTAGTAGGTTTGTTCTGATATGAATAGAGCATCTGCACCTGACGTCAAAGCGAAATCATATCATCGAATGTCAAAAGTTTGGATGGTAAACAATAACTGGAAACAATAGCTCAAAAATTCAAAAAACTAGTCAAATACAATACAAATAATCGCTTCGAATTTCCAATGAACACAATACAAATTCATACTGAAATGTATTGGGTTGTTTAGACTCGAGACCAGAAAAACACGCACACTAGATGCTCTATTTTGAAACGATTCTAAGCTGAGATTCTGAATGATGAAGATAAAGTGAAGTACTGAACAGATTGTGTTGTCGTTAGAACTGGATGCTAGTCAATGATCTCATCGAACTTTTGCGAGAGTTTTCAACCATTACTAAAACACATGAAGAGTTGTTTGGGTCCTAGTTTGAATCTGCTAGAATGCATACGTCACGATTCGTAATATTTGAAATAATAACAGCCATGTAGATTCCCAGACTGACAAGTTGTAGCATCAAACCTGTTACACTTCCATGTGTAGATATATGGACAAAGCTGCAGATGGGATCATTGCTTCTCCTTTCATCCATATGCTTAATCACTTTGAACTTCTTTCGAAGATAAATAATTCGTGTTTCACCGCCAGATGCGCTATTATTTTTCGTTCAAAGTCAGGCAACGAATTTTAGCAGTCGCACGTGAACTTTTTGTCGCCGTCGAAATGTTCTGCTCCGACTTTTTTTTTGAGCTAGCGAACTACTTTGCTGGTATTAAATACTCTGCAGCGAATCATTAGCCATCACGAACTGTAATTAAACTGTCTTATCTGTTTGAAATGAACAATTGATTGTTATAATTACTGTGGGTAATTACGGAGCGGAGCTGAAAAGCAATTAAATGCAGTCTTATCAAATAATCTGGTGTACAATTTGACAATTACTGTATCAAAGAAGTATTGTTTCATGGTAACAGCTATCAAAATTTGTACCTACCCATGGATAGAGAATGAAATTTAATTCAACAGCTTATGCAAATAATAATTGAATATCTTCCAAAAGAAATCTGTTTGTACTACTGGTTTCCTATCGACGTCGTGTAGATTGAAAAACCATTAATTCCTGCATTCGTGACCGAAATCGGGCGCAAGCGTGGTCTTCCTGCTTGTTCGCAGGGTTAAAAAACGCTAATCAATATCTAATGATCGCTACATGGTGGTATACATAATGAGATGTGACGTCACTCCAATTTAGCATTACTACACGAAGAAAAAGAATAACAGGAATCAGTTTTTCAAAATGTTCCTTTACTGAACTCTTCTTCTCGCATATTATCAAAAACTACCATTTTATATGGTTTTTCAAAGTCACTTTACGCTTGAAAAAAGTCTGAAATCCTATTTATTCTAGAAGTACAATAATAATTTGTGAATAATTACTATAATTGAAATAAACGTAAGTCCCAACACAAAATATTCACAAAATTCATCAATTTTTAGAGCGCATTGCCATTGCAATTCTCATGAGACACTCTGTATATCTTCCTTTGTAATAATGATCCCAATATTATAGCAGAATTGAGAAATCACATTTTAATGCCCATAACATACCATCATTGTCTCGACTGTACTCGTTGAACTCTTTTTCAGTTTCATAAACAATGTAATTTGATGAGAGGAGGAAAAGTGTAATTATGTCGAACGGCAAAATCGACCGTATTTAATATTAAATTATAATTAAATTCGAGTAATTACATGTAGAACATCAACGAAAAAAGTTTCTGATCATTGGAGCATGCAACACTGTTGATTTATTTAATTGTGTTGTGAAAAACATTCAGGACATGAGAATGACATTTGAATTATGTGGCTAGCACGAAAGCTCGACACAGTTTCGTTGGTAATTGTAACTTTTTTTCACATAGAGAACGGGATTCCGCATGCTTGTACTCTTTGTCAATATTTCGTTGAAATTTATTCTATGGATAAAATAATAACAGCTAGGTCAGAATTCTTCTCAGCGTGTTTGCAAACGTTACATTGAAGGACAATCTAACATTGTGGCTTTGTTTCAATATTGAAGATCATGTTGATGAGTCTCTACTATTTGTGATGCAATAATTCCACTTTGATGTCAGCAGGATTATTTCTGATGAAGTATCCACCCTAAATTTTCTCCTTTGACTCCATTTTCTGGAACAGATTGCACCGTATGCTCACTTCACTGAATTAAAGGTTTTGAAAAGAGTGAGGAATGTGAAAGAATCAATGCAATTCCATCATTTTCATTCTCAAAATCCAACTATGCTCCACACAATTCTCATATGATTTCCACTCCAAGGTAGCTTAGACATCAGCATTGCATCCACTCTCAATTAAAACACGTAACGAGTAAGCTCATCACATTTGCATTTCGCTCCAGCCATTCCGAAACACCTACCTCACCTGATATGATCCTAGCTATCACCAACACCCAGTACATAATCGCAGTGCGGTGGTGTTTCTTAGCTATTCATCTAATTACAGAGCGTTCTCGGTTCGGTCTGCACGAAAAATGCCCCCGAGTGATGCGAAAGACACTAATTAAACGATTATTCCGTTTAATTATGTACCACGAAATGCCGATGTAATGGCCACGTGGGAGTGAAGGCGTACCATGGGGAAACATGGGGGTAAGGGGAAAGGGGGTGGTGGTCGGTCGTTTAGAATGATAAATTCGGACAGAGATCGAAGACATGGAAGTTGTTCCTGCAGGTCTGGAGTACTGCTGATGAGTAGTTTTGATGAGTTTCGGAATGTTTGTGGTCATTCGATCAAACGATCAACCAATCGGAATACTGGGTGGTCTAGAAAACCCCAACCCCATTTCACTAGCAAAATGAGCTACCCTTCTGACACTCTGGAGGTACAAATCAGAACTCTTGAGGTGCGTTTTCTGTATTGCTGCCTCTGCTCGACACTCTGTGAGGATGTGGGCAGCGATGCCTCCTCATCTGAGCACTATATACATTCTGCGCTTCCAATAATATTCGAAATATTAACATAGTTGTTCAAAAGGTAGTAGACTAGGAAAAGCCCTACCATGATCTGATATTTATTTGCTTCTCTCAGTGAAGGGAACATCAAAATGAAGTTTTAATTGTCTCACACCAAGTCAAATGAAGAAAATCTAAGATAAAACTAGAATTCAAGTGGACAGATTTGGGCAGTATTGATTCATTTGACCTCATTTTTTATATCAGGACTATTCAATATTTCCAGTAGAATCAAGATGATATGATGAAGAATTTATATAAATCAGGTCCTCATTTGATTTGATATTGATAAGAATTTCATTGCAGAAAGTTACTGCCATTCAGCTGAATCAATAAATGAAACTACCAACATTGGAGGGAAGATCCAGTGGATTTCTTCATGATTTTTACTCGCCATAAATTTCTTTCCAAGGCTGTACTATATACAGTGTGGAACAGCCAAATGAAATAGATTCGATAACGAATGAATGAGAGCGTCGATTTGTATTTTTAGATGCGCATTAAAAAAATACAATAATTATATAGGGTATGTCATGTGACAGTGGCCTATACCAACTTTAAACACAACCCCCTGTATATTATAAGTTGTTTTTGGATTCTTCAGAAGATCTCTTCCACTGTTTCGGTTCGTTTATACTGATATGAAATGAGGAAATATGAAAACAGTTTTGTTTATTTTCGTATAAAATTCATAATATTTGGAACATCTCTTGCATTGGAATTAATGTTTTTTAATTTTTTTACATTATTTGTGGAATGAAATAATTTTCTTTTTTTATGTTATAATGTTGTAATACATCTGAAACCACTTAATATTTACGAAACAGTTGAAGATAGGTAAGGGACATTGTACATGAATGTCTAGAATTTTCTGAAGAATCCAAAAAAAGAACGCTCTCATTTATTCGTTATCGAATTCATTCCATTTGGCTGTTCCTTACTGTATAATAATCGAAAGAAGTTCGAGCTATTCAGATATATACTGAATAATCCTCTCAATATATACTCGGATTAATGTTCTCGTAAGTGTTCCATACTCTTAGCTTCAGAAAGGCATCCTAATATTCATTTGCTTCGAATCGGCGTAGGCACAATTGATTAAAAGGAGAACAAAGAGTGTTCCGCAAAATACCCCCGAGTCCTGATAACGTTTAGGGTTGACCGTTCCTTTGGTCCTTACAAGGATCAATTCTAACGCTTAACCACACTGAAACTGAGCCTTTTAATTCGAATTTGAGCGGAAAACCGCATTCAAAGCACATTTTCCGGCTAAATTGCTATCCTTGATTTCTTTCTATTAGGTGATTTCAACAGATTTCACTTGGTCTAACAATACTCAACCAGTGCTGATTGATGCGATTATTTTTTCAGCAGATATTCAACAAACTCGTATCAAATCTGTATGGGTATTATCTATTATTGTAACCAGTGATTTTTCAACATACAAATTGAATATTCCCAAAGAATAACCGTTTTTTTTTTGGTTGATTGATACTTTCTAAATGAATTATCATTCACTTTACCCTATGAAAAGTACTCATTTAGAGTTTTTCTTCCAAATACAATTTCGATTATATTTACTTGAAAATTCGTACTTAGAAATTCCACTCTGAATATACTTCAAGTCAACAAAGTTCGATACTTTGTCATTTGATTAAAAGACTCATCCTGTATGAACTTGCAGATGACCAACAAGAATTTAATTCAATTCGGAAGCCTTCTAACTAAATACTTCGAACTAATTGGATTCTGTTAATTTCTATTGAAAATCAATCAATCTCTACTTAATTAGATGAAACACCAGAGCTAGCACATAACACAACACATGCGTTCTAATCCATTGTAAACCTTGTTGAATTCTTGGCATCATTGAAAGGTTTCAGTGTCAAATTGCTTTAATGATGACGAAAATATCAATCCAATAATATACTGCCAAGCACACACATATTAATTAAAGAGATACGAGGTGTCTCATTCAGCATGAGATAATGTGAAGTAGAGACTAAATATAAATAAGAAATTCTCGAAATTTTGAAGTATTATTATAAACGAATTTGAGAGTTTAGTGATTCTCGAAGCGTTTTTCGTTCGAATAGGAATAATGATGAATAGTAATGATGTTGTTGAAGAATGTTTTTCGCAGCTTACTATACCGCTCAACAATTCAAGTAATTAAAAATATCGATCAAACAAATTTCTGTACCATGTGGTTACGATTTTATGGGGAGAAAGAATGATGAACTATAACTTATTAATGAGTTTCTATTATTCTTTTGATGTCAATGATGTCCAGCAGGGAGTTGTAATTACGCGAAACAATTAGGAAACGGGAATACGTAATTGTGTTCATACAATAGAAGGTTTCAATTAAAGACTGACAATGATATCAACAGACAATTATTATTGTTGAAGAAACAAAGTAAGGTAGTAATTATTTTCGCTTTTGAATCTTTCATGAATTCAGCGTAATGTTCAGAAATTATTATAGACACTGTTCAAGACATGAAGTACAAAATCGATATTCCTCACTCATTCGTGAAAAATGTTAGCTCTTTGTTTCAATTGCACCTTTTTTGATAATGTTACTCATTACAGATAAATGTTGATCGTCGATTAAGAAAAGACGAGCAATCAACAAACAAGCGAATACTCTGAAATCGAAATCAAACCGTTTTTTAAAGAAATCTTGGAATATTTTTTCAGAGTATATCTTCACAAATTGAATAAAGAACACAAATGAAAAATGATAAGTTTCCTAATGACCTAGTACACATGGTTTCTGTCATTCTTGTCAGTTTTCATTGTAATATATTTCAGCATTACTCATGTAAAAATAATTCCACTATATTCGAAAATGTTCCTTCAAATTCACCTTCAGGATGAATAATCGAGGAACTCCAGCTCTTCTACTCAATTTCAAGAGCTTATTCTTCACTCATAATAGTCATGTACATAGTTTGTAATGCTTCATATTGATCTATGAGATGATAAGGAATGCAAATTACCAATGTTATAATTATTTGCTGAAATATTCATAGGCAGCAGGGTGAATACGAGTAATTACTCTACATACCATTACAATATGTCGACAATTCTCGTTCATATTTGAATAATGATGTAATTACTATAGGGCAAGTGATCGATAGTGGTATAGTTTCAGAGTAGTAGGATCTTAACTGAGGAAATTTTCATTCTGAAAATGTGTCGGTAGATATCAAACATTTGGTTCTTAGTTTGCTAAAGAGCTTGAGGTTGAAAATCCTGAAGGAATTTAAACTTGCGAGAAGAACCAGTTGTAGGCCACCCTGTATGTAACGAACGATAGACCACGTATAGAAGAGCTATAGCCTTAATGACACTCACCTTGATTGCCATATTTTAGAATGGCGTACCGAATAATAACAATAAATCATTAGATCTAACGGTATCTTGACGAACAGAAATATATACTAATTATGTTTTAATGTTCGGTACTTCAATGACGGACAGTCGCAAAAAAATCTCATAATTGCCATTAGAAACAATAACGGTTCGGAATAATAAATTCCCGTGAATAGTGATTAGGTAAGTAATGCCGTTTACAAAGCAAACATCTTCATTAATTTAATTATAATCTACTATAGTAATTACCTTGAAGGGGGATTTAATTACCACAAAAAACGCAGTAAGCATGACTGCAATTCAAGCAAGCTGAGGAATTATTTATTATTTCTTTCTAACAAACACATTTCCTTCAACTATTTTTGAAATTTGGTGATTATGTTTCCTTGTAATGAATATCTCACATCTGAATAAATGGATGAATTTTCTCGAATAAAATGCCAGGTATCCAAGAGTTAGTTAATTATTTTCTTGTGACTCCATTTTCCAAAATATCCAGCTCAAGCATACAGGAATATATTTCAACCCTTTTTTCCCTTCTTTATTGTGCACCACTGAAGAAAAACAAGAAAAAAACAAAATTAGCTTTTTTTTTTAATTTTGATTTTACCCTTTGTCATCAGTATTTTCTGATTACGCGCCACTGGTAATGTGAGGGAGAGATGCATTTTATATCCCTCGACATGCACTTTGCACATTCTCATTTCGTATATCATCTAGGTTCAAAAAAACTTTAATGGAGTCTATTAGCGATATGTCTCAAATTTCCCCTTCTATATGAGGCTATAGCAGCTTAACTATGAAATATTAGAAAATGGAGGGTATCGATAAAAACTGAGACATCTACTGAGTGGCTTACACCAGGTGTCGTTGTTTCAAGACAGCCAATAAAGAATGGTTATCGTCAAATCAAACCTGTGTCAGTATTTCGTTTTGGAAATACAATTCATGAATATCTGTCGCTGAAATGATTACATATAATCAATTTTGACTGAATTCACACAAAATATTGAAAGTTTGGAAGCATATATTTTCAATGAAACAAGTGTAATCCAAATGACAACATTCTTTTTAAAATTTTGCTATACAAAAGTTGTTCTTATTAACGAATATATTTGAAACTTTCGAGAAAATCAGTTACATCACCTTCATTTCTGTGCTGGTGTAATCTGTAATAGTTATTTGAAACTCTGTTTGTTGTTGTAGAACCAACACGTGTACTTCTATCAATCAATGAAATATCATTAAAGAATTACGTCGATATAAAATCTGTATCTTGGTCAAATGAAATTTCAGCATGTTTTGCAATTCCATTCTACGAAGTCTACATACGAATAAACGTTATCTATGATAATAACACGGTTTCAAATATACCGTACCGAATATCCAATGTCATTTTGATATAAAATTAAGTGTCATTAAACCGAGTTGATAGCCGAAAACAATAAATATTCATCGACCGAAGAGGTCTTAGATAATAAATGGTTTAATTAGCAGAACACGTATCGACATACACTCTGTATGATAAGCAGCCAACTGCAAAACGTGATTAATAATTAATTTATTGATAAATGAGCTGAATTACTAATAGCTATCTGCAAGTCAGCAACTTCATGAATATGAACTTTTGAATTGATGGATAAGGTTACATGAGCGTTATTATTTCCCACCGAGTTTCATATTGTTCGCACGAAACTTTTTTATTTATTCAGTGCTCATGCTGAACAACCAGGCGAACATCAAAAATGTAAATAAGCTCGAGTTTTCCAAGAATGCTTGATGCTCGATTCATATTTAAGGAACACGAAAAAACCCATTTGTTAATCAAACTGAGTAACGAGAAACAAAATATTATTAGATACATTCATACATTCCTAAAACTACATTTCAATTTGGAAATTGGAACTAAAAAAATTTCAAATGAAATGGATGGAGATGAATGAATAAAGAGTAAATTTATTGATCAAACTATTTTTTTTTCAACCTTGCATTTTTCACCCACCCTGTATAATTATTAATATGGCGCTGGCTTAGTTGAAAACTGCATTTCTATCGTTTCAACAAACTGTTTTGAATATATTCGATTGAAAAAAACAATTATTAACTATAACTCACACCGAGTAGGTCATTTATCACATCCTATCTGTCATCTGTCCAATTTATAACAGCTATAATCTCTAACCCTGTAGATGGGGAAGAAACGGAACACCCCGCTAACCAGATAAAAAATCATCTTCCTAATATATTCAACGCCTTTTATTGTTTCGAAAAAAGACAGCTCAACCCTTTCATCAAATCACGAAGCCAAATAAACCCGAGATAATACGTAATGAAGACATCTTTCCTCCCCACAGAAAAGAAGTCAATCTCGCTCGACAATTAAACACCGACGATCCACCCCTTCCGATTAATCAGCCGGTTTAAAATCTTAAGAAAACACCCCCGAGCACGAAAAAAGCGCGAGAACAGCCTCGATCTTTCATCAACACCCCTTTTCGTAATAAACGTCAATTAGAAGTTTTAAGTAATTATATATTTGGCGGCGCCGGAGCGTCAGTTTGCATAATGGACCAACCGAAAGGGGTAATTAAGGGGATGCTAGCTATTAATTAACAACGACCTGTTGCTGCTGTCGGATGCCTTCGGATTTGTTTTAAAATATGTCATCGGGGGGACTTTTGTTGGGGATTGTGGCGGACCCATCAACCACATGTTGATTCTGGAAATTTAACTCTCCAACTCCAGAGAAATTGTGAATTATAGATCGAACATAACCAGTACGAGCTGACTCAGCTTTCTGATATATCCATGTCTGGAAAATTCATCAAAACATGTATGTATTATTGTCCTCTTATGGACCTCCTGTATATTATTACAAATTCTAATAATTTGTTTGATAGATACTGAGAAATCCAAATGAATTATTCATCATTGGTGAATTTTTGTTGATTATTTTGATGAGAATAGAAAACAACTGAACATCACGTTTTTGGGTGGAGTTATCGTTGAAATGACCTGAAATTCAATTTCGCGTGAAATATACCGTAGACTGATATGGAACAATTTTTGTAACAATATATACAAATTTAGTTTCCATCGCATAAAATTTAAAATTGTATCAATAAGCAAATTGGTGAAAATATCGAGATGGCTATGAAACACCCATGACATTTCAGGTTTTATGACGGTGACGTCTAACATGGAAATATTATGGAGGTAGGTAATAAGCAATGAAAATACCTCACTGTATTTTATTCTTCTTTCAATTCTGATTCATACTCACCAATTCAGTTAAAACCTCACACTCCTTCATTATTTCACAGGCACCCCATTTTTTATTTCATTAAGAGCTAAGCTCAGTTTCTTGTTTGATAGTTCGGAAGGGGTAAGAAATTCTTTTGTTTTTTTTTGCTGTTCCATCCCTTGAATGGATTAATGTCTATTATCTTCCCTGAAGGGAAGATGCTTAATTGGTTACGTTATAAAGGTCTATTATCTTGATGATATTCATCCATAAAATATCTGTAGATACGAGTGATAATCAAATCCTTACCGCTGTAGAACGAATTTTTTGTAGGAATGGTTAAATAGGAAACAAGAATAAGTATTGCCTGGATTCAATCCTAGTTCGTAAAATGCAACTTGACATCATATTTATTATTTCATTATCGATGTTAAAATTTTTCATAATGAGCAATACCCATTCGTAACATCATAAACAAATTAGATAGTGATAATTCAATTAAGTAAATAGTAATTGCATAATAGTTTAATGCATGTACTCTAAAACTCATTAATGTCAGTGTTGAGTGATAATACCCACATAGGTGATAACATTTAAATGAAGTGTCGTGCATAAGACAGTGTTGACACAATTAATAATCACAGCCTACTGTGTGGGCTTCCACAATATTCGGTTCCTTCCATGATCTGAAAATCAGTTGAAACTTCAATGAAACAAATGCTATAATTGATTCATGATCATGAACTAAAATGTGTGAACAAATGATTATCATTAAATTGAAGGACCAAGTACTTCGATTATAAGACATTTCGAAATCAAGAGGGATATTTTTTTTAATTTTCATCTATATTCCTATCATGGATACTTCGTACTTCTATTGTTTCGAAAGTTTCACCAAAAAAGTTCGATTTCGTTTACAATGCATATCAAATTAATTTGGAATCAACCTCATTTTTATTATTTCTCAACCATTACCCATACCTAGTATTATCAGGTTTTTGTTTCAAATTTTTATACAAGAATAATGATCAATAAACAAAATTTTTGTTTAGCTTGTCTTATCCATCCAAAGAAATGCGAGAAAATTTTCATTGAACTAGTCCATGGTTCATTCCTCAACTCCTATCTAATATTCCAGATAATACTTCTTCCAGTGGCTCATTGATTAAATGAATTTCCTGGGCGAATTAAAACTTCCCTCAAGAATCCCATCTCATCAAGCACAGAAAAAGCCGAGGTGTTTTACTCTTCTCCACTTTCTCTCGTTCTCTCGGTAAAGATCCTCATTTAGAGGCGTGACAGAAGCAACGGGGATGCTGGTAATTTCCTAGTTTGCATGTTAAGAGGTTAATTTGCATGTAAAGCTTTCAATTCCTCGCCTTTAAACAATGTCTTCATTAATTTCGTAACGAGACCTCTCTCAGAACACTCCACTCACCCTTGATTTGAGCTTGATTAGTCGAGACTGGCAATTATACCCTCGAAATTGTGTGCTCATCGTCAGTATTAAGGACACTTGAATCTTGGGTAGATACTATGGAATATAAACTCAATAAACTGTAATTTTTATATCTGGAAATTCAAATGTTCCTCCACAGTCATCGTTCAATGTAGGAGGTTTATTATGACTTCAATATTTTCGTGAGTGAATGGGAAATATGTATGAGCAGCAATGTTCGTTCAAAATTTCTAAATATGATCACAATAATATAAGCTATCAATTATTATTATTAGAGATTTGAAGAGGAGGAAATATCACCATTGATGCATCAGTTATTCAATGATGCTTTCAAAAGATTGGTTAGGTTAGTTTAGCTAGGCTAGGTTGCTGATCGTTCTATTTCAATTCCACTTCAATTGTTCTGATCACAAAAGTTCCATGTTTGTGTTCCTGTTCAGTAGATCTGATTCAGTTTCAGATAATCTTTTATACAAGATCTTGCCTCTTCACTGAACATGTGGAATAGGTCGGTAAGTGTAACTTTAGGTGTGAAAATGCACGCTTGTCTCTTTCTGTACCATGTAAAGTAATTTTTCCTAATCCAATCCAGTTCAACTGGTATTGATCAGTATCGTTGCCGTTCGAATACGTTAAATATATAATGACATTTCAGAAAGGAAGCCTAATCACCGCCCATTTAAATCGTTAATAATACCGTATCAGAGCTCTACTCTTTTCTAGCTTTTTAATACCATACGACGTTTGAAAAATTACCGTTCAATGAAACAACAAAGTAATCGAAGTCGATTGCCAATAACTTTCATTCTGACTAAAAATTAATAGTTGCAGGAGGGAATTGAGAGTAATTTGGTCCACTCATCGAAAAACTGATGAAAGACCCACGACAGAACCATGCTAGGCATAGTAGCGTAGACTAAACGCTACAGTTCAATGAGTTGAAATAGTTTCAAAAGCTATAGATCAATATACATTTCTTTCTTTAAAAATTCGCATTCCCATCCTGACCAAGAAAATCAAGAATCACTGTTTTGTGGAAGGTCTTTGCAGGGTCAGTTCTGTCAACCTAAAATCAGATTATGAACAAAAATAAACAGGTTCAGGAAATGTTCAAAGTTCTGGGCTGTGTTCATTTATATGCATAGTGGGATTTCAAGAAATAAAAGCACTGTTCAATATCTCAGAGTCGTATGTGAAGGTAAAGATATCCAGCGGGTTCGAAGGACAACCTCCATATGAAATTTGAGAATTACTATGCTCTCTAAATTTTCGAAGGTATTATTATTATAATTGGTCCAAACTTGTGTGATGATGAAAAAGCGCAGAGATGAACATCCAATAGTACCTGGATGAAAAAGCAATCTCGAAAATGATGGATTCAGTACAGTACGAAGCTCCCGAAAACTAATCTAATTTAACGAACTCTATATCATGATCGTCATCAAATGTTCACTCCGGTCCTGTAGAAACGAATAATTGGAAAATTGTAAATAATTGCAAGATTTTCCAGATGTCGTTTTATTTGCCATTAAAAATTCAATGTAATTAGCCGAATAGAAAAGTAGAAAAATAACAAAAGTGGTTAGGTCAGGCGACTGGATCAAATTAGCCTCCATTATCATTAGTGGTTCACAAAGACTTCATTAATATATCCTTGTGATGTTGGTCATGTGAGTGTGTTATTGAAATGAATTTCAGAAATAGGTATTTTGATCGCATGTGACACTATTTCCATTTTGTGAAATAATATATGACTTGCCTCGACGAATAGATTTATTAAAGGAGATTATTTTTGGATCAATATAATCAAGATATAATCTAATAAAACATTTCAGTCCATCGTGATTTTGTTATTCAACTGTTCAACATTTATGTACAAAAGAAAAATGCCTATTTTACGTCTTGCTGGACATCTAGCCTCTATTGTTCTGATTTTGAAATGAGTATAAGTTCTGGGTTCAATGTGGATTTCTCCACTGATCTTCTCTTTCATGTTCCTAATCATCAAAAATGGTGTGCCTCTTTGCCATTTCTTCTACCTTTATCTTGTTATATCCATGCCATCCATGTAGTCAGTAATCTTTCGATTCTAATTTTCAATTTTTCTATGTTTCAGGTGAGTTGAATGACCAGTGAAACCAATTCAAGTTACTCAATTCTTATCAAAGGATTGGATAAGATGTAAGTTTTCTAGTTTGGTGATATTTCAGTATTCTTTTGAGATTCAAATTCAAAGCTACACGTAACTGAATCAATGAATTTTCTCTGCTCCCTGCTCTCTGCTCTCTGCTCCTAACACATGAAAGAAAGTTCTGATAGAATGTCAATGGTATAAGAAGAATAATTCCTCTTGAATTGCTTACTTGATTCGGTGCGGATTATGAAAAGATAATAATTTCATACCATGTTCATAGAAACCACCTATATCATGAGAAGATATCTTCAGAAAAAGAAATGAATTGTTGAGAAATATCGATGTCGATACTAGAAATCAGAAAAGTCAATTTTCGTAATAACTATTCATTGGTAGCCCTCAATATCTGTTAATTTTTAACGGAGAAGTACTCACAAAAAAATAAATTTCAATATCACAGTACGAATGGGATCTGATTAAATTAAATATCTATAAATAGACAAAATGTTTCCAGTGAATATAATTTTCATGATATTGATGCTAGTTGTGTTAAGAATATTAATTGCCAACGGGTAATTTTGTTTTGAGCGGAATGGCTGCTCTTTACTGAAAGCTCTAATGTAATGTGTAATGAGCTTAGACTTTTAACGACTGATGAATTACGTGTTGAAAGCTTAGATTAATGCAAAGATAATGCTTGTGTTTTTTCATGGGTAATTTATTTTCGAGCATTCCATTTTTTCAAACCAACTTCGTTATTGATCAGACCTCGACGATATGAAAAGTTTGATGATCTCTCCTTTTTCGAGTAGGTATCTTGTCTCAACACAACACTTCTTTCTTCTCATCGATCAATTCTTTCAATACAGTCGACTGCTTCACACTGATAATTCATTATTTACATAATAATTATTTATCAATACGACACTCACCTTTAATCTAGACCAAACAAGATTTAGGTACGTACTCACTCTTGATAATCTTGACCAAACAAACGATGAATGTATATCAATTCCGCTTCTACCATAATCTCATTCAATAAGGTGTCAGAATGCAACTTTCAGAGACGCCCAAAGTTTAACAAATCGTAAACTATAATATCAGAAATAAATTTGAATCGTGTTTGTCAAAAATTGACTACTTCTACCGAGTATAGTGACAATTCAGTACTGTCTAAAATTCACGAGAATCTCGTGAAATAGAGAGAAAACTATAAACTAATCCCCTTCATGCAGGATAATAAATCTAGAAAATAATAATATGAACAACCGCTAAGAGAAATTCTTCCATTCATGGACCTTTAGATGCCGTGAGAGCAATATCTGTGGATGATTCTTTGTACATATATTCGAACTGATCTCATGATTGTACAATGTGGTGTAAATGAAATCAATATTGTGCCTTAAAACTACACAATTTTTTTGACAATCAAATTTGAAAAAAGAAATGAAGGGATTCAATCGATAATGATATGTACATGTCTGCAGTCATCAGTACATCAAATTGAATCATATTATCACAGTCAAGAATGAAAATGGACATGTGCAAATGCATACGGTCAGAAAAAAAAAACATTCAATTTAGTCCAATTTTTGTAGATCTCTTCAGTGCCTATTCGAGAGATTGTCCGTTTTTTTCTATTGCTTCTGTTTCTACTTTCTTGCCATTCAGTGCTTCATGTATTTATGTGGATCTCAGCCTAACTTTGAGGTCGTTTTAGGTATATGCTTTCACAAATATAAATGAGTATTCAGTGAGTATTCAATTCAATTTCATTCGTTTTATTGTCCTATTCATGATGTTATTAGAAATAGAAACGACTTATTATTCAGAACTGATTGTCAACCCGAAAGTTAAACTCTATCCATGTTCGCTGAGTCGTGAAGATGCAAAAATATGGTGAAGAATTCAAATGATTCACCGTGTAAAAACGCCAATGAGGAATGTCACCTAGGCATTGAATTCGGAATCAATATCTTAGTATTCCATTTTGCGTTAGGGTGGATGCTGATGGAGTTTGTCTTCGGAGACCATCGTCGCTATAGGAAAAGGGTCTCTCGGAAGTGTTCGCGATAGATTTTTTCGAAAGCCGACGCGTCGATTTGCATGCGAACGCGCATTGTCGCGAAACGAATTCCAGGAATGTCCTTGTTCGCCCACGCCTCCGGTCCCGTTTTTTCGGCTCCGGGCTGAAGCCCCACCACCTCAGCTGTCATGTACCTTCGAATGCTGCCAAAGTTCGAGTGTGATCCAAGAAAATTAAGCGGAGTTTCTGAAAAGAAAGTACTCGATAGCTTGTTTGAAGTTTTTTGGAATCATAAGATTCACATGTTCTTAGATTTTTCTACAAATATATTAAAAAATAACAAGTGTTTGAAAAATGTCTCTCTTATAATATTGATTATTTCATGTCAGGAATCACTTCGAAATGTTTTGTTGAAGAAGCACTGATAGAGTGAAATCATATCACTTCTGTTAACGTTATGATGGATTTATTTGCACTAAATTGAAATTCATTTGACTGTCCCAAATAATGAAATTCAAATGAAATAGTTAATCATCCTGCTTCTTCTAATTTCGTGTATAAAACGCAAATAATATGATCCACTTCAATCAAATGAATTCAACTGGGACCCTGCGGCGTGAAAACAGAATTCTTCTCTCGACTTGACACCAGTAATAAGGCCAGCCCTCGAACTAGCATATCTTCTCCCTCCCTTCATTTGGAAAATTAATGAGACCGCCAATCTAGAAGCGAATCCAAAAGAGAATTCCTAACGAATGTAAATTGCGGTCACAATTACGACAACAAGTGTTAATTAATTAAATGAGTGTGCTCGACGTCAGAACAAAATAACGTAGCGGAATTATGAAAAAAAAATGTCGCCATTAGTGGCTTCCGTCTGAGACAATGAGAAGAAGAAGAATCGCAGGGGCGCCATGCTGTCATTGTATTTCATGGAAGTGATGTAAGAATTAATTGTAATACGTTGACTTGCTATAAACGTCGGAATTTGGAACAGAATTGATAATGTCTTTCTGAAACATCGTTATCGATAAATCATCTGACAAAAACTCAAATATCTTGAAAACGGATCAACTTTTTGTATTTTAGCAGGATAATTTCGTATGATATTCTCTTATCTCTATTGAAAGCTTTCGTCTTTCAACCATAACGAATAGAAAGAAATGATATGTCTCAAAAAATCATAACTCCTGTGAAAACACCTTTTATAGCAATATTCAAAATGTAGAAGTATATTTGAAAAATGTATTTCAAGAACATTCATGCAGAAAATGTCAAGGTAGTTGAAGTTGTGTGATGAAATTGTTTCAATCTCAAAAGTTTATTCATCAAACAGTACTTTAGAAGCTTGGTTTACCATGTTTGGCTCACCCTGTATAAAAATTACCCAAAGAGCAGCCTCAATTACAGATTTATTAAGAAACTCAAAATGCATGTTGGGACCCCTGAGATTTTCTTTCGACCGGAGTTGATGTGCCCCGAAGCACAAGGAAAACTAACCATCACTCGATCGCGGTTTATCTAGATCCGAAGTGGCGTCAGAGCATGCAGTCTTCGCACACCCAAGGTGTTCATTACAGGGGATTATTTATTTATGGAAATTCCGCTAATTGGGGTTTTGTTTTTACAAGTCGAGCTATTCGTTCCGCCTCACAAATATCCATGTAAATGGTGGAGGTGAGCTCTACTCTTCTACATCCTTCAATTATTGAGTGCCACTCGAGTATAAGTGTGCAAGTACCTGTAATTAGTCGTTCAATTAGAAGGGCTAGGGCTTTTAATTGAATCAGCCGACTATTTTGTTCGCCGGAATTTATGAGGCTTGTGTATTTACATTCCTGAGTGTGATATTATCTAAAACGATTTGTTCAAGGAAATGAATTTATTGTAAGATATTAGATCAGATAATCATAAAACTATTGATGGCACAGATAAATACGAAACGGGCATTCTAGTGACCCAAATTGTAGCAATTTTGGTTGGAAAACAGAGAACAGTTCTCCAGGTCTGAAAATTCGAAACAGGTGTGCCACAAGGCACAAGGATTCACTCTCTCCACGGTTTGTTCTCAGGCTTTGAGTTCCTTTTTCTGCCTGAAATGATTCAGCAGTGACACAAAATGTGAATTTCATTGGTGTTGAACTTGTAGTTGGGTTTGTTCGAATTATCTGCTCATCTCAATTTGCTATTGTATGCAAATACAAAGTATACCTCGTAGAAGTACTAATACCATTAAAATTCACAATATTATTTTTATCAATCAATTTAATGGGTGAATATATGAACAAATTGTTGTGAAATTTCGTAAGCATGCCTCGAACTTGAAATTGGAGTTATCGTTAGCAGATTAAATTATCTGTTTCGAATCACCTATTGTTCCAGGGCTTTAGAAATTTATTCACACCTGTCTTAATTTGAATAATCAAATATCCCAAAGAAAACTGGAGTATGATAAAGAAGGATCTGATAATCGAAATTAGATACCAATTAGGATTTCATGAGAAGTGAAATTGGTCGTTGTTATTTATATTTTCGACAGCGATCGTATCGAAAACGATTTGTTTGAGGAAATGAATTTATTACATGATAGATAATAATGCTACTACTGATGTGTGTGAATGTTGTTCAGATAACAAAAAACCCCACTTGAAAATATTGTAGTACGTAAATAAACCAGATACGTTCTATATTGAGATTACGCGGATAACAATCATTACAAAGCAGATTTGAAATATTTCTATGGAACCGCCAAAAAAGATTATAGGCTCGAGATCCAGTATGGAAATGGAATTAGCTTTATGTGAATGAAGTTGCTCTCTAATCACGTCCAAATGCGTTTTCGAAGCTTCAATTGAATCATAGAAATCCAGATATTAAATATCACTAGTTCATTCGAATGCACGAGAATTTACATAAACTCCTCGCAAGAATCATGGACGAAAAACTCTTCTAGTGCCTCCTCCACTCGCGACGTCTTCGATCTAAGCGTCTCGACGCTGCTAGCCGTCGCAATCTCCTCTACCGAGCGCCAGATGTCCGAAGGCGAAAAAATAATCGACTTCTTGAGAAGTTTGCGGTTTGGTCACCAGACGGCGATACCTCCTTGACGTCGTAGCCATCGGAGAAATCGAGAATTCACGCGCATAGAGGAAAAACGAAAAGCTGTAACTCACCACGTGTCATGGTCACGTGTCAAGGCAGCAACAAAGTAACCCTGAAATGACCTTGTTTGGTATATATCGGGATGTTTTTTGAAACTCTTATGAAGTGGATGAGAATATGCAAAATTGATTCATGATTAAATATTCCATCATTTTACATCGTATGTCAGAAAGTATCATTAAAATAATAGACAAGGATGGCTAGGAATATTTCATATTTTGTATATAATTTTGATTGTGTGATGATTAGGGCTTAGATATGCAGAAAATTTATTAAGAAATACTCAGTTGTGTGCTACCAGATTTTCTCTTTAGAGTCCACAATATAGTCGGTTTAGGGATATCTTCAAACAATTTTTTTCTATTTAATTACTTTAACATCGTTGAAGAATATATGGAAATACTATATATATTATATTGACCAACATCTCGGGGCTACTAAGTGTATATTTTGGTTTTGTAGATCTTAGTGGTCAATAATATTTCGCGTTTGAATAAAATCACCAGTTACAAGATTGGAGCTATGAGGGTAAATAAATAAAATTTTTCTAAATTGTGATTCCAATCACTTAAGTTTCTTCACGTCTTCAACTTCACAGTGAGACCAGCATTATCATCTCAAATCTTACAATTTTCAATATATTAGAACACAAAGTTGAGTTTGTTTAGATATGATCAGTTATAATTCAGAATCATTCAATCCAACAGCAATTTTAATGAGGAAGAATATGACATGTTAGTACTTTATTTCATATTTCCTGATAGGTTACGTTCGATCATCCATCAACAAAGATATGATTTATTACATGTCCGAATATGAATGACATATTACTCAATCTGTTTTTCTCTTTTCTTCTCATAACTAACTTCACCTTCTGTTTTGCTGCCGAACAAGTCAAAGCAACGTCTAACTTGCACGTATGCATGAAATGTCAAGGTTTTTCATATTTCGCAGTAAAAACCGCGTACATCCATTGCTGAAAAAGTTTCTATATGTCATTCTCTGTACGTGGTGAGTTGTTGAGACCTTTCTGCAAAAATGTCGACGCTTGCTTAGCATGAAATCACAGCAGGGCGGACTCGTATACAGAAATATCGCGTGCGACATAGCGCGTGGACTGCTGTTAATATATTGCTCAGTTTGAATTATGTTGTTCGCGATATGCATAAATACGAAAATAATATTCACTCATCTGCTGGTTGAAATGTGGGTACGCATAGCTGGCTCTCTGATGGATTAACTTGATGTATCTGGATTCTACGCTCCATTTAAGAGTCTCAATATTATGTCATTATTGGTCATTATACTATGTGATGAGCGGTAATAATGCAACGCATATTTACAGTATTTCAAACTGTCCAGAGTTGTAAATCTTCATTGTACAGAGCGATTGTGAAATTTCGATGGATTTTGAACATAGTTTGGTGCCGTTCCTCAAGTAGTTTGGAAACAGATAATGATTGATGCCTTGATGAAGTAACTTGTCATGTCAATGTTATCATAGAAATGTCTACATCAATGAGTGAAAAAGGAGGAATAGTTCTTTAGCCGATCAACTAGATTTTTTTTTATTACCAGAATACAATGGGCATTGACACATAAAGAGATAAAAAGTATAGGTAAAAGTGTACATATTAAGCAGTCTGGAATTTTATGTAATTTTTTTGTACCTACGTAGTTTGGTCTAAGTAACTGTTTCCCTGAAAGTTTTCGGAAATATTGTACAACTTCCTTTCTTTGGCTATTTTTGTCAATATCGTGACATTATACATGTTAGGAAAGGTTTCATCATGTATTTATCTTGAGAAGACATTGAATATGCCGTATTTTTGGAAATATTCAGACTACATTTTTGAGTCCACATAGTTAACATTAGAATAGTCGTCAATATAAAGGTCATGTCATTGAAGAAATCAGCTGAAAAGCTATACAATCTTGTTCACGAACAAACAAAGAAAGAAAATGGAACTTCGAGTGGAATAACTCAAAAAGTATTGATTTTTCTAGGACAATATTGTCAAATTCATGTTTCTTGGACGAAAATACGTGAGTATGAAAAAACCATCGAATAGATTGGTCTGCAAGAGGAAGATGAGCTCAGTAAGATTAGAACTTCTCATTTGAAATATACAGGGTATTCCTTAAAGACATGCTAATATTTAAAGGAATAATTCTTTCACACATTACGAGGAAAACTTCCCATAAACGTATGTCCTGAAAGTCTCAACTTTTGAGATATAGAGTGTCAAAATATTACACTCTTTCTAAGGTAGTCCAGATTCATTTATCATTCAGAAGATTATGTTTTCATAAGCAGAAGGTAAAAAGATTCTTACTTCGAAATTGTACTGAATCTGACCTCTCAATATGCTTTCAGTCGATGCACAAACATTTTCACACCGTGTCAGAGTTTTGAGGACCTTGAAGTATTTTCTTAAGCGAAATCGTACGTCGGACAAAGAGAATCCATGAGATTGAATTTGCTCAATAATAAACGAGGATCTTGAAAGTAATTTTTATTTTGGGAGTAAGCGATGACGTAGTATTTTTTTCTCCAAAAATACTCAATGCAAAACCCGTACAGACGCCACTGGTAGAGACAATGAAAAATGCACCTTGATGCATGAAAGACATGTACCAAATCTTCCAAAGATGTCTATGATATTATTTCAGTTATTATCAAAAAACTGTTTTTTTTTTTCAAAATTTTATCACCCTGTATCTCCAAAGTCAAGACTTTTTTTCTTAAAATGTGTCCCTTCAAATATTAGCATGTCTTTAAACAACACCCTGTATAATATGGTAGTTTTCAGGAGAAGTTGAAAACTCAGGAGATTTCTTTGAACTTGAATTGGACTCAAATTCAATTGATTCTTTCTTGGGAAATCCAATGACAATTACAACGTTCCACAACGTGTCGTTGGTATTTTTGTATTGTATTTTTTTCGGTGGACATAAAGTGAAATAAACAAGACGTGGAAGATGAGCCCAGGCAGTTGGCTGGCTGGCTGGCTGGCTGGCTGACTCTATTCGAAAGACGTCGAGCCGTAGAACGTGGAACGAGAGGCAAACGTAAAACGCGAGGAATTTTGTAGAACGTGAATGATGGCATTGTGGAGTCGTGTACCCCGCAAGTGGCAATAACTAAGCGACCGATACCACTTGCTTAAAATATTTATATGGCGATAGATGAGGTACGTCGTCGAGATTCGTGAGCAGATATCGCTGCTCTCGCTGGTGTAATGTCGTGGGCTAGACTTGCAGATGTTGGCTAGCGATAGCTGACTGCTCGGAAAACTTCTCTCGGATCGGTATATTCTTCACAGGTTGTCGATCACGTCACAGCGGAATCTGATTTTTGCTCGCCGCGATGTGTTTACTTTCATCCTTTATCGTGAATCACAAATGTGGATTATCGCAGCATGTAGCTTAGGAGTTAAGCGCGATTCACAACCAAACTTTTTACGTTTCGCAAGTGGATGAGACGTAAATTGCTTCTTCTTCGGTACTTCCGTACTTATATTTGAATTTAACATTCAGTGAGATCATATGATTGTGGAGAATTGAAAGATATACTGTTTTCCCCAGAACATTCACAAGAATAAACGATGACGAATGATATATTGGTTGACGTCACCCTACCTGTTCTTTATGTCATTTGAATCTCGTTTAGATATCAAGAACAAAAAAGTGATTGTATTGGCGATCAGAATGTAGGATCTCACATACCTCACTACCATTTTAGATCGGACAAATAAAGTACAAATATTCAATTTCATTTCACTTTCATTATATTACTATATTCAAGCTGCATTGTATGTTCATACAATTAATTAGTGATAGTTATTGGTTCTGGTCTCTTGTAGGTTGGAGAGCAAACTTTAGAGCAAACTTTGGTGTTGAGACCGAACATTAAATTAGTTACCACTCAAATATGAATCTTGATTCAGTTAATGCTCAAATATTATTGATCAGTTTTGGCTTCTCAGTACTGAAAATAATACTGTGATCTTCAGCAAAGACAGGTTGGTCTCTAATCGAGAATCTCTATGCAAGACAATCCTGGTTGTTTGAATACTTCTGGAATATTCCTCAATGCTTCGATATAATTGTCAAACGTATCACTGAAAAAATGTGTAAAATCTAGAATATGGTTTAATAATTAGTGTTGAATTATAATAATTAACGTTGGATAAACAAATTCGAAAAAATCATAGAAGTTTTCACAAAAATAAATCAACTTCACCTATCTGAATACTTATATTTCTTGTAAATACTCGAATAATTGCTTCTTTTCAACTTTTGGGGGGACTTCTTTTAGGATTTGGATTCAATCAATTCCAAAATCTTTATATTGTTGTATATTTTTCTTTTCATAAGACGTTTCGCTCATTGTTGTGAGCTTTATCAATCATATTAAAATCAATAAATATAAATACAAATAAGTAAAATTCCAAACACATTCTGCTATTAAAGCACTTCAGTCTAAACCATGTATTCTTTATAAACTATATAAACTCACTTCATTGCAATTAACTTTTCCTAGTGGATAGACTTGACTAGGACTTGGTATAACATAAAAAAATTATGGAACCCATATTTAAATTGAAAATCTCCTTACTGTTACAAGAATGATGTAAAAAGAGGGAGGGGCAAACAAACACATCCATTCTTCTAAGCTGTACCCAGTCTTTACTCTGT
This sequence comes from Plagiodera versicolora, assembly GCA_037013635.1. NCBI lineage: Eukaryota > Metazoa > Arthropoda > Insecta > Coleoptera > Chrysomelidae > Plagiodera > Plagiodera versicolora. The sequence goes on along the minus strand of CM072983.1, from coordinate 4,480,436 downwards.
TTTTTTGTTCATTTCATTCCCGAAACAGATTGATGAAATTCATTATCGTCTACTGCGCACATTGAATATGTAGATAATTTATTGGTTCTAGATGATCATGTACAAACCAGATCAACTTGGAATAATTATTTTAGAAATCACCATCGAAACGTCCAATGTCAATTACTATTTCGGAGTAATCCATTGAATATATTTCTTCAGTTTGTGTTTGTTTATAGATTGGATCAATTTCAACTCTGTATCAATATGCTGATGTTGCTTTCTCTGAAGAGACTCTGACGTTTTTTTTGTACTCCATGTCAACTTCAACTGGATAAAGTATAAAATTGACTACATTAATTCCCATGTATCTCTCAGAATTTCGTTACAAAATGTTCGACTTCGTTCAGTATAAATCTTATCGAAGTTATTATATACGTCATTGAGCGTCGTAACCATTCAACTGTGAATGAAATAATTTCCAAAGGCATACACGTCAACTTGACATCACCTAGAAGACAAGGTTTGTTCATCCGTACACTTTCGACTTCATCACGACACATTCCCTACCTCTCCGTATCCTCATTACCGCATCGAATTCTCCGACAATGAAACAATTACCACCTCCTCCTCCTCTGTTGCCGAAGAAGAAACGACGACAAAAGCTCTCATCTGTGGTAGTATCCTCAATGCGCGAGAAAAATGGAATTGTTGCAAGCAGCGTGCGCGATAAGCTCAAAACTTACTTCGAGTCCGTTCAACCGCGCCTGCTGACCCCCACTCTCCATCCCCTCTCTTCCAGGTGTCGCATGGTGGGGGTGTTATCCCCTCTCGGCTCCGCCCCTTATTGGCTGTCAACATTATGCACAAAGCAGTTGAAGTTCAAAGCCGGACCGGTTATGTTGTCTGCGTTAAGATATCACACGTTTTAATAGATTTAATTACCACCTGTATAGTTTTTAATTTGTTATTGTGTTGTAACAGGATTTTCAGTGTTGTGTTAACGAAAAAGAGGATTTTTCATTTGTTGAATGTGCATCAGTGTGTGTTATTGAAGTGACTCAGGTGTTAAGGATTTATTTGGCACTGGATAGGAATGCTTACAGGTAATAAATATGCAAATTAAGAGTTCACATCTCGAGTAGGAGGATTGAAAAAAAAAAGTGCAACGCGTGGCATGGTTCAGTTGTCGAAATCGAGAAGGTTATCGAAGGGACACCGGCTATGAATAAATCAATTAGGGATTGTAAACTGTAACAGTAATAGATGAAAGTTCATTCGATCAAGTGTTTAAATAAAAAACATGAAAAGAGTCCTAAATTCCTTTATCTCAACTTCTAATTCATGAAATATCAACGAAGAAGAAATACGGTTGTTAGTAGGCACAGATGAACAAATCAGTTTGAAATGTTATCAAAACTGGATGAAAATTGAACAAGATCTTAAGCAGTTATCTGAAATAAAAGATCAATCTCTTCTTTCGATCGATGTCATCAAAATATCTATTGTAATAAAGTAACAGTCACATATCAAATGAAGAGAACACTAAAGAATATGAATCCACGATATTAAAAAAAATAATGAGAAAATTTGTTCAGGACATACTTTGTATGGATTTTAAGTGCCTTATAAATAATCTAGAATGGCACGCTGTAAATACAATCATACAACAATACAAACACTAAACATTGGCTTTCCTCAAGATCTCCAGGTAGTATGCAAATAATGCCGAAAATATTAGGGATATAATTCTGTGAAGTGTGGCTTGCATTTAAGAAAAGGGTAAAGGTATATTGTTACCGTTTGTACAATGTGACAAGTGCCGAAATCGAGAAGTTGGTTAAAATGTCAACAAATCCATTGAAATAAGAAATGCATTGAAATTCGATATACTTCAAAATTTTTTAACAATAATATTGTGTGTTGATTTCGATGAATGCGTTGAAGAAATTGATACTTTCAACTACCACTTCAGATACCATGTTACATCAACATGAATTAGATGACGGATATAAAGAAAAAGTAATTTTCATTTCGATTGTCAAAGAAAATGTGAGATTCAAATAAAATAGAATCTCGACAGAATGACCGAATTAGCTTTCCTTCGGTTCAATGTTATTTTATCGAATAGTTGAGAAACGGAACATCACAATTGAAAATTCAGGAAAAACTCATGGTGAAATTGGTACAAGGATATGCACTGGAGAAATTTTGATATGATGATCACCTCAATAAAGACCGTTAGCTATTCTGATCTTCATATTGCGAAGCAAATTACAATTAATTCCTATTGATCACATTCAATTGTGACAAAACAATATTAATTCGAGATTATAAGAATACAACCGGAATCAATATTATCCCTAATCAGGTAACAGATAACAGATTTTATAGTTGTGGATCAAAATGAAATCAATCGGAAGCAATCAACATACTGATTGACATTGTTATGGAACCAAATTTAATCCGATTCCATTTCCATTGTTTTTCATCGTCTTCTATAATTTCGAAATACTCCGGACTCTTCCTTAATATTTCATGCCTCATAATTTTTCTAAATGCGCTCATTCCATTTATTGTGGTTTCCACAAATTCCTAATCAAACATACGCGATTGACATGAAAATGGCTCAGTTCTTATGAATAAACCAGAAACCGACAAGAAGGCATTGTTAGTGAGGTAAATAAGTGACAATAGCACACGCAACCCTCATTTCAGAGGACATGTTGCCGAGTTCGATAACAAAATCGCGACCCTCCAAATGATGGATCATAGACGTCTCATTTGAAGGATGAACGGCACACAGATCGTGAATCCATCAATGATGATAAATTTTTTTATACCCTTAGATAAAAAAAATTGTGAAAGATATTAAACTCAAATGACAAGAGATAATCAAAGAATCAAAAGAAAGAAGGACTTGCCAAGTCTACCTAACATACAATTGAATTATTTTTAGAAAATAGTACTGATGATGTCTGCGTTGTTAATTTATTTGATCATGAGATCTTCGTATATTTTTAACACTTGGTACGTTTATGACCAGTACAATGTTCTTACATGAATAACAATTGATTTCTCGATCTTTATTTCGAAAAGGACAATAATGAAAGAAAAGTATTAACTTTACCAAAAAAATATGAAATGCTTGAATGAACATGAGTTTATAATTCACATCAATAGTTGCATAGTGAACAATTTATTTTATGAACACAATTTTACTTCACGTACCTCAAGTCAGTTAGTTACATACTCTCTTAGAATTCGAGTTATTACCAGTCCTAGTTTTCAAGGTGTTATATTTTATTATAATGATAGAATATTCAAAAATAAAATTTATTGAATTTTGTTACTCGATAAATTTGAAATCAGATGATACAACGTTAAAAAATACTACAGACCAATTCAGATTTTTTATAGCAAAGTTCAAATTTCTCATCGAAAGGTGTGCACTTGGTTGTAGACATTGAAAAATGTGATGAATTTGTTAAAATTCTAAGAATTATTGATGATCCATAACTAAACTCTATTCCTAGAAAATAAATCTGCTACGCCTCTGCCTGCAACGGCTTGCATATTGTTTCTCTGGGCTTCAATTATATTGGGGCAAAAACCGAAAGGGGGTGATTTGTCATTAATTTACTTGAGTCTCCTATTGATGATTCATTGATGGTGCGACATCTTTTAGCGAATTATGAGTGACGAATTTCGGGATCTTTTGGTATGATGTGGCTATTCAATCCGATTACCTATTTTTCTATGATGAAAATGCCACAAAAGGGAGATGAAACCTATTTACACATGAATCACATACTCCCAACGAATATTTCTATGTGAGACTATCCTTGAATGCATGAGGGATGTAATACCTATGCTTTATAATATACAGGCAAGGTTTGATAAGGTCTTATTGTTGAATCATTCATTGCTGAGGATAATAACGCAGTAATTATAATGAATATTAAACGTGAACTATGTTGAATATTTCACTAGTTAGATACAGACAACGATGAACTCAAGTATTTATGAATCCTCTTGACATAAAATTCAACATTTTATCGTACAAATTATTTATTTACACCCTGGAGAAAGCACACCCATCTAATAATAATGAGGTGATAATCCTTCTCCTTGACATAGTTGAGATATTATTTATGTATTAGTGATAGAATTTGTTATGTTGTCTCGATATAAAACAACTATAATGCAATTATTACCAGATACATTATCATATAATTCAATGTTTTTATAAAACAATTCACATTACACCTGATATGAGTATAAACTTGTTCAACTTTTAATCAACATAAATTAATACATTGATTTCTTATTAGGCGATATGAATTTAAAAAATATTTGTTGTGATTAATATGTGTTTAATGGCAAGTTTTTTCACTTCAATTTGATTATTTCTATGCAAAATACTATTGATATTCAGCCTAGAAGCTTATGGCGTATGGCAAATCTTATGAGTTGTCTCTGAAATTTAAGTAACTTAATCTTCTTCAATCCTTGAAGTTCGATCACTTTAATTGTACTGTGAAAGTGTTCCTCTGAAGATTGAGATGCAACGTAACCATACCTGGAATGATTTTCCAATATTTTGAACACCTAGACGCCTAAAAACTCCTTTTGAGATATGTGCCTGAACTGAAAAACCTTGAATATTCATAGTCTAACTGAAACTTCAACTTAGAAATCAGTGGATATCGTTAATAAGTCTTTTTAAGCCTTTTCTTCATGTAATACTGTTTCGTTCTTTCTGTGGATCATGGAATGTTATTATGACCGAGTTTCATCTGTGATCATTTTATAATTCATAAATTCAGGATTCGAATTCCAGTTAGAATATGATTTCATGAAATAGATAAAATTCGTATGGACTAAAGCTGAACATTTCTGTCGTATCAGTGCTAGTGTGCTAGTGGTCAACGATAAAAGAAGGGGGTCCTCTTACACAAACAACAAACTCGGTTGTTGGACAAATTCAGTCGTATCAATCCTCGGAAGTTTCTGTGTGAAAACTTTCACGGCAAATCACCCCATTCAGTGTCGAACAGAGTTGGGGTGTCGCTGACTGAATGACTAGATTGAACAAACTCTGGGGAGTTGAGAAGACACAATCTTCGTGTGTAGACCAGGTTGCGTGTCCACTAGTAATTCACCTTCAATTCTCTCCAATTGTCATTAGTATTATTAGTAGGTTAGAGCTGGTATGCTGCGAATACACACAAGAAACAAATTCCTAAACCATAACCATGTAATTCTTGAGTGTCTTTTTTATATCGAAAAAAAAAGCATTTATTTTCGTTTGAATCTTTTTTTGGTATAGCAAAATTTTTTCAATGACGTTAATCCAAATTAATTTGAAGAAACCGATGATTTTCTGTCGCTTTCATTTTATATCAGTTAATCAAAAAATCCAGAAATGTATGTGCAAAGCATAGAGTTCAATCTGAACTTCTAATTGATTCGAAATAAATCATTTTTAATCGAACATACATCCATATGAATTAAGAAGGAGAGTGATTCTTCAACACGTTGTATTATCATGGTTTTTACTCTCGAATTTATTTCGAATGATATCATTATCTCCATGTCCTATATCAAACTAGACAGCGTCGAAAAGAATAATGGCTTCCAATGAGCATCAGCACATATAATAACGTTCTCATTTATACTCATGTACAAATAACAAACGTTAATAGCAAGAGTACCAGACAACTTGCAAATGAGTTGAATTTATGACGTATGTGTAAAAACGCAACAATAGATTATTGTTCTGTCATGTCACTTGTACCCAATAAGAAAATTCCTCGAGATCTTATGTTCATTGCCTCATTAAGTCTATTTCGAATCAACATAAATGTAAAGGTAGATTTCAAGAGAATTCATTGAAGAAAAAATAATTATTCGCTGTGGTTTCTTAACAATTATGCAGGCGTTTAGAAAACGAGATCTTATTTACTTTGCACTGTTCAGTGAGTGAATATAATCTTGAAAATAAATCCTCTCCGCTATGAATCATGTCCAATTCGAAAATGTGGAATAACATGAGTGTGGATAGATCTAACGGTAGACCCTGGTCGTTGAAAACATATACAGCTGTACGAAAAAATGAGATTCTATAACTTGTTTTGCTCTGAAGGTGTTGAAATAAATCAGACGATTTGACAGCTACATGATTCATTTGTACGTTCATAAGGCAAGAGTCTGCATTCGCGGAATACAACCAGGACGAGTACTGACCATACATAATATTGAGACATGATATTTTCCCACCGAATTAAACACTCCGCTATCGAAAAAGGGCTACGATGCAATCCCTGCGGCACCCCGACAAAATTACCCAACCATCTCGCACACCTCACTCTATCAATGTTGGTTGAAAAACCTCTGGAACGCGGTGTGCCGTGAAAGTATGACATTCTCAGCCAGCAAACAAATGAGCTGAGATTGTCGCGAGATTAATTTCACGCCGTACACGTGTTCCGCGAGATGAATTTCACGTGGCGGGCTTCAAATCGGCTGCAGAAAATTTCTCGATCACTATATCGGAATGCATACGGACTGGTCGCGGTTGCTAAGAGGATGACGCTTCATTTGTTTCGAACAGCGCGACTGCGCAAGGCTCACACCAGAGCCAACTAAGCGATTTGAGTAGACAGCATGTTTGCGACGAACTGCACTTTATAGAACCTCTTTGCTTGAATTTTTATTATTGGAGCAGTAAATTAGGGATTTTTTCGATTATTCGATGTAGATCTTGATGATATTTCAGTAATAGTTCACGAACTTCTAGGGGTTCGTCAATAAATCTATCTAGGACCTTGTCAAAAAATGCAAGATGGCCGCCTGTTGGCACATGAAACGTTTCAATGTATCAGATCAATATTGTGATAAATAAACTTTGGAAAATCGAGAAGTGGACTAGCATTGGAAAGGAAAAAAACTAAAGTAATGGCTATAAAGAGTAAGTAGCGAATGGTAGATATTGAAGAGAGATTCTGAAGGTTCTGATTCTTTTTTAAAGTTGAACAACATTCATTTCATTCGAACTATTTGTGGATGATTCAAATTTAGATATTTTGCTACAACTGGCTTTCTCAGATTTAGGAAGACATTTTGTGGTTATTGAGAAGGTGAAGTAAATTGCTAGTTCTCCAATTGAACCCATCTACGTTATATTTGGTGAAGTTTCAAAGTTTCCTGACTGAAATAATCAGACAACAAAGCTAGATCAACTCCAAGTCGGTGACAGCATGAACGTGAAGGTTTGATTGGTCTGAGAGATCAGGCGAACAGCGAACTGTACGTACCCATTGTGGTTCTACAAAGTACTTATGGTACCGGTATCGTTGAGCAAGTATCGTTAATTACTGCGAATGGTCTTCGTATACCGAAAATTACGACTGCATGCAACTTCGTCGACTGCAAACGTCATTGTCTACCGCAAAAAAGGTATACGACGAGAGAAGATAAACTCGACAAAACAAACACCGCTAACTGTTGAATGTACTTATACGTGAACTTGGATAATGATGTTGCCCACAACAGCGTTCGTGTCAATTATACTTTATTCATCATTCAGTTCCTTACATATCATTCTGTTGGCAAAATTCCTCAATGACAGGTATGACAGATATGCTGATATCATCAACCAGAGAAAGTAGCGAATACATTTAGACCACCTTCATGATGACTAATCAAGGAAGAAATCGCTGACAAAATAATAACGCGTGAGGAGCTGGTTGATTCATAACAGTATCCAATATGTTGACAATGAAGTGAGAGAATGACAAATGACGTCAAAACTGCATAAAGGAAGTTAGTATTTAGTTACTGGAATGAGAGCATTATTAATAGAAAGGGTCTAAAAGTTTTTGTTCTCATCAGTACTCACTGTATTCAAAAATCACATACTCGAATTCTCATTAAACGTCACGAGTCCTGAGAAATCAGATATCGTCTCTCATTTCTGTGACATCTCTTTCTATTCCATTCAATCCCCGATTCTGTATTAAGTGAACAATGTAGAATATAGATTAACAAGTCTGACTTATCTTGGGTTATAACTAAGGATGATGAATGTTGAATTAGCATATTCAATCATCCTCAAAACGTTCCTCAGAGCAATTGAAAGCAAGATAGTGTTCAATTGACAGCTGCCGATTGTCTATAGCATTTGAAGGACGTCAAGATGATCAGAGTGCCAGGTTAATATTGCTCTCAATCTGTATTGATGACCGAATGAATAACGAATTGATTCGTCGAACCATGAAAAATTCTGATCGAAACACGATGAACTTTAAAGTTGGTTTGACAGGCATCCAGACGACCACGATCCCATCCGAATGATTTCTAGAAATACCCGGCATTATCGTTTCATTACACGTCAGCTATAGCAGCGAAAGACCCCACTCATCCGCAACATTTCAATTTTCCATCGAAGAAATCGACCCTATTTCCACGAATAATCTGATCGAGGAACGCAGTCTATACCAGAAAAGCATTAAAACTTTAACGGAACAATGAAATTTTCAAAGATTTCCGTCGGAAGAACTCGGAAACAATCTGATAAGCCACTGTTCGTGATCGCAGATAATTCTGTTAGCGCCAAACTACAATCTACATACACCGAGGCCAATAGCCATCTACTGTCTGGTTGTTTTCTGGAATTGTCGTTTATTTTTTTATTGTGTTGAAGTGCGAATCGAATTGGGTTTTGCTTCCCAGCTTTATTGTTCGCTGCGATTGTGTATTTTTCCTGGAGAATTATCTGATCAACAGCACGATATTTGTTCATTTCGGGCAATAAGCAATTAAGGTTTTTGTTATCGCTCGACAGTCCAATGCAATTAATTCAATCATTTCTAATGTTTTGGGAGGGTAATTGAATTCGTAAGCACGAATGCTACTGGATCCGTAAAACCAGGTGAAACGAAAAATGGTTATCTGAATCAGTTCATATCTCCAACAAAAATTAGTATATAACAGCTTGCAATTGATTGCTTATCGATATAAATATTTTCAGTGTAAATTCATGAAGTAATGGTCTGTCAAGATATTTCTATCATAAAATTTCATGGCTCCTGAAAGTAATTATTGAAATTGTGATTGCACATAGTAATCGCATTCAAGTTTTCACTTGTCGCAAATCAATTTATTTCTTTGTGAAATCCATTATAACAATATCATGATATCAGTTTTTTTTCTGTTTCACAGCCATTACATTGAGGAAATTCATCACATAATATTTATTACTTCTCAAAATGAGAAACTATAATTCGGCGTAAAAAGCTAATTATGTATTGTACGTACTTATATAAAGCGATGACAAAACATTCTTATACCAACCAGCCTAATACGCATTTTTACCTAAATTGAACGTTGAACCGAGAACAACCGCAACATTCTCTATTCATTAATTAATTCCAGAAGGAACTGAATTTCGAACTTCACGGTCAAATGAGAATTAATTCCGAAACCTGGGCATGATTGTTAAAAAATTAATTACTAATTACAAGGTGACACAAAAAGCAGGTGTGAAACACAATAATGTAATCATCCTTTCTAATTTTAAATTGGAACTTGAAAAAAAAAGAACAATGATTCCTCAATAATAACAATGAATAACATTCACTCGATGTACTGGGTGCTCATCAGATATTGGACAGGACATTTTGAATCAAAGATGAAGGTTCATGTTGCTTCTATAAGCTTCGATGAAATTATCATTGCCCATCAACCACTTGAGTTTAGATTAGAGAAAAAAATGAAAGGTGGAATTCATGAAGACTCTGAGGCACTCAACATGATTGTGTGTCACAACAAACGTTTACAACATTGACAGATCGCTTGGATAATGTAATGGACAATATTAAGAAATCTTCGAAAAGTCGGTCAAGTATAAAATGAGTGATGAACATGTTGTTATGGTAAACACAGTAGCTGCATTATTCTAACAAAGTATCTATGATCGTATCAATTGATGAATCGACGTCACCTGTAAAGGTACTTAGTTCTTCTGTTTCAGAAGATATTCCTGGCAACTTGATTTTGCCGGTGTTTACGAGGATATGATTCACAAAGTAAATCTACTCGTGAAGCACCAGTACTGTTAATTGCGTTGTGGTAATCCCAGCCGTTTTATAACTGCTATTAAATTATTGTTGAACTCTCACCAGGTCCAAGCAATGGCTACGGAGAGTAATTATGAATGTTGGGTGAAGTAATAATGACAGTACAGCTATTAATAACATTCCTTGTCTGTGAATGAATTATCCTATCGTTACTCGTTGCAGAATCCTGCAGTTCACGTCTGACCTATAAAATATTGCAAATATTGTATTGCATTTGATGCACACAAAACGTATCCTAGCCGCGATAAAAATCTTCTTTGCGTGCGAACATCGACATGCATGTCTTAATCCAATTAAATAAATATCAAAGATTCCTCTTGGCCGAATTTTTTCGCATAAAAATGATTTATTGCCCACCGAAATAAATAACATCGCCTGCTATTACTAGCCCGACAAATTACGTAGAATGATCGAACATTAATCAAATTTGAAAGAAATTAGGTAGGAAGGTTCATTACATAATTTCTTAATGCTATGATGGCCCTTTAACGAGCCCTATGAGGGGGTAGGTATACTATTGAAAATGATTGCATCATATGCGGCAAAGGTTCTTTCGATGTAATCCAATTTGCCTAAAAGAAGAAGCATTAGGGTGAAGGAATTCTATAGCATTTTATGCAGAAATTATGGTCTAGCTCTACAGTGAATTCTGTCAGATAAGTTATAAGAGATGTGTCATAATCCGATTGCAAAACGTCACTAGTACTTTTGGGCGAAAAACAGGTCTCTTGGTTCAAAAACTAACATTTTCAATACAACGACGATTATTATTCTATAAATTCCAATCAAGAGAGCGGGGTTGCATTGAAGATCAATTTTTTTGAGGTACTCTTTACAGTTCATGAATTCAACACATCACACTGTCTTTCAAAGAGACTGAGGCAAAGGCTTCCATATGAATTGAAGAGCTGAGAATGGTACTCCAATGTAATTTATTTTTTATATCTCTTATATTTTCTGAAATTATTGAGAAACAACAAAATATATTTTGATTATGGGCTGTGATAATAATTTCAATTTTTTTTTACTCGAAAATATGAGAAAATATCTAATTGATAATCATTGTAAAAATAATAGTCGAAGGCCTGGAAAACTGGATTACAGATCAGAAAAATCAAATGACAATTTTTCATGAAGGGATCACACATTTTTATCGCTTCCTGATGTGGTTCAGCGAAGGTATAGAAAGTGTTTCATCAATGAAGGTTATTCCATTAGTATCAACATAAAGTGACAGTAGTCCTCGTTCAAATCAAAGATCCGCTTACATTAGCTGTTCCTTTTAACTAGATCGGCCGCCATTTTGTAACGAATCTATGCGGATTTTATTGAACAACTCGTAATATACTCGATTCCATATTAGAGCAAAATGTTTCGTTCGCGATGTATCCGTTCGCGGTTCTCATACATATCACTTTCTAATAAGACAGGCGATAAATAAAGTAGCAACAAATGTGTTGGTGCTCTCAAGCTTTAGTCACGAGAGCGAAGAATATTTTTGCGTTAGCGAATTCAATTAAGGAATTATCGGCTCATGCATAATTACTCACGTTTGCTCTTTGAAATTCCCGTTTTGCCGCTTTTACTGGGTGTTGGTGAAACCGTGCGACAACTGATTTGCATTGCTACTTAGTCAAGAACATAATAGCTAAGGTTATCCTCAAGTGTTTATCCCTATTCGCGCGAATGTGATTGCATCTTCACAGGTCTTAAGTTTCTGCTAAAAAAAGTATAAAACTCCCCTAAGAATTTCATTTTATTTGCAATTATTAATAAAAAGTGCTAATACATTATTCTGAATCAATGATACCCAAGAATATTCGTTGTTTGGTAACTCAATCCCATCAATAATATTATTAAAATATCTCATGCCAAATGATGAATACTAGTACTATGAGTACTAGAGTTGAAGGAGAATTTGACAGGAGCCATCAGAAATTACGATTATGACAATTCATTTGTAGGACTTCCCTTATAATTTCTTCCATAGTTTTTTGATTGTCAAAATATCTGTCATCATCGGACCAATAAACCAAATAATCAGAGCATTTGAAACAGTCCTGAGACTTCTGAGGAGATATTCCGTCGCTGGAGTTCCCATTTTTATTGAAGAAATATGAATGAAATTATAGTAAATGTCGAGATCTTTAGGACACTGTCATTATTTTACTTTACATTTATAAAGAATATCCACTTGAGAACACAAAAACCGAATTGACTCACAACTGCATTCCTCTGAAAACAATTTCAAATCAACGTCTACAATTTTGCATCATCTTTACATAATCTATTATAGTTGACGGTATGTCCTGTTAATAACCTTTTCTTCTCAAGGCCACGTGCACGCCAAAGGCGAGCTACACTATAAATCCAAACCCAATCCCATATTCTATAGGCATCTCTACACATTCCGATTTTGGTCGCTGAAATCGAAACGGCTGAGGCCTCTGGACATCGAAGGTATTTGAATAGAATTTGTGGGTCATGAGTCACGATAAATTACCGAATGACACTATCGCCCCCTACCACTACGATATCTGAGCCACCGTTCTAGTCCTATTGTGCCGCGATGTTCAGTTGTTTCATGTTTCGTACCTGGCTGACCACAACTGTTGCGCGGTGTTGCCGCATCAGCCGATTTTTCGTATTGTTGCGGATGAGAATTGTTATGCTGATAATGATAGTAATAAGGGTTATGTTTCTTTTCTTTCTTAGAACTGCAATAATCATTAATATGACTTTTGGTTAGTTGAATGATATGAACTGAATTGAACTTTGTAATCATTAAAATATAAAAAAAGGAAAATTATCATTTATTTTGTTGGTTTCCTCGAGATGAATTCGAATATACTGAAAATTGAGATGCTCTAGAGATTTTTTGATAGCTTTTTGAAGAATCACCATTTCTGGTTTGGCTATGAAACATATTCATGTTAACATATACATAGTATCATTGAAAAGTTTAGTTGAATTTAGGGAACAACTCGCCAAAATATAGAAAACTGATATGAAATATGAAAATCACCTTTCATTCTTCAGCAACGGATTTTCTGATGAAACGACTTGGCAACACCGTACGAATACCCTCACACTGGACAAACCTTTCTTGTTTTCTACATTGATTTTGTTTGCTGTGGACTTGATTTATTAGCGTTGATTTATTTATGTGCCACAGGTGACCAACCAATTTTCATTTGTTTGTTTATTTTGATGTTTCTAATTTTGATTCAATTCACTGTATAGTAGGAGGTTTCGATGAAATAAATCTTGGGTACCTTGAGCTGGAATATTGTACTATTTTCATCGTCTAATTATTGTTAGTAGTGAGCAAAGAATTTTCAACATTCCACCCTGTATAGCAATGGGCAGATGCAGAACGGTATAATTTGCTGTAAGGAAAGAAATAGTTTATGCTTTATGTGAATGAGGAGTTATACCTTACCCGTAAACTGTTTTTGTACCTGAAAAAGTGGAAAACTACCCGAAACAAGAGGAAATGAATCTATAGCTACATAAAATGTAACAACATGCTCGTTGTTACTTGTGCGCGATATAGAATCGTTCCCCGATACCGACTACTCTATAAAATTGTCATAAAAATTTACGACATAGTCCTTGTTGAAAATAGACTGCGAGGCAAAATCGCAGAAAGGGTGAAATGGAAACTGTTTTCCGGAAGTGAAAGTTATGTGGAGGCGGTATATTCCAGGTGATGTGCGATGTACTCCTGGCTGAATAAATGATATTCGAGAATATTTTATGGAAGATTATTGATTTCGATATTGGCGTATCAATAATTCAGTGCTCCAACACAAAACTCAATCAACGAAATAACTATGCGGACGTAGGCTGTATTCAATTTATCAAATAGCTGTTATTGTTGTCAAATGTTCTGCTATGACAATACATACATTATTATTATTTGAATTAATATGATAAAAACATGTTGGTGCTCTTGCAATTTTTCTTCATGCTCTTTGATATATTATTTAGAGAATATCGATTAGTCACATAAGATTCGTATACTGTTTTGTTTTTTTAATATGAAAATGACTGGTATAAAATGAGTTGCATTACTTTATTTAAACCTGTAAGTGCAAATTTTACGTTGATTTTGATTCTAATCCAAGCTTGCATAAATATCAGACTGAAATTGTCACTGTACTCACAGTTTCATTTCGAATTATGTGAAATATGATAGTATCATATGAATTTGATGTTCCTCTTTATTCCCTTATAATATTCGAGATATACTATTGAGTATGATCTCATTGAAATATTTCCGTATAATTGGATGGATATCTCAATCTACATTTTATTTATTTATAGAAAATGAATTTTCCTTTGTGTTCCATTTTCTTCATGGGAAAATTCCTGTCTTGTTGAATAAAAAGTAAGAAGGAGGAACACCCCAAACGCAACTTGAAACATGACTTTCCAAATTCTCACCCTTCTGAAGAGCTGTCTGAAAGAAGATTCTCATAGCCCTAACGGGCCGTAGTGGAGGCAAAGGGCGAGTTTGACTGAATGGTCAATCGGGGTGAATGGGGGTAGTAAACCTAAAACAACGCACTCGACCAGGTGCCCTTTTGCGTCATCTGATGGATTTGGTTTATTTTGGCGCTCACAGGCAGTGACGTACCCAAAGGATCTAACCCCACTTTAATTTGGATCCTTGTAGATGAATATTCAATCAAATGAAGAAAAAATGCATTATCTTGAATGTAGATTATTGATGATTTCTTGCCAATATTTCTCATTGGACGAGTATAAAATATTCGTTTGAGTGCCTTTTTAAGATGTTTACATGATGATTAACACAACTGTATCGTGACCGAAATGAATATTATTTTAATGAAAAATAATTAGTCCAAGTAATGATAATAATTCGGTGCAGTCCATAATCGCTTGGTGTAATCAAAAATGTGCATATCATCACTCGCATTAAATTGAAACACGTGAAGTTTCTCTTAATATTTTAACCTTTTCGACAAGTTTTTACCTCACTTGAGCGTATCGAATCGAGCTGTGAAACCCATTGAAATTTATGCAAATGATATTCACAGGATTAAAATCAACGAATTAGTATGTAGATGATGATCGTTTGTGCACAATTTCCAAGACATAATTTTTTATGAGGATTTATATATTATTTATTCTACATGGTTAGTTGATTTGGGGAATTGGTAATAACATATTCTGAAACACTAACTGAATGGAAGTGAAATTGAATTCTTGAAGGTTGTTGTAGTACTTTTGTTTGAAACAACAAATCGTGACAATACTAACTTCCGTGTTTATTTTGTTTAAACGAAAACTGAACCATTAGGTGAAACATTGTTGTGTTTATAAAAAGATAATGGAAAGTAATTTCATTATATCATTCGATTTATTCGATATAATTGAAAAATTTGTTTTTCCATTAAAACGAATTATACCCAGTTCGACATAATGATGTGAAATTGTGGTATTTGAAGAAATTGGGAAATAAGTTTATCAAAGAATGATACTTCGAAACGTGAATAATATTAAGGAGTACTATACTACAAAAGCTATGGTAAAAAAAAACCCTGAGTCCACATTTTGACATCATAGCTAGAAACACCCTGTAAATGATATTGATTATTTAATTTTGTTGAATTTTCCGGTGGATTGAAACAGGGTACGGGTTTGTTCAAAATAAACGAATATTCTATATATTTCCTCTGTAATCAAAATAAATTCCGTATCATTGATTGAAAAGTTGAGCGAATGTTATATGGCAACCCTGTTAGCTTTTATGTGAAATAGACCGACCCACCCTACGTATACACATTATAGCGAATAATAAGAAAATATTCCGTACAAAGAACGTTGTATTATAAGACGGTGGAAAGAGCTTATATGAGTTTCGCGAATAGCGAATGTAACTTCATTTAGGGCATGTATGCGAACTCCATGCATAACTCAGCAGCCTCTCCCGGATGAAACGAGGGAGTTGCAGTCGAAACTTCAAACGCCTGGCGCTTTTTCCTCGGCAATATTCGTTTGGACGATTGTAGAGAGCAACTTTAATATGTTTTTTTCGCGAATATTGTCTTTTTGTGTTTCTACTCCGAATGTATTTTATTTATATTTGGTTATGCCGTGGAGGCAGCATCGACGTCGTTAATAATACATCTCGCAGCATACAGAGTGTTCCAATTATGCCACATCGTTTATTATTGGCAATGAATTTTGTTTTGGAATCACGGAGTTTTCCTTTCTCTTTCCCATGCTCGTTGTGGAAATTAGTGGCTCATTTCTGTGGAATGTTCGAAATTTTATGGTGTTTAAAAAGCAAAAAACGAAAAGAAGTCGATCGTGAGTAACCATGAGAAAAATAGGCTTGATATCGAAGGCCGAAATGAACAAAAAGGCCCTAATTATTGCTGTGATTAGTCTGTGATGTGGGAAATAGTAATTACAAGTACGGCATTAACCCAACAACAAGTTAACCATCACCACCATGATCGGTATCTCGAGGCATAGGCGTGTTTTAGGGGTTATCAAGCCTGGCGTTCGTTTTAAGACTGAAAATGAAAAACAAATCACGGGATTGTTTCATGAAAATTTTATGAATATCATTGAATCATCATTTTTTTTCTCGCATTCCAACCTAACGTAGAATTTTTTCAATCTATTGCATCCTATCCTATTTCTACAATTTTTTTATGATCCAAAATACTTGTATTAAAATAACTGAATGTGAATAGCGAAAGAGATAAGAGCGAGATGTGATGCTCGAATTCAGTGTTTTTTTCATTATCATTCAATACTTTGATATCATTAAGAATGCGAAAGAAAACTCCTTCTCCTACGCCGCTGTCCGAAAATGACTTGTTTCGTCCCGTCTACGGCGCCTTACCCTCACTTATAATCAAAATTACACATAATTATGAAAGTTTTTCGTCGAATCCGTCGAATTAGTGGTGCGGCCATTTGATTCATTTTCGATTGAGGGTCTTTCGGGTTAAAGTAGATTTATAATAACTCCGCATTTTTTATATCGGCCCTGTGTGATTTTTTAATGACCTCCATGAGACTCGGGCGAATCGATATCCGGTGATGATTATCGCAAGGTGGGGATTTAATTGTTGGGTGCAAAAAAGAAACCGCGGCCCAAAATCAAAAATTACTTGAGCATATTCAAATACTAGGACTTCGTGTTAGATAGTAAAATTTTTCTGAAACAACAACAAATAGCATATTTTCAAAAGTATTGGGTTCATCAGCATAATATTTATCAATGTTTTTATATCCTTGAAGTGGCCAGAAGAAGTACTTCAAAGTTCTTCAAAGGATATTTGTCGCCTACTTTAATGTTTATCCGAATTATATTCAATTATAATCCAAATTTCTGTGTTTATTTTGTTATTACAAATTTCAAATGGATCAGTTAGTGTGTTTTTTTGTAGTCTCAGTGGCATCAATGTCGTCTTCTTAATTTTAGCTCCATCAATAAATCATTCATTGAAACATAACAACATAAGAAACAAATTTAAAAAGTCGCCGATCGTTTGAAACTGTCCTTTTGGTAAGTTAATCGTGGAACTGTATTTATTTCCCTATTGTTTCACGGAACAAAAGGTGACAACATGCAATTCGGAGGAACAGAGTTCACAGTTATCGACATTATTGTTCTCGCCTTTTTGACAGTTTTCATACGATCACGCGAACCAACGGTTTTTTTTTGTAAAGAATGGAAGCAAAGAATATGATATGATATTATATTGGGTACCAGTTGCAATGCGTTCCAACACCAAGCCTGAAAGAAATTATAGTTATCTAGATTTATATAAGAACTGTACGGGATTACGTGACAAAAATTAAATAATCACACCAAGAATGTAAACTTACTGGGAAAAACGATGGACTGTGAATAGTGATAGATTGAGGTGTTTATACAGATAACAGTTAAATTTTTCAATTTCTTCTCCATATCATTTTTAATTTATTTATTATAGATAAATATTATGATATACACAGGAATGCAGCTAAAGTAGCAAAAGTGCATCATAAATGAGATAATGAATTATCTCTAATATTTATCCAATGAGTGAGCTTAAATACATAATCGGCGTGTGAAGATATGTGCCAATATATTCCCATAATTTTTTCCAAATTTCGGTAAATATTCAACGGAAATGTACTTTACTTTCAGTGAATTCATAAGGTATAATATTGTTTTTTCATCACCAATCTAGTTCATAGTAGAAGCCGAAATAACACCTTATCCAGCAGTTATTTTCCCATCTTTTCTTTATCGAGTAGACAGAATTTTCGCGAGAAGGGAATTTTGCAGTTTCTCCCATATTTTCAGCAATTTCTTGAAAGCTTTGTCGAGCTAGGTAATTGATCATTTTGATTCATTTACATTCCAATTACATTCTTAAAATGTATCTAAATAAAAAAAAAATTATCGAAGAATTTCAGTAATGCCATATTATATTATTTTCACAATTATATAAATAAATAGTGATATAACTACAGTTCTATAGGTTCGCAATATATTTATTATCAATCAACTGTAATTGTTAACATACAACCATATATATTCTTGTGATTTTTTTTCCTGAGAATAATTTTCTTTATTCATTCAGGTTTCACAATTTGCCCATTTCAGATCTCGGGAATTATACTGAGTTTGAAAAGATTTTCATCGTTGAGTTCGATGGGTATTCAATAATTTTGTTTTATAGACCTCGCACTCATATACCCGTCAAGTAATTATTATGTCTCGAAAAATCTTCGCGGCAATAAATATGTCAACAACCGGTCCAGAATGATTTTTCCCGGTGTTTAAAATATCGAAGAACTAATTCGTGAACATTTAAGAGGCCGAATCGCGATCCTATCATTATTGGAAAATAGTCCACCTGACTCTCCGTATCTGATCCCAATTAAACTGAAAGGCTTTAATAAATCTCATAATTATCGTGATAAATGGAGATGGATGGTAAACGGTTCAAAATTCCTTTGTCCAGAAGAATGGGATACACATTAAATATTCCGTTTTTAGAGAGAACAACAATCTATGTAATTGATATCTCGAGGCAGTGCAATCAGACCGATCTAGTGGTTAAATTCATTGGCGCCCGTATATAGAGAAAATCAGGCATTTCAACAACATCTGAGGACAGATTGATGGGATTCCCAATTTCTGTTTCCGAAACCGATTTCAACAATGATTGAGAAAAGTTCTTTCGTATTAGGGACAAAAAATCAATATCTCTGTTGAATTTACAATTTTGCAATCAATATGAGTCAACGATTTGCAACTTTCACTGATGTTTTCATCCATCTTTTCAATTCGAGTGATACTGAGATTTTTTCAGAGGAGAATCCTGATGATTGAGATTTAGTTTCGTCAAATTGTTATTATTTTCTCTTCCATATACTCTACTTCAATAAGTCATCTTCACACATCGTTTCAAAATAAATATGTATATAGAATTAATTTTGAGCTGCGGTTACAGAAAATTCTGATTTTTATTTGGTGTACCTAACTCTAATAGTTGAAATATTATATTCGTTTACGAAATCAACAGCATTACGTACGCCTATGTTAAAATTTTCAAGCTGTTGAAGCGTCGCCTCATAACACGAGCTCTTTCCCGAACAATATTGGCATCTGAATATTAAACTCAAAAATTACAACGTACGTTCGCAAATAATCTAGAATTAGACCGAGTTTACAGTATAGCATCTCACAGATTGCAAATATGTCTGGCCTCCAGCTATCGCTCGACGATAACTATCCGTAATTTACTCTATTATCGTTTCTTTTTTCGAGCATTTCCTTTATTTATTGTGGTCGATTATTAGAACCTTATGTGGCCGTAAAGGTAAATTATTATTCACGATCGACGTTTTCTACGAGCATGCATTGGCGCCCCCAGGTGGGAAATTCTAAACTTGGGCGGATACCATCGTACACCTTCTTCTCGCTAGACGGGAGGGGAAACATCGACGACGTAACTGTATCGAAAGCAATCGTGACTCATCCCGTGTTCCTCTCGTTCCAGGGCATCCTTCTGGTGAACATGTGACGCGCCGCGATGCCCACTCTGTCCGCGGCGCTTGAGCAGAACCCCTGCGGCCGCCCTGACCGGCAGAATCCCCCCCACCCGGACGACATGAGCCCAGAGCAGGAGGCCAGTCCGCCCCCCGCTGCTCCGGGGGCCTCTCCACCGCCCCAGCAGCCCACCCGACTCTCTTCTCCCTCAGTCATGACCGCCCATCACCTCGTCGATCACACCTCCGACGTGGAGCAGTTCGCCGGCAAGATCGTCTACAACCCCGACGGCTCGGCGTACATCATCGAAGACTCGGAGAGCGAGGGCGAGTCGCAGCAGGGCGGCGGCCAGCCCAGTCCGCCCGAGATCGTGCCGCCCCTCCAGGCCGTGTACGTGTCGAGGCTGTTGCGGCAGCCAGCGAGGCCCACCGAGCTGCCCGCCGTTCACAGCTACCGCGTCGTAGCGCTTCGTGACGCCCGCCCACCCAGGCCCGCCTCGGTGCCCGTCAAGCCCATCCTCATGTGCTTCGTGTGCAAGCTCAGCTTCGGCTTCGCGCGGAGCTTCGCCAGTCACGCGCAATCCGAGCACGGTCTCTCCATCGGAGAGCACGAGAAAGAAGTACTCGCCGCCGATTGCTCGGCCATCTTGCAATGCGTCGGCGCCGACAAACGTCCGATGGTGTCGCTGCTGGAACCGCTCGGCTCGACGCAGCACGACAACCACAACTCCAATCAAATAGTTCCTCTCAACTCTGTACAAAATCGCAACGAAGGACCCTCGCCCATATCCGACACGCCGCCGTGTTCCTCGTCCCGGAATACTCCGGGGAAATCGCCTTCGCCGCCGTTCGTAGCGCCACCTGCCTTCATGACCGGTACTACGATAGGAGTGTGTCCCGATCACCTACAGGGCAGGCCCTCGGGGGTGGAATGCGCCCGCTGCGAAATGATCTTGGCCTCCGGCCGGCTGGGACCTGCCGGACTGGCGAACGTGCACAGCAGAAACTCGTGCAAGACCTTGAAATGTCCGAAGTGCAACTGGCACTACAAGTACCAAGAAACGCTGGAGATCCACATGAAGGAGAAGCATCCGGAATCCGAAACTAGCTGTATCTACTGCATAGCAGGACAGCCTCATCCGCGGTTAGCGCGTGGGGAGACCTACACCTGCGGCTACAAACCGTACCGTTGCGAAGTGTGCAACTATTCGACGACGACCAAAGGGAATCTCAGTATACACATGCAATCCGATAAACACCTCAACAACATGCAAGAACTGCAGAACGGTGGGGCACCGAATACCGAAAGCCGACAATCTTCGCCGAAAGCGCCGCCTCTCCACCACTCGCCAGTCAGCAGCGGACACAAACCGAAACCCAGCTTCAGGTGCGACGTCTGCAATTACGAAACCAACGTCGCCAGGAATCTCAGGATACACATGACCTCGGAGAAGCACACGCATAACATGCTGGTGCTACAACAAAACGTCAAACACATGCAAACCTTGTCTGCGTTGCATCACCAACATCCCCAACAACACATGGACAACCTCTACGGGATGTATCCTGGTTTGGGGGAGAAACCGGAGGCAGCGCTCGCGGATATGGCTTACAACCAAGCCCTACTCATCCAGATGATGACGGGCGGTCAGATACCCAACCACGCCGGTCCGGCTGATATGTCTGCCCATTCCGACCTCGGCCTCAACCCAGAAACCATGGAGCCGCCGCCGGAGCCAGCAGACCTGGACCCCGAGAGGATATACCAATGCTGCGTTTGTAACATATTCCAAACAGACAGCTTAGAGGATCTCGGCAGACATTTAGCTCAAGATCGAACGCGTCTGCGGGAGCAAGAGATACTCGCCGTGGTAGCCGGCCACTACGTCTGCAAACTATGCACCTACAAGACGAACCTCAAGGCCAACTTCCAACTGCATTGTAAGACTGATAAGCACCTGCAGAGGTTGCAGCACGTCAACCACGTCAAAGAAGGAGGTGCCAGAAACGAATGGAAACTCAAATACGCTTCTGCTCCTGGTGGAGTTCAGATACGTTGCAACACTTGCGATTACTACACCAACTCAGCGCACAAGCTGCAGCTGCACGCGGCTGCGGCACGCCATGACGCCGGCGTGGCTTTGATGAAACACCTGGTGGATAGATGCTCGTCCTTGGGTCAGAATCAAGCCAGGGTGTATCATTGTTCTCTGTGCGGGTTTTCTGCAACCAACAGGCTGCCTTTGCTGCAGCACGTTAAGTCTCTGAAGCATCTGCATATGGAGCAGCTTCATCAGTTGCAGAGGCGCGCTGAAGGCAAAGAGAATAATCCTGAGATCGGAGAGGTTTTCCATGTGGTACCAGGACCGATTGATCAGCAGCAGGCTCAGCAACAACAGACACCTGGTGAGTAATTTTCGAGTGAGAATAAACTTTGCATTGGAGGGTTGTGTTCAGATGATGGAATGTCCTAGAAATAATCACCTACAATACTATGAATTTAATATGAAATAAACGGTTATTGTGCGATGTACGATTGATCGAGTATAGGTATTAGCTTTAGAAAGTATCCTCTCTACAAATATTGCAGTAATATAAAGTTTCTGGCAAATTGCACTGAAATCTGATAAACTAAAATGCTAAATACTATTTCAAAATCAAGGTAATCCATTACCTTTTTAAAAAAATATATATTCGCTATCATAAAGCAAAGTATCGATGCCAAAATTGATGAAAATTGAAATGAATTGAATGATGATCTATTGATATGTCGGAAATGTTTTTGAATCTTATGTTTTTAACATGCATTTTTGGAATACCCTGTATTGCATATAGTTTGCAATAATTTCTTTCTATTCGTTCGTCTGTACTGAACAATTATTGTTAATTAGTCTTCTTCACTTCCAAATGTTTCTTCTCGAAAACAAAAAAGTTGATTTGGGTCTGTATAAAAACTCAGGAATCACAAAAATAAATCATTTGTTTTACTCGTTAGTAATTTCAGTACGTTGATTATTTGGAATTGTGATATATCCTAATACGACATGAATATTCATTAAGTGTGAGATTTACAAGTTATAAATAATCATCCCCTGTTTCCTTTGACTTCTATTATAAATCGATAAATTCCTTACAACTAATGAATAGTATTATTTACTGAATAGGGGAAAAATCAAAATCAAGATAGTGAATTTGTTGGAGGTACGTGATTTTATGATAAATATTCAATTAGATTTCCTGAAACGTTTGTTTCTCATGAGACGAACTATATAAAAAACTTTGATTCAATATACAGGATCATGAAAATATTAGTGCCTATGCATGTAAATTTTATGTGGACATTAGACAAGTTATAACTGCATGAATTAAATTAGAACCTGAATAATGTCATACAACGTAAACAAAATTGGAATATTCGAATATTCAGATATTTCAAACTCGTAATAGTGACATCCGAGACGAATTCCAAATTCAACGGTTTTTGACTTTATTATGAACTATTTTTCTTTATTAATCAAATCATGAGACTGAAGCTGGTCGAATTTTCAAATATCCTGTAAATTTACAATAGAGAATAAATAACTAAATCTAATAAACCCCAACGCGATTTCCAATGAAAAGCACGCAGATGTTTGGCAACACGAAACCCAACAAAGGAGGCAAATTTTCAAACAGTAATTAGACCCTATCCCCCAACAGGTTGGTTGGCTTTCTTTCTTTCTTTCCGTCACCGTCTTTTGTTCTATCGAACAATGCCCGAAATTAATACCCGAAAACTGTATCGTGATAGCACGTTTTTTGTGCGCGTATAGATTCGGGGTGTAAATAATTATTATTCTATATGCCTTCCGTGATGCAGGCCGACACCCTTTGGCCAAGCCGCAAGTGCCTCGACATATGTCCGATACGAATAATCACGAGAAATCCGTCGAAAATACTTAGCCTATGTAATTAGGAGCATTTTTTCATCGAACACAACCCTGTGTCACAGGCGTGGCCGGCATCCTCAGGCGCGCGTACACAATAGAAACTCAACAATTGTTCTTATTGTCGCCGAGGCCCGGTGTTTTCGAGATACACCGTTAATCCCCGTCATTATCGTAACAATACCCTCCCGAATGTAAGAGTCTCCTTTTATTCTCCCACAGAGCGCAGAGATAGTATCAGTTCCGAGCTCAACCACATCGAGGCCAACAGAGACCAAGTCAAGAACGAACCGCGCGAAGAAGCCGAAGACGCCAACAACAGCAGCAGCGAATGCGGCAACCAGCAACACATGTGCCCTTTCTGCGACTACAGCAGCGACTCGGAGATGCGCATCCAAGCGCACGTTTTGGCCCAGCACAGCACCAACAACGCCGAAACGGTGTTGCACTGTCCTCTGTGCCAGGACTGCTTCAAAGATCGTACGACGTTGGAGCGACACGTCATGCAAATCCACTCGGTGAACAGCGAGGGGCTGCAGAGGTTGCTCATGCTCGTCGATCAGAGCCACTGGTTGAACCAGGGTTCGAGAACCTCGACCCCTAACAACGCACACCAGATGGTGTCGCCGACGTCGGTGTCTTCCAAGGAGTCCAACAAATTCGAAAAGAGCGACTCTGGCCAAGAACCGGAACCCGATTTGATGTCGCCCAACAGCGACGACAACAACGAATCCGAATCGGAGCGATGCGGAACCTGCTACAAGGCTTTCCGTAACATCGACGAATTGTGCTACCATCAGAACGAGACCGGCCACTTGGAGATAAAACAAACGCCGAGTGGTCCCGGCTACGTTTGCTGGAAGAAAGGTTGCAACCAGTTCTTCCCGACAGCGCATACGCTGCAGACGCACTTCAAGGAAGTGCACGCCAAGAATTCCATTTCCAACATGTCGGTGTCCGAAAAACACGTGTACAAGTACAGATGCAATCAGTGCTCGCTAGCTTTCAAAACGCTGGAGAAGCTGCAGCTTCACTCGCAGTATCACCTGATTAGAGACGCCACGAAGTGCGTGTTGTGCGGGCGTAGCTTCAGGTCCTTGGTGGCTCTGCACAAGCACGTGGAGAGCGTACACTCTGAACTGACAGACGAAGAACTAGTCACGTACAAACAGAGTTTGATGAACAACCCGCTGTTACTGGCAGGGCTGCAAGGACAGGTGCTCGACAGTTCGACTAACGATATTTTGAAAAAAGAATCGCAACGTAGCGAAGACGATTCAGGAGAGTGCGACGACAGCAAAGACCTAAACACTAGTCAGTCATTGGACGATAGCAATCAGAATGACGGCGAGAATTCCGATGATAGTATCATTTACAAAGACCAACAGTTCTTAGAAGATTACCTGAACAGTCAAGCCATCGCCGAAGACAGTTACAACGATCCGAATAGAAAATACAAGTGTCACCGTTGTAAAGTAGCATTCACAAGACAAAGCTATCTGACCGCGCACAATAAAACTCTTTTGCACAGAAAGGGTGAGAAACTAAGCTATCCCATGGAGAAATACCTGGACCCTAACAGACCGTACAAGTGTGACGTGTGCAAGGAAAGTTTCACACAGAAAAACATACTCCTCGTTCATTACAACTCGGTCAGTCATTTGCATAAGCTGAAACGGGCGATGCAAGAACAACAAAACAACAACAACAATAGTCCGGTGTCGCCTGTGCTGGGCGGGACGCAACCCCAGAACTTGGCGCTCACCCCTAAAAGCACGTCGTCCGAGGAGGACGAGAAGAAGAGATACCGGTGCAATATATGTAAAGTAGCGTATACGCAAGGCAGTACCCTCGACATTCACATGCGTAGCGTCCTCCATCAAACGAGAGCGAGCAAACTCCAAGATTTGGCATTGGCCGGCCAGATAGATTTGACCAAACCCCTAATCGAACAGCCCGATGCCATGCAGTCTCCGAAACAGTCGAGTCCGGCACCAAGTGGTGGGGACAAACAACCCTCTCCCACCCCTCCGTCACCGGGTCCGCCAGGTAGTCAAGGGATGGGTCTCAGTTGCCCTAAATGTGGTACGCAGTTCACGTCGGCCGATCAGTTGAGCACGCATCAGCAGCTGTACTGCATGTTTGCGTCGCCTATGGCGATTTTCCATGGCGCGACCGAACCGGGCCAAGCAAAGAGCCCGCCTCCGCTGGAGGAGACCAACAAGCAGAAAAAAACACAAAGTCACATGTATAAGCATTTGCTGGAGAGCTATGGCTTCGATCTAGTGATGCAATACAATGAGAGCCACCAGAGGCGGCAAAGACTGCGCGAGGCAGAAGAGAAAGCGGCCAGCGAGGCCCAATGTTCGCCGCCGCCGCCACAGTTACCGCCTTCCGAGGAAGCGGCCGATGCGCCCGAACCCAAAGCCGACGAAGACACCGAAACCGACCTACCCGAAGTAAGTAAATCTACGTGCCAACATTGCAATAAAGAGTTCTCTAGTGTGTGGGTGTTAAAGTCTCACTGTGAAGAAGTTCATAAAGATTTAGTGCCACTCGAATTCTTAGAAAAATATGCTCAACAGTTCAAAAACGAGTACGAAAAGAAAACGGTTGTGGTGACGGCGGCGACCTCTTCCACGCCGAACACGGCACCCACGACAACCACTCCAACGCCTCGCGATGCTAGTCCCGCGGGAAACGCCAGCCCCGAGAAAGAAGACGAATCCAAGGAGTCGTTGCACGCCAAGCTCAACCTGCAATCACCGCCTCCGGAGGCGTCGACTCCCACGTCGGATTCGCTGCCCGCCAACATCCAGGCGATGATCGCGCAAAGTATGGCTCAGAATCCGATGGCTCTGGCTCAGCAAATGTCTGAAATGCAGGCAGCTCTGAGCGTGATGCAGCTGCAGCAGCTGAATTTCAATCCGATGATGCAAATGATGGGCATGGGACTGCCCTTGGGGCTGAACGCCCTGGCGGCGATGAACTTGCAGCCGCCGCTAGTGCCGCTCATGATGCCGCCGCCGCCGTACGATCATATGTCGCAATTCGGGCCGCAGGAACAGCAGGCTATGATGGCCAAGCAACAGCAGCAGCAGGCGATGATGCAGCAACAAGCGGTGAGTTTCTCTTTCGAATTTTCTCTCCCGGGTCGTCTCAAAGTAATCCATTCGTATTAAATTAATGATTGAGTAACTGAGTAAATGCATTTTTAGAACTCTATTCTAGTCGAATGTTATTTGTATATTCTGGTACCATTTTTGTACGTCTCACTTTTTCTCCCAAAATAACTGTTTGAAATGAATTCATTCATAGTGAAATACGAAGAAGAAATCAATACGTGATTTGTTTCTCCTGATGTCACTGTCATCATTATTTATGTCTTAATATTTTTACTCTCCATGATCCAATCATTCATTCACAAGTTTGATTTTTTGCTAATAAATTCATCAATGTGAACATAATACATAACCTCGAACCTCATTCTCATGCACAAATAAATACATTACTAACCGTGATTTATGTACATGCCTAAGAACAATAACTTTTGCAATTATTTTAACAACTAATTAATATTGACGTTAGTTACTTGATATTTTTCGTCGGTAAATGTTGAAATCGTGATTATGTTATTAACGTTATATAACAATATCGTATTTTTGTATCTTCTAGGTAATCATCACTTCAATATCATTTGATATTCAATTTCAAATTGTGATAATCAAATATCTAATGGACTTTATAAACAGTTGAATAAGACGACAAAATTATAATTCTTTTTCTGTTGTGATTATTTCACAAGTAAAATTTTCATCATTACAGTTAGCAATTTGTATTACTTTCAATATTTACTTTTTCTTCAATTCTGATATCATCCTGTAATTTTTATGGGCACAAAACTATTCGTCAAAGCATCCTATGTATGGAATGTCTTTATTAGAAAATAAGATAATGAGCTCTGAAGGGGTTGAGGTTTAGAAATGTTGAAGTGTTTGAAATCTTGCGAAAACTATTTAAAATCCACAAAAACTATCCAATTCGTTACCTACAGTACTACCTGTAAATGCCATGCCCTATTATGAGGACAGGTAAAATGTTTCTATTCATTTATTCAAATATGAAACACCTGTCCCAGAGTTCTTAGAATTTTTTCCAGAATGGATCCCATAAGGGTTGATATTTCGTCATGAGACAATGACAACACAATAGTAATAAGTCAACAATGATTTGTATTTATCCGAATACAATTTTGATCGATAGGTTATGTATCAAATTTTAATTTCTATAGATCGGAATTCAAATGTGTGATGGAATATAAGAGAACGTTGAAAAGTCAGTATCATCATGATAATTAATAATTACATCCTATAATATTCCATAACTTGAGACAAATATTAAATGCCTGAAATTCAGTACTCTAATCAGTTTGCGTTCATCTTAAAATTATTTTTTCAAACATCGCCATATGACAACAAATTACCAATTGTATGCTAATGAAGTTTAAATATTACATTAATAAATTAAAAATGTTCCATCTCAAGTCATGCTAGTAGGCGTTTGAAATTTGTGTGTAGGTGTAAATTCAATTTATCAAGAATTTCTATTCTTTTGACCTGGGGATTTAGGACGTAGTTCATTTGGGAATTAAAATTAGTGCTAATTGTGCATAAACATTTTAAGTGTCTAGTTGGCGTATTTTCCGTATTAGTGAAGAATAATTTCTTCCATGTCATACCCACAAATTGGTAATAATTCTCATCATAGATTAACAAGTATGGCGGACTTTATTTGAATACGAATTTTGTACTATCCAACTGAAAAAACGAATATTTCATGCAATTCTTTCCTAGGAGTGTTTCAGTTTTAGTACTGAAAATTATTATCAGTTTTCACTAGTCTATTATTTTCAGGAAGCGTAGAGAAATAATTATACGTACCTTATCTGACAATTGGTAATCTTTTTCGATCCGACTTCGTTGATTATTTTAATCGCTGTTCCTAAGATGTAGCCTTACGTTGTGATAATTATCGTAATTGATTTATAGCCAATTTGTTACAATTTATTAGGGCCGTATATATTCACTGTTCTGCAACTCTGAGAATATAAATCTCTGTAATAAAGTCAATCGTGTGTAATGTGGAATTCACAAAACGTTCATTTATTTTCCTTAGGCTGTCAACGCAGCTGCCAATCAAAAACGAGCTCGAACACGAATCACCGACGAACAATTGAAAATCTTGCGCGCTCACTTTGATATCAACAATTCTCCTTCCGAAGATCAAATCCACGACATGGCCTCCCAAAGCGGCCTGCCTCCAAAAGTAATCAAACATTGGTTCAGAAATACCCTCTTCAAAGAAAGACAACGCAACAAAGACAGTCCATACAACTTCAACAATCCACCATCGACAACTTTGAACCTTGAAGAATACGAAAAAACTGGCGAAGCTAAAGTTATGCAGCTGAATAGCTCAGGCAGCAGTACCGAAGAAATCAAATCGAAAGACTCGCCATTACCAATTCCTTGCCCACCAGAGGTGAAAGTCGAGCCTAGGGAAGAACCAGTCGAGGACCTCCCTAAATTCAACGAAGACAAATCTCACGAGCAGATTGACGAGAAACCGAATATCTTCAACTTACCACTCAACTTGCAGCCTCCTCAGAGCCCCGCCACCTCAGTAGCTAGCTCAGAGAACCAGAGCGTTTCACTACCGAGTACTCCTAATAATCTGACATTGACGTCGATAATAGCGTCACAGCTTGGTGATACTCTCACCACTAGCACCCCAACCATGAATATGTCGGGTATGAACTCGCATCACGGCCTCACCAGCCCGATGTTACCGCCTCCCAAGCTGCACCAAGGGAATTTCTCCAACCCCAACAGCCTTCAAGGTATGTTGCCGCATACACCCAACCGGTGCATGAGTCCAAACAGAGACTACAATAGCTCGGGCAGTCAGAACTCTTCGAGTGGGAAACGAGCTAATCGCACTAGATTCACAGACTACCAGATCAAGGTGTTGCAAGAATTTTTCGAGAATAACGCGTATCCGAAAGATGACGACCTGGAGTACCTATCAAAACTCCTGAACCTCAGCCCTAGAGTGATCGTTGTATGGTTCCAAAATGCCAGACAAAAAGCGCGAAAGGTCTACGAGAATCAACCCGCGACAGAACCAGCTCCGGCTGACGAACCGGGCGCTAACAGATTCCAAAGGACGCCAGGTTTGAACTATCAATGTAAAAAGTGTCTGTTAGTATTCCAAAGATACTACGAACTGATACGCCACCAAAAAACTCACTGTTTCAAAGAAGAGGACGCCAAACGGTCTGCGCAGGCGCAAGCTGCTGCAGCTCAGGTAGCAGCTGTTCTCAGCTCCGAAGACTCCAATTCCAGCACGGCTGTCGAACAGCAGCAGCACCAAACAACTCCTACTCTACCAACCAATATACAACCAACACCTCATGCGAATCCAGTGCATAGTCCGATCCAACCGAACCCTTCCACGACGCCGACTCCTAGCCAAGGCAATTATCCTCCTACCTCTCCCGCTCCGTCTGAGAGCAAGGAAAGCACATTTCAATGCGACAAATGCAACTTGGTGTTTCCGAGATTCGAACTGTGGAGGGAACACCAGTTGGTGCATTTGATGAATCCAAACTTGTTCCCTTCGTATCCGCCCGACTCACCCTTCGGTATTCTCCAGCAGCACGCGCAGCTTCAACAACTGAACGCCAACCTAAGCGATCTCACCAAGCAACAGAACAATGTGACGGCTGCAGTGCAGCAGAACATGCAGCATCCCTTGATCAACATGTTGAACAATGTGACCGGTTCGAAAAGAAAAATGGACGATTTCGAAGGTGAAAGTGACACGTCCGATCAGCCTAAAGATAAAAGACTCAGGACGACGATACTGCCAGAACAGCTAGATTATCTGTACCAAAAATATCAAGTCGAAAGCAACCCTTCCAGAAAAATGTTGGAGAACATCGCTCGAGAAGTTGGTTTGAAGAAACGTGTAGTGCAGGTATGGTTTCAGAATACTCGCGCCAGAGAAAGGAAGGGTCAGTTTCGTGCTCACGCTCAAGTGATCAACAAGCGATGCCCCTTTTGCCCGGCCCTATTCAAAGTGAAGTCTGCACTCGAGTCCCATCTCAGCACCAAGCATGCCGATCAGTGCGCCAGAGGAGAAATCAACATCGATGCTCTGCCTGATGAAGATATCAGTATGGAATCGACGCCCAGCCTCAGTTCAGGAGGGGAAAACAAACTCAATATCCAGAACCCAAACATGATGCCGCCACTTTTTCCTTCTCTTCACCCTGAAATGGAAAACTCTATCAAAAAGTACTATGAGGAGAGTATGAAGAGATACATTAGCGAGTTGCAAGCTCACGCGTCATCCTCCAACGGTGACAAGAGTGAGATCAAAACCGAAAAGGGGGAAAGTGGTGAGATACCCTTAGATCTCTCCAAGCCAGTAGATTTATCTAGACCCATGAAAATAAGCATGGACCAGGAGCGCAATGTGTGTGAAACCGGACCTCTTACCGATCTCAGTGAAAGATCCTTGTGCGACGAAAGGAGCGATTCCATGTCAGAAACAACGGAGTTTTATGACGATGAAAGTAATCCAACATCTCCAGCTAGCAGCACCCAGAGCAACACCCAAAGAATGAACAATTCAGCAGGTGGCTCCAAGCGATATCGAACCCAGATGTCTTCGGTGCAGGTGAAGATTATGAAGATACTGTTCACCGATTATAAAACTCCCACGATGACTGAATGCGAACACCTAGGGCGCGAGATCGGCCTACCCAAACGGGTAGTGCAAGTGTGGTTCCAGAACGCCCGAGCCAAAGAGAAGAAGGGCAAGCTAGTGATACCCAAAATCGAAGGAGACACTCCGGATGATTGTAGATACTGTAACTTCAAATACTCGAACAAGTACTCCATCCAAGACCACATCTTCACCAAATCGCATATAGCCAATGTCAGGTTATACTTGGAGAGCCAGCATAAGGAGGCATCCACAGAGGGCGAGTTCACGGTTCCTCCTCTTCCGGGAGCCTCCGGAACAGTCAACGCGGATTCCACGACAAGTCCTGCTCAGAATCACAACAACAACACGCACCTTCAACTCTTGCAAATGGCGGGCATGCAGGTGGGGAACGTGTCCAAAGGGGAGCCAGAGGAGAGTCCAGAGTCGCTGTTCCAGCAGTTGTATGCTCTAGGCAACAACGTCAACTACGGGGTGCAGAACCAGTACGTCCACCATGCGATGTTTGGAGCTAATGGTGAGTAGTTTTATCTGAATGTGTGAATGTTTGCTGGTGTTGCTTTGAATTCTTTCTTGATATTGATAATGGAGATGTTTTTGAATTGACCACTTTTTCGGATTCAGTGTTCTTCTGAAGTGCATTGGTTGCTGATGAACATATTCCGAAATGATGCTATACAGTATTGTACACGTGATAAGAACATTTTGACAGAGAAATATCATTGAAGTTAAACAACAAATGACCAATTACTCTAATGACGTCGTATTCTTCAAAAGCTTTGGCGAGTGTTATTTGGAATAACAACAAATGTTTTATTAGTTTGTTTAGTTTCAAATTTCGATCAAGAAATTTAAGATTGAATTGTGTAGTCTCGTTTCCAATAATAATTCCAATGAAAACAATAACCTTGCGAGCGATAAAAAACGAAATGAAGTCTCTCGACTCCTTATTATAATTTCAATAAACAACTAGCGAAATGAACAACAGACAACTGGCAGCCATTGTCGTTGGACGTTAATTATTGAAATATAATTTATTGTCCTCGTCAAATCGATCGATGCGATTGGTTATGGGCTCGTATTTCCGATCGGTGATAAATTTAAATGAACAAAAGACAACGCGCAACCGATCCCAGCTTGGCGTAGAGAAAGCGGTTTGTCGCATGTGTCGTTTTTTTCCCACCCCTCGTACGGGACGTGATTATTTCGATACATAAAAAACGACGAACGATTCGCTCACGGCCTACTACGATTAAGTGGATGACTCATGGAAATAATTTATCGATATTCGATTTGAAGTATCCCAATGTTTTGCGTTAGCCATTATTGGGTTTTACGAGTTTTTTCATTGAATTCCAATGTTTTCAAGTAATTTTTGTCTCGAATTTCTGACAACGGTTGAAAATGGATGAGGATGAATTTTATTATAGATTCCAAGTTCATATGCAAAATAAAACATAAAAATACCGTCATCTCTAAAACTGTCATAAAATATAAATTCATCAAACATCATAATACAGGGTGACTTAAATTTCTTGAGAATCTCTCAAAAAATCTCGAAAAATACAAAGTTCATGCTGCCATTCAACAGTGGACGTAAAACTGTACGATTCAATAGTTCCAGATATCGATAGAAACCCAGCTACTCCTCTTTAATTTCGGAATTGATATGCGATTATACAGTATTCTATGATATCCTTATCATTAACGTCTATGTAGGGTTTGCTGATTTGACAAAAATTCCTTAGCTAACTTGGAAATTCCACATTCAGTTTCTTGACTAGGGAAACATATTTTATTTTCACGCGATCCGAAAGACGACATTCTCGATCATCTCGTGCCACCACTTATACCTCCCCACGTATCACATCAGAAACAAAGGGTCGAATCCAATTACATTTCTCGGGATAATGAAAGATAAACCGAGCGAAATCTCACTAATTACGTCGGGCAGTGTATGCCGGGAATGATAAATGGAGACGATCCAGTGATAACAGTGAGGAAAGTTGAGTGTTATCTGGGAAGCGGGAGTCACGAAATATACAGGGCGAGCACTGGGGGTACGTGCCCCATTTATTATTGACAGGTTCGGGCCCAAATGCCGCAACTCACGAAAAAGAACCGTCGCCGCCGAACTTCAGGAGGGAAAGTGGTTTTTAGGGAAGGGAGCCTTAAGGGCTAGGATTCTAGGTGAGGGTTGGGATCGGGAGCCGTTCGGAGCCGCGGTATCGCGCCTTACGAATTCATATGAGAAATACAAAAGGGGGATGAAAAATTAATTCATATTTCTCATTTTCCGAGGGATAGTCAAGCAGGAAATTGGTATTTTACGAAATAAATGATACGGTATTGGATTAAGTAGACTGTTTCCTCGTTTTTAATTATCACCTTGTCAAAGGATTGCTATTTGGCACGCACAAGTTTTGTTATAAGTATCTCACTGTAACCGACATCTTGTTACGATCTTCAATAATTCATGACAGCTGTCTTTATCGAATCTTCCAGCATCTGACAATGAAACCTTGTGTGTATGAAAGGACGATGGATTCCTGAAATGTACTATCGAAATTATGTTTCGGTTCGTTATAGCACGATCATTCGAAGATACAATCAGAAACGTCGAAGCTAGTTTATGTACGCGACCATACAGCAAAAAGTCGATAACCGAACCTCATGGTCCGTATATAAAATCGGCAATAAATCCGATTTAATAGATGGACAAAAAACGCAGCGTATATACCATACACATTGTGCAGAGTGAAGGAGTAAAAGAGTACGTTAACGCTATCTAGCGGTGTAAAGCGAGATGTGTGGAACTTCTGGGCGGAGACTGCGGATTCATTCTACTTTTGCAGTAAGACAAACAAGACACTTCGTTTCTATAGCTACCGTTTTACGCTCTTTCATTGGCCGGCCCGTCTACTTACGGTCGATTATAAACTTATATACATCGCGATACGTACTTTTTATGCCGGCTCGAGTTCGTTTTATTTCAAAGAAAAACGAGGGTTTTATCTTTTGCTCTCGTTCGTTTCAATTGCAGTGCAGGTACTTAGTCCTGAGCTGGGATTTTCAATGGCATCGAAACGGAAAATTTGAATGGGCATTGAAATTGGAAAATAACAAATCGTTACGATATCAAGAATACTCGGGTAGCATTCCATGAATCTAAAGATGAAAGGAGTTTTAAATATTCGAGCTGTTTATAACGTCTTGAGAATTGCTCGGTATTACATGTACAGTATGTATAAGATAATGAGTTCGAAAAACGATCCGAAACTTCGATCGAATTTTTATCAGCACAATTATTCTCAACAAAAACTTATGATTCAGTAGGACGAAAATATTCAATATAAAAAAATCGCCTATATACAATGACATTCATAAAATCCGCAACAAATGGGAAAAATCTTTACTCGTATTTTTTCGAAAGAATAAAAATTCTCATCAACTTGGGCCTGTCTTGAAACTAACATAGCTCCTATCAGATATACTGAGTGACTTCCAGTTCCTTGAAAAATCGCATTTTTCCGAAATTAGAACAATCTAGAAAGTTATATTCTTCTAAAAATAAGTAACAATTTGGATTCGTTCGAAAACATATTTGTTATATTGTAAATCCAATTTGTTGCGTACTTTATGAATGTCACTGTATATTCGTCACTTTTTTATAGTTATTATAAGTGCAATTTGTTTTTTTAATGAATATAACACATAATTTTCGACATTAGAAAAGTCTGTCATGTTTACCATGAGTTCGAAAGAATCGAGAGAATCTAAAATAAATTCGTTGTTATTTCTACAAATAATCCTACCTCTGAACTCGAAATGGTTAATCTGAACCCATTATTTCTGTTTCGTACCCTACATACATACAATAACCCACACGAGAAATATCAATGCTGCTCTGCAAAATAGAATAGTTCTCTCAAATATCACTCAGCTATCGCCTTCATCTCATTGTTCCTTGTAGTCTTTAATCTCTGGCCAGGTGTTACTTCACAAAAATTCACTGTTAACATCCCCGAAAGTTCCTTCAACATTTTTCTACCTGAGATTACTTATCATTACGGATAATGTAAACAGCTGCATTGTTTGACACGGAATCGGGCATTTTAGTTTCACATTTTCGTTACGTTTTGCTACAGCCAGATTCCAAGGCCGTCGAGAGTTCCTAGAATTTCGTGCCTTTGTTTAATTTTCAATTCAGGACCAAATAGGGATGAGGGTTGGTATTCAAACGCTGTGACGTAAACAATGGGCTTGGTCAATGAAATGGAATATATCCTCTGAAGAACATGACATTTCCTACGAATGGTTATTTTGAATTGTACCAAATAATAGCCACATATTACGTTCTTCGTTCGTTTCAATAGGGGGATTTGGTCTAGTTACCTACCTTGCACTTGATTGAATATTGAAATTTTCAGCCTGTAGTAATTGAGAATACTGTGCGGTGGTGTGAAAAAGTCGGCATCTCAAAGCTTCCTTATTTCAAATGCAAGGGACAAAATTCCCGTATGATATTGTTTCGAACCGAACTTGAAAACTGTGTCGAATCACTCTGTATAGTCGAAGGTGGGCAACTTAATGGTTGTTCAGGTGTTCAAATCTGTGTTCCATCGTAAAAACTTTTGATGGTTTGAACTTGAGTGTCCGTCCTCATGAAACGAGAAATGATCGAATATTTATTTGAACACTTCCTAATGAAATTTATGGTATCAGATAATGAATAAATAAATGCTGAGGAAATCAATCACCTACTCTCTGTTGAATTATTCACAATTTTTTTTCATTTCCATGACTAACTTTTCGATTGTTTCTTGATACCATCTTCGATTTCGGGCTAGTTTATATTTTATAAAATCGTGAAATTGGATTTATGAACCTCTTTCTTCGTATTTACCCCTGATGTATGATTTCATCTTCGTTTCTTTCTTTGCAGCATATTGTTTATTATTTTAAATTATCGAATACCATTATTAGTAATAGAAATATTTCTTTTCTCAACCCGTATTCGATACTATATCATTCATTCTATTATGTTTTATATGATGATTTATTTTATTTGTTTTATTTAGTTGCTTTATTTTGCTTTATTTTATTTTGAAATTTTCGTTTCATTTCAGGCTAAATTTTTTGTCTAAATTTTGAGTTCCCGGACTGACATGGATGGGAGAACGAGAAACAGTGTAAATAAGAAGAAAGAGACTTATAAGTTCCACTAAGAACGCAAACAATTGTGATATTATCATGTACATATTTCAAAATTGTGTAAATATTTTATATATATATATTTATATATAGATATTTGTAAGTTCCTAAGCTTCTCGAATTCTTCCAGTAAGTTATAGAGATTTAATTGTAATAAATTATTTATAATTAAATATTTTTATTTTATTTATTTTTTTATTATTCATTTCTTTTTGTTATGAACATCTCGAAAATCGAAGGTTTTCCGAAAAAATATATCAGGGTCTCCATTCAAAACAGTATGAAATTTCAGTTCCAACCATGAAAAGACATAAACAAACGGACTGAAATAGAATATTCAGCATCTATTGGTGCCTGATCATAAAGTCTCCAATAAATTTAAGTTCATTACAGTAGAGTTTACACATACATTTATAACATCTCTGAAATAATTCTGCTTAAGATTATTTTCTCTTATAAGGCAGAAAATTGAAAAATGAGGTAAGTGGTGATATTCTCAGATATTCTAAGAAAATTGTTGAATTAGAAAAGGCAAGTAGGTACCCAGGGCTTTTTATGTAACTACGCATTTTTTCTTTCACAATTGACTGCCCGTAAGTTCCTTGTCTGTAAAAAGCGAAGGCTCTATTTTAGCGACACCAAAGTAACAAAAAATTTTGATCATTCAGAAAAATAAACGATCTGGAAATTTCAAAAAGGATATCTTTATCGGAATTTTATTGAATTTATTATTACCGATACAAAATTTTAAGATTTTAATCATACTCTCCCCAGTGATTTTCTGATTATATTAACTCGTCTAATTTCACACGTTGAATGTCAAAGAAAATTATTCCTCTAATAATCTTATTCACTGATAATGAAGGCCATCATGGCCTGCTGAAAAGCTAAAATGACGAACTACAGCGACATAAAAATGTTAAACTGGTTTAAATCGTCTGCCTGCTATTTAAATATTTAAATATGTCACCGATATTCCTTTGTCTGGGCTCTGCGGAATAAACAAATGAAACTTTAGAATTGCTAATTTCTCAAAATGGCCGCGATCGATTACGTGAAAGGTTGATTTTCATTTTGTGTCAAATGTTGAGTGATGTATGTTGCCGAAATCTCTACTCGCAGCTTTTATTGATGATACTATACTTGAAACAATATTTAATCAGAATATTAAGTATGTACATATCGTTATAGAATATATAAGGAGTAACTAAGACACTCGATTGACTATTATTTATTTACTGTAGACTTATTCCATCATTTTGAATGTGCGAACCCACAATAGTATCAACGTGATATATAAATATACAATAATATAAATTAAATTGACTTGTCGATGCGAAATAACATAATTGATTTTTGTTTGGTAAAAAAAAATATTCTTATTTCGATATTGCTCAATGCGACGTATCAGAATTTTATGAAAATTTCAGGTTGAATTGCCCCTACATTTTCCTCGGTCAAAATGAAAATATTTTTATGGAGACGTATACAGGGATTTCACAATAAATATAAAAAATACAACGTAAAATTAATTGATGGAACTTGATAATATTCTGTGACCAACTGTTCTTTTCCGATGAAAATTTTTCCTTTGAAATATTCAATGATTAATTTTACTCCTTCGTACTTTCGTCCATTTTCCGTTGATGACCACACGGAATATAACTCACTGTTTTTTTCATGGAGTCCAACACAAAATGAACATCGTCTGGGCATTTCTTCGAACAGAATCGGTAGTCGAAGATGTGCCCTTTCGTCCATAATAGAAGCTGTGAAGAATACAATTAGAAAGTGCCTCTAGCACAGGCCGACCGAATTCGATCGATTTGATGTTGCTCACGTGACGCTTCTCGGAAACGAGAAATCGGTGACTTTTTGCGCGACCGAAATTCGAAAAAACCGTGCGAGGAATTTCGTGAAGACAAAGATTCGGAATCGTCAGCGACTGCGATGTGTATCTTGATGCTCGACTGTCACTCATCAATAACTCTTCGCTCGATTTGGATTCTGACTAGGGGGCGAGTTGGTGGACGCAAAAAATTTGGGAACGATACGACAATAATATAGCCGAAGGAGGATAATGGGCATGATTCACAAGAAATGTGCCGTGATTTTCGAGTACCGACCCGGTCTAGCCTTAGTAGGTACCGTTTTTCCTTCAGGACAACTTTCAATTTTTTTTGCTACAATTACCGTTAGAATATTATTTAGGAGTGTAATAAAATCACTTCTGATAGACAAAAAATATTTTCAAACTACCAATTGGAATAGGGCCAAGTTTAGTGGTTGTTCAACTTTGATTTGACCGATTATAGATATTCCATAGTGTTTCCATAGTAGTTTGGTTGAATAAATTCGTGCATCTTCAATACAAAGAACTTAGTGATTATTTTATTGATTATCCAATACGTTTTCTAGAGAAAAAATGTATTCCATCACTTCCAGTCTAACTTTTGATTTTCAAATGGAACCCCCTGTTTTTTTCCATTTTCAGATTCAGGGTATCATTTCATATACACCAGTAGTTTTTCCGGATCATTTTGTGTGAAAAAGAAAGAACAACAAAATGAACTCCACATCAATCTTTATTATTTTCAGTAGCATAGAAAGAGGGGCGATAAAAAAATAACTACAACGAATACTCAAATTGACCCCCATTTTGTGTAATGCATTGTTGACACCTTCTAGCTACATTAAGTTGCGTTGTGTAAAATTGCTTGGGGTATATTGCTGCAAGCCTCTTATATTCGATGCCTAATTATTCTGACACTTTGATCCGAAAAAACTACTGGTGTATGTAAAATGATGCCCTGAATCTGAAAATGGAAAAATATGCAGGGGGTGCCATTTGGAAATCAAAGGTTGGAGTCACTTCCGGTCTAACCGGAATACAATTTTTCTCTTCAAAAAATTAACAATATCATATAGTTGCTACCCACCAAATATTAAATTTCGATCTCGAATGATTCAGAAGTTGCAGCTCTGACCGATTTTTGTGCACACCTCTGTATATTATATTTGAAATACTTTACGAAATGTTTTTTGTATTTGTGATCCATTTGAGAGTATTTAATTCCGATGAAATATTTTTGAAATACCTGTTTTGTCTTCAGTATTTAAATACAAGAAGGAGGAATATTGCATTTGGAATAGCAAATTGAAAAAGTATTTGTATCCTGTGTTATTTTTACTTAACTACTTCTCAAAAGAATTTTGTACCTTTCTGCTGAGTTCATAATTTCACCACTTGGTGGCATCTAGATTCCTGGAGTCAATAATAATAAAATGATAATAAAAATCGAAGCAGACTATATAGAATCTTTCAAGGACAATACAAAACATGGAATCCCTCTTAATTCTTCAGATATCGAAGTTGAGTGCCTTCACATAGTAAATTTCATTTATTTATCCTCCATAGGCGCTTCGCATGTCCCTGGCCATTCCATTCAGCAGATCACGTCGCGGTAGGCGGTATGAATTGTTAATATTCGCTTGGATGTGGATGCAATCGCGGGAGAATAATTCCTTGCTCCTGGGAAAACAGGAGAAAACGGGTCCCGACCATAAAAAAGTAATCATGTCAAAGGCATTCGTTCTCTGCGGTATGATAAAACGCAGAAAATATTGCCTCTCACGAATTCCGACAATACAGGGTGATCACAGATTATATGGCCCCCTTCATTAAACACAGAAATATTCATCAATTATGGAGTTACAGTTTTTTTGATGCAACACCATTTCTACGTCTTCGAATTCTTATCATTTTTCATTTATTTTTTCATGCTCTACGCCAATATCACAAACATTGGAAATATTTCCGATAATTCGGGAAATGGAAACAACTTATTGAATTTGTCAACGTCATTTCATAAAAATAATAAAAAAGGAAGAATAACATATCCCAACAAATATTCTCGAAACGTCCACCGTGTAGCTAAAGGCGTTTCACCTCTAGTTCATGAACTGCTTGAAGAGTTCTTCCATTTATTTGTTCTCATTTTCCTAATCGCATGAAATTTCATTCTTCTAAAAAACATGAATGAAATATCAACTCATTAAGCAGCTTAGTAGATACGAATTTGCAATGGTTGACACATGAAAATGTGACTTTCACTTGTTTTCTGATTCCTTCTGTGCCAAAATGTTGATAGTCGTTTATCATGATTTCTAAATTATTGAACATATGATCTGGATACCCATGTATACGTAAAAGGTCCTAGAATATTTGGAAAGGTGCTTTCACTAGTGAACAAATGAACTGTACGCTACTTTGAAAACAAACGAATGCTACCGTAATGACACTTGTCAGTTTCTAAGGTCCTACGTCAAAGTCGATGACTGCAAGAATTCATTCAATTGAATCAGAATATTGATAGATTCCTGCATTCAACAATAAAAAATCAATTCCACTACCTAGCTTTCCTGATGCCTCCCAGTGAACCCGACATTGTTGGCTTTGGCCCTCCGCCCCCCACCCGCCAATCTCCTTCGCCCACTCCGATATTAATAGAGACCTTCCGTCGCCTTCTAGATGAAGCCAGTTTTCCGGTTTTCTGCTTAAATAAGTGATGAACTTCGGGCCGGGCCGCCTCCCTCGTAGAGGGGCGGTTAACCGTTACTATGGCGCAAGTCTTAATTGACGCCGCCTTCGATGTGAACGTATACATCCGCCAATTAGCGACCGCTGGCGCCGGCTCGATTGGACCAGGAATCATCTGCGAGGAGGCAATTCCCGTGGACGGCCAACTGCCGGAGTCGCGACGACGCCTCGTTCACCGGAACGAAGGGAGGTGGGGAGCGACCCGGAAAGGTCAGCGAAAGTTATCGCGGAGAGTTCAAAGGGAGTTCGGATACTGTACTTCGGTTTTACTGTAACCGACTGTAGGACTTGATTTAACGTCGGGTAGGAATTCTTTTCACGCCAAGCTGATCTGCGAGGAAGTATAAGTCACAAAAGCTTTGTAATATAGTGTATAATATCACGTCTACTACATTTTTCAATTCGTTATACCAGAGAGTATCCGCAGGCCAACAAATCATCTCAAACTTTCCTTCCTCAAATTAGACTTCCATGTTTTTCATCATTCGTTTCTTTCCACATCAAACGATTTGAGTAATTTTGCAGATAGTTTATCGAAGAATTAATTTTTCAAAAATGAAGAGTTGCTTTTTTTCAAATCGTGACGTTGCTGTCAAATTTAAAAAACTTTTCACCTTCAAGTCTCCGAATTTGTGATACTAAATGAAGAAATGTATTGCGAAGAATACAACTATTATTCTCATAGTTGTAGATTATTTGAAAGATTTGTATTCAAAATACAAGTACAAAATACATATTTGATATCTTGTACTCAAATACTTTTATTGAAAAGTATTTCGTATCAAATGAATACTTCACGACACGTATTTTGTATTTCAGAAATATGAAATACTTTTTCACAACAATACAACTATCATTCTCAGAGTTGTAGATTATTTGAAAGATTTGTATTCAAAATACAAGTACAAAATACATATTTGATATCTTGTACTCAAATACTTTTATTGAAAAGTATTTCGTATCAAATCAATACTTCACGACACGTATTTTGTATTTCAGAAATATGAAATACTTTTTCACTTAGTACTACTAGGTG
The DNA here is from genome assembly GCA_037013635.1 of Plagiodera versicolora. NCBI lineage: Eukaryota > Metazoa > Arthropoda > Insecta > Coleoptera > Chrysomelidae > Plagiodera > Plagiodera versicolora. The sequence continues at coordinate 4,437,713 of CM072983.1, read as the reverse complement.
ATAAAAGCATTGTCACTATTTTTAAGTGAATGAATCTGCAATTCGTCACATGAGCACTAGAGGCGCTGCAACTAACTAAAGAAAACTTGTCATTCTATTTGAAATTATCTAATTCCAATGAAATATTCATGAAATCTTATTTCTTTAGTATTCAAATACTTTGCAATATATTTGCATTCGAAATAGTAAATTGGAGAAGTATATGCATTTAGTATTTGTACACTTTTTGTGAAAGTCTGAACTATCTGCATCTTTTTGTATTACATTGGTTAAAGGTTGGAGATGTATTATAATGATCATTTCTTGAAAATTATTGAGATATTTTCGATTCACATTATTATACCCATTATTCTTTTCACTAATGAGTTTTAGTTTCCAATTAAAGTGAATTCATAAGCAAGGATCATAATACCGTTGTCCAGTTTTGACAGCTACTACGAAACGAAATCATTTATAATTCATGCGTATCGAGAACTAAGACAATCTTCCTAAATGATTCATTGTTTTCACGGTTGATCGAGAAAATGCTATCACTCCCTTATCTCGGACTCCCCCGAATACGGACAATACAAAGGGTGAAAAACAAAGTGAGTTGTGTTAATCAATCAATATCTTCAATAACATCGTCCGCCTACGGCTCTTCGAGTTGGGAACTGAGTTTGCTTAACTAACCGGATGATTTGATGATCAGGGATGCGGAAGAGCTGTATCTTAAAGACTCCACTACCGAATTAAAAATGGTGTCCGGTTTCCTTTGGGCCGAAATAAGAACCGTACAGGGGTATAGTTTATGTCCTATACTTCTTGATTCAACGCTGAAAGAACAAATAAGAGATTTATTTAATTAAGTTTGCGTGTTGCCAGCTTCATGGTCAGGATGTCGGATGAAGCAAAGTATTCCTCAAGTGAAAAAAAAAACAATTGGGTTGGATAATGTCTAATTGCTTCAATATATACGAAAATGAATGAAAGAGATTTGCTGATCAATTTCAGTCAACAACAGAACTGTTAGATACATTTGGCATCATTGCGAAGTGTTGCCAACCAAATCAGGAGCGCGAAATGAAGAATTCGTTTTAATGGTATTCAACATTTGTCTAATACTAATAAAATAGTATCAATAAGACAAAATTTTGATAGTGATACAAACAATAATCAAAAATATCCACATCAACATGTTAGGGTCATATTAAAAATCCTTTTTTTATGACTGCCCAAGTTTAACAAATATCCCTTACTTCAAACAGGATTCAATATCATAGTTGATTACCCACAATTTTCAAAAATACCGACTTCAAAACATGATCATCTTCTTCAGTTTGGTCCTGGCTTAAGACAACATTTCGAAGAAAGAAATCGATACAGTATGTTGCACAAGAATAAAAACGAGCTGTTCTGTAAAGGGGAAAGAGATTAATTTTACATTTTTTTATTATTGGAGATAAAATATATATAACACTCTTATATCTATGCACGTGTGTAGCACCCTCATTCACATATTTTATGTATCAGAAATCTCCCTCTAAAACACAATTGTAACTGCTATTATTGAATGAAAATCGGTTGATTTGATTTATATCGATCATAAATTCGAAATTTTAGATTCTGACAACGCTATTCACTCTTTCCCACATGTGTTAAAAAGACTATTTTTCATTTAGAGAATTCAATATTGCAGATTCAGCAATTCAATAGATTTTGAATGGGTATAGAGTCGAGCATACTCATTGTATTTTAAAAGAATATGTAATACGTGACCATATGTGTGTACAAATTAATACAATTTTCTCATTAAATAAGAAATTTTCGTTAGTCAGTTTATTTTGGATTATGAATTTCCCTCAATTCATGATTGATTGAATTAATGCATTAAATCCTGAATGCAAGAGAGATATTCCAAACACCCCGTATCAATTATCTTCTAAATCGCCCATTGCACTAATTTCCTCACCCATAAAGTCCTCTGCTCTATCATCGAGAATGCCTGTGATCTTCGAAATGGCCATTGGACATACCAAACCAAAATTATGTCATGTTATATGGACATTTGAGCACCGTTTGACTCTTTTTATGACTCATTGGTGTATGTCTTGTTTGGATACGCATTTTTCCGTATAGTTTATGGAGTCTTTTATATCTCTCAGCAATTTCGAATGGTGACGAATGGGCTCATGAGAAGTAATGAGGATGTTGAGGGTTTTTCAACAGGTTTCTCATTTTCTGGTATATTTCCATGTTGCATTTGATTTCTGAAGGAATGCCGAGAGATGAGATCCATAATAACACCCTGTAATTTTGGAAAAAGTGGTATCAATTATGTATGGTTCAATAAAATCATTGATTTTAATATAGTTATTATCTGATATTACTGATTCACTATTGAAGTTTGGTAATGCCTGTAGAAAGTAACAATTTTCAAAATTTATTGATATACATGATAGAATATACCGAGTGATGCATTTGTAGTAGTATAATAACGAGAAAACGAATATGAAATATCAGGAACAATTGATATTTCTTTCAGTTTGATGTTCAGAAAGCTGAAAAATTAAGACTTAACAGTCACTCTTGCTGTCATCGGATCATTTTTCGTCTACTGTTTTGTTTTGAATAATACCAATATATTAAAATTCATTCTGAATATTCATATATTATTGTTGAGCATTTCTCATCTCAAATACAATTCGAAAAATAATTATAAATAACAATTACCTAAGTCATCTCCATAATTTGCCAATTATTCCGTAATTATAATGACATAATTCAGTAGCGGCTGAATGTTATTTATTCTTAATACGTAGAAAATTGTTCTTAAAATCCTTTATGTAATTATTTAATTGTTCATTTGAACCTTGACAGAAATAATTACGATTCTGTAATAATAATTGTTTAATTATTGTCATGGTACTTGCAATCCCATCAATGTCTGAGATTTCTGTCATGCATCAATGTGTTGTGAAATAATTTTTGTACAGCTGTTATAAAATAACAGATGGTACAGTATATTCCGGATGAAATTTTCTACAATGAATTGCATCATGTAAGTACTGATTAAAAATATTCAGCTCGAATTAATTGTTTCCAGCATATTCACTGTGTCCAAATATGAGATGAATAAATACAGTTTGATGAAAAAAAAACTTGAAACATTCAATTCAAGAAGCGAATTTCTGTTCTTAGTTCTAAAATTACCTGATGACTCTGGTACTGTCAGTCCTTTCATGGCACGTTTTCTTCTCATTGAACCAAGCCCATAGCTATTATAGTTTGAAGCATTTTTAATAACCCTCCTCTTTCTGGATACAAAACAAGATATCTTATGACAAAACAATGAAAAATTCCTGGTTGTAATTCGTGTTTGGGATGAAACTTTCGCATAAATGCAGTCAGCTGATTCTCCATCAATATCTTTCTAGTGTTTTTCCCTGAATTTATTCGAAATGAAGCGGAATTTATGGATGAAAACTTGAAATGGTAATAGGCGTTCATTTCAAGTGATATATCGGAAAAGTAATCCCACGGACACGTTCAGCAATTCGGAAGACAAACGGAGCAGTTTGAATGCTTCCATTCGATTTATTCTGAAGACAATTTAAGCGGTTTGGAGAAATGGCGATACTTACACATGAGGGTGTCACCCTGAAGCGATACTCCACTCACCATGCCAAGAATCTCAAATGATATTCAGGGTGTTCAAAATTAGAATAGCAAATCCATTTTTTTTTCTGGAACGATGAAATTCTAAAAATTGTTCATACACAGTGAGCAGATGTTCAATTCTTAAGAGACTTCTAGACATTTCATGAGGATGTACTCACGGAATATGCAAAGAGTTGAGATGTTTATATGTAATTTTGTGTTATTATCGAAAATATTCAACACTGAATTCTATCCCAATATAAAGATTTCTTCTGGCAAAAAGTGTCTGGCCAGTTTTGGCAGAAGAGTTATTTGTATGCGAGTCCGATTGGAATATTTCAAATTCCCTTTTCCTCGTCCACAAAGTCGTCATAGCTCCTCCAGGCAATGTGAGTTTTCCTTTGGAGAATTTAAATACTCGGCTTTATTGGATACGAGTTGTTTGCATATCGAATGGAATTTCCATACTGCCTGCCTGCAAACATCATCCAGATATATTATCACTTCGGAGGAAATTGAAAACCGATTCTCGTTTATATTGGAAAAACGTCCCTCCTCTAGTGTTAATAAAAAGGGCGATTTATATTGGAGTTTATTTCTATAAATCACAGATTTGTGGGTAATTTTCAATTGAGTTTCGATATGAATCAATCTGGGTGTAATCAAACCTATCGAAGTATCAAACACACATAAAAATCAAATTGAATTGTTCATTGAACTGAGCAGATTTTCATTACGTTGGGTAAAAATTAAGGAAATGTTTCTACAACTTTCAATTTCACTTTGAGAACTCTATATATAGAAAAATATATATTTTATGCAAGTATGTATAGAATAACCCTTGGAGTTTTATTACATCAAAGGATAAAATGTTCACCCCATCAGCATAATTTATATATCTCTATTGTTAATTTTCAAAACCATCATAAATCCAAAGTTCGATTAAAAACCATCAATTCCCAGTACACTTCCCACATTTTTTCTTGATATAATCGAATCTGAATCGCTGCTCGATAAATAGGGGTGGATTTTTCCGAGATATTAATGCTGAATAAAGTATATTTCTATCTCATTAATCATCTGTGGCACAATGAGTCGTTAGGGGATTTTGCATGGAAAATACATTTTTTTTCACAAAGCACCCGAAGAGATGCCGTAGCAAACACCTCACACAAAGAGTCTTTAACAATACCACCCCACCTACCGACTTTAGGCGATATTAGACTTTATAGCGCTAAAACTTTGGTTATAATAAGGGAAATATGTAGCAAATTTCGGTTGTATCGATTTTCAGCGCAGCTGCACCGAATTCCCACTAATTGATGAATTTTTACTCCCGTGGGATATTATATCCATTTTCCACACAAATATTTATAGCTTTGATCGATTATTCGATGCTCCGGATTGATATACAGAGTGAACAGAAGACAGAAAAATCTGAACAGAATCATGAATTTGATGAAGACATTGCCCTGACTAGTAACTCATTACTAGATTTTAGTTTAGTCTAGACCAATTTCAGGCAGCTGAATAAATGCTCAGTGATGATGATAAAAATTACAAAAAAATCATTTTATGATATCGTGATATCGAGGCTTGTTTCAAAGAGACGAAACTCTCGAGACGAAAAAAAAATGTTTCCTAAACAGAGTTTTCTGTTAAGGAAAAACCGATCCAATGTATAGAAAGATTTATGACAGCCGAAGAAATTGAGTTCGTAATGGCGTGAGATGTTCCGCAGACAATAGACAGTAAAAAATAAATTATAACCGAACCTTTAAGAGTCCGTTACGTTTATTTAATACCAGTTAATCATGCAACATTTAAATATAAAATGCCCTGTACGCGATGGTACGTGATTTTCTTTCAGCCACCCACAATATTAACCTCCGATGGATGATTGAGGAACACTCAAAGCCAGGGGCGTCACAAAACTTGAGAAGTTCCCTACTATAAAAACAAAACAGAATATTGTAATTGAAGAATTTTGAGTACTATTTGCGTGAAAGTTCGTATTCGAACGTATAAGTCTTTTTATGGACTGCCTATTTGGACAACACATAGTTATGGAGCTTTGAGATATTTTCAAAATTAATACATTCATGGATTATGAAACTGATGAAACCTGGAGGGTCGGAACAGTATATTTTGCATGAGCTAGTGATTTGCACACAAAATACTTCCTAGAAATATCGCCATTAATCTTCGAATCCTAATCGAAATGTGCTTTTTTTTCGTACGTCTATGATTCCGTCAACTCTAATTCGAGAATTTCTAACAGATACCTTTTTTCCATGCCTATCGTGATCTTCACACGAGTCGTTAGAGTTTAATGATGGTCGACATTTTTAATAAACCATATTCAACTTATTGCTACCGATAATTCGGCTGTATTTGCTTGTCACGGAACGAAAAAATATTATAGTCTACATTTTTCGTGACTTGTCATCAGCAACTTCACAATCTTTCTTATGTTTTTAGTTTCGTTCCGTAAAAATTACAACCAAGTAGAAAAATTATGTCTGATTTATGTCTATAGTTTACAATTGGGTGAATATTGAGGTGCCCTTACACGAAACTTTTTTATAGTAGGTTCGTTTATAAAAAATAATATAAATACATATAATAATAAATGATAACAATGTAATGTAATGATTGTGATGGCTGATTATCATGACGATAAATGACAAGCAAGTCTTTAGATCTCATCAAAGTATCAGATGTCTGGAGCAATTGTTGGTATCACTTGAAAAAATTAATGAATGAGAATATCCCAAACTACAAGCAAAAACCTTAACCGTAATATTTTTGGGTAATTATATGAAATGTTAAACCTATAACTCTACTTCGGCTACTGGGCCCATTGAGGAGCCTTGAGGTACACCTTTCACAATAATAATAATAATAATTTATTGCATAAGAATACATATAAATACTGAGTTACATTGAGTGATTATTCCATTGCAATAAGCGATAACCCAAAGAAACCATATTTCTGCTATCATAAATTTCTCATTGATTTCCATTCCCACAATGAAAATATATTGTTCGTACAAGACCCTATCAATAGTTGGTCTGCATAATCGAATATTTTCAATACGCATACCAGTTGAGGTTATATAAGGGATCTGAGGGTGTGAAGTGGGAGGTAAAGCCGGTGTCTCATTTGAATATAAAGAAATGCAGTCCATTCTGTTCAAAACCTTAAATCTCCGTCGACAAAAAAGAGCAGATCTCAGAATTGAAAAGGATTTAATGTGAAAACTTTAAATTTATGGCCACAGAACAATGATACAACTTTTTATAGACTTAAATTATTGGTTAAGTTTGGTCATTTGGAACGGCCTTTTGCTAACTAAGTTATACCACTAGGGTGCTGTGCAAGAATAACGTTTATTACCGGCACATCGCCTACTATAATTCCGACCCACGAATACTCCTCGGTTCGTATTTGTAACAAGATCGGTCGGTTGTTTATTCTAAATAAAGACGTTGGTTCGGTCATGGATCAATAAGCTTCACGAAAAAATGCTTCGCAACTGAAATACTGGAAAGAAACATGATGATAACATTGATATTCTTTTGTTTTCTCGATACTGTGAAGCCAATTATGATTGGAATGTTTCAGCTTTATCGCTCACTCAAAGGTGGCGTTGCTAGCAATATATTTATATATATATTTATTCATGGTTTATCCATATTTTTCAACCAGAATAATTTTGTGAAAAGATGTGAAAGGAAAACCAAAATGGATCTACTATCATTTATTATCAGCAAAACTATTGAAATTACTGGAAATATGTTCCTTTACATTGATTATATGCATCTTCATATATTGGTCGTGTCAAATATTTGCAGATGTATAAGTTACAAATCTTGAACTACGAAATGTTTCAGAATGAATCAGATTGTCAATATGGTCATCCTTTCCCAGGTGAAAACTGATATTCCATCTTATAGTTATTACAAGAATTCAATATACCTATTTATATGACCTATTTTGAACTCATTTGTCTCTATTTACTAGTAACTTTTGGGAATATCCCTCTGAAGAATGCTCTTTATGACGATAGTTTTTGAAACCAAAATTGGTTTGTCTTTCCACGAATATCTGGTATCACCTAGAGTTTTTCAACTTCTTGGTATTTATCAACAAAAAATTCTTCTGGAATAACAATTCATTCAAAAACACCTGCCAGTTTCCTTTGACACTATAGAAAACTGTTAAGATAACACGATTTACAGTTGTTATGTATCACTTAGTATATTTTATGTATTACACATTCATGTTTTTTCTGATTCTGAAATACAGAATTCAAGGAATCTCAAAATATAAAGGTACTATTTTTTTATTTACACCCTTTTCCATTGCTCTTCATGTTCTTATTTTCATTCATCAGAAGCAAATCAGGGATCAATCTACCTGCATTACGTCTCCAAAACCTCGTATCGATTTCAAAATATAACACAACGTCTCATCAATAATAAGAGTAACCTTGTTGAACGAATTTTCATCGATAATAAAAATGAAAATCGCAGAACCAATGAAATATAATCAACCTCACAGTAATAATCAAATAGGTCACACAATTGTTCTGTCAGATATGCGAAAAAACAAGTGACATGTTTCGAAACCTTTAGCACGTCATATATTTGCATCAATGAAAAATGCCTCCAACCTTTTTGCCCATTTTGGATACCGATGGATGGCACCCCAAACAATATCATTTCGTCACATTCAAACGAAATGGATCGCTCCGTTGTTTCGATTCACTATAACGATCGTCTTTTTTTTCATTCACGACCCTCCGAACTTTTTCATTCATTCTTTGTGCACGTCGTTCATCTACCTGAAGCCTGTGCTGAAAATTAGTTCGGCCCCGAAGCAACACCCCCTATCCTAACCTAAACAAATAATTCACATCCGGCACGTTTTCGGCCAACGAACGCCGAATTTCAATGGGGCCCGCTGATAAATTCTCGTCATTACTCAGCAAGGATACATTTTGATAGCAACTTCTTTCTGTCCGACCATCCATCCTGTTCGAGGAGTAAGCATCGATCAGCGAATTAGCGGGATGCTGTGGGGATTTTTCGATTTGGTCATTTTAGAACACGGCAGGGCAGGACTAAGGGGTCTGTCAGATCAATCATCATCGGAAACAAATTATTCAAATAACCTCAATTTCTTAATTGTTACATATAAATAATAGAATTAACGAAAACGAAATAAAAAAAAATGAGTGTAACGGTGATACACAGTATCTTGAGAAGAATGGCAAATCTCCTAAATTTTTAAACTACAAAAAAGAACGCTTCATTCATCAGAGAAAAACCATGTGATAGTTTTATTCCGAAGCAAATCAAAAATTAATGAATTATGAATGTTTTACCAAATAAATACGTCTATATGTACTCGGTTTCATTTCTACAACTAAAAATCCTTATAAATTCTTCATTATGGTCGCGACGTTTCGATCTTTTGCCCTTCAGACAAGCTGAAAATATTTATAAATTGACCATATTCTTCCAGATGGTAAACAAACTGAATTAGCTTGCAATAAAATGCACAACCTCTGGACGATCTGTAACTGCTTGAAACAATATCCCAAGAGCATTTTTATGGATTATGAACACCCTTCGAACCTTTCAGAATACCTTGCCGAAAACAAGCACTCCGACAGAAGATTCAGTACAAAAGCTCTTCTGAGAAAGAAATAGTAAACTTTAATTACGGATGTATTGAAGGCAATGGTATAGTTGAAGTTGGAAGAAGAGAAAAGGATGAAAGAAAATATTCGATTTGTCTTCATCTCATATAAATACGAGGGTTGTTTGATAAGTTAGTATAGCTACTTGTTCATCAACTGTCATTTATAAATAGATTGCTGCGAAATTCTGCTCAAGATGCGCCATTTTGTTCGCTTTAACAACCATTGGAAGCGTGAAACGTCGTTAATTTTAACGAGAATGAAAAAACTGAATTCTATGCATTATTTGTTGCATAACGTTCAATTCTGCCGATAGAGATTTCAATCACAAAATATTTTGAAGAAATGAGAAGAACGAGAAATGCATCGATAAACAAAATGTTTGTATATTAAACGAAACTATGTTATGAAATAATATACTTTGTTGCCGTAAGAAGTATCCTTTCAAAAGTGACTGACTTTTGAATTGCCCTCGTATAATAACCATTTTAGTACCTATAGATATAATTTCACGTTCCATAATATTTAGTTGGTCAATATCGAAATTGGATATTTCTTGATTGAATTGGGCATAGAAGATATAACCTGGAAGTATAAATAGGTATGAGGGCATTATTGGTATATTTGAATTGTTGATTTTTTTATAATATCGATGGCGTTTGCGGTTAATGACAATCAGAAGTCTCAGGTACAATTTAGTGTTCAAGTATAACCTCACATTCTCGCATTCCCTTTTTTGATTTCATCGAAATATATTTTTACGATTCTTAGTATCAATTGATCAGTGCTTTCTGGATTTTAATGGTATTGAAAGTCTCCTGGAAAGCAATTTTCACAGGATGAAATGAAAAACACAAAATTTGTGTGTATTATGATTCTCCAAACGATGCTAATAATCATGTTGTCAAGCAACCCTATCTCCTATAGAAGTTGTACTTCGACCACTAGATGTCACGCCCTCTCTCATATCGTCATCATTATTATTCTCCATCGTTGCTGCCGCTTCCAGATTCCCACAATTTCTGCTGGAATAACCTCGTCGGTGGAATTCCATCTCTCGCTCCCGATGCAAATCTTCATGTCGCAAACAGCATGAACTACATTAATAGAAAAATACGAATCTCACCGTTGAAAATTCGCATCACGTGCGCGCCTACCCCTCGAGCCGCCCCCCCCCCTATTTGCCTCCCCCCTACCCCTCGCCTCCCAAGGTAACATACGACGTCGCTGCGGCACACCGTAATCTAGACGCGAAAGCAACCCCCTGGAAGGGGTGAGGCGGTGGGGCGAAGGAGGGAGGGGAAGGGTGGGGAGCGAGCCTGGAAAATACTCGAAAACGAAAAAAATACAATCTCCCTACGAAGCCAAGCATGTAATGAATTTCGGGTCTTTCCGTCGTGCGAGGATTTTCTCGCGGATTTTTCGACTCATAGCCGTCCATGCATGGAAATATCGGACTGACGTTCGGAAATGAAAGGGAAATTATATCGATTAGAATTTTCACTGAAAGTGAAGAATAACTCATTGAATTGTTATTAAACAATATCTATTTTTCACTGTCATATAATATTTTCACTACGAAACTAACCATAAGCGGATAACCAAAAGTTATAAAATGAATCGTTAATGAATGAATATTCAACATTCTGCAACAAACAAAATACACTAAATTCCATTGAACATACATTAGAACTCTCCTACGTCTTCATGATTGGATCCTAGATGGATCATTCTTCATTTTATTTATTAAGTTCTCATGTATATTGTTTTACAGTATGACCTTATCACAAAACCAAAGAAACAAAAAAAAAGAAACAGAAAAATAGAGGAAATAAAAAACACAAAATAGACAGATCAACAACAATCACAAACGTTATTATTTAGCAAATGACATTACGAATTCTGAGAAAATGAAGATTGGAAGACAAATTGAAAAAATTTCATCTATTTCTTTTCCAGATTGAATCATTTCAAAACTGATAGCTACAGGACAACAGTTAGTCGTTCGTAACTTCTTCAAATAAAAACGAAATCTATTTCTGTTTCAAATTCCTGTCATCAATAAAGTTCCCCCGTTTAAAGAAAACTTAATACGCCCCAATATTATTGGGTATAGTTGGTTTTCTATTGAACACACTGTATTTCACAACAGTAAGAATCAATTCTGATGATGAGCTCTTTGTTCGTTCAACGCCATCTGGTATCATCATTGGGTAAGTGAATATAAATATTCAGGATATTAAGCTACCCAATAATGACACTAGATGGCATTGTCAGCAAAAACATTCCAATTTCTACTGAAAGAAAATGGATCTTGTCAGTATGAATAGACGTGGGACTTCGTTCGATTTTTGATTTCCTAATTATTCATTATGAAAATCTGGATTATTTTTGATAGTTTTGGCGTCAAAATCAGTAACCGTTGGAAAACCTTCCGCTACTTCCCTGGTACTCGTCTCGTCTGCCTCGCGATGTCAAGATCTCGCATACATTGACATACGAGATGCTCCAAATTGAACTCCAACTCGCTCTTATCCCCCCACTTTTCGCGTTCGCTGTGACGCAGGGAAGTCGAGTTAAAATTTTAATATACGCGATATTAACTGCCTATTCGGCTGTGCTCGAAAACCAATAAGCCTCCGAGCCGTAGCTGTCTGCCTCGGTCCCGAACGGAACCAGAATAGCGTAATTATGAAGTTACTACGAGAGACAGATGGAGGAGGAAGGACGTTTCTCGGAGAAAGGCAAATATCTAATTTGTTCGCTCCTTATAGGACTTTTCTTGAGGGTGGTGGAGAGATAGCCTCATACATCATTTTCGAGTGCTCGAAGTGACCAGAGTCGGACTCAGGAGTATGCAAGAGAAGAATGCATCTATATGAAAATTTTCTTGCACGTGAATTTTACGTCTGGCTCAGATTTCATTGAAATACGGACATAATCATTAGAGATGATAAATTTATACTGAAACCATCACATAAATATGTAATCTGTGCACGTCTTCTGCCTTTCATAACTGATGATTCCTATTTCTAAAAATTTTGGTGACTTACTTCACTTCTTTTTGCACCTAATGGCTATATTAACGTACAATTTTGAGAAAAGTGTAGATATCAGATTTCAGATTTACCTTTACGTTCGTGGCGTCACTCAACATCATCTCTCATCATCTCTTCATCAACATAAACCTCTCCAAAAAGTTATCAGATCATTAAAGGTAACTACAACAACAATTCAAGAAGAATATGAGGGAAATATCAATAACCTCTCAATTATTTTCGCCATTTAGAACAACAATTTTATTTATATTTCTCGCTGTGTTGGTGGTATGTCATTTTTGCTCAAATGTCATGACATTTCAGTCAAAATTATGACATTGACACCATTGGCACCAGCCCACTATTTTTTTTTATAATTCGGTAATCAATTCACCATACTAATATTATTGATGTATATTATATGGTGAACATCCGACCGAGAGAGTTGATAAAGGGTAACCATCAATTTCGGAGAATAATCCGATTATAAAGACCACAAATAGGATCGAGGAGCTCATTTTTCGAACTTTCTGTAACATATGCTGTGTGGTTTCAAGAAGGTATAATTTCCCCCCCTCCCCCGAAAAAAAACATCGGTGGATGGTACTCGTGATTAAGATAATTAATGAATACGTTTTACCGAACGAAATAAGCACAATGTTAATTACCTCTTCGACATATAACAATGCTTCAAAACTAGAAGTCGTTGAGACAGAATAATGATCGGATGAGGTTTTTATGGGTATGACCAGATGTTATATTTCTTCAAATTCGTAAAACTACACGCAATAATAACAATTCTAATTATCATTCCGTGAAAAGTAGGACATGCACTCAAAGTAATCATGTCTTTTGTTATATGTTATTATTATGGCAACGGAATTCAAAATAGCGGTGACTCCTGTTTTATGGTGATTTCAGCATTGGACAGTATAATTATTTTAGGTAAATTAGATGTTCTCAGACTTAGGCAATCATAATAATTACCGTAAAAATATTCTTGTACGGTTTCAGAAACGGAATTGGCCATATAGAGTTCCTGTAAAAAAAATGCACAAAACTACAAAATGCAAAATGATATCCTTACTGAATGAGCTTATAACAAATCGACAGATATATGTTAAATTTTTACATCCTGTTCGTCATCCTGTTTATATGAACAACTTTTCGTCAGATTGCCCAAGGAACACCTTGTATATCTCTTTGAGAAAACATTCGTGGTCTTCGAATTTTCAGGATATTCATCAGATCACAAAATTTGAAATACCGTGAAAGTTTTCAGTTTATATCTACATCCAATGTCCCTAATTTTGTGTATATTTTTCGCGTGACATTTCAATTGTTGAGTACTTTATCCTACGGACGATTCGTAAGTGTACATGTCCCCTTTTTTAAACGAGATATCGCATTCCATCATGCACCCACATCTACCTGAACGGTGATCACCCACGGTACGGTACGCCTTGCGAGAGAGTAACAAAAGACGAAATCCGTCTTTTGTCCCGCGTTACCTGGGCAACGGCATCCGATATTGTCCCGAATATGAGAGGCCCACGGGGATCTATTAAAAATCGCCCGTCACTTTCTCGCTCCACCGTCCTATACATAGTATAGTCTCCTTCTTTTATTTTTGATCGAGCTAGTTATGGATTGGGTTTTATTATTCGATTTTCCTGCGACCGCACACAGCTGATGAGGGTGTTTGTGTCACCAAAACAGTGGCGTATCACTGGGAGGTTTCACTGCGTTTTTTTTTCCGGAAATGATTTTTTTTCAAATGCGCAGTGAATAGGATTCTCATCAGAATTCATCAACAGCTATCTTGAACTAGAATCCCATAAAAATATGTGCTATTGTTTTTATTATTATTTTTTTATTGATCGTCGATCTGGTTTATTCCCAAAATTTTGACACTAGAATTTGCTTTCATTCATACCAACACGTTAACTTATCAACAAATTTGAGATTTTGACGTTGCATTTCAAGCGCTTCAACATTCTTTCACTGTGGAAGTTTACATATCATCTAATAACCTGATATTTCAGTTTTTTTGAGGGTTTTGAGTCAAACTGAACGAAAACTCGTCAACATTTTTAAGTTCACAAACACATTCGTTTTCTTTCGATACTTCAAACATTGCCACTGCAGTTTTTTCACTGAATGTACTGAAAAATAAATAGACGATATTTCATGACAAATTCAGGTGATTCTAAGTTTCAATAATGTACTTTTCCTTCTGACTTCAAAACAAATGTTTTTCAATGTCATCCACATTAATATAATGCAACAATAGAAAAACGGCAAGAGAGTTCATGTTGCGATATATTTGGCAATAGTGAAATGATGAAAAAGGAATTGACTCATAAATCGAACTGTCATCGATTGAAAGTGTTGCCAACTTAATATATGCCCGCCAATTATAAATCCTGGATAATTTTATTCCGCTTTACAATCGACTAGTCACGTAAGTTGATGCTCATATAAGAATAACATGTAGATATGATTCGCAGACATTTAAAAATCCTCACAGTTCCATTAGACACAGATAATGGTTGATCAAGCCTAATAACCACCACGAATACTTTAACTACTAACATCTATTCATCGCGTGAAATTTCCTTCGGTTATGTCACACACGACGTTGAAAACGTTGAGGTTATTCTGTCGAGGCGAATTATTCTCGTGTCAATTACCCCGCCACTGTCAACGATTTTTTATGCATGTGCCTTGCACGTGGATCTTATCTCGTATGATAATCGTTCGATTCTCCCCTAGCTTCTTTCGATTCGCATTGTGACAGATGATTTATCAGTATTCGATGCGAATATATTCGAACGAACTAAAAAAAATGTCTCCAAAAGAAAAACAGCTGGTTTCGTAATTCATAGAATATTCATCCTTGTGGTGGATGAATAGAAATATATGTAAACTTTTCAATTATTGGAGATTTAAACTACTGGTGACGGCGCTGTGAATCAAACAAACATGGAGAATGAAGAGTGGAAATATATTACGAACATATCTTCATCGCGAAGTCATGAAAATATGATTCCTTCGATAGTTACAGGAAAACAACCATTCAATTCATATTTTCAAGTCTACAAATTGAATCACAATGCTCAAACAACAATTAAAAACTCACTTCACAATATCACCACCAGGTAGCGCCGAGATTTTTGGAATCGCCAATATCTATCAAATAACTATTCGTGTAGAGATTCTGAATTGTGTGGAACTTCATATTCCATGACCAGAAAGACAGCTGATGCTTTCGCTGTAGTTTCAGCTTCAGTAGATGTTTCTGATTCGTTTGATATACTGTCTGAAGTTTGTTTTGCGACCATGACGTGCTTAAAAGTGCAACAGTAAATGGCAATGCTTGTTCTTAATTTTTTTCCCTGAAATTCTATATCTGATACAACTTTTTCCTACTTTCAGCGTACGATTCTTCACAATGTGACTATGGACCAATACTGGCCTCAGTAAATAAGGTCAGTAAATTGTGTTATGTGATATTTTAAGCACGCATGGGTCGCCAAACTTTTATTTATTTTTCCTGTATGTGCACCTCATTTTTCTCCGATTCAACTGGAAATATTGTTGATCCTGACAAGATTTCTTTCTGTGCTTCGGAGGAATCATTCTTCGAGGACAAACAATCGTCCCATGTGCATATCAGGATAACGGTTGACTAGTAGCAAGGAATAGCAGTAGGATCGAGATCAATAATTTAAATCCAAAGCCGCGGGTCCTCGATTTGAGTGAACGAAGTAGACTGGGGGACCGTTTTCGTGACTCATTTTTTTCCTTCTCCTAATAAGGGGTGGCGAATATCTGCACATAAAAAATGCAACCCTCACAAAACATCCTTTTTAAATTATATCGGGAAGACTCCAGAAGAGGAGGAAAGCAAATTAATTTAGTATGTGAGTTGGAGGAGAGAAAAAAAACTTATCAGCAAGCAACGTCAGCGTATTATTAACGATTATTTTGATTGAGGATCGTCATTGTATGAGATAATGAGGATTTTTTGATTGTTCGGGGAAAATAAGAATGGGAGTTTTTTTGTTGGCTAAGATTTTTCATTAGAGAAAAGAAAATTCACGATGTTTATGAGATGCAGGATACGTAGTTCACAATGCAGATTGTTTAGTAGATGATAAAGGAGAAGGTATTGTTATGGTAATGCAGATCGTATTAATCTTGATATAAAAGGAAAGAATTCTTGAAGGAATATTTCCACACCCATATAATAAGACGATGGCAGACTGGTAGAATTGCTTGTTTGCTTTTCCATAGTGCCAAAGTACGATCAAAATCGATAAAAATTCATACCCATCCTTTGCAATAATCACATTTGATAGTTTTGGAAGATGGATCTACCTTTCTCGATCAACTGTCATCATGAAAATATGTTGGAAAACCAAGACGAGTGAGATGTTAGACTTCACTCAACCACCAAGTTGAAAATAATTTCAAAACTTCCAAAACTCATGAATAGTTCTCAATATCGAATTCTACAAATAAATTGACATAATACTACTCCTCTAAAACTTATTCTCTTCTGATTCATTCATGAATTATTCCTCAAAATTCTATAATAGGTCAGAATGTTATTCAGTAAAAATACTGCGTTGATGTTCTTCTTCTTTCTTCTTCATAGATCCAAAATAGTTAGATTACCTCTCTTCAAGAACCCAAATTCTAATTTTCCTCAACCAATATTCTTATGAACAGTAGCAAAAGTTGTCATCACAGTCAGCATTTCATCGACCTAGTTTCCACCACTTTCAGCGACGCTAACAGGTTTTAATTAGCCCAGAAGGGCGGCTCAAGGGCTAATTGCGAAATTAACATTCATCAACCCTTTCAGCCACTTGTTGCACGAGAAAAGGGGTTCATTTAATGGCTCTTTCGCTTATAATTAACGACTGTCACATTGTTTGAACATTACGCCGACAGATTTAGCAGATTTGAAGTCGAGTTTAAAGCCGATGTCTCGTTATCACAGGAATTAATTTGTAATGAAGACGGCTTCGAATGGGGATGGAATTGCGGAAGGGTTAATTGAGGGCGTATTTCGCAGAGTTTATTGTTTTGGGGGAGAATAGCGGCTTTGCTGACACCACTTCTGTTTGTTTCTGGTTATGAAAGCAAGCTGTTGAAGGGTTGTTTGATTTCAGCCGGGTGGTCCTTTATTTGTTTTTTTTGCCTTTTGAGAAAGAAACGAATCTATCAACAAAAGAAAATCGTTTGAAGAACTATTTCATAATTCTGTTTGATTTCTCGAATCATACGAATGAAAATTTGAGTTAGGGATAGAACATGACCTCGAGGTTCTTTCTTTTGCAAACTTTGGATTTGATTTTGAAAGAAATCATTCGAAGGGATTCAGAGAACGCATAAACAAACGGATACGTTTAGTTTTATTGGTCAGTTTTTATTATCATGAATTCCAGAAGCTTTATCCTGAGAATTTTAATGAAGTTGACTACTCTCGATATAACAACATCCTTTATAGATTCCTCAACCACCCCGTATAATGATTAATGCATAATCCGATGAGGGTGGATTAAATTTCGAGTCGCGATATTTGCCAGATCAAAGATCGAATTCAATGGCACTCGCTCATCAACAGACACTTCAATTAACGAAATGGCCGTAATTGGAGACTTTCCGACGATCAATCCCCGATTGAAACCGGAGCATTTTAATTACATCCGAAGGATCCCGGATGATTCGGTTTGAGCTGTTTGAGAGGGCAGATGATTTTGGAAGTTTCTGGATTTCGGTAATATCGAGGCGTTTTATCTGCTACATGGTCAAGAATCTGGGGTGAATTTGGACACTCATAGTGATGTTGAGTTCACACTGCTATATTTTCATATTCTCCGAAGTTCCAGAAGATAACTTGACCTCAGCTTTTGACGTTAAGAACATATAACGGAAAAGTAATTCGTGTTGATGATATTTCGTGATAACTCACGAATTCATTTCTCACTGAATTCAATCATCAAATACATATCGATATCTGAGGATGGAATAAGTTTTCTGGTTATGTTTATTTTTATAACTCTAAATACTTTTCCTCATACAGAGTGAATCAAAAATATATGTCAAGCAATCTGAGGGTGATTGTAAATAAAGTTTTACTTACTTATAGTTTCAGAAAAAAAAATTAAACACAGACCAATCTCATAGGATTATACCACACGAAATACAGAGTGATACAGACCGACCGAAAATATAAAAGTATATATATAGGAGTGTGATCGAAAGAACAGATACTTTATAATTCAGAGAAACCGGCGTCAGAAGCAAAAATCCATATCTCACCCTTGCGGTGGACATCCCCTAGCTATTATAACTCGCACAGTGAAAAAGTAAATTTTAAGAAACCCTCGGCCTCCCTTTACAGTCGCCCAGGTTTTTATTGCCCTAGAATTCAATCGGGAAGAACGCGACATTCTGGTGGCATAACAGCAATCAAATAGGCAATTTATTTTTTTATGGGACTCGGGATTTTTTAATCAAAACCACGATGTAATTAAACTGTGGGTTCGGATGTAATTTTGGTCGCAATTGTTGGAATGTTACTGTCAAAATGTGTTTTTCCGACACTGTTCTTTGTAAGGGAGAGAACGATACTCTAGGGTGGTGGTTTTCAACGTTTTTAAAGACAGATATGTGTGTCTCGAGGTTTTAAATGTTATGAAACTACTTCTGGTAGATGTATTTCATGTTAATGTTATGAAAATTTGTTCAAACCCTAATGAATTCATTATTGTTCAGTGCCCTGAAGTTTTTTTTTATATTTTAATTGAAGCACGTTTGCTATTTATTTCCTTTCTGATGCAAATCATCGTTACCTAACTTTTGAACACCATCCTGAGAGAAACTTCCATTTCGAATCTTCTCAACTCTTAATGATCTCACAGTTTCTCCTCAAGGTCCAAAGCGTAGTCTGGATTCAAAAGAAAAACTCCGATATCATTGAAAGGACTTCAACATTTTCATTTCAATTATGATAGGACTCGACCTATTTGTTATAGGGGTCCTTCGAAAATCATAAGAGACTGACAAAATCTACATGTCAACACTATTTTTGATTTATACAGGGTGAATTTTCAAGATGCAGAGTTATACAAATTCACTGCGGGTAGCAAAATAATATACCATACCAAGGTAGATTCAATATCTCACTGTGATTTCTGTTGGTCTCTCGATTGAAACATGCTTTGGAGCTATTTTTTGTTGATTCTGTTATTGTTTGTTGACTTTTCATGACTTGATTATCAATACGAAGAATATCCTAGGTTAATAGTAGATTCTTCAGATATCATTCGATGTTTTGAAATAGCGAGAAGAAACATTAGATGTCCAACGGAAGCATGAAGCGTGGAAACATTCATTTGAATCAAACCGAATACGGATACACCCTGTCCAACCAATGCATGGGTGTCGCTTTAACTCAATTATCCGTCGTAAACAAATTATCGTAATACCAGCTTTGAATCATGACAAGCAATTAGTAAATCTGACCAAATTAAAAGTCACATCGCTCGAAACAGGAAGGCAGCCTCAACCAACCGGAAATGACGTTCCCACTAATTATGGCGTGAAACATGCTTAACAAATTGTAATTAGCGTCTTAATAGGGATACACTAGTTAAAATAATTACGTAAACAATTTACACCGCTTCCATTGTGACATGTTAACGTGGAGGCGGTTATGGAATGTCACTTGCCAGTCAAAATGTTGTCTGTCGAGAAATCGTTCGAAGGGGCACTGACGTATAACCAATTTGAGAAGATTACGTTGCACAAACGTTTGTTAGACGACGTACGATTGCAGTTTGAATTAGTGACTTGGTCTGTTTCGATGTGTAGACAAGATTATCGACTCTGCTCACATGTTTTTTCTTTTGTTTTCGTCATCAGGGCCATCTTGACATGGGTTGACTACTGTGTCATTGTCAGTTTCTGTCAGTGCATATTAACAATTATTATAACTAGTGGCGCTGGGTTTCATAACAAATAACATTTGATTACAAGTGGAAAAAAAAAGAACTTGATTGATTTATTCGACAAGAAGAAGATCTAGATTGTTAAAAAAGTATTCATAATCACGTCGACGTATAACGCTCGTTTTTTATGGAGATAATAAATCAAACACTCCGAGAACTCATTTCTTCGGAATATTTATTTTGATGGAATTTCCCCGTAGGGAACAATAAAATCCTCAATAATTATCGTGATGCACTCTTGTTATTATGTCCAATAGCGTTCGGATATACTCGAACACTTCATGAAATAATCTACTGGGTGTAACGGGAAATAAAAAACAATTTCACAAATATGAAAGATCAAAAATGTCCACAATGAGGCAATACAACAAAAGTTACATTACAACAGAAGAGAAATCAGAAAGAGAATAATTAATAAATTCGATAAAAACAATTAAATTCATAGACCATTGCACGTGGACAGAAATTATTATTATGATGAGGAAACCTGCAGGTAATGCGAAGCAATATCAAAATAATTCCTCACCAATCAAATTGGAAAACACTTGAAAACATTTCGGGGGTTCCACTTCGTATCATCCTGTACATATTATGGTTCGAGTCAACGATCCTCACTGAAATTAATGTTGTGACTTGAGAAGTGGGCAGCAAGCCTCTTAACTCCATTCCGATCTAGAAGAATCTAATGCACGAGTCGATACAAATTTATACAAGCCCAAGTCTGCGTCGTTTACAGTCAGCCACGGCTGTTTTCTTCGTCTTCTCCTTCGACGTATCCGTCTTCATCGACAAGTTCTTCTGTAATGGACGTATAGACGATTCTAACGGGGCACTCTATTTATTTCGGTACGCGTGTAGCATTCTTGATGACGAACCTTATGGATTTTGAATAAGCGAGACTTAATCAGGTTTCGAAGAGGAGTCATTCACGTCCTTCACTCGCCTTCGGTTTTCTTTATTGATGTTTGTGTTCAGCGGACACGAAACGAAAATACAATTGTTTATCGACTTATTTTCCACACGTAGAAGATTTATGAGCAAGGAAATGATATAGAATTCACAATAATTGCATCAAAGTGCATGTGGTCAGACAATCCATCGAATGCTTTGTTTCTTCGGGACTGAAATATCGATTTCATGTAGATGTCGAGCTGAAAAATTACATTAAACATTAACATTGTATAGAGTTTGTCATTCGTAGATTCATATCCGAAAATGCCTCTCAAAGAAGCTACAAGCGTGAAAACATTGGCCGAGGAATCTAGAGCTGGTACTCATTAACCTCGTTCTATACAATAGATATATTCAAGCATGTGAATCGAATCGACTACAAGATATGCTATTTATTATCAACAAGAAAAATCTAGCTACGGTCATAATCTATGGTCACTCGAATTTCTCAATGAATCTTCAGTGGATTGCAATGTTGGTTTTTGTGGAGAAATTAAACTAGTTTGTGATTTATATTTCAAGAAATAAACATTCCGAATCACTAACTTAGCTCATACAAATCGAAAATAACCAAAAATAATTAGGTTTTGACGTGAAAAAACATCGTCACCCTTTGCGTCTATGACTGTCTGACACCTTCTTGGCATGCTTTTTATACATTTTAGGCAGCTTCATATAATTATTTTTTTATTGGTGCCCATTTTACCCATTTAAAGCACGCCTGAGCGTGTTTAAATCGAACTTTAAAAAACGCGCGTTTTTTTTAAGTTTCCATAACAATATCAACGAAGGAACGGGAAACGTGAAGTCTAAATGACAAATTTTTGATTATTGATCTGACAGGAGTACCTTGTAAACCTCAAATAAAATATGACTGACAGATGCAAAACTTTATTCATACTTGAAATGTGGCACCAATAAAAATGCTTAATTTCGAGCACTTCGGCTGCGCGTGTTTTAAAGACCTTTTTCTCCACTTATACTTCAATATATTATTATGCCATACTTCTATTAAGTTAACAGTTGACGCTTAACGGTGATCATTTCATTAGCTATTTTATTTTCATCAACTTCCAAAGATTTTTGATAGGATTCAGGTTTAGTGAATTACTAAGCCCATCCAACACCTTCAGATGGTTTTCAGATAGGAAATTTGTGGCAAATTTTGCCATAAAGAGTTGAAATGAACATAGCAGAATGTTATGCAACTCCATTACAAACCATTTTTAAAGAAATTTTCGAGGGTGGATGTAATAATTTGTCCACCTTCTGTGATATTCTATCTCATCAAATCTAATACAAGCTATCATTATATTCACTGAATTTGAAACTCAAATATTTCTTCTTTGTTGCAGGTGGAGCCGGGGGACTGCTTCTAGATACCGGCTCTGGTCCCTCCTTCCTGCCCCTACCGGCCCCGGTCTTGGACCAAGTGGCCGCCGGAAACGCCGAACCCGGAGTCACCACCCTCAAGCTGCCCGAGACCTTTCAGCGCCCTCCGGACTCATCAGTACGTGACGTCGACCTGGAGGTCTGCTTCGTCTGCAAAAAGTGTCGCCTCGCTTTCACGGGCGAGTCCCCACTACTGTCACACCAGCGCCAGTGCTACGCTGCTGACCAAGGCAGCCGGGGGGCCTTCCGAATCGTCCAAGTCGCTTACGAGTGCCGCAGCTGCGGCGGCGACCGCTTCAAGAACTACCTGGAGCTGAAGAAGCACTGCGAGAGCGAGGGCCACTTCAAGGCGGTCGGTGGGACGGGCAACAAATTGCCGTTCCTGCCGCCGCCGGCCGAGTCTCCGCTGAGCCACGAGATGGAGGACGTGGTCAATCAGATCACTTTGCTCGCAGCTCAGGCTCAGGTGGACTCTGGTAATACTTTCTGCCAGCCGGAGCCCAAACGGAGGTTCTTGGCTTCTGCAGACGTTGCCCAGCCTCTAACTACCGGACATTGAACTCGTTCAACCAGATAAAAGACGGACCGCTTGGTTGCATCACCACCTGTCTTCATGTGCAATAACGATCCCACTCGATTACCTCAGTCTCAGGACGGATTTTCAACTCTGTGGTGTGATGTACCCAAGTCGGAGTATACCAGAGATTAACGAGGATGACGCAAGTCCTCTTGGCTAGCATAGGAACTCGAGCATTCGGTTTTCAAGTCCTACTTATGGTGTGGGGGCTGATGGTACACGCTCGGTCTTCGGAGAAAGTGGAAGTTACCTTCGTTTCGAAGTGGACGAGGTGCAAGTTCGTGGAAAGTTGGGTTGATCTTCACCCCAAAGATAGGTGAGTACTTGTCAGAACTCGAAAATGCGCGAGAATAAAGCTCAGGGCATCAACGTGACAAGCACCGATCAATATGAAGATTCGAGTTTCGATGTATACGATGAGCTGTGAACAAACCTAGGACTATCTGGTCCACAGAATTTCCACATCGAAACGAAACACTTTTCATTTTCTATCGATATATTTCTCAGAGGACCTGCGATGCCAATCGCCCCAGCACTAAGCTGATGTACTATTTATATTTTTTGAGGTTATGATATTATGTTGATGTAGTTGTGTCAGTGTAGTCGTGTATATGTTGTATAGTTGAGTAGGTCCGATGATTCCTATTGCAACGTATAGTTACTAATCAGTTGAGGGCTTCTGCTGGTAGGTCTCAGGACGTTTCACGAAAAGAAAAGTAGTACAACGAATCACTATCAACATTTTCCGATTGATTTATTGTTGGGTATCATTTGCTAGTTCTTCAACTCCAATATGTGAGTCAAAATTAGACTTCTGAATTGAAAACTTATTTTCCGAGAGAATTACAGTAGATATCAACATTAAAGAATTAAATTTTTGCAATATATAAGTTTGGAGTGTTCGTGTGGTATTTTTCTTCTGTGTGACAGCCGCCAGTTGTTCCTGACCTTCTGTGTATATCAAATCGCGACATAAAATGTTCCTAACGAGATGTAGATACTGCATGTGGCGCCCCCTATTCCCATGTGGGGGGCACGCCAATGGGCCTGCGCCCAGTAAAACAAGTTCCTATCGGCTGAGTTCTGACGAGCTCGGCTGCTTTTTTATTCTTTATTATTAAATTATTACAAGAAACTTTTATTATTATTACACTAATTATTAAAGTTGATAAGGCAAATGCTGTATTTATCATATATATGTATATGTAACTGAATATATCAGCTGGTGAGAGAACGGGGTAGAACTTCAACGAAACCTCTGACCGGCAGTAAAAAAATTGGTTCCTACTAATAATAATCCATACGGTGTTTTAAGTAATAATATAGTTATTATGTTTCAAACGTTGGGTTCACCGGCATTGTACGTATATATAGTAGTAGATATATATTTAAAATTTTAAATATATTAGGTTTACGTATCCAAAATAACTCAAAAATGGGAAATACCTCGGTATGACCTACCTCGCATCCTAGTGAGTTTATTTGGAACTAAGTGTGATTGTTGAACCAGCGAAACCCATCTGGTCTTCAAAGGAAAATTTTATTTTTTTCCAAATTCAAATACTTTATAATATCATAGGCATTATGGTTTGAATGTATCATCAAATTCATATGGAAATTTTCAAATCGTTTCGAATATACAAACTTAATATTATAAAATCTGAAACTCAAGACCTCATGAAAATAAGAAAGAATCGAGTGAGACAATCAACAAATTATTGAATCAGTTGGACCATGTCAAGTTTTATATAAAAAAGTTCATCCTACATTTTGAGAAGTATGGTCCCGGAGAAAATCCGGTAAGTAATTTCCGATCAATTGATACGAGTCATTTCCAGAAAATGGCACCAAAATTTCCACTGCATAGATCGACTAATTGAAATTTATCCGAAAAGTATTGAAAAAATATGAAGTTCTTCAAAACTAAAATATGTCTCGTCCTTCCATACTAACATTTCCTTTGAGGTTCCAGATGGGGTCACTTCGCAACCTAGCAATGCTATAAGTGAATGTGACACGTGGGATATATCCCACTCTCTGACGTATTACACGATTATTATTACTATTCATATTATATTATTACATTTTTATCGCTACGTTTGAGCAGTCGTGTGTTTTTGTTTGGAACACTGCTGGATCTAAGGTTCCTACTTACGTGAGCGCTCATAGATGTTCCTTGTGGGGTGCAGACGTTATCATTGAAAACTATTTACTTCCATTGAAAGCACGTGGAGCATTTTTTACTCTGGCACTCATCGTGGCGCTCACGGCTACTATTTCATTCATATCGCAAATTAGGTGACAACGGTATAAAACTGTTAAGTTTAAAGATACCAAATGAAGCCTCTCTCCTACCACATTCACTCTACAAGTTCTGGTAATCCATTCTAAATCAGACATAATCAGCAAAAAGTTATTCAATAATTTCATTTGAGAATCAACTGAAATGAAATAAGAACATTTCGAATAAGTTCTGAAGATTGTGAATCAAACCTCAACTTTGTTTCTAAGCCTGAGTTTCGATCCTGGAGTGAATGTGTAGGCGTACAGGCATTTGGACCCCATATCTTTCTGGTTACTTTTGTATACCTCAAATCAATCTTCATTAACGACTACAAACCTGATGAAGAATCTCAATAAGGCTCTTTAACTGGACAATACTTCATTCGCATGCAATCGATTCTGTCATTAATCATTTTCATCAATTTTTGAAAGCTACTTTACTGAAGTATAAACTAATAATTACTATCCTAACCAGATCAAGTAAATATTAATTTCAAACAAAATACTATATGATTATATTTCAGTGAGTAATATTTTCAGAAATGTCGAGAATATGGAACTCTCTCAAAGCTATCCCTGTTACTAACAATCGTTCAAATTTTTTGGCATTGTAATCTTCACCTCGTCCTGTATTTCAACAAAGATGTAACATTTCCTCTGGCTACTAACACGAATCAAACTTTCTGCATGACCCTTCCATCCTTTATTTTATTCCTTCAGTAGACATTTATATTTTTTGTCACCTTATGAATTTGCTATTCATGAATATCAATGTTTTGATGATTTGAATTTTACTAGTCGAAAAGGTTATCGACAACCATTTTCAACTAGTTATCTCGGATATTCAAAAGATTAGTTCTCCTGACAATTTTTCCACAGGATGGAACCCCACAAAATATACTGATAATCAGAATGGAAAGATCCCCGAATTTGTTTTACTGGTTTTATATATTATTTGACGCCCACTTACTTTTCGACCCATTATTTTGAATTAATTGTTTCCAGCATGCAGTTATCTCCACTCATATTGTTTTATGATAGCACTAGTTTTGTTTTGTTGTTGAATTTGAAGTTGATTCTGTAAATAGTAAGTAGGATACATCTTTGTAAATACATTGGGAAGAAGCTTATAGTTATTAAGCGTTGAATACATTTGTATAAATACTTTCTTTCACTCAAGATACGTATTTCTTTTGCTGCGCAAAACTCGACAAGATAGTGATTTAGGTTAAGTTTTACCCGAACGATAAGTAATTTATTCCTGTGATGTAAATATTTTTATTTTAAAAATTGATGATGTGAAGAGAGAGCGCCATGATAACAAAGTGGGTCAACAAAGGAAAAGTAATTTCAATTCCACTTCTAGTTTCATTATCATAAAAACTCATTGACTTTGATCACTGTCGATAATCAGATGATGAGAATTCCTTCTTGCTCAATCTCAAGCCTATAATTCATGCTGTCATGATTCTTGAAGATTTTTTTAGATATTACATTTCGATTGTTGACCAGCTTTCATCTGAACAAGTGACTCTGCCTGCTTTTTTCGATCTATAGAAGATACTGTTCATTCTTTTTACCTTTCTGAAAGCAAAATAAGTATTGTTCCGTTATATTCACAACAGATCAGACGATGAATATTAATAATAATAATTACTAGGTAAATGTTTGTATCCTACGGCTTCTGCCGCTCTCAATTTGTGAGTGTATATGAAAGTCAAATAAACTAAATAGTTTATCATAGTCCTGTGTGTTATTCATCGATTCTACCCCACTTCTAAACACTTCCACACGAAAAATATATTTTCACAAGAGGATAAGTCATGAGTTTATTTTCACAAACTGAACGAGTCTCAAAAATCTTAGGCTAATGACATGTCGATACTTTTAATACTCAAAGAGTATATTTATTGGTGTCCAAGACCAACTGCGCAAGTTTGCAAATGATTCAAGACTCGTGCTAAAAACCTTTTCAAAATTCCCTGTCATTGTATCATTTGTCAGTTTGATCTTTATACCAACCGATACCCAATCAAACAATTGGGTTTTTGTGATCATTTACTCAGAATATATCGAGAATACTTGACCAAAATGCAAACTAGAAACCTTTGATCCAACAACAATCATTTCGAACTGGTGCGCATGTCACAAAACATTTTACAGACCTCACTGAAACTTTTTTCAGCAGAACAAGTAATTTCACTTTGCTAGATTGCATAACAACCATACGCATGATCCGTACGATTTCAGATATTAATCGCTGCTCGAAAAAACCTTTATAGTCATTTCTCATTTCCATTTCATGTGATATCAATGCCGAATAACAAATATTAGGTTGAGTTTTCGTGGACAACAGGTATGTGAAACAATTCTGTCTGGTTCGCTAATAAATCATGGGATTTTTCCAAGCACAACCAAAATGTGAAAAGCATTATTCAAAAAAGTCTATATGACATCGAGATGGTTCTTCATAACTGCATAATTTTACTGACTCACCATGTATAATTTCACTGTAGTTAGAATAATCGATGTTGAATTTGGTTCCTTTTATTCCGAATATCGTTCCGACATAATTGAATTGAATATTTCTTTGAAAAGTCAGTAATTCATTGTATCCTCCGTATTAATAATACCCATATTAATATTCAAAACGCCGAAAATGATCCGAAGAGTCGTTCGAACGGATCAAATCCTCTATAATTCAATAACGAGCACTCTAGTTAGCGGTCTCCTAATTAATAACCCCAACCAACGAACCAACGAATACTGCAAAGATTTTTCTCGAGAATGCTGAAAAGCACGTCTACCCTAAGACCATTAACATGCCAAATTCATAACATCCCATTCTAATACGAAAAAAGCGATCAATAATTAAAGCAATTACTGGTCTCTCCGATCTTTGAAAGGCATTCGAGGTCCACAACGAAATCTTCTCTGCCGGAAGAAAGGTAAGCCGTGTTTATTTTTCATCAGGAACAATTTCAACCCCCTATTGTGGACCGAGCATTTTTTCGACGGTTTCCCGATATCCAGGGTGGAGTGTTCGAATGTTCCGCTGGATTTTTCATCCCTGCCTAAAGTATACGTGTATTCAGGGTTCGATTATAGGAAATACAACTACCTATATGTATGGCTGTTCGAGAGCTGATCTGCAAGAGACGAGATGATGAATACGGAGAAGGGAGGAAATTAAATTGTTTATCGACTTCCTGCTGAAGGACTACTAACTGAGAAGGACTACTTTTCAGTTTTTACTTTGAAATATCCATGTTTGCTCACATATTAAAATATCTAATGGAAGCATTCAACAAGGCTCTTCAATGATTATGAAGCTGAATTTTCTCTGAGAATTTTGGTGATGGTTTTTTGGCTTGTCTCTTTCCAGGCGTCCTTGTTGATCCAAGCTTTGAAAGATTCTGGACCAATAAGGGCACTTCGTGCTATGTTGCCTGGTACTCAGGCTGGAGACAGTCTATTTCGACGACCTAGCTCTTAGAGGGTAAATATTCAAGTTAACTGAGTGAGTTTAACAAAACATATGCGGCCAAAACGCTTATACGCCTTTTTTCTGTCAATTCCTTCTTCTGGTAAAGAGAGACTAACTCTTAGTTGATACATTATGGAAATTGCAAGTGTCACATTTCTCAACCCAACATTTTTGCGAGAAAAATGACCAAGTACGTCATTAAATAAAACACCCTCTTTGAATAATCCAAAAACTTAATCGACCAATTTTCCTCAGGCCAATTATTTACTGTCTAAGAGAACATGTAATTACGAACAGTTGGGTCTCAGCCGGTCATCACCACATCTCATCAAAAATTAATGAACTCTGGTTTGAAATTAGCGACAAAATTAAATCAGTTGAATGTAGTGGAATCTGTGACATAAACGTTTCTGTCCTTGTGTACTGATCGGACATGACTATTCAAATAACAATATTGATTATTCACTTCATATACATGTGAAGAAAATTGTATGAATGCTCCTAATTGCAACTGATAAAGTGCATTATAACGATTTGGGGAAAATGAATAAACTCAACCCAACCCATGAAAATCGATCAGGAAGAACCGGAAAACGTAGTTGCGATATCGGTACTATTTTTTTTTATATTCTTTCCATTTTGTATCCAAACTCCAAGCATTTTCTTTGGCTTCATTAAGATCTGTAATTATATTAAACAAAACATAAATTACTATTATTCACCGAAAAACAAAACTGTGAAAGTTCCCGGTAATCTTGGAAAAAACTTTCTTTTAAAAACACTCCAGCAAAACCACTTTGTGCCTAATTAGTTTTTCATTGGCCGATGCGAAAAACAACATCTGAGCGAGGGATGAACTTGAAACTTTTTATAACAACGGCACCTCTAAGTGGACATTAAAATATCAAATTAGTTGCTTCAGGTGCAGAAAGAAATTAATTATTCTATTTCACTAATAGAAAAATCTAAAGATGCGTTTTGTAATTGAATTGTTAGTAGATTCCACTTTGAATGAAGTACTGTTTAAGAATCATTTCGCTCAAAGCCTTAACGGTTAATTTATAATTTTTCAAGCATATAGTGTTGTTAATTGACAGGCAAATTGTTAACCAAACCCAAGCAATATTTACAACGAGCATTGTGTTAACACCTTTTAAACTGATTACTCGTTTAAATGCTAATGAAATTAACACAAACCAGAGTAACAGAATTTCAGAATTAATCATGGAAGTCGTTTGAAAACACCAGTATGCATATGTAGATAAAGATTTTCGACAGCTTCTCAGAATATGAACCAAAACACAATATGACAATTCTGTTCATAAATGAATCCATCCCAAATACAAAACAATGGCATGATCATATATCACTAAATACCGAATTTCCTGCTACCTACAGCTTTGGATCTAGATTTAGAGATCATCAATAAAAGTTTCAATGAACGATGCAGCTTTATTTATAAAATACTCCAGACTTCCAAAGGTACTCCACGACAGTCAGATAACGTCATTAGCCAAATTGAAAGCTGCATCTTAGAAAATAGCGCACCATCTCGTTATCGAACATCGAGTACGAGATATCACGTGGAGAACGGATCTGGTCGACTAGACTGTTTGAATGGCACTCCAGTATGTAGATATAAGGAAGGAGCTAGTTTTCTGTCCAAATGGCTTTCAATCGATACAGTGAGTTGATTCGGAGTACGGCATCAACATGACTCAGCAATGATCAGGAATCGCCAAATTCTCAACTCCACCTCTTGAATATTTGTCAACATTGAAAACTAAAAATCGTGAAAAATTCATCGCTTGAATATTTCTGGTTGATCTCAGAACAAAATCGAATAGTTTACATGTACTGAGATGTTTTTTTCTCTTATTCATGATTATGATTACATATTAATAATCTTAGGGTACAATAAAAGAGTAGTGAAGTGCACGAATGAATGGTTT
The DNA here is from genome assembly GCA_037013635.1 of Plagiodera versicolora. NCBI lineage: Eukaryota > Metazoa > Arthropoda > Insecta > Coleoptera > Chrysomelidae > Plagiodera > Plagiodera versicolora. The sequence goes on along the minus strand of CM072983.1, from coordinate 4,406,656 downwards.
ACTGTGAGGTTCGTAGGTTAACCACATGTTATTGGTCATATCAGTCACGTGATCAATTTTAGGATCGAAGTGACGGAATGACATCGTAATTAATACTTATACGTCCACTAGTTCTCTGTGATACGGATTTTGATTGGATAGTTGCAATTATTGTGAAACATTGGTTATTATTTCTGACTGCAGTTTAAATTGTTATTTATGAGAAAATGGAGTATTTTTCTTATAATAAGTGTATATTGTTTCATGAAATTGTACCATTTACTGATTAACGTGGATTTCACTCATTTTTACTGTACAGTGTTTGCAACAGATGGCCTATTGTGTATATGTCATTATCAGTAGTTCATTTTCTTATAGAAACCATAACCTCATAACCATGACTGAAATGACACGCCACTGAACCGTCACTGTCACATACCCGGGTGACGTATCAGACGGCGTATCGCGTTCTCTATATATACGACATCTTTACATAATGACGTCGATTGAGTCTATCGCCGTTCCTGTGAGACTCTTTTCAATTTTCAATATTTCCCTACGAGCTCTTGATGTTTTATTCATTGCACTCAGCAGCGCCATCTTGGGAGACTCAATCAGACAATCTTATTGGAATGCTCGCATTCGGTTCTGGAGGCGAGCTACACTTTGTGGAAATGGTCTACGTCAGCATGGATATACAGGGTCTTAACAGAAACCAAGAATTTTCATCAGTACCAAATAGTGTTCACTAACAAAATTATTTTCAGTAACTGTAACTAAATCGGTCGAAACAATCCAAAAATTCAGATCAATTCACAGTATCAATAATTCTATGAAAATTAATGGAGGCTATAATGTGGAAAAAATAACCTGATATATCGAAAGTCTGGTTTGGTTTGGTTTCTATTTGAAAACAGTGTGTGCTTCCTATATGGTGCACATTTAGCATTTTTGACGTCCCTGTAGATGAAGTATTGTTCATCTTACCAGAGTCTCCCTGTAGAAATCACGAATTGTCACTGTCATTATATGATATTCATATAATCGACAACGTTATGTCATGTATCTTTACTGAGTCACGACTTGGTCAGGAGTTTTGCCTCAATACATGTTGAATTGTGTTCTAGATCTTCAGAACTTTTGATAATTTTGAAAAAATAGCTGAATATCTGCCGGCGTTAGCTTTTATGAGCATGCCATTTCATCACGATGTGATCAATATTCCTAGGATCGCCTAATAACTACTACAAGCAACGTAGACGAAAGTCTCAGAACTAGTGCATAAAAATCACAAACTTTCTTGCCAAACAGAACCAACTCGATTCATTCTAGAATGATGACTGACCAATGAATATTTGGCATTTGTTCTATATGCATTGAGCAGAAAACAATCAATTTTCTACGCTTATCTGTCCAGCCGCTAGACCTTAAAACTAGAGTATAATTCATTTTATGGTGAAGGCACGAATGCTAAGAAAGATAAGAAATAATTCTATGATTCGTAAATGTTCATAGTGAGCAAATGTGATTATTTGTATTGCGTTTTGATATTAGTAGAAAAACCAATGTTACTTCAATTCTATCCAATCATTAATGAAGTGAAAAAATGTGTTTTTCAAAAATGGAGCTTTACCTCTTCTACTTAATGTCGAATCATTGAATTGTAGTTTAGGGCTTGGAGGTCAAATCTCGATATCACCATGACCAGATTCAATTATTGGAACCGTAGGTGTATAATTTTTCCTTGTCGTGGTCCAGCCCCTCCTCTCGCGCCGACGCTGGCCGGAACGTATGAAGAGACGCGGATGGCGATCTAGTTTCTCAAGGCACAGAATCATCGAACGGAATAAAGGTAACTCTTTAATAGATGAAATTTCAGAAACCGTGATAGTTTACTTCCAATTCATTGATTGAATGGTGAGACAAGATCTCATAAATTGTTTCTGACTTGAGCAGGAATGGTGATGATGATCAAAGGGCATAGATATTATCGCCAAGGAATGAATTCAGTTCAATATTGCTTGTTACCATATTATTCTTAGGCTCCATAACAATTTTTATTCTTCAAAATGAGAGTTCAAGAAAAAAATTGGTTATAAGTTCTGGTAGTTTCCTTACCTTGATTATTTCAGAATTCATTGAATTGACACCTCAATCTCAGAATGAGGTTCATTTATATATTTTCCCAGTAATAAACTCAGTATAGTTCGTTAATCGTCATTTATTTATTTATTTATTTATTTAAACATTATACATTCAACAGGCTAACAGCCCAATGACAGGAGTATTTTACAAGAATGAGCTTAACGCTAATTATCATTTATAAACTCGATAATCAATTTGTAATAACCCTAGAAATTTCTTTTTTAAATGCATGCAAGGACAAGAAAAATATATCAGCATTGACAGATTGCAAATTATTGTAACATCTACACATATTCGAAAGAGGGCAGTAATAGTGGTGTCGCGAATTAGAAACAGCTAAATAAATAGTAGTATTTTGTCTAGAGGTAATTCTTGGGACATGTAAAGAATATATAAATCAGAAGAACTGAAAGAGTTTCCCCTTGAGTTGAAACCCGTTATTCTGTGACCTGGCATCCATATAGCACTGAATATAATGGGGAAATTAGCATAGGCCGGTCCAGCAGAACGACCTGCCTATCAGTCGACCCTGTACGTGCTCGTGGTGTCTGTTGAACCGACTGGCCGACTGCATTGTTACGCATTTATTCTGATAAATCAAAAGCACTAATCTTACGTGCGAGCCTTCGATGTGTACGCGGCCATGTTAAAAATAATTTTCTTTAATTACAGTTTATTACCGCTTATCGCCGACGACTGCTAATGGTCGCAGGTGAAATTACAGAGCACCAAAGACATCTGGGGGCGATGAGGATAGCGTGGATTTTATCCTTCAACGGTTGATGTTTATATCGGACGGTCAAAGAACAATGTTGCACAGATTTTTTCATTTCAGGTTTTCCCAATTCGCAATGTAGCTTCATTGACTTGAATGGTTTATCAGTTATTAGCTTGAAAAAAAAGGATGGGGGAAGCTTGAGTAGTTCTCAAACCCCAACCCCAAAAACATAAAATAATCAAACAAAAAACTTCTAATAATAGAGGAGACCAAGTATTCGACTTTGTTAACGTTATCGACGTTCTTGACATTGTGGTTTTTGACGTTGACGTTTTTGACGTTGACGTTTTTGACGTTGACGTTTTTGACGTTGACGTTTTTGACGTTGACGTCTTTGACGTTTTTGTGGTTTTTGACGTTTAGGTACGTTCCTGGCTATGCATATTAGCCTGTTTGCTATGATTACACCTCACATTACATCATAGATGAAGAGATTTCCTTTCAGGATGTAGGACTCGATAGGTATAAATCACCCTGGCGCTTTCTAGATTTCTGTTCTATTTTACACGACCTCGCTTCATGTCGTTAACCAGTCCAGATATGAATCTAATACATTCTATCGAATCTCCATTTCGTATAATTTGCAGCAAATTAAGTGTTCCCAGACAACTGTTTAGTTATCCAACCCCGATGATTAATTGAATATTCATAATCCTTTCCACGAAACTACCAAGTCGGATCTTCTACAAAGAAAAATAATTCGATATAATTAATCAAAAGATATTAGAATAGATCGAATCGGAAACCTTGAGATTCCGAAATTTGCTACCTACTAGCCAAACCATGATGCATTTCGTATCTGATGGAATTTGATTTTGCATTGATCAAGACTAACAATGGAATGAACATTTGAATATAACTCGAAACGTTGATGCAATAAGATTAAATCATCAAGTGCTATATTTTTGAAATGCTCATATATATAATGCTCTACTCATACTTTTATGGACATAGTCCTCTGTAATTTCTGTATCTTTAAAAGAAATAAAAGATATTTCATTCATTCTTTTCAATGAAACTGAAAACAGTATTGAATAAATCGACGAAATTAGGAAACAAAAGCTCAAATTGAAAGCAATTATCCTGGAAAATAAACAAAACGAAACCTTTGCCAAATATTAATGAAGTTATCAGCGTGGATTGAATGAATTTCCGTTGTCATTCTTTTCAGTTCATAAATATTTTTCGATACCCAACGTATCCCAATGAAATAATCATTGATCAGTCTTTTCCCGTACATATACTAACATTCGATACTAAACTCTTAGATATTCTATATTGAAAATGAAGTGATATTTCCATTGGAAGGAAAAGAATGACTGAGCAATTTTCCTCATTCACAATTAGATATCATGAAATATCAATGCCGACCACTTCTAGACAGAATCCATTAATAAATCAAACCCAAAACGCAAATCACTGATAATAACAGTCCAACTCTGGTTAAAATTGTTCCAATTATGGAAAGTATAGCTTGTAATTCGAAACATTGTCCTTAATTGCGGTGTGTCAGAAGTGAAACACAAAGAACAAAATAATTTCCATTAGGAATAAGTAATTTCGAATGGGAAACGCATTGGTCCTAATCACAATATCACATTTATCAGAAGTTTGGACTGAGTTGTGAGAAAATAATAAGTACAAGAAGGAACGATAATTTTGCTTGTTTATGTTGAATAAATAATCAGGGAAAACCCACATTACTGCACAGTCCATTTTTTATCTGTTTTAGCATCCCTATGTTTCATATCGTCAAAGCGCAATTTTTCTACGTAGCTTTTTGATTTACGATGTAATCGAAGTAAACAGGAATAAAAAACCTCAAGGATTTAATACCCTAATGGATAAATCCGTTTACACAACAACTCATGCATATCAGACAGATGAAAATAACTGATGAGTTTTTTGCATTTAATTATCGAGAAAGGAATTTGATAAGTGCATAAGGGGTAGATGGATTCAAAATATTTATACAGGCTGTTCCATTATATTTCATTAGTTTAGTTTTTTGCTATTAATCAGTTATTAGTAATGTTTTACTCGAATATTTTAACAGGAGAACAAATAGGACTATTACAATATGAGTATTTATCCAATGTGTAGTCTAGTCTTCACCATTTCAACATTGCATTTTCCAAATCTCGGTGTTTTTCCAGTTCTCAACAATGAACTCATTTGAAAACTAAAAGATAATTCTCACTCACAATCCCTTGCCTCAAGCTGATTCGTTGATTATACATGATCGAGAAAAATAGGTAAAACACCAGATTCAAAATGATATTATGATGGAGACATAATCTTGTATTCATATTTCTTTGAAGAAATATATTCTGAACTAAACCAGATTTGATAGGTTCATATCCAACGGTTTTCCAAAAATAATGTAGTACAATTTCGTTCCAATCAAATAGAGAAAATCACACATTTAAATTAAATTTTTGAAATCTCATTTTCATATTTTATTCCTCGGAAAACAAAATAGTTATGTTAACAGTAATGTAAATCTAATTATTATCATTATTTATTGTTACTGAACCAGGAATTGTTGATTTCGGAACATATCCACGTTATCTCAAAAAACATGAGATGAACTAAAGCACCCATTAAGACAATATCCAATGAATTTTATTATTGATACATTAAATATTTCTCTGTAAGAAAATTTTTGGAATATAAACGTTAATTTTTCTTTATCTATGACGGAATATTGTTGAAGCACCCGGGATGATTGGACTCGTAAACAATTCCAATCTCATTATTACCAGTATTGGAATCGAAATCGAATAGATCTTCTCTCGTAATATTTCTCAGAGAATTATCGTGTGTTAGAACGGATGGGAATCGTGATGAGGCGAGTAAGCACGTTTTTAATTTCTTCGCCGTTGTCATTTCACTTTTGCCGTAGCGCCACATTTTCTGTTAATTCCGGCCAATTTGCTGGGCTTCGACTGATTTATCTTTATCAGAATTTATGTACACACAGACGTACATCGAGGGTGAGTCCAGCGGGGATGATTGTTTACCTTCCAGAACGCCAAAACGATGATTGGTTGGGAAAAGAATTCGTCATTTCCTCATCGTCCATCTACTAATCTTCTTTTGTTGGTAACTCGTTTTTTCCATTCATTTTTAGTGAATATCAGTATCTACATACTATTCATACCATTAAAGTTCCTCAAGATTTCGAATTTCATCCATAAAACTTCTGACTTCAATTATAAATCATCAAATCGTTCACTTCCATTTTTTGTTGCCTTTTGGCTCATAGTACTTTTCTTCAAAATCTGGTTGTTTGAAGATGTATATTGTGAACTTTTAATAATCGGAAAAGGGGAGCTATAAAGCTACTGATGTGGTTTGCATTCTTCCAGAGTATCCTCAAATATTTAGGAACTCCTTCCACTTCCTTCATATTTTTCCTTCCCAAATCTGAATTTCAATCCGAAGGTAACCTCTCTAGAATAAAAACCCCTCAATGCCCAACTACAATACACCAATGTTAGGTTAATCTTTGGTCATCCAACTCCATCATCCCCACAATGATATCCTGGTCAGTATTTCATTTGGCAGACGCTAACAGCTCTAATGGTAAAATACGACCTCGGTGCCGGTTGGATACATATGTGTAGAGCAGGTCCGGAGAAGGATTCATTTAATCCGGTGATCGTTATTTTCTTCCAAGGTTTCCTGAACGTCTTTTCATCTAGCGAGACTATTTTGAAGAAAGCATTACATTGGCAAGTTCTTCAAAGGATTTGACAGTTTGACATTTGCTACCGAGAATCTCACCTCTGGATGTCTTCTTTCTTTACCATTCTGAAAATTATGATGCTATTTGCTCTCTCTCACATTTTCATAACAAATTGTAACGTTCAAGTCCTCTTGCTATTATACGAAGTGTTTCTTTGGTAATTTAACACGTAGAGTTGAATTATATGAATTGAAAATCTGCTGAAACAGGTTTACGAAAAACAATCTCGTAGGTTAATCTAAGGTTGGTCTTGGTTTATCGTTCACCATCAGGGATGCCAATACGTGATTGCAGCAACAGGTAAACATGTGGGCCAATCCGTCATATGTCTTCTAAACATATTTGAACGTCCCTCCGCCTCAATTTTATTTATAATGGAGAATCTTGTGAATAAATAAGTTTCATGTCATGACTGTTTTATTTCCTAAAATGCCCACGATATTTCTGATGGAAATTTGTTATGATTTGTTAAATGATCTCAAGATGACTCCATATCTGAAATTAACATACTTGCGAAACTAAGAGATAACAGGAAAAGTTGTGGGTTGTATACTTCTGTGAATGAGTGAGAAATTATAAGGTCGTATCGTAAATTAGGAAATACCAGAGTTCAAATTAATGAATGTCCAGATAAAATTCGTGGCGTCGAGAATGTCTATATAAATATAAAACAAGTTAGGTTAAATTTATTGGTAATAAATTCCGGACAGCATAATGTGTATTGTGAAAAAAAACGAGAAATCCTGTCTGTATTAGCATATTTATTAACATCCGATACTCTGGATGGTACAAGTTATTGCGGGTGTAAAAAAGAAAACGGACATTCTTATTTTCGATATTGTCATCATTCTTCTCTTATGTTATTTCTCGAATTCAACAAGAATATGGAGGTGTTATTATTCCAATTTTAATTAATGAAGAAAAAGTTGCTATGACTCAATTGTGGGTGAAGGTTTTTTAGTAAAAATTAGTGGAATCAAATTTATTTTTCTTTCTTCATTCGTACGAAGATGGACAGGATACAGGATGTTAAATTATTATCAGGCAACCTAGGGCAGCTGATGAGACTTGGTAGATCGAAGTCTTGCATCAGTCATTAATTCACTCGGGAGATAAAAAATTTCTTATATTTATATTATTTTCTAGTAATATACAATTTTATGCCGAGTGTAGCTGAAGCCAATCCGAGAAATGGGAGATCTTTGGAGTTGTTGAATTCACCTCTACCTCTACCTCTACCAGAAATGGTGAAGGTGTCATACCTCATTTTCTATCTATCGGTTAGTTTTTTAAAAATACCCATATGTTTAGATACAGTCATAGAATAACTATCGACTATCAATCAAATTCTGTGAATGTATTGTTGTTGTTGTTTTGGGTCTTATTATTTCAAATACCCACACTCTATGGAATAGAAAGAATGCATGGTCTTTAAAATCAATAGTTAGACTACAACCTATAGATACAATTAAGCTATACTAATCTCAAAACCATTCTTTTTGATTTATATTAATTACATCTTCTGAAACATGCAAATTCCATCTAGAATCATTAACTCACAAAGGCCAACTAGAATTATGAATATTTAATTGTAGTTAATTAATGCTTAATTACTGTTTTATCTTAGCATTAAATAAGATCTCTGGAGTCTGAGATAAAGGAGAATTATGGTTATTCATAATAGTTACGTAATCATTGTAGGAATTTCCATTGTGCCGTTAGCCACACACGTGTGGATAAGAGATTAATGTGTCTCAATGTCATTACCAGGATGTGTTAATCGGTAGAGATAGAAGATTTCATCTTAGTTTCCGAGAATACTCTCACAACCCTTATCGCTTTTAGAGTTTTGTGGAAAGGATGAAAAATTATTGTTTGTTGATTATTTCGAATCGGATCTCACATTCTACAACAATACGTTTCCGCAGACACATTTGGAAAAGTACGAGTTAGTGTTCAAAAATAGGAAGTAAATGGAGCATTTTTTTTCAATAGGTACTGATTTTTGAATCTGTTCTTAATATCATACTGTATAGAATTGAAATGTTTACTAATGAGCTATTAAAACTATCATGAACATAAACAAAATTAATATCATTGAATTAGTTTTTCCGTTACCTTTTGTAAGAGGTGTCATTTGCATTTGAAATTTCAGATCACAATGGCCTTGTGACGTCATCTTTGCCGATTTTGTCATCTATCATAACTAGTAGGAAAGTTCACAACCTTTAATATTCAGTTTTCAAATTTCATATGTTTATGTATAATTGTTCTAAAGATGAGAGGGGGTAGGGGACTTCTGAGAAGCGTAAAAATGCAACGATGATAACCACAATGATATATTTATTCCTTTCAATTATTGATGAACTCAAACTAATAATCATGGACCTGTAAGTACAAATGACGTCGAAAGGTGACTCGTAATCGATATGTAGGTGCATTTTGATAAGGTGAAGTATTGAAACTTTATCCTGATAGCTGCAAAGTATCTTTGGAATGAATTAGAAATCAACATCCTATTCTGCGATGGAGATATAATCTCTACGTGGGACGCTCTACTTCCAAAAACCTCCCAAAACCAAAGCTTTTAATCTCCCCGTCACACAGGATGTGCTTCTAAGGGCACTCCATTCACCTAATAATTTCCTCAAATATTTTCCATCTCCTCCGTCTCGATGGTCTCTGCAGACGCCACAAAATGAGATAATTGCGGCCGAAATTTAATTGCGCTCGAATTAGTAGGTAATAACAGCCACTTTTCTGTGCCGGTACTCCTGGAGTCGATAGAGGTGAAGATGTGGCCGATGCCGATCGGAAAATCACCCCTACGGGATTCGTGAGAGGACGGATAATTACGGTCTTGCAATTATTATGTGTTTCGGTTTTTAATTCGTATGGAATCGGAGTAATTTTCGGGGTTCTGAGTCTCGGCTCACTAGATTCTTAATCAGCCAAGGCACCAAAGAGTCGCCAATCCTCGTGATTCTTGTAATTATTGTGGTGGGTCTAGAATATGGTTGTTTCCGGTTATATTTTTCTTCTCAATGGTATTCTGGAAAAAAGGATTGATGTAGGTATACCTGTGAAGATCCTAAATGGAAAACATGTATCGGAGTTATCTCAATCCATGGATCTACCAATGATGTGGATGTAATTTATTGATTTATGTTTTCATCTTCAGTTTTAATTTGACAAAATTGATGAAGCTTAAAACAATGAGCGAAACGTCTCATAAAAAAATTACAGTATAGAGAGTTGACCTTGACTGAATCCAAAGAAAATCCCACCCCCCAAAAGTTGAAAGAGAGCGAGAATTCAAGATATTATAAGAAGAATATTCGTACAGTCACCTAAACTAAAGAAATGATAAACAGTGATTCAAAATTATCAAATTTCTGCTTCGGATTCGACTAAATGCATTATATTTTATATTGACCCCACTCAAGTAATTCAAGTTTTCTTTAGTGGCATGCATGACAAAAAAAAAGGTTAATGGTTATTTATTCATTTTATTAATATAGAAAATTTTTATTTCGAATGGTGACATCGCTTCAACTTATTTTCCTGTCTATAGTATTATGGAATTCACAGTAGTATCTCCGTCATAATTTTCCTTCGAATATAAGAAATGAATCAATAAATATTAATAGGAAAAGGTAAAAATTATATTTAAATGAATACTAGTGATAAGAGTTCTTCTTGGATGAATTATCAGTTGTCTAATGGAAAGTCCTTGCCGGATGAGATAATTCGACCAACAAACAGTCCAGATTCGTAGCAATATCCTGACAGTAGTCATCTGTTTTTCGTTTTTTATCAGTGTACCACCATCAGCATAACCGGAGCTTCGTTGTATATTATGATTAGTCCATAAACCAACAACCGGACCGAGAAAATAGTGGCAGGCCACACACTAATTTGTCAGGATAATTGGTAAGTCGGCGGACAGAAGACCGAAAGTCCTTGGGGCCGATTTTAATTATCGGTTCGCGTTAATTGTTCTTTGGGTTCCACCTTGGTACGACAGGTACCATGCAGTGGCGTGTCAAAATGTGGTGGTCAATTCTTATTTCATTTGACACATTCGTGAGGGTATTTATTTGAATGTATTCAACAATGTTCTGGTTGAAATTCTGAAGTTCGGCCTGAATGATCAACTGAAGACGACTGTAGATACACACAATCAAATTGTCGTGAAAACTTTCAATATTTTTGGGGATTTTGACGAACTCTGAATGTATAAAGGAAAACTATTCTCTGATGTTTTCGAATCAATCTCCAATAACAAGGTGTTGCACTATGCCTGGATGTGAATACAAGGGAGATAAAAATGTAAATTTTATAGTAGGCATACGTTCCTTAGCGCGAATAAAGAGATGAGAAAGGTGTATGAATTCACAGTCTAAGGATAGGTGAATTTCGTGAGTGATCGGTGAGAAAAATCTAAATAGAAATATAATTGTTTTAATTCGATGTGATGATGCATCTGAATATACTTCTACAGGAATGAGGAGCCTTTGAATAGAGATACATCAAGAATCAGATATCGAAGAATATCTCAAATATCTCAACTATCCGAGATAGGTTTCATTATTGTCAAATGAGCAATTTTTATCACATGAATAATTATAAATTAATGGATTTCATCCACGCTACTGGTTTGAAGTGACTAACAGCGCACTAGTGTTTGTCCCTGCATAAAAAAAATCACTTTACCACCTTCTCCTGAAGAGTTTCATTGGTAGAATCATCGATCGCTTTGAAGATGTGAACCACCACGAGAATTACTCCAGGTGGTCAACATGGATCACAGTGGATCAAGAGAATCAAACCACGAAAACTAATATAAGCAATCAAGATTCCAGCAGCATCCACATGAGATAAGATAGATCACATTTAGGGAAAACTTATCCAAGGAAATATATGCATAATGCTACGAGCTAAATGTAGTTTACGCTGGACCAGTAGTTGGACCAGTTAGTCACAGCTGCCACTGCTAGGCTATTCCAATTTATTTGTGAATTGATTTATCGCCAGTAGGTCGTTCGAGTTTTTCAGTAATCATTTGTTGTTACTTTGGACTCAAAGTTCCACCTACACATCGAAATGAACACCCAACTTATGTACACTATTCTACCCATGAGAAAGGCGTATTTTCTGGTATTGTATAAAATTTTCTATTCTCAAAACAATTGGCACAGGATTGAGGACTATAAAGCAATCAAAAGTAGTTCACATACACAGTTTTCTCAAGTTTTCACTCATTCAATCGATTCCGTCCCTAATTCAACCAATATCGTAAATTTTTCTGAAGAAAAATAGTTACTCAGTTCTCTCAAGAATTACAGCATTTTATTCTCATCTTCTAGGGAAGAAAAGATGAATATTATTGGCGATTTTTTTCAAAATTGGATACTATCGTTTTATATTCGAAAATCTAGAAAATCTCTCAGAATCAGAATCAGATCTTGAAAGAGATAGATCCTCCTTTGAAATTTCTGCCAAGGATCCCCATCAGAATTGAAGCTGTTTTATGTGAATTCACCAGACCGATATTTTTCTAGACATCCTTCATAGTTACTCAATAAGTCAAGTAAACAATATATCTGAGTGTTATTGTAATAGAAAGTAACATACTGTGTGCCGTTAAAAAAATCATCAGATCATGAAGACATTTTTGTCATCCTTGATTATTATTATTAACAGTACGAAAACATATTTGCTTTCTCACCTTATATTGATATAAAGAAGTTTTTCTCGATTTTCTCATAACAATGACTGTCCCATTTGATAATAAAAATAATATTCGTGAATCTAATACGTTTCACATTACCAATATTGAAAAAATATATTTTAGAATTGCTGCACTTCATGTTTCAAGCCCATTTTCTGTTGAAATTCATTTACTGGATTGACACACCCACTGCAGGAACCGAAAATCACCATGACGTAGTATCAATAAAGTAATGTTGAGAGAAGACTCGAACGCAATATTGGATACCGTTCAGAAAAAGCAGGCATCGTGGACTGGGAATTTTTCTATAATTTTCAAACCCGCTCGTTATAATCGTACATGACTTCACGATACCAATCTTCGAAAAGCAAAAAGAAATAAAAAGAAAATAAAAACAGTTTAACGATCAAACCGAGATTGGACTGAAATTGTCTGGAATTATATTCATCGGTAATTAACCATTAATTATGCATTTAATAAATTCTTCGGCTCACCAATAATTACCGAAGAGATAATTTTACTTCGGTAACCCGATAATATTCCACATAAAATCGTGACAAAGCCCCGAGTAACAAATTAATGAAATTATGAATTATGAAAATGATCGCCGCCGTCAATATAGTGAGTCAGAGGATTGGTACTCACTTTCCTCTAGCTGGGATGCTAATTATTCTTCAGGATGGTCACACCCATGGACCATTAAAGGGTATCCTGATTGCACTTTGTTCCGCAACAAAAATTGGAACCGTTCCTATCGTCACAACGGGCATTTACCCTACGGGAAAAAACTCAGATACATGTTATTTTCGTTCTATGTACGGAGTGTCTGTCCCACATCACTGAGATCACTGAGAAAAACGAAAACAACCCTTTCAAAAGTTGATGGTTCTCAGCAGAATTTCACATCTGTGCAGGTTATTTACAATTACTTAGTATTCCATTCACAAGGAACTATTGTACGATGTCTGTTCAAAAATTATGGCAAATATTGAATTTCCCCAGCTGTGTATTTGATTTTTTATTTTTTTTGTAGCGCTATGTTGGTACTCATGTACCTTACTTATGCTGACAAAGTTGACCATTTTCAATATTTAGTTCATTTTCAACAGTTTTAATGCTTGGATGTGTTTTGTATCGTCTGCGATTTTTACCTAGTCCAAGAAATAGATGAAATTTTGTGTGGAATATATGGAAGCATTCTAAATATTGACTATGGCATATGGTGAAGCTACCTTGGACCAAAGCAACGATTATCGGTGGTACAAAATGTTCTCAGAAATTCGAGAAGATGTGAACCGAGCACGTCAACAACAGACGAAAACATTGAAAAACTGAAGAAAATAATATTGGCCAATAGATGAATCACCTTTAGAGAAATTGCTGAAAATCTAAATGTATCGATTGGCTTGTGCCATTCGATTTCAACCAATGATTTTGGCACGAGCTGGGTCGCTGCGATATTCGTACCAAAATTGCTCAATTTTGAAAAAACAGCATTCTCATTCGATAATATATTTGTTTTAGAATTATTCATGTGTTGTATTGAATCCGGATCCAAAATAACTGGAATCTTTCAAAATATACATTCTGTTATAAATGAATTTATCAGATTGCTTTTCCTGATAAAATAGAAACTCTACTTACTATATTCGTAGTAAAATATGTAGAAGGTCAGAATGAGGAAACACATCTAAATGATCTGATACAAACAAATTCTCTCAAATAAAACCCTGCATAAGGATGAAATATAGATACTGAGAAGAGACAACCTGTACTCTATCGTTGATGATATATTCTTATGAAGCAAAGCCATATATATCAGCTAATTTATGATTGGGTACCTAGCGATATATTATTCCTTGGCCATTAATTCACCACTTTAATTATTTCAGCACTAATTCAACATTGGCGTGCTATTTTCGATACAAAATATTTGACTTAATGAAACAGTTGAAATGTCGACCAACATAGAGTCGATGGTGATCAGGTCCATTGATCTTGGTGTCCATTCAAATAAATCGTACTATTTTATTTGACAGATGTCAAACGTCACATTGATTTCCGATCTCTAATAAACAACGTGGTATATTTGAAACATTTTTTGGTATATTTATAAATATGATGTCGATATCATGTTCCTAGTGATAATAATATACTAATTTCTAGTACTATATTTCTATTAGATAACATTGACCTAAATGTCGTGATATTTTATAATCAGCGAAGAAGGCAGGCATTATTCGGAATCACGAGATTTTTCATTCGTTTATATATAACCTCCTGCTATCAATCAATTCTGAATTGAACTGATCGTAGATGGTTTTGTTTATAATATTTTATCATGATATCATGAAATCGAGTGAACTATAGTCTGTTCGATATATTTGCGCAGAGTTCCAATGTTTTTCGCCAGTAATGAATATCGTACAGCAGATGGTGGATAAATGAGCTGAAAGTCGGTTTTTGATATTGAATATGCAGAGTTTTTTGTTAAATGTGTTGCTGTTAGGATTTTTGTTGTATGAAGTTAGCTGCTCTATGGATACGAAATGGAGAGACTTCAAGGTAATATAACAAGGAAAGTTTATTTGTAAATATGACAGAAGCAATACTAAACAATTGACGTCATGGAAACTTCTCCATTGAATGAAATTATACTGATTTCTATTACTAAAAATATTACTGAGACAAATTCAGTTGACCTGTGCATTTCGAAATGATTCTGGTCAAGGAAATTCCATTTTTGAGATCATTTTTCAGATTGTCAATATTTGAGCCCGTCATTCAATTTCTCGTATGAACTATCTTTGTTGAATGTTTACAGATGCCCCCTTATCATGATAAGAACAGTACCAAAAGATTTCACCATACTTGAAAAGGAGAAAGAAAATGAGTTTATTCTGTATTCATTTGTTTTATTAATGACCATTTTTCTCCATTTCGAAATCATAAAGGGCGTCAATTTCACAATGACCTTTTATTAAATCTGTGTCTAGGTTCGCTACAATAAAACATACAAATCCGAGAAAGAAGAACGCTTGAGGAGAAAAATCTTCAACAAGAACATGAAGGCGATTTCAAAGCACAACAACCGCTTCCTGAAAAATGCCGAGTCTTTCGAAAAAGGAATGAACATCTTTGGTGATCTGACATCCAAAGAATTCACGGAGAAATACGGATTGTTTCAGAATATCATAGGTAGAGATAATTACGGCAAACTCAATTCATATCAACGCGACGTTTCGACCTCGAGACCTGTAGATGGTGTGCCAGACCAACTGGATTGGAGAGAAAAGGGAGCCGTTACGGAGGTCATGGATCAAGGACCTTGTGGCTCCTGTTGGATTTTCAGCGCGGTGAGATCAAAATGAAATAGAGTTTTCGAAAGTGTCACACTCGAAGGATTAGAAGCGGTAGATAAAAAAAGTTGAGCATTGATTATTTTCAGGTCCAGGTATTGGAAAGCTACAATTTCCTGAAAACTGGCCAACTGGTTTCTCTGAGCAAGCAGAACGTCGTCGACTGTTTTTCCAATGACACCTGCGACGGAGGTAACCCCGAAGAAGCCTTCGAATTCGTCAAATCAAACGGCATCAACCTCGAAACCGATTATCCCTACCGACAAAAATGGGGACAATGCCAGCCTGCGGCAGAGAAGGCCTTGAACATAACCTACGATAAGCTGGAATATATCAAGTCTGATGCACAAGACGCCGAGGAACAAATGAAAGTGGCGCTGGCCAAGCATGGCCCTCTGTCCATCTGCATGTCCGTCACGTCCAAATGGCAATTCTACAAAAGCGGAGTTTGGTTCAGTAGAAAGTGTTCGTCGATATCCAACCATTCCATGATGTTGGTTGGATATGGTACTGAAAACGGGCTAGATTATTGGTTGATTAAGAATTCTTGGGGTCCTCACTGGGGTCTGGATGGATACATCAAAGTAATTAGAAATAGACATCGTAATTATTGCGGTATAACAGGTGATAGTGCGTTTTTGATATGAGTGATATATAGTTTGAACTGCTTTAGTCACAATAAAGAAGATACTTACCAGAACATCCGAAGATATAATTGGAAGAACACATTTCTAGTAGAAGAGTTGGTGGAGAGGAGAAATGTTAATGATTAATACTACGAATGGTTAATGGAATGTCATTATTAATTCATAACAACGTAAAGAACTGTATATCAAATATACAAAAATTCAAGATTATTGAAAAGTGAACAGTTTCGAAATACGAATATTGATTCATTACGAATACAAATACATTATTTTTTAATTCCACAGGTTACAATAGCTCAAATTTTCATTTGATTGAATCAAATCGAAAATATATCTGATTATGTTATTTGAAGAAGTGAGTTTTGTTAATAATTATTTATTTGAAATTTGTTAACTTCAAGAAAGGTTATCTTTGAATTTCTCATCGATTTCGTGAAATTTTCTCTCGATGAAATATGGACTCCTTTATCATTTAAAGCAGAACAAATTGTATGATTCAGCCATGATTTGCAGATGTACAAACCTATTCTAGACATCATTACCAAAATAATCTATATCGTTATTTTCTGGCAATTGAAATATTTGGTATATATTTCCGGGTTAATCAGAATAGGTTTTAGAGAAAATTAGTGAATAATAGCACTAATGGGCACTTGATAATATGAATTGGTGAGTTTATTCAAGTCTTGAATAATCAAATTAAAGAAATCGAAAATGTTTAATATAAATATTTACACTGGATATAGTCGTTGATGATTGTAGATTTTTGAGACACACGACTAGATGAAATACAAGTTTAGTATAACATAGACACATTGTATTCTCGAAACGGAATGCAGAAGTATGATTTTGGTTATTTTCACTAAATCGTCAAAATCTTTCACACGACCCCAACTTTCTAATTCGAAATTCAAAAAAATAAAGTCATGAGCACAGACTCTGTATTTAAATATTCATGCTCAAGAAAATGAATTCGAAAAATCGTCAACATGTTTTCGTGATAAAATCACTTTAGCTTCATTCACAAAATAATAAGGTAGGCAAGTAATATTAGACGTACATATTTCTGTCGGTGCATTATCAGCCAGGGGCCAATCAAAAATTATATTCATCAGGAAGATACTCGTGAGATGGAATCATGTATGAGGAAGAACGTTACGAATAATATTTTCATCGTTGAAAATATCATGAAGTTCAACGATAATTATCCTTTTATAAGAAAATATAAACTTTCAGGTAAACATTTTTGTATTGGGTCCTATATTTGAGTTTTGAATATTCATCAATTAATTTATTTACATTACATAGTAGTAGATTGTATGATGCGAATCTGTGTTGTGAAAACTAAAATAATGAACTCGAAAATAATCCGAAAAGACCTTATTCGCATTGTTAGCTAGTCTCGCGATAAGATACAGGTGGAACATACATAAGCGTGTTTAAAATTATGCGTATTGGACACATTGATGTGAAAAATAAATCGTTTTCTTTCAGCAACTCAACTGAAAACAGGAATTTAGAAACTTTGCGGTATTGTGAATCGATAATGATACTGATGACAATGAAACGTCAATGCTTCAATATCAACTGACCTAAGCGAGCCTACCCATGTATCTGTTGAATTCCTCGTATCCATTTTTTTACCGATTATACAAAGAGATTCCTTCCTATTAACCATACGAAAGAGAACTCTCGTACTTCGTACTTTAAAAATATAAAATATGACTTATATTGACCAGGTCATTAGCAATAATAACCGTCATTCCTTTGTCGCTGTGCCGTACGTTTGAAAAGCGAAGATTTATTCCGGCAATCTGCCGTGCGTTTTTACTTGCACAGCTACAAACCACTTACAGTAATTACAATGCATGCGCCGGATTCCGAAATAAACGGGTAATTGCGCTCTCTCGGCTTTTTATTGATTCGAGATCGACGCGCGATTGATCTGAGGCGAACGAGCTGGCATCCCGGCTATTCCGGCATAGATCACAGCCTCAAAATCATACCACAAGGTATACGTGAGATGGAGAGATCGTTTTGGAAAAGGCGGGAAAACTGATATCACCTTGAAATTGTACTATGATCGAAATTATTTTGAATAAAAATTTAGGTGAAATTGCACTTATCACCCGACTGAAATTTTGATTTAAATTCTGTTGGTACCTCAGTTTTTCCATCCAAAAATACGAATTTGGTAGTATTATCGTGGGGAAATTAATACTTTCCGGGATATTCCACTTCAATGTTGAAATTTCACCAAAAAGATGTACAATCTTTGAAAATTAATACTTCAAAAAATATTATGTGAAAATTAATCGACCCCTTTGAACATATTTCTGACAAAAATAATGTCTGATTTACTGAATTGTGACTAGCACCGTATATCTGAAGCACCAGGACAACTTGTTTTTGCAATGAAACAGAAAACGGTGCAGTTTATACTATAGTTGTAGTTTGTTAAATGATACAAGATTGTACAAACCTGAAATAATTTTACAGCATGCAATAAACGATTTCTGCTTCTATATTTGCATATTCTGAAAAGTGCGAATTACTATTGCCTTATAACCAGAATCCCCATATAAAACTTGTATCTACAAGAAAAGCCAGCAGACAATTGCAAACAGAACAGGAAGATCGTCATTGAACCGTAAAATACAAAATAAATTGATATTGCAAGGTAATAACAATATAATTGTAATTAGGTTGGATGAACTCTGAAAGCAATGAAGTGGTAAAATGTTCTCGTTTTGTTTGTCTGTTTATTCAGGATTGATGCAGACAATGATTCCAACTCCAAAACCATCACATGTAACGATTGATATACAGGATGTAAGTAGCTAATTGGACATTACGACCTCGAATAAATTTCAATGTGATCTGGATATTCAGAAACTGATTCTTCATTCCATTTATTTCATTCTAGTTTATCAAAATGTGGAAAATGTTCTTGAAGAACCTGTACCATAAACAAATTCTCTAAATTCAAAATAACAAAAAAAAGGAAACAAATTTCATTTATACCTTGTACTATCATCGGAAATTTATTTGAGTAGGAACTTTCCTCGTAGTAATTCGTCATCCAACCCGTTATATCCTGCATTTTCCGAACTAATGAAAGATAAAGAAAGGCGCAGGAAAAACGCTCATCAATTCACGTAAAGGACATGCGATTGTCGTTAATAGAAAAATAATGGGAGGAAAACAATTATTGTGTAGTATTTGTGTCAGAGCAATTTTGTGACAATGATAGACATGTTTTGAATTATCTTGTCGTCCGATAGAGTTGATCCGATTGAGGGGTAGAGGGAAATCTTTGCGGCAGCTGTTGAATCTCACGTTTTACGGTGGCATGTGCTGTTATTTCTCAAATTCAACATGAATGAAGTAATAATTTTGATGGAATAAAACGACAAAGAGATGCACTGATTATTACTTACCGACTATACTGGATGACATTTCAACAAATCAACGCGATTTATTTGAGACTCTCATATTTAAGCAAGATAGTTGTGACAGCTCGACACACAGTGCGGTGTTGCCGCTCGTTTTTTTCTCCACGATACTCTGAAATAGAAAGTTAGGTTGAGTTTATCATTTTAATTATTTCGGAAAATAATTTCGATGCATAAGATATATTCACCAAAATTGGATTAATATTGACTATAGATAACTGTTGAAGAGTTTTTCTATACTTGTGAAAATTTTTGACTAGAATTAAAAAATTCAATTTATTAAAAAAGCGAACTAGAGATGAAGTGAAGAGGCGAAATAATTAATGATTTTCCTCAAGGGGGTACTCTGGTATAAAGGCCTACTTTTTGGATATTTTTCAAACTGGGATGGAAAAAAATATAAACATTTCATTTCACTATCAATTTTGTTATGTGATGTTTATTGATTCTTCATGTATGTGAAAAATAATGAGAAGAAAGAAGTCAAGGAGGTTGTCAGTCAAACGGTGCTTCCTGGTTGACATGATTCTAACCCTTGTAGTGATTCAAATGAAACAAATTTAAAAAAACCTCATTGAAAATGCCGCTATCGCTTGGACCTCGGTCAGAAAAAAAATAAGCCACAAAATGGCGTTCAATTGAAAAAAAAATTGTTTTTCGACCTTCACGAATTTTTTTTGAAATACTTGGAAACAAAATTTTCAAAATCCAAGGTATAGGCGATAAAGAGAAGTATAAGGAAGATTCTCACAAGATTTCAAAGGAATCAGTCAAATAGAACTTGTAAAAAAAAACGCTCCGCTCGGCAGGCTTAGATGCCACGTATAACAAATTCCGCTGTATCTCCCAAAATAATTCTGATTTCGAAAAATCCATTCACGAGCATATTTTTGAAAATCTGAACTCTGAAAATATGCACAAAAAAATCGATTTTCCCAATATCCTAGACCAGAATACCCTCTTAAGTTACAACTTGGTTGATTGATAAACACATTTTCGTAGGCTCCGCCTTCAGGCATGGTCCAGAGCTGGGGTCCGACGACCTCACCACATAGAAGTGAAACCTTTGCCAACTGAGCAACTTGATATCAATATTCAACTAGCTGAAGCCAGATGAACACTTGAAATATTCATATCGACGAAGTGTAACAAACTCTCCTCGGGGTAATCAATTACAGTTCGTAGCATTATGTTGTATGCATACGGTAGATTCGTGCAATGTATACCATAATCGAAGATCATAATTTATTTCAGCAGTGTGGTTGTGGAATGCGAGCTAGTGTCTAATTGCTATTAATCAACGGTCGAGAATCCGTCTCGATGCACGACCGATCAAATTATAACTTTCGTATGGTACGACCGAACGCTGTCGGCTAAAATGACTATAACCTCGGTAAACAGTGCGTTTACACTTCCACAATTATTTATGGTCGCTCGAGTCGCTATGGACAAGTGGGGGCGATGGATTATCATGTGGTTATGATTGTGTCCAGAGGCGGACAGTCTGACACAGACAAAGGTGAAGCTGATAGCTTGAGAGGGGGCAACTTGGTCTAACTAACACTTTGTGCTCAGCTGATTATTTCTTCAATAAACAGGGTGTTTGGACAATATGCAGCTGAAATGGACTAGTTGAAGAATATTTCGTTCCTGAACGATGCCAAACTCATTCAGATAAAGACGAAGTTCGTATGATTGAAGATACAGAAGAAGCTCTAGAACTGATGCAGGACTGGTGTAGTACCAATTGTCTGCATTTGAACGCTCAGAAAAGCCAAATTTTAAGATTTCATAACTACCAAAGAAAGTGCGAATTAAGATGAGTGTAGATGTATCCATTGATAATTCAGATGAAACCAATTTTCTTGGACTTTCTATTGATGAAAATATAAGTTGGAAAGGTCATTGTACAATCTTAATGAAGAGATTCACTTCTATATGTTTCATGTTCAGAAATGTCAGGACACAGGTCGGGACACGAATTAGGTATGGAAAAAATAGTGAGAATAATAGCTGGAGTTCCTAGTACACATTCTTGTAGGGACATTTTCAAACATTTCAGAATTCTGACTTTCGTATCTGTCTATATTCATGAATTGTCCATCTTTATATTTGAAAATAGACAAAAATTTGTTTTGACGGGAGAATTTCACTCCGTAAATACACGCCAAAGAAAAAAATACCACATTCCGTTTAAAATATATAAGATCTCTGACAATGATCCAACAATTATGGGTTTGTATTTTTTCAATCAGTTACCTGATAGTATAAGAGAAGCCAAATATTTAGATCAGTATATCCATAAAACAATTCCTGATTGGAAAATGTTTTTATTCGTTGGAAGAATATTTTAATAGTTAGGTGTATATGTGTAAATGTATATATTATGTGTGGACCTCAAAATATATAGTATAAAATATGTCTGCGAATGTGTTGAATAAAACGATAATTGATCTGGCTAATTGGTTTCAGCCAAAGCCATATAACTAAATAAAAAAAATGTGTGGACCTGTGTATATTTTATTTCTACTGTCTGTACTCTGTGTCTTAATGCTTTCGCATTATAAATTGACTATTCCTATACATTTAATATGTCTTATTGGAAAATAAATATTATAATTATTATTATTAGAGAGAGATATTTGATCCGCTCATACAGTTTGTTGATTCTAGGTAGAAAGTTTTACAATTGATGAAAGAATTGTCCGAATATTTTCTACAATCATGGGATTTCAAACGAAAACGGAAAATGAAAGATTCGTTCAGCTAATATCTTTTTTTCATATTAGAACCATCCTGAAAGCAGACTTGTTACGATAAGATATTATTTCCTCTTTCCTTTGTTGTTCAAAGAAAGAGGATCCTCAATAATAATTGAAAAACCCCAACGCAAGGAAATCCAGCCGCGCCGAAATTAGTATAATTCGTGTCCCCGACAAGAAAAAAAAAACAAAACACCCTCATTAGAGGAAAACGCAAATTAGAGCTACCAAAAACAGTTCGCCAAGACGCTAACGACGTCGATCCGAGGGTGCGCCTCCCTTTGATGTAACCACTTAACTTCACCTGAAATTACAAGATTCAATTAATAAAGAAATAAACAGTCCTCGAGACAGGCCCTCGGCACCCTGCTAGACCACGAGTATTTTTTGTTTTAGTCTTTGCCACCCTCCATTCACCTCCGACGGTGTTCGTGACGTGACAAATTCCGAAGCAAAAAAGGAGGAAGATAAAGAATGACGCAGGATTTTGCATTGTAAGTTCATGAGGAAGACACTGAAATAGTAAATGTATCAATGAAAATGGACAGTGATATAGCCTATAGAAGGACTGACACGACTCGCTGAAAATTAGGAATAAATATTTATTTCGAATGAATCCAAATGTAACCATTATTAATTTATTTAATATTTTTCGAAAAACGCTTTTTTGTATCAATTTTATTAAGTAGGGGTCATTAATTTTTTGAGCCAAACCTGGTCGCATTTGGTTTCGCAAAATTTGACATTGACAAGAGAGCTCATCATTGATTGTACAAAACGATGACTCAAAGGTCTGTGCAAGATTCCCTGCGTACTCTTCGAGTACGAATAAATAAAGCTTGCAAAAACTAGGAAACGTGCTAAAAAGGATATAGAATAGAATTAATTTGAGAGAGGATTTGTTATTGTAGGAAAAGTGTGGGGCGCTTTATAAAAACTGACCTTTGTAGCACCCCATGCTTTTTCTACAATAATGATGTTTTCACTAATCAATTCAATTCTATATTAATAATTATGTTTGCCTTTTCAGTTCACCTCCAGAGCATATTCCCTAATTGCAAACTATATTTATTTCCAATTTTTGATTACATTGAGTTACATACATATCCAAAACTCCAGCTTTTATCAACCATGTAATGTAAATATACAATTGAAGCCATTATTTGTGCGATACGATAGGGCCAGTCTCAGATAAGTGTCAAGTAAACGCATGACGTCACTTTTCAGATGACAGTAACTAGCCGATTAGACCAGGGTGATTGACAGAAATCTGTAACTGTAATCACCATTGTCATTGGAAGGCACTCGAGATGGAAAACTTTTCGTTTCGTCAATTCGTTCAAAAGATGGCGCCACTCGCTGAGTTACATACATACATACAACTCAAGGTAATACGAAGCATGTGAAAATGATACTTTTGGACACGATCGTATACATACGTCTTGCAACTCGTTTGGTGGGGGGTGGCCCAAACATTGAGGACATTTTTGTAGTTCTCATGTTTCGCCACCTGCAGCGCTGTCCTCTATTGTCACTTTGTCAGCCAATCACAAATCAGATCCGATCAGCTTTTCGAAAGTAAGAATGATTTTTATTTATTCGAGAGAATTTTGCATGATATAATATTTCTGTAATTGATTTTATTTAACATTCGATTCCGAACCGTTTGTTTTTTTGTCAAAGATTAATCACGTGATTGTACCCCTATGTCCTCCTAGCGGATAATTATGGAAACTTTTTCTTCAAAACTGGTGCCACCCCCCACCACTCAAAATTGCCGAAGATTCCAGACCTTATTGTATGACCGTGCTTTTGGACATCAATATCAAAGGTACTAAGAGCAAGTGACACTACTGTATGTTTAATTTTGAATGAATCCTTTCTCACCTTTGAAAATCTTCATCGTTGAAGCGAATAAACGAACGAGAGCGTCGCGGCATTCACCGACATCCTAGAAGCCTTTAAAGACGTCGACGACGACGCTGTTTATCTTGGAGCAAATTTAAAAAATCGATCGGACCCCTTGTCATGTATGCCATTAGCGACGAAGACGCGTTGCCTTGGAGACGAGAAAGAGCACTTTGCAGTTATAATGATGTCATTTACACTTGCCGCCCTCTTCCTTATTTCACCCGCATATGTGACGAAGGAGGGCAGCCTCCCCCTCCCCCTTTTCCTCCCACGGAGTGCCCCCAGCAGCGGTAAAAGTTCTGTTCGCACGGGGCTCCGGAAATATTTTTCGATGTCGTGGAACAAAATCTATTAGAAAGGAATTTGCATGTTCCTATAATCCATTTAGTTTTATGCAGGACTTTCCGTTGGAAAGTGTGCACTTTGAATTCAACTTCAGGTGATTCACTTCTCCAGAATAAAGCAGACGCTGCACAGAAGACTCCATTCATTGATTATTTCATCCAATATTTGGGAATCGTTATTGCTCAGTGTGATAATTCTGAGAAATCGTTTTTTTTGCTATTCGATAGTTTATACTTTCAAAAATATCCCGTGAAAGCAGCGAGGTTATGTCTTGAATATTTTTTGAATGACGGCGTTCTAAAAAGCAACCACTCGCAGGTATCAACCGTTAGTTTGGACGCATATTTCTCGAAATGACATTTTTTTTTTCAATTGCTGACATCATACTCGAAAGAAAGAAATCGACCGATCGACTTCAAATGGAAACTGAATATATTTACTGGGTATACAATGATTCACGATATTTTTGATTCCCCAATGATTGCCAATAAAACTAAATAAACGAATGAATGAATATTTTTCAACTTTTCCAAATATAACGTATCCCAGTTTTTTTCCAATTTCAAGGCGTAATTTTGACTTTCAACGTGACGTTTTTGAAATTGGCGTGAATTTTTGACTTGAAATGCCTGAGCTTGACGAATTTGAAACCAGTTGAGAACGATCTGTGTTGTATTACAGCTATGAAGAAAAAGAAATTCCTATGCTTCTAACGTCTAGTCTCATCAAGCTTTGAATAAAAAAAAGTCATTGGAAATGCCTCGTACCGATTTCCCATTAATTCCGAACTTTATTGTAACTTCCCAAATGAACTTCAAAAGCAATTTATCGTATTTTAGCACAAAGACAACGGACCCTCCACGATTTCCTAGCGAGACCATCATCAAATAGAACATTAAGAAAATGAGATTTTCGTGTCGGACATTTCATCGGCCAATTCGAATCTAATTTAAATCCGGAATTCACACACAAACGAAAATCCAATTAAAAAGAAGAAATTAAATTCGACGAACATTTAGACGCGCCAAATCTCCAAATCGCATAAAAATCAGCCGTGCACGTGATATTCCAACAAACCGTCGGGAAATCCGAGGAAAATTCACAGCCAGGCTTTCTCGACTTGAGGCGTGATTTCTCCACAAAGTCGCAGTGTAATTTTCAGTGGAGAATAAATGAGGTTTTTTAACTGAAAACGCGAGTTGCTCACTAATTGGCTGCTGAAAATTATCCAAGAAATCCGAACTAGTTTCTTTTTTGCTCTGGAAGTCACCATGAAACACATTCAAGAAATACAGAAGTTTCACTACATTTCATCGGAAATATACCAGCACGCAAATTTTGCATAGAACTTGCTACTGAAAAAAAAACACCATAATTTCAAATAATTTGATTATCTTTTAGAATTCAAATACTTCTTGCACACTTTAATTATATCGATGGCTAAATGTATTTTGGATTCTACTCTCTGTCTCTTAACCGTGAGCACCTTCCTCTTCATCTTCATCTGATTGGAAAACTTCTTGGCCTTCTCGAAAACGCTTTTCATGTCGCTTGGGGTCAGCCTACTCAAAACGCTTTTGCTTTTGATGACGCTTTGTTTCGAATAACCTGCTTTCTTCTTCGCTTCTTCCCACAATTTCTTCACGATTTTGGAAGCTTCTACGTCTCTACGTCTGAAAAAACATATGAGTTGAAGATAAAATGATGTAGTAAGTATTTTCACAGCGATATCTAGAGGATAGGAGGTGTGAATAATGGAAAGAAATTATAGTAAAGAGAATCAACAATACAGAGAAGGTTTGTTCGAATCATTCGAAATGTCAAGACATATAATACTTCTTAGGTTATCCTACCCATCCAGTTCACAATGCCTGTAGATTTCTGCACCTAATTCTTCTCTCTCTAGCATCAATCCCTTCAATGTTGCTTCGCACAATTCACTGCCAAACTTCACTTCCGAAGGAGAAGATTCGAGACAGGCGAGTGTCTCCAGATTTTTGTTGGAAAAGCTGGTTATGGGTTCCAGTTTCACTCTGGTTCTATGGAAAAAATGCATTCATTCTAACTGTTTCAACAAATGAGAAAAAAGCATGTTTCAACTTGCAAATATCAGTTTATCATTCCAATCGATTGAACTTTTTGAAGTGATGAGAAGATCAAAATATCACGACCTTGAAACTTATTATGGGCTCTAGTTCATTATATGACATGATTGAATAAGTTTGACTTTCGATTTTATAACCTTATGGATTTTCTCATTTTGGAACGGAAATCCGAAATCCGCACGATAAATGCAAAATAACCCTATTATTTTTATACAATCGTATATAATATTATCAAATTTGTGTTTTGTGTTTGAAATACATGATCGAGACCAAGAGCTTTCATCAAAACATAGATTGCATGATGGTTGCTGACTGGTTCGTAAAAAACATCACCTGCTAGATATCTTTCCAACGATAGTATGCATGCTTCTTGGTCTAGGCTCAAGTGGTGGAAGGAGTTTTTTACTCTTGGCACTTCTTAACACAGGCATTATTCCGAAAAACTACACTCACAATAATTGCGATTTTAATCGACAGTTTAATTTTGACTTTAACGAATATCAGAGTGACAGATGGTATAATACAGTAGGCTAGATGAATTTACCTTCCAGCTGTTACTATAGATTCTCAAGAAAAATAGCTGTTCTCAAGTTATTATGAAAAATATATCATCGAACTGTCAGTTCAATCAAAGTGTTTTGATTCTCTCTCCATCATTATTCATTTAATGCAGGAAATTGGCTACCAAATGAGATTTGTAGTCAATTGCAATTCGAAGCATCGTGATTGTCCGAATCCAGATAATATTGACAGGCATCATTTTATCTGAAGACGGTCATCACTAATGTTGTATTAGGAATCGAGAATAAATCCAAAGGATATTTTTGGTTTTCAAAGCACCTTGTTGATACATAATTCCAAACATTGAATGCTTTCAAAAGCCATACCAGTTTGTATGCCAAGTATGCTACGTAGTTGAACCCCACCTGGTCCAGAGGATGACGTGCATTATATCTGATGATATACGTAACCAAAAAAAAATGATTAAGTTCAGAGCTACTGGTTTTTATCAATGGAACCAGATGTAATCTCAGGATCTCATTATATTTTCGAGTATTAATTTGCTTTTGTGTAAGAAATTGTTTCTTCGTCGGATAGTATCAGAGGTGGTAATTCAAGGTGAAGACGATGATTGGAGTTTATGAAAGACAAAAACCATCAAGGCTACAAATCATTTGAAAGAAAGTTATTCAACTATTTACTAGCTACTATTTTCTATAAATTTTCAATAATATCATGTATGTTTCTACCATTAGTCTATATTTTCCAAACAAATAAATTATGTTAGATAATCAATCATCTAACACTTGATTCTGAACAAAATATAGAAACGTTCACGAAAATTATTGTACGCGCCTCGTAGGTCGCTGTGAGCTCGGCACGCCGAGATTATTGACCCACATTCAAAAGTTCCCGCTGCCAATCAGCTGACCGTCAGGCGCAGTGTCGCTGCCAACTCCGATGTTCGCCGTGTTTGTTATTGTTTTGTGTTGTGATCTCGCTAAAAGCGAAAGTACACAGTGAATCCTACTGAAAACTACCTTTCACAGGTTCGCATATCGATAACCATATGGTACAGTGATTATCTACGAGTAATTAGACTGCACATCGAGTGGAAACTGCCAATTAACGAACGCGACACCGTGAATTCACGATACTTTGTTTCCTAACCTTACTTTATAACTGGTGCTAAAACGGATGTTTCTTCTCAGAAATACACTAGTTCTTCTGTGAATTTGCCTGAAATATATCGTGAGGAACTCTTGTTGTGTTGGGTGAGCCTATTTGAGATGGAATATAATGGAACTTGCAAAGTGTCGGGCTGTGAAAACACGATAGACGCGGATGAATTTACGTCTTCGATGGCTTTCAGACCTAGAGGGTCGTTGGCAAGAGCGTTGTACCATAAAGAGAGACATGATCAGTATCTCAGTCAGTTTGATAAGGCGCAGGTAAGTTTGTAAAGGATTTATTTGTATTCGAATACTTGTATGTATTAGGTGGAATATGACTAAATTTCCGACTATACGTGATTATAAAATTCTGATTAGATTTGTGATTAGGGGAAATTTTCAACTCCAACAAGATTTAATACGTGTTTTTGAGTTGAAATTGTAATATTGGGAACACAATTTCCGACTGTGATGATCTCCTTATGTTCAGGAGATTTTCTATTGGGGTGCAATCAACGAACACACAATCGACATCAAACAGAATGAAATGTTCTTTCCCTAGAGGGTTGTAATCTCGGTTACATTAAATGAAGCACGAACCAGCTCAAGTGTCCACCTATCGAATCATTCGGAATTATCACTTTCAGTGTTTAACAGTCGACTTAATCTGCAGTAAGCACATATCAATGGTCTACAGATCAATGGGATTGAAATAGTTGTTTTGTTGGTAGAGGTCGAAATTTAGGTAAATTCAATTGGAAAAAATGTTGATAGGAATGTTTTTGAAGAAGAGCGAAGTAAAATGTTTATCAGGCAAAGTGGAATATGTAAATTTCGTTATTATTATTTTGTCTCAGGGCAATTGAAGAAAGTAATGAGAAAACTAAATGATGTTAGTATTCAAGTATCTTAAAATTCGATATACCAAATTGAAATCAGGAAATCAGGAAATCATGATCATCATTTCATCCAACTCTCCCCACATTTTTTCTATACTTCGAAAATCTATCCTCGTTTGTTGTGACGAATTTTTACTTTTCTGACCCAATCAGATTGCAACAGAATGCGTCCCGAGGTATATTCGGAAATACATAAATTTCGATATATTGTGCGAGAAAAATTTTGTCTCTCCTATCCCCGGATACCTCCCTTAAGTAAAAATATGTGTATCGAGTATTGAAATCGCATCCGGGCCCTGACACTCTCGATACATTTTAAATTCGCATTCGTAACAACGAAAAATAACTCCGGAGCGGTGGGAAAATGTTCCGGGAGTGACAACAGCGGCGGATTTTTTAGCGAAGGGGCACACATGGGGGTTTGATTTCGTTATACCCTGTAGGACTCTGAAACTTGTTCAACGCTAGAATATTTGAATGCGACCTTGTATTCTTGTTCATTTATGAAACAAACATAAAATTCAACTATAATTGCGAGTTGACTATAAACTTCTTATCGAATTACTAATAAAACCCAATTCTAATGAGGTTTCACAATTGGAAATGCTATCAGTTTCATTTCGCCAGAGGGTACTAGCGAATTAAAAAAATACATAACAAATTATGATAAGCGTATTAGAATTATGTAGTAGATGGTATTATTTCATGAATCTGATTCATCCTAAAATTTATAATGGTTTCATAATGATTGATGATTGATTTGTTTTATTTTTTGAGAAAGATAAAAGATAGTTTTCATTGTATTATTCATATTTTTGTAGATTTCGAATCGGGTGAATATGGACCTGACTATTAAACTTGAGAAAATTATATTTATTATATAAATATACATTTATTTCTGCGTTTCATTGTCAATGTTGGGTTTACAGTTATATTGTATATTTTTATACTAGATCATTCGAAATACGTTGCCAGTTGCAAGTTGAATTGAATCATTGTTGTAAAACTATTTCTATATTCGCATTATAAACTTCCTGTGTAGCATTGTCTTCAGTTGGATTTCTAAACAGCCTGTATATTTGAGTTGAAAAAATAAATACCATATATAATTTTCCATGCGTTTGTTTTTCTTTGTGTCATCGCCTGGGTCATCACTCCTTGGTCCCTTTGAAATCGCATCCCTGTCTTTCCTACACCCTACGCCCCTGGGCGCCTCGTTGTTTTGTTTCCATTTTTTAACTACGCCATTTTTCCATTTTTCGCTCCTGCCTCAGGACAGGAGGACTTGGCGTTTCCCTTTTTTTTTCTCTCCCATTCTTTTCATCTCTAAGTCGTTGATTTATGTCGTCCTCGCCTTCTTTTGTTTTGCATTCTTGATTCACGGGTGAGATAAATGGCCGCCTGCCCGCCATGCGTTTGACGTACTTGATTCGATTTCATAAAAATTCGATTCAAATGTTCGAATCTGAGATAGTTTGAGTTTTTTTCTGAGTAAATGTCAATAGAAAATGGTTGCTGATGAAATCGTATATATTACTTATACACAGGGTGAGACAACATGTGTACCGACGTACAAAAAAAAGTATACTTTGATGAATAAACTTTTGGCACAAAATGCATTCTAAGAAGAATATTAAATTATTTCAACAACTTAGGAAGAATATACCTTCTTTAGTATACATTTCGAGCTTTGAATAAAATTCGTCAAATATATTCCAATGAAAAACATAACAGTTTGTCCATCTACTTTTCGGACCAACTGCATAATCGACAATGCTGTTTTCTCAATTGTCTTTCGAGTTGAAAAATGCCACTAAAATCAAAATAACACGACTTCCAGCGATCGTTTTTCGTCGTGCTTCATACCCCAACTACGGTAATTATAATTAATGGTACGAATCCCCTGAGTTGTCAGCAAGTAATCAGTTGAGGTGTTCTCCATGAATGAAAGCCAACTCATGAATATTTATACGGAGTGTGCTGAGGAAATCGCGCCTTCGGTTGTACAGCTATTATTATTCATATACGCGAAAGCCCTAACGAAGATATGTTAATTGGACCCCCATTGGCGGCGACAGTCGGTTTCTTGTTTTCCACACAATTTTTCATTACTCTAGGAGGTCCAGATATAAACAAATATAGTTTAGGATAACTTGAAAACACGCTTCAATAACGAAATAAAAAGACAAAAATAATTATCAAAAGAAAAATAAATTATTCACGAAAAACATCAGTCGTTGCTGAGATCTTTTTCTCCTAAATTTTTAACAGTTTCAAGGTATTTTCAGGGTGTTTCATAACGATATTCATACTATATACATGTATGAAATATGCACTATTATTTTCAAGAACAAAACTAAGTTTACTCTGATTAAAAACATGCATAATGTGAAGAATACACGACAAAAAAATAATTTCCACATTCCATTTTATAAATATAGAGTTTCTCAAAATTCACTCGCTCATTTGGATTTGAAAAACTACAACAGATTATCTACCGAATGAAATAAGAAACACTAATAAAAATAGAAAGTGTATCACAGTGCTGAAAAGATTCCTTATTGAAAATTATTTTTATTTCTTGGACGAATATTTTAACATGTATTTTTTTCAACATGTGTCTACGTTATTCTGTTGACGAATATTTTAACATGTGATGTTTTAACATGTAACTATGTTGACTATTCCTACACTGGAAAATAAATATTACTATTATATAAACAGAATATTCATTGATATAAATGGGAAATTTTCAAAAAGTACTACTTATAAATGTGAACTGCAAGCAACTTGCATTTCTGATACTTTGGCTCCATCATCTTCATGCTATCTATTCAATGTACCAACAAAATAATCAGCGTCAACGATATGACTATGCGTAATGTCCAAGACGTTATTTCAAACAATAATGTTATATTTTTTATTAATAAAATAAGGACGCCTATGCGCCTGCGCTTACCACTTCAGCGCCAACGGCCTTCCCGTTTGGTTTCGCATCCATCTCCCGACGACTTTCTCAGAGTTGGTAATAGGTTTGTACGTATTCTTATTGGATGGTAAGTGAGTGATTTACGATGTTTTGGAGGCATTTACGGCCGACGTTATATTATAATATATCATGGCTTGCAAAATATGCCAGTTGACGTGGTGTGAAGGGGACAGGTAAAAGAAATTGAGTCAAATTGCAAATTCAATGCACACACTGATAGGTTCAATCGGAAATAAAAAACCCCGATCTCATATAAATAAGCACCATATGATGATTCGCAACAATGTTTTGAAATTGAAATTGACAACCCATAAAAGTATTTTTTCATCACCATGTTTTCGATATTTCGAGCGTCGTTGAGTTTGCCTGGCTTTTCCCCAGAACGCTACATCGAGTTGATTTCCCACCTTCACATGAATTACCGTACCATGTCGCATGTTCTTCCATAAAAAGCGCTGGGATTTCGAAATCCCCATAGTGATTCGGTTCCCCTAGTTATGAACAATGATCTCATATATAAACCACTGTAGCAGCCAAATTTAATTATTGATAATATATGCGGCTCTTTCCTCCCTTTTTCCTGATATTTTATGCATAGGGATATTAAGATGAGATTATAAATAAGCTGAATGAGGTAAGATCGTTTCGACTCTTTTGTAAGTGGTCCACATTTTCGATGGCCCAAATCACAAAAAAAATTTCGTACAGCAGTTTTTTTTTCGAGAAAAATCATCTACAGTGTGCAAAATTACAAAATTTTACATTTGTTGTGTACTTTAGGAATGTCACTGTACATTGAATTAGATTGTAATCAATGTAATATCCCGAAATTTCAAGTTATTTCAGTCATCTCCAAGGTGGTGATTAATTTCTTGCAACTCCACCATCAGAATGTACTTATTCCCCCCTCTATATCCCCACCGAATAGCTCCGTGGAAGTCGTAAAACAAGTGGGGAACAAACTCGGGAACAAAACAATTTTCCAATACGTTTCCGACGATATAGGAGCAATATTTCCTTGATAATTGGCGATACCATATGACGCTCGCACTCATCTTCGCGAAATAAATAATTCTTCCAGCAATGATAAACGGGGAATACGAGTGGGACTCTGAAGGGACTACACTACCAGTTAGTTATAAGCTTTCCATACCCAGAATGGCCACTAACGTGTACAGAATGAAAAGAGTTTGAGGTTATGTTTGAATCAATAATAATCTTTAATGGAAATAGGATACCCTAATATACAAACATAAATATTATATCGACAATTACAAAATTATAATATTAACATAATATTGCAATGAATTAAACATTTGAAAAGTTATTTATACAAACATAGGAACTCAAATCATCATTGTATGCGAAGACATATCAAATTACAATATATCCAAATAATGTATATAATTTATCATACACTACAATATTGCCAATATAACATAATATCGACACCAGCATAACAATATTTTAATATAACCAAATATAAATACATAAATAGATTAGAATCATTCAAGAGAGTTTATATATTCAATTATATTCTTCTTAAATATAAAAAGGGACTGTGAGATTTTTATTTTATTGGTCAATTTTTGTTGCTAATAGATCTAGTATTGTATTCATGAATATCTGAATAGAAGCAAATGAATTCCTGAAAATATATAAGTTATTGACAATTTTGAATATAAAAATCATAGCTAAATAGAGCCATCTCTGTGAAACAGACATCCATTGTAGGGCATCCAACATGAATGATATAGGAGTGACTTTATAACAATATAAAATGATTTTCATGTCTCTACTTTGGAGTTTTTTAGTTGATCAGTTTGATTCAAATTGAATAAATAAAGAACAGATGCACAGTAATCAAAGTGTGGTTGTATTATGGTCCTATACACTGTTATTTTTGACTTCATTGATAGACATGAGGAAATACGTGAGAAAAAATAGAGCATTTTTGATATCTTCTTCACAATGTATTCACAATGACTATTGAACGATACACAGTTATCTAGTTGGAAACCTAGATATTTCGAAGTAGTGACAATTTCAGCTCCATTTGTATACAGAATATGTTTATAAGTGACTCTTCTTTGGACTGAAAGCGAGTGGATCTAAAATTGCTCATAAATTCCCTAGTTTTTGAGCAAAAGTTGAAATCATGGACATCGAGACATAGGACACTCTGTATATTCAACAATGATATATTTCATTCTTTCACCAATATTATTCACCAAAATTATTATTCATTTCAACTTCCTTTTCTTGGAAGTATCCCCAAGATTTCCACAAAAAAGTCCTCCCACACTGTCCATGCATATACAGGACCGAGCAGCTCCCCTTTTCTCCCCCATTTCCTTCCTCCTACCCCATCCCACACGTTGGAACTATTTTATTTTGCGAATCGAAGGAACGATTTAATGAGAATTTCCCTTCGGGCCAGGCTCCTGAGCCGTTTCCAGTGCCTTTCAATCAACGCACGGTTTGCGATCATTATCGAATCGAAAAGAGGATCGGAGGAATCCTTTGAGAAAATCGATGGTGCGTGCGTATGGAAAATTCGACAGGAAACATCGGCAGGCAGCTGTTCTGTATGAAAGAAATCGCGAATTAGGGAACCACATTGTTGTACTTGCTCACAATGGATATTTTGAGAGATACACTGAGTGTTCCTTCACCTTCACAGTTGACTCCTTTCAAGATCTGGAGTGTACCATTCAACATTAATAGGTCAGATGAAATAAAGGTCAAATTGATTCTTCTTCTTCTCTTCTTTTTTTCGGCCTTGAGCTGCTAGGGCTATGCGGCCGAAGGGGTTACTTCAATTGATTCCATTGGTGAAAATTTAGGGTCTAAATGGGCTGGTCTCTAAGGTCATGCATGAATATGGATTACCTCGAAACCATTTGGTAACTATACTATCTATAAAGCGGGTGGAAAGCAAAAACATGCAAACAAAAAAGAAAAAAAAAGGCGAATTGATCCTGAGCTTTTCATTTCAGGTTAGACTACACAATCAAGTACAATCTATAGTATGTTTGGTTGTGGTACGAAGTAATGAGAACAGTTTTGGTGCCATTCAACATGAAATTTGGTAAAGAACATGCCTGAACCTCTTTTTGTGCAAATCCAGGAAAGTTAACGATATTATGAAACATTTCTGAAAATCATTCACTAAGCTCCCAGCTCTCGCACCTTTCATGGAATTGATTCACATTTCTCGAATGAATCGACTTTCCTCCATCAACACATCTTATCGTTGTCAGCATCACATTCACCTGTGCATCGCATCCTTCCTCTCTCTTACCTCATATCCCTGCGTGGCTGTATTTAAGCTGATTTCGGTTCGATCACCGTATTCCCCGGAATATTGGCGCTCATTCCGGAACTCCGTGTGCTCATTTGCATCCGGGGCTGTATTAGATGCTGAGCGACCCCCTCGATGTTTTTTCTTCCCTGCATCTACACGCATCAGGGGCGTAACTTTGCATTTTTCTTTCGTCTTTGGTGTGAGAGATAATAATTATTGCATGTACGATATCTAAAAATGGTATTTATTCAATCTACTAATACAGGGTGGCCCAACGAAAACGTACAGGAAAGTATAACTAGGAAGAGATTTTATCGAGAAACTAGCTGAAGTCAACAAAAACGGAAAAAAGAAGAGAATTGTTTTTAGGAAAATATTCTCAACATTTACTTTATCAAAACGGTGAGTTTTTAAGCGAAATCGATTGTTTTTCGAAAGGTAATCATCCCAGCAGTAAGCCAGTTTAAAAATACGAAAATGTTGACCGTTCTTGCATTTGATCGAAGATTTATCGGCTTGTTTAAGTTTGAACGTTGCTTGAACTTGTGGGTTCCAAATCAGTGTTTCATTTCTCGATTTCTCGAATTTAATATTATGGTGCCTACGCCACTGATGGGTTAGTCCTTCTGCGTGGAGATGTTGGCTGAGTGAGAGGTATTATGTGGATGGCATAAAAAATTCATCGCAAAGTCCCAATTGCTGGGTGACATGCTTTGAAACATGAAATATTAATTATTATCGAGAGGAGTTGTTTGAAGAATTGAAAAATTCGTGGGGTAGAGCTCATGGGGGCTGCGGATACATTTTATCGCCAGCCATTTGATTCTTGTACCGGTCTTGTAATGCATCATGTGTTCATCTGAGGTAATGGAATTTTCTTATGAATTTCGGATAGGTTTTAACTACCGATAGAAAAAAAAAGACGTTGTCAAAATTATCAAAGATATTCCTAATTTCTACTCGAATTATCAGTTTGTATATACAGGGTGGCCCAACGAAAACGTACAGGAAGGTATAAAATAACAGAATAAAAGCGAATTGTTTTTAGGAAAATATTCCCAACACAAATTTAACAATACGGTAAGTTTTTTAAGCGAAATCAATTTATTTTTTGGATTTTTTTTTAAATGCACTATGCGACATTTCAAAGGTCCATTTTCAATCCAATTTCAAAAATGAAAAAAGCAATGTATAGGGAATCAACAGGGCTTTTCAAGGAGGTATCATTTGACGCCCATTTCCATTCGGAAAAATTTTGGGGATGCTGCCCCTGCTTAGGAGGGTGAAGTTTGGGCTATACTTTTTTGCGTCAAAAGTTGTCCCCCTCTTAAGCAAAGTTGACGTGTTTCTCCGGTACGTTTTCGTTGGGCCAGCCTATATAGTGATAGATATGACAGCTGTCAAAAATTTTTCTCATATCATTAAAATGTCAAAAACCCGTTTATTGATGTTCGATTCTAAGCCAATTGTTTTAGTTTGACTTGACAGTATATTTGAAGGGCACGTCGGCCGTACGGATTCTACATTTGCAGCTAAACCAATTTCCTATTTCGAGAAAGCCTTCTCTTTCCTTTTCGTCTGCAACCCTCCAATTCGCATTAGCCCTCATTATTATGCCTGCACAGGCTCTCTCTCCATACCCCAATACATAAAAGTCTGGATTGTGCGATACGGCCTGGGCCGATCCATGCGCGATGGGGAATTTGACATCCCCAACACTCCCGTGGAGGGTGGATTGAAAAGAAGTTCATCTATACCTCGTTTTTTTTCTCAAGGAACTTCAGGAGATGTTTCGAGTGTTTTCAATTCATTTGAACTGGAGCGACGTGTGAAAATTGAGCGGTTTTCCTATGGGTTTTTTGGTTGTTTGGAGTTGTAATCCCTTGAATGAAACCCACTATGAACTGTCACTCAAGTCAACTTTCAAAACTGAGCCATGATACCAAGAATTTTGGAGTTTTCAATATTTACAGAGTTCTATAGCAAAATACTGAACATATCCGAACCATATCCAAACATTGCATGAAGGAGTATGATATTCAGGGAAAGGAAGCCTTGCTGTTTCATCATCTTCTCAAAATGTGAAGCATAACAATGGGAAATATGGATGTTTTTTTGTTTTGTTTGGTTACTGAAATCTGCTTTTGAACGATTTTATCACCCACTAAAGGCAAGGTTGCATTCACGTTATATAATATTTAAAACTTCATACTTTTCGACGTTGAATGTTTCCTTTTTGTTCTTCGTAATTCTTACTGAATCAGGTCTAGATCATGAATCAGACTTCCTAAGAAGCTATTGCCCTCCAATTCACATTTTGTAGTACGTATTCCATGAATAATATGAATCATACATTCTTCTTCATAGATGTAAATCTGATAATTTCTGCATAAAAACAATGCTGATCATTATTATTCTTCACCAAAACTTGGTCTCTTCCTGACTCCTCGACCACGTCTTGCTCCAAGGTCGCTGAAATAGAAGATTCCTGAGTTCAAGAAGGGGTGAGTATTCCTGAGGGAGCGCTCGTAAAAATGTCCAGCGACAAATAGTGCCTTGCATGCGTGTCGTCCTGACAAAATGCCGAAATGGCTTAGCGTGTCGTTGTTTTGCTTATGACCCTCTCTTCCCGAATACTAAATCAGGATCAATTTATTTATATAAGAAAATCACGTGAAACTAAGTTGTTAGGGATATGATTAGTTAAAAGGGGGTCAACGATGACAAATATGATGAACAAAGTATTTAGACAGGTCGTGTGACGAATCTAAGTAGTTCTAAATTAAATATAGAAATAGAAATGGATATTTATTCATTTATTTATTCATTCACGACATTGTCAATTTAACAAAAATTCAAAGAATGCATTGAAATGAAAACTACTATTTGAAAATGCTAATATCTTGAAAACTATTCAAGATAGATGAAGGGAACTTCGATATAAAATGAAAGATAATCGAATT
The DNA here is from genome assembly GCA_037013635.1 of Plagiodera versicolora. Classification (NCBI taxonomy): domain Eukaryota; kingdom Metazoa; phylum Arthropoda; class Insecta; order Coleoptera; family Chrysomelidae; genus Plagiodera; species Plagiodera versicolora. The sequence goes on along the minus strand of CM072983.1, from coordinate 4,367,854 downwards.
TTGTATTGGTCAGATCAAAAAAATACAGGGTGTTCTATTTGAAATAACAAAGTTATATCCATTCGAAATGACTGAAAAGTGACAATGATTTTTGAACGTACTGTATAGTATTGGGAAACGGGTTCTATGGGAATCAATAGCCTGAAACCTTTTTAATGCTCGGTTGAAATTGGAAGGGATTGTTTCTATACATTTCGATGTTATTCAGTCTCCAATTGTACCCTACATTTTCAAAAAGAAAACATTACTCGAAAACGGTTATAGTAAGGTACATGGTACCTTTCATGAAATAATATTATTTTTCCCTGAACTATTCTAAACTGCAACAAAATACCGGGTGTTTCATTAAAAAAAACACAACTTCGATATGTCACTCTTTTTTGAGTCACCCTGTATAATCAAAAATATTTCCTTTTGTAGTCTCAATGAATATACAGATAATGAAAAAAAGGAATTTCCGATATATTCAATGGTTTGGTTTACAGTGACCATGTCGTATGTGGTGCCCCACCCTGTATACTCATCAGTATTATCAGTTAATTGATTGAGTATATTGAATACTTTGATTCTCGAGTTTCTCCATAAGAAATAGTCTATAGGAGTTAAATTCAGACATTAAGAATGACATCAAACAAATTCTTTTTCGATTAATTTAATTCCATTCATTGGCACCATATGAAAACAATGTAATAGTAAATTAGACATTAATTACGGTTAAGGCAGTAGTCTGCTTTAGGAGCCGAAAAAAAAGCGTTTTTTCAACAATTTTCTTGAAAGGGAAGGAAATGATTGCGGCAAACGAAATTTTGAGACGATAGTATATTGTATTCAAGCTTCAAAAAACAATTTTTATCATTACAAATTATTGAAATTTGCCAAAGTTGTAACGATTTTTCTGGGGCGCCTGGACTGTGCACTCGTATAACGGTGCCGGCGATAGTAAAAACAATAGTACTATTTAAATTACTTGTTTTGCAACTTGAAGTAAATGTTTTTTTTTCAAAAAAGTGAATTTATCTTAAACGAAAAATTTCAATAATTTGTAATGATAAGAATCGTTTTTTGAAGCTTGAATATAATATACTATCGTCTCAAAATTTCGTTTACCGCAATCATTTCCTTTCCTTTTAAAAAAATTGTTGAGAAAACTTTTGTTTTTCGGCTCCTAAAGCAGACTACTGCCTTAATTTTCGATCTATAAATTCTCGAACGACCCTACTACTTTTATTGAGCATCATCCGAGGATAAAGTTACGAACGTGGCTTACTATATTTGTAAGCGAAGCAGTCCATGTTAGAAAACCGTCAGAGGCAACCCAGTCACCCTTTTTCCACCTAATACCGCAGCCAGCCTTATGTAACCCGCTTCGCCCTCGTACGGTAATCCGATCAGCGACATATTTCATACGGAAAACCTGTGACGTTGATAGGTGCAAGCGACATAGACGAGATGCATCTCGGAGTGGCTCAGCGCCCGTTCGCCGGCTCTCAGGTGAGTGATGGATGGGTCCCGAGAGCGGACTTCCATCATGCCGGTCCAATCAAGTAAATGCAAATTCCGTAGCGATCCGACGGCTTTGCGAGACTCCTTATTCCTTTATTGGGAGCGGCGAAGGAACAGAGGCGGTCGAGGATGGTTTATTACGGGATCCAGGAGCTTGGTCGTTATTTATTCAGGGCGACTGGGATACGATAGGACGTGAGAGGATGGAGTTGGGAAGACGGGCATTTACTCGAATAGAAGAACTCACCAATGTGACATTTTCGAAAATTTTTTTGGCATACTTATCCCATAGTTTGGACTTTCAGAAATATTCTGTGAAAGCGGCAAGGTCGTATTTTGAATGGTTTTTGAATGATGGCGTTCTACAGAGCGATCGCTTGCAAGTATAAAGTCAATAATCGAAACGACATTTTTCAAAATTGCCGACATAACTGAACAAGAAATTTATCGATCGACTTCAAATTGAAACTGAATATTTATTCTTGAATATTTTTTTGGTTCAAAACTGTCAATATGGCATTAAAAAACGTCTATTTTATTACCCTCAACACTTTTTCAGAACCACGCAATTTTTTTATTTTTCTTATTTTCAAAAAAATTTAGGTAATTATACAGGGTGTCCCAGAACTCAACGTCAAGCCGAAACGGTTGATCATAACCACCACGAGAAGAATGTGAAAAAAAATCTATTCCATGCAGTTTGAAAATTATGGGCATTTTAAGAAAATCCTAGGAATTTGATCGTTTTGCCTTAAAATTAAGAACCTACGAGCTAAGAGCTTATACGAATCAAAAACATTTCAACTGTATGTAACTAACAAGTATTGTACCATTTTAGAATTCTGATTAAATGCGCCAACTTTTAATGACACTTGCCAAGACACTCTAGTACATTTTTGTAAGGAGGGCATGTCAAAGTCGACGGATTTTGAAAATTTTGAATACGTAGTTCCATAAATAGTCTCAATTCTCGGAAACTTGAGGCAATTGTGTCATTATTTTCCATTGGAATTCTAGGAATGTTATTTAGGATTACGTTTCCATTGTTCAAATGAATAAAAATAAAAAACAATAACAACAATAACCAAAAAATAGAACAATTTCATCAAATTTCTAGATTTTTCTTGAAATGCCCATAATTTCGAAACTGCATAGGATAGATTTTTTCTCAGATTTTTCTCGTAATGGTTATGATCAATCCTGTCACCCCATTTCGGCTTGAGGTTGAGTTCTGGGACACCCTGTATAGGAAATACCTTCAACTCCAATAACCTTTATGGATTATTTTGTTTCACTCTGATGATGCATCGACATTCTTTCCTTTAAAATTAATAATACATAATCTCCAAACAGGTCTCTCATTGTAATTAAATGTTAAATTTCTGACAGTCCCCCAAACAAAGATTCACCTCTGAAAACGAATCTAAAAGAACAGCTCACTTAATTCAACATGCCGAAAATAAAAAGAAGACTGAATGACACAATTTTTCAGCCTTATAACATTCTTGAAAACAAACTTTCTAGCGGGGTGTCGCGAGCAAACGACGTTATTCTGGACCCCCTGTAGATAGGACACATATATTTGGAACTTGTAAGAGATGTAAAGGTGATTCTGAATGGGAAGAATTTAAATATTTAATAAATAAAGTGTCAGAACAGTAGCGTACCTGGTAAGATCTCTACAGATTTCGGTAAGCTCAATGTGTATACGAGGTGTGGTTAGAAAATGATAAATAAGTTATTCAATATTTTTTAATCTTTGAAAATTTTACAAAATGATATATTCGTTTGTTCAAAGGTGTCAAAAAATGTAATATGATTGACACACCCGGTGATTCTCTGCATTGATAGATCCCCAATCGGCAAAAACTCTTCGATCACCGATGCACCGGAATCTCTCCGGATTTGTTCCCCTAAAAAGTGCAGGTATTTTTATGGCGTCCGGCCGACTAGTTTTGAGGCGGCTCGGCCCGGTGCTCGCTCGTTTCGAAAAAATTTCGAGGCGAGAGCAGATTGTTTTGTCATCGGCGGATTTCGTGGCAACTATTGACGTTTGGCATTTTTGCGCAGAACACTTTTTGCGCTATTGTTGAGCCATCTTGGCGCGCGTCTTCTGCTGTATCGATTTACGCTTATAGGAATGTTACGTTTTGATATACAGGGTGAGCAAATCTGTATTAGTAATCAATTTCAAGACTATTTTTTCTTCAAACAAAATTGCAGTGTTCAGCTACTGAATCATGGAAACACCAAATGATAATGTACAATTATGTTCCCTCCTACATCAAACTACATACAAAACTGCCAGAAAACAAATCAGTGCATGAAAATCAACACACCAAATATTTAGACAGCTATAAACCTTTTGAAAATATAACAGTTGCCCATAACAGTGTACTTTCCATTAAAGAATTCAAAAAAGGTATGCAAATTACATCGGAAACTGTAAAAATCTCATTAAACTTTCGAGGATATTCTTAATTTTCAAGACCAATTGAATTAAAAGTCAAATGTTTCTTGTACCTACCTAGGCCATTCGATATTTTCTCATCCGTTTAATTATTTCAAATTAAAAATAAATGCAATCACCGGTAACACTTTTAATTTACGACCAGCGAAATTATACCGGAGCTATTCCAGCTAAGATCTCATTAATGCCGGGCTAAATAAATTGAAATTTTAAACGACCCCGCATTCTTTATCGCACCTTAAAATTTATTAGATCCGATATATCACCAGCCAACTTTGAATGTCGAGTGTCATTTTTATATGCATGCCCATTAAAATTAAACGTCTGAGCTAAAACCCAATTACCATTTCTATATCAAGTTATGTACCATATGAAATATTAAATTTGTTTATGAGTTTGAAACTTTATTGCGAATATACACGTGATGGTTCGATGAAACTGTTGGCATCCTCAGTTGCAATATGCAATGTATACAGAGTATTTTAATGGTATGAAAAATAGGCTTATGGGACAACCAGAAGTCTATTGTGTTGTCCCCGAAATATAACGATAGTTTTGTAAATTATTGGCATGATCGAATTACTGATTTATAATTTATCTACCGACACCCGATCGTATCTTGTGTTTCGACCTCATTCCCAGGTGTTAACAATGGTCTCCACCCATTCGCATAAGGTGAAAGATATGATTTTAATTAACTTTTCAATATTTATGTTGATTGAAACTCCCAGAGAGGGCAGTTTCGACTCAATAACAATTCTCGGAACGGTAGCAAATAGTATAAACAAGACGATGAAGAAGGCATGGGCGTTACCTATCTATGAGCTCCTCAAATGGGCAGATATTCATTAGTGGTCATGTCTTTTTCACTGTACTTATTCAGTGAAGAATTGATCAGTAATAGTATCAAATTGAGTTCTTAGAGTCAGTAGATACCAGATGATCACAGAGCAATCTCCCCAACAATGGAAATGATTGTATTTGACAGTTACACAGTGCCTTGTCAGGTGCCATACAAGAATGAGACATCCTGTACATACAAGAGACCAATCCGCAATTACGGCAATTACATTCAAAAGTTGAGGTTGAGGAACAGCTAATGACATACTATGCGTCAAATTGATATAATTTGCCTTCATAATCGTGTCGATGAACTAAAACATTGTACATCGAAGAAGTTCATGGCAATTAATACTCGTGATTTAGTACTATTCAATGCAATTATCCGAAGGATTAATTGATGCTGGCCTGCATATGAGAACAAAAAAATGGCTGACAGATGTTGAGGAACGAAAGACAGTCAAAAAGGAATTCTATACCAAGATAAAAACACAGAAATGTTATGAGCTAATTTTAAAATCAACAGCGTCTCAACATAATTCAAGGTGTATTTGGAGGTGATTTCCTTCATCTCACTACTTTGCGTATATACGGGATGTTCAGAATTGGGATCTCAAGAAATTTATAAAAAAATGTGAAGATGACAAATAGCAAACCGGACGTCATAAACAATCACGGATAATATCGGTTACAGCTTGATATTTATGATACAATTATGATTTTCTGCATGCTATGAGTACTCGAGAGATGTCCTAATTTTTCTTGTTCTTCATTCACAGTGGTACACTTGTGATCTTGGCAATGTTCCAGACACTCTGGCATCAAAATTCGTACAACTTGATTTCGATCAAGACACTGCTGATTTTCTGGAACAATCCGAGAAGAAATCTGACTGGATCCTGACACAAATTTGGCATACATTGGCGAAGACCTTTCTCGGATGGTTCATGACACAGACGTCTATCAATGGGTGAGTCAATGGAATTATTTGGGAAAATCTTGATCCATTTCAACAATATGTTCTCATGATGATGATGATAAACGAATCTGCTTCCGTGTCTTTGTTTTCATGTGACAACCTTGTACTGTCACTCATTTTATCGATGATTAAATGTATCAAATTCTGTAATAGGAATTTCCTACATAAATAATTAACAATTGTTAGATTTTAATTACTTGATTGGTTATTTTTTACAAGCCAGCGTGTAAATCAGTTACATTGAATAATTAATTATTGATGAAATTACCTCTTAATTTTGTTTTGCAAAGTTAATTATATTTTATTCTTAGAACTAAATTTCTACATCATAATCCATTGTTACACAATGAGAATCAATTTTCGGAATTATATTCATTAAAATAATTACTTCATAACTGAACTTTGTCATTAATATGTTTGATATTCATTTTTATTCGTCTGTGATCGTTTTCATTACGACATTGTTCAATACGGCCATTTTAATCAGAGTGAAATTGTAATATAAATTATTGCCAGTAGATAAGTGATCTAATCCTAAATAAAATATTATCGTAATATGGAACAAAATCCAGCCACACCTTACTTCAATATTTGTTTCTGAAAAGTATCACCTCTTTTGATGGTGGCATCCCTTATCTTGAACAATCACACTCTTATCAATTTCTTATGTTTTCAAAAATGGTTTGGTACCATTGCTATTACGTTCCGATTTTCCGATAACGAGAAGTAATTTCTTTGTTTTTTTTTATCTCATTCAATTAGAGCAATTTTCGCATTCTCCACTGATGATCGGTGTTGAAGACGTTCTTCGGCGATTATTAGTGGCTGCTGAAAAACCGGATGACATCTGACATCCTTTCGTAATAACCGTGAATATTACCGTCGGTTCTTATCCGAAATAAGCCAATCAATTATGGTGAAATGAATTATAGCGGTCAATTATAATTATTAAATGTAGAAACAGTAATTTCAATTAAGAACAGCCGTGTACCGATTCTAAGATTGTGAACCATCTGTGGATCTGTGTTCGAGTGGACAAAAACGATTCGCAATATCGAATACTATTCACGAGAAATTATTATAATTATTATTGGTAATTATGTTTTCCAGCTAAGGACAATGACATCGATTTCAAGCAATGATATATTATCTAGTCTCAAGCAGTGTGGACGTGCATTTTATCTAACTACTTATTCGAATTTCAATTCATTCTCATCATTTTCTACTGTCATTCTTAGACAAGCATTAATCTTCGGAATACAAACCAGAAATGTTCTCCTCAATCAAAATTTCCCAACAATCACTGAAATATGTAATCCAAAGTAGTTATTGTGTATGTAGGGTTTCGAATTTTTTTTTGATAAGTTCCTATAAAGATATTGTAATCAAGCATGAAATATCTTGGAGGAAAAATAATAATACTAAGAATATAACAACTGTTTCAGATATTTCTTACATCTCGCTTTATTCAAAGGTGATTTTTCATAACATTCACAAAAATTTGGTTGACCTTAGTTTCATTTTATTGAGCTTTGAAAGGCCCTATATTTCAAACTTCATTGTTACACGTGTGGTTTGAGGTGAGATGAAGTTTGAGATTGAAAATCGTGAATCATTTCTCCCTCAGAATCAATTAATCCTTGATTCAAGCGTGACGTCACCGTTGAAGAGAAATTAAGGTGACGGATTTTCATAGAATAATTAGTGACGGATTCCCCAGTTGCTTTCTAATGACATACCTTTAGCTATCAAAAAATTGATTAATTAGTTCTTCTCAGGATGACAGCCGAGTAAGTTGTACGAGCTTTGTGTTATTAATTATGATTACTAATGAACTGTCATTTCCTTAGGTTTCCAATATACACGGATATTGAAAAAAATAACGGTTGTTTTAGTATCACTTGTTTCGTTTTTTCTTCTCATCCATATCAGCTAGACCTGTAAATATTTATACAGGGTGTTTCAGAGTTATAGTGTCGAATCCAAAGAGCAGATTCCTTTCATAAGAATTTAAATAATTGAAAAAATAAATAAAAATACATATTTCCCATTGTAGCTATTGTATTCCAAGAAGACATAGATATTAATTGCTGAATATTCATTCATTGATACATTTGCAACATCTGCATGATGAAATCTGCACGCCAACCACTATACTGCCACCACCTGTCACACCTTTCTTCCGCTTGAAGTTTTTCATTGACAAATAATCAAAGCTATGTACATCCGGATGTCTTAACCAGAGGAAATAATTGGTTTTATAATGATGAATAAATTAAACAAGACTAGAGGCTCACAGAAGAGATCGCATTCTCATATAGATGATTCATCAATATCAACAGCATCAGTTTCTCGCATCGACTAACCTCTAGGTACTGTAAGAAATGCAGAATTTCACATTTCAGCGTTATGATTCATTTATGAAAAGTTTTTTGCTTCATACCACCAAGCTTATGTGAAAAAATTGGGCACATTGATAAACGGTTATTAATCTGAAACTCTTGAACGAATTTTCTGATTTATTAGAAATGAAACTTCTTGCTATCAGTTACTTGTAAAGAACTGCTCTTCATGAATTCCGTTGTTTTTTTTTTGTGGCTCCGATGATGATACAATGAACAATCTCTAAAATATCTTTCAATAAACCTAATTATGACATTTTGGCATTATCTGCAAGATTTCAACAAATTTACTTTTCATTTACTGTTCGTTAACTACGAAACAATTGATTATGGAACCTGTTTTCATTGCATTTCACTGCAACTTTTATACTAACCCTCCTTATCGCAAACACAAAGTATATTCAATATAATGAAGAGAAAATTATGAGAACAAAAGTCAACAATATCCTGAAAAAACGGGGAACGTTGTCCAAGGTGATTAAATTCACTGCAAACTTTCAAAAATGTTCCCCAGTGTTTTTCTATACACGCATAATGTTTCAACGTTCAACATCCGGTATATTTATTTTTGTATTAATTGTATTACTTCCGAGTAGTCCGGAAAGTCTCAATGCAAGAATACCAGCGAGAAACATGAATGAAAGTCGACAGTCAGCTGTTACCTAGACCAAATACTTGATGATTCATCTATCGACATCTGTCATATATCTGCAAAAACCATCACCATAGTGGTAGGTTGGTCGTCTACTTAGGCGCCAATTCGCCGATGAAACATTCATCATTCGGAATATGTAAAAAAAACAACATATCACATGTTGTATATTGCATTATTTGTCGTAGTAAACAGGGTGAGTCAATAAGATACCCGCGGTCGAATATGAATGATCAATATTATTTATTTTTCACCATATCTATAGTTCGTAGTTTCCTAAAATTATTCTCATTGATACAAGGACAAATATAGTCAAAATTTTCAGATTATAAACAGGGCACTATAGACTTACTCAATACATGAACAGCATCGGACTGACGAACAAAATCCCTTGTAGATTCTGTCAAGAAGACCAGTAAGCCTCAGGACACAGATTCATTCTATTTTCAGATGAACATTAGTTACCGCATTACTGTTTTTGTCATGCTAAATGTTTCAATAGATCTGATGAAATATACTGAGAGACCCTGTATATTTCTACCACCTGTACCTCTATCATGACTCACGTTAACATTACAGATCAGCTGTTGCGGAATCATAGGAAATCCACTTTATGCTGTGTCTCTAATCCTATTAATTGTAATGCTCAGTATCACATAACTGATGGTAATAAATTCAGTTGTAATCTCTACTGATTCTCAATCAAGAAGCTGTGGCCTGTAAAAGCATTAATTAACCACTATACGAACCAGTCATCAGATTAAATCGATCAGCATGATGTTTATCTGTAATTAACATTCGGAAATGTGTCTAGGAATGTTGATTTCTTTGAAAAAGCTATCATTCGTCATTGTGTCTTGACTGCTTTCGGATAATATTCAATGAAAGAACGAAATGCATTGAAGGATGTAACAAAATTTCTATTTGAATATGAAGAGAGTCACTTTTTTGTCGCATTACTATTCCAGAAGTAATTCACAGTTGAGACAGATTAATCCTAGTTATTCTTCATTCATTTACGACAAAAAATCACTAGTGATACTATTGTGAAAGTTCCCGAAAATTGACATAAAAATTCTTTCTGAAATTTGTCTGACTTCTTTTCCTTAACCCTCTGATGTTATACTTACCAAAGTTTGACAAACACGTCGAAAATAAGAAGCTTTTTGCTCACTCTGTAGCCAAAAATCTCAATTACCATTCGCGCTGTTTTTCTTTTCTTCAAGGACAATAGATTCGTATAAAATAACCATCAATAATTAAACAGTAATAAATAATTCATCCACCACCGAAAGACGATCAGAATTTTATCAAATTCGGCGACGAATTCTGGAAAATCTCCAGCCGACCTGAAATTTATGCAGTTCTTTATTTAAATTCGAGCCATTGAAGGACCGAACTAGATTGATGTGAATTGATTGACATTGGCCATGTTTGTGAGAATTTGCAATTCAGATAAAGGATTTGAATGGATGACAGGGACTTTTTTGAGTTTCTAATTGGTATCCACGTACAGAATAAACTGAACCAGACATAATACAGAAAATTAAAGCTTCATAAAAATATCGTACTCGCAAATGTGATGGGGTATTTACTATTGCTGATGAAAGATAGAAATGTATTATTATAATGAAATCAGATAATTTATATTATCGTGTCCCTTGATATATTGGAATATATTCAGAAAATTGTGGAAAAATATGAAATCTCGAAAAAAAGTCTTGATGAAAAGGCAGAATGATATGAGCTGAAATATAACATATAAATTATTTCAACGATTGATGCAATATTGAGTGAAGGAGAGAGAAAGGCTTAAGAATAATATTTATATTTTTCAGCAGATTGTAGTCTTTCTCTACAAAATATTACTGATACCTAGAGTTGAATTTTTATTTGTAAAATGTGTTTCCTTTTTCAATAAAACTATCACTTGTTATTACACAAAATAATTAAGATATAAATGTGATCTTTGATCGTTTCATATTTTCGATTCTGAGAAATGATACTTCACTTTCCATTAAAAATGGGTCATTATAGAAGCGCGTCCGTAGCTGGTTTTCAATTCCGATTTCTTTGTTAGCGTGAAAATCATTAGAGTTTTAATTATCCGGTATGAAAATTACCTGCAATATGATGACTTGCAAAGATACTGATTACTGAGCGTGTTATAATTTCCTGGAAGGTTGCTATTGCTACGTTGTAATTAATTAATTACGGATTTTCCAAGATTAACAACAAGATATGTGTGAAAAACAGACTCATTTTGTCCTTGGTCGATTTAAAAAATATTATTCCACCTTATTATCTTGTAGTTAAACATATACGACACCAGAATTGAAGAGACAGTGCGGCAACGTTACACAATTTATTCCTTCCTATTGGTTTCATTATATTTTCGATTTGACACTTGTCAGTTATTAGTGACAATTGTTTCAATTCAAGCTTCAGCTTCAAAAACGACTGCACAACTCTTACTAGGTAGAATTTTTTTTTTTAGTAAGTGATGTCACTCATTACGTGGAAATTGAAGTGGATTCGAATTTTTCACCTCACAAAACCACCATTAGCTGAATATTGTAATGAAACACCCTGTACAGATAGTGAAAGGATGGAGGCGTTACATATTCCTCCGAATTTTTACAAACATGACGACCAATTACTCGAATATAGCCATCATTCACGTGAAACATGAGAGACGCGGGTAATAAATAAAACATTTTTTCATCATATCAAAATACTTTCATCACGAGCGCGGACTTAACATAAATGTGAGTGTTCCGCCAGGTGGCGCCGCTATGTTTGGTAACAGTCATCTGTTTCGTTGAGACGCCGTGAAATATGAACACACGATGGTCTTGTTACCTGTCAAAAGGTATTATGCGAAGGGACAGCGTTCACGAAGAAGCCCTGAAAATTTTGTCCCGAAGTTTTCATTTTTCATCGCGAAGTTTCCGAAGTGTTGTAGCAGATGCGATTGTAAAAATGTTCAGGAGTTATCGGATGATGAGAAGAATACTAGAGGGTGAAAAAATAGTGAATACCTGGATATTGTGTCGTGACGTCACAACTGCTAAACGACCGTAGACAACGATAGTTTACTATCATGGTACACTCTCAACTTCCAAAGTTTTCGCCACTCAGAAAAAGCGTTTTTGTGTGAGTAGGAACTCTCCAAATACTGTTATCTCTTCATTGACCTGAAAAGAAGTCGAGTATCCGTGGTCGATCATCTTCGAATCCAAAAAAATACGAACACATACACCGATGAATGCTTCACGATGAATCTGCAAAACTCCAATGGTGAATGCTTGAAAAACGATACCAGTATCCAATTAAAAACGCATATTTCATGAAGAAAATAATTACTATTTTATAATTATCTCCTTTAATTATCGGGACTAAAATATCAACTTCATGCAAGACGTTATTCTTTTGTTTGGCTAAAAACTTAACACCGTATCGAACGCAGTGGCGTATCTGGAAATTGTGTTCCCCTCAGTGGGTCACCAGAAGCTAAAGAAGATCTTAAACAGATGACTTGGGTCAAATTAGAACGCAGTAATCAATCCTCTCAAAAAGAAGCTGAGACTACATTTCTTACTCATTGAATTCCATTCATTCAATCCACTCATGAATTCTCCCCGAAAATATTAATCAAGAATCATAATTCTAGGTTAGGTTCCATCTCTTCTTATGTTTGAAATTATATTATTAAATATAAATAACCCAGGATACTTTTGAAATGTTGTGAGATATAGCTAACTCTTATACTCACTTTTATAGACAAATCTTTCAACATGGCTCTTAAATGATCTCTCGTATCTCTGGATTCAAAACAAATTGACTCTTTCTTGCCAAAGAAATTAAATTTTGGGCGAAACATCTCCGAAACGATTTCTTGAAAATTCTGATGAGTATGCACCGTTTGCTTTATTTTTATTCTAAAGGGTGCTTATCATTTGATATTATTCGATTTGTAAATGAATATATAAATTCTATGAGTCATCCATATTTCAGAATACATTTATTTTGATTGTATCGATTTTCGAAATCATAGGTAATTTCCTTATTTTTATTGGGAGTAGGTGTATGGACCCCCCTTTACATATGCCACTGGCAAAACGACAGATTCCAGAACGATCGGCACAAAAAGCCGGATCGGATTTCACACAAAGGACAATGCAACAAAAACCAGTAATGTCAGCAATATATCAAACCAATTAATACTCGATTATTTATTGTTATTATGAGCGCTGCCGAACTATGCTGCGATCTCATTGTATCGAGTACCAGCGACGCGACAAAAGGCTTTTTAACAAACTCCAAAGATTTTTGTCGATATCTCGTAGCGAGCAATTCATCATAGAGATATTTATGTTGCGAATCAATTGTGGTGACGTGTTTCTCCTCGGCTATTTTATGTTAGCTACTATATCCTTTTGGCTTCGAAAAGTACTCATTTGTATTCGTGTACGATCACTTCAGTGATTATGCGATCTATATTTTGATTAATTCTTCTGTTTCTTCTATCGTATATCCATGAAAAAAGTTGCATCATCGTATAGTTTGAAATTTCTAATTTTTTTCGCAAATTGGCAGTCAGGATTGTATAAATACCTACAAAAGCAATATTCTTCAAATTATTCAGCTTCCACTTTACATAAAATGATTTGAAAAGTCATTTCTCCTTGTAACTTAGCTCTGATTTTTCGTTAGAGTAAGTTGAGTACATATCTAATCAAACTTCAAAAAAAGATGTTTCCTAAACATATTCCAAGAATTTCTATTTGATACATCTATGTTATGTAGTCAGTCATATATCTTGATGACAGTTTAGTAATGACTTGGTTAATGGTACTCAGATGATTAATCGAAATTATTGATTGTGTCAAAATATCGTCAATATAAAAGGATTTCTGTAGGAAACATAACAGTAATGAAATGTCTACAATATCAAAACAGTAGATAGCGATTTTATAAAATTCATCTGCCGAAATCAGGTTGGCCAATTCAATTCGTTATGGAAAAAGTTACTTGGACCTCCACTTAATCGTGGTAATTAAATTTATTTTTTAATTGCTTATTAGGATTCGCATCAGCTTCGGTAACAGCTTTGGCACCAACGTATTATTAAACGAATTTTTTCGTAATTTTTTGGTTCGTAATTACAGGATGTGATTAATTCTGGGTGAAGAGCGGTGATTACCTGAACTTTTTGTTCAATTAATTGTTGAGCTTATTTGAAACTGTTGAATATATTTTCGAGATTTCATTCAGAAAGAAGTCAAAAACATCATTTGGGATACCTGTATGAGTTTTTTCCGTGGATCAGTTTCTAATTTATAATCTGATTGTTTTTTGAAATGTCGCAAATCGTAGTCTACCATCGTTCCCTGATAATTCCAGATGCTTTATCGAAGATGACTCTTTGGAAACTGAAACGTTATATCAAACATAAATTGTAGACCATCCTCTAACTTCGATCTTAATCGTCCAAATATGATTTAATGGCAATCTGTCTCGTTTTCAATCGCGGCTCGACATAAATATTCAACGCTTGGTGTTAAAAAAAGGGCACGACGAGGACGTGTCAGTTCCCGCCTCCTGTCTGCGCCCTGCTGACCGAATTATTATTTTTCATCTCAGACACAGGTAGAATAGTTTGACTTTGACGCTTCACACAGGACATGCAGATGCTGGGAATGATTCCACGGAAATGTCCAGTTTTCTGAATGAATAGGTATAGGCGTTTAGGCATATCAGAATTCCCTTTCACATATAGGCTGGTTAAATGAAATCTAGTCATTATACAGGGTGTCTGGTGGTAAATTCATCGTTATCGAAAAAAGAAATATATTTCACAACATAAATGTCGGAATTCAAGCAATATCCATTCCAGAGCCATCGCGATAGTCTCAATATTTCCTCATCAACAGGTGGTTGTCTAGCGTGTCAATTTTTTGTGATTGTGTGTTTTGTTATGTAAAATGTTCATATTTCATTTTAATTGAAGTGCTGTGGGGTTATGCAAATGAATCTCGTTCTAGAATGCCTCGACATGGACACTATAAAGGAGAATTTGACGTTTGAATGGTAGTTCAGTTTCTGTGTCTGTATACACGGTATCCGGTTCGAAATTATACAGGGTGATTGTGGTGCTTCTCGACCACAGATTCTTCGAGTTTAAAATCGTCGAATGAATGTCTTGAATATTCGCACTAGTATATTGTCTTCGATTCACAATTGAACGTAAACTCTATATAACGAAACTCAATAGACTGTGCATATTTTGACGATACATAAAGAATTGTTGTTAAATAGAGAGAAGAAATATGTGTATGAGAATAACTAGACAGACTATTGTTATAAATTACATGAAAGAACAATTCTTAAAAGTGAAATGATACGCTCTACTAATGAGTTTTTCATCGTAAATCACCCGAATCACCGATAAAGTAATTTTCTCTTACTCTTCCGAGCCAGTACGGGCCTGTTTGTTTCATTATGAGAGGCCATTTGTGTGCACGTTCTGGCCTGGTCGATCCTCACGCACCCCCATAATACTCATCAAACACTTTTCCCAGAATAATCAACAGTTTAATTTAAATATTGATTAACAATCGTCACATGGTGCTGATAATAAAGTAGGAACGTTTTTTCGACACCAATAAAAATTCGTATTTTATTACCGAAATGAGAAGAATCTTAATAAGTGTGAGTTATTTTGAACAGCGTGATGTTGTTTATTAAAAAAAGCTCTCCGAGTGTTATTCTCGAGACCGTAACTCGGGTTAATTGGTTTCATATCGAATTTTGCATTTGATTTTTTCGCGCTTTTTCGATCGGGTAAGCGTAAACCGATCGAGCTCTATAATAATGGTACTTTTTACGGCCGGAATTTATGATGTGCGGGTAGTAAACCTAATTCGTTTCGTTTACTGAATAAATATATGAGTTACTTTGTTCTCCTGCTGATTGTAAGCAGTCCAAACACTTTGATACCAGACTCAGCCGGTCGAGAACAATTTGACTACGAGTCAAAGATCGCCATCAGAAGAGGTAGGGCAGTGTAGAGGCTCCTAGGAGCACATAGGCCCCATTCTGATCTAATCTGATTTACCAATCCCAAACGTGAAAAAAGATACCAACTCACACCAACTACAGAAATCTCAAGAAAAATTGTTTCAGTTTGGATCGTCACGTTATCGAAGAGGCAAGTCTTACAATTCACGTACATTACTTGAAATTTCCTCTAGCCTTAGGAGGTATTCTGGTCTAGAGGCTTACTTTATGGGTATTTTTCAAACTGCGATTCAAAAAATTGAAACATTTTTACTATCCATTTTTTTCATGTAATGTTAATTGATTATTTATGTAAAATCAAAAGAAGACAAAAATTTGTCAAATGGCAGGCCAATGATTCAAATCAACAAATAAAAAATAATTCTTCATCAGTAAAGATGTCATTATTGCTTGGACCTCAGCCAGAAAAAAAAATAATAATTTATAAAAATTTTACCCCTGTTTTCGACCTATACGAATTTTTTATAGATAATTGGAATTCTTCAAAATGTAAGGTCCAGGCAATAAAGAGATGTATAAAGAAGATTCTCACAAAATTTCAAAGGATTGGTCAGATAGAACTTGAGATATCGTGTCAACCGCCTCAAAAAGGAGTTTTAAGAATAACACGTTTGAAGTTCGATCACTCAGCTCGGCCAGCTCATTTGTCACGTCAGAAAATCCGTTGTGTCCACCAAAATGATTCGAATTCAGAAAAATTTGTTTAAAATCATATTTTTGAGAGTCTGAATTTTGAAACAATGCACAAAATAATGATATTTCCAATTTTATATACCAGATCTTGAGCATCTAGGATTCTCTTTATATATCGTTCATGAAGATGCTGAGAATACGTTCAGCGAGTGATAAACTCATTGGTTGAATATTCAGAAGGAATTATTGTACCAACAATTCAACTCTTTTATATTCAATGTCCCGAAATTCTCTTGCATTAAATGTCCATTATTGTCGTACAAAAAAACAATCGACCTTTTTATAGTTCGCCCATTAATTATTCATGATTATTTCTCACACACGTTTATACATGGAAGTCATTTACATGGAATTAAACGTGGCCATTTGTAAAAAGCAACTGCTACTGTTTACTAAACTTCTCCCATACTGCGTCGTTAATTCATGGTGATTAGTCAGGCTCGAAACTGATCATTCAAATGGCGTAATTTTATGTTAAATGAAACGGTATAAGGTAAATCGTCGTTTTGACTTTTCAACCGTAATACGCAACAAGCACGCTAGCCTTGTCTGTGTAGGTTTGCCCTCTCCCTCGTTCTGTGGCCAAAATTGAAAGAAATAATGCAATAAATTAAAAAATAGAGCAAAATTATGATCTGGTAGTTTCAGATCAGTACATACATGTGTGAGTTGCAAGGGAGTACTTTATGCAATCGACTGTTTTGACCCTCTATTTCATGAGTGGATTCAATAGCATCAGATTTTTTCAGAAACAAAATTCTGACATGACAAATTTATTCTTATGCAAACGTTATACTTGAAGCAAGATTCATTCAAGAGTAATAAATGCTCCTCAACAACTGCTGAACTATGGGTATGGTCCGTATATATCCTTAGTTACTTAGGTTAGTAAGTTGGCGGTCCGTATATATCAAATTCCTGAAAAAGCGGTGACTATTTCGTGAAACTTCGGTGAGTTATCTGTCATCAGAGCAACCATACTTTTATTCTGGTGAGTTCGGTGAGTTCTTGTCATTTGTCACTTCAGATTATCGTTCATGATTACTAAACATTTGAGTGATTATAAAGAGTTCTGAAAGAAAGCATTCATCAATAAATGTCCTTGGAAACAACAGAGGTGAATATTTCCTTATGAATTATTTGTAATGTTGATATTGGCAATCAACCTCCATACTTCTGTCATATCAAAATTTTGTTGATTAGTGATAAGCGGTCCGTATATACAAAGCAGGTTACCTGAAATATTGGAAACCGCTAGTAACCACTTTGAAATTCTCGGCGATATACGGACCATACCCTATATTTAGCAGATCTGTCGAAGTTCAAACGGAAAAAACACTGCTTTCTTTCGCCCAGAGATGATTCTGCTTGAGTCTTCTTCTCTCTCATACTGTTACCAATGAAAGCATTAATTATTATAATTATTATTCATGCCTTCGATAGCATTGCATTGCTCAATTGCAAGTTTCGTTAGTTTGTAGGCATACCTCGTGCATTGCCGTAATCTTTTTTCTCATTGATTGAGCCTCCAAATATGTACTGAAGTTTTTCGAACAATAAACTCATCAGCCGGTGAGTGGCTTCTTACACGCGTATAAAAATAGAATAGAATATAAGCTCCCACAAAAACCATTTTCGATTATTCTGTCTAATTGTGATCGGATACGAGTAACGGCCGCCGAACTATTCATCAGCGATGATTTTCATTATTTCAATCGCCTTCCTGACGTTTCTATCCGAAAAATTCCATGATTGCCGGGCATAGAAGGCAATTAGCTACCGTACGGCCGTTATGAGGCGTATGCGGCGTGGCTAATTCGAGTTTTGTATTATTACTTTATCAGAAAAAAATTATCATTCATCAAGATAATGTGTTCATTGCCCCGGTAGACGTTGGAATGCTCCAGAGGTGACGGAGAGACAGAGAGAGAGGGTATGACCGAGTATACACACGAGTTTCAATTTTATTGAAATCAGACCCATTAATATCCTTGTCAAATCTTGGATTTCGAGGAATTGAGGCTTGACAGTTTGGAGATGATACGGAGCCACACCTAAACAAGAGCATCCAGAATTATCGAAACATATTGACAGGATCATATGAGGTGAATATTGTAAGATTCAATACTCCTTCTCCTTCTTGTTATAACGAGACTCCATAGATCAGACTTACGATTCTCTATGTTTCGAAACTGGTATGGTTTTTCTCACCACATTTTGCAAATCTAGAAAACCGTTGGATTTAGGTGTGAGACATTACACATCAAATGTCAGGAACTTTTCAAGAAATCTAAAAATAAAATTATCAAGTAGATATCAAATATTGGTATAGTTGAAAGTCACTTTCAAGCTCTATTTCCCAAGATATCGATTGCGCCACTACATCGTTGAAGACTCTGTATAGGTCTAACCAGGTCTAACGTAAATCACCCTGTATAAAGTTCAGCTACTTTTCAATATGATTAATATTTATCCAATCAACCACGAACCCTCGAAGGTGAAAAAATCGCAACAGTTTCGATTCTCCAAGATTCGGTAAAAAATCCACGAAATCACGTGTTGCTTGCTGAACACGTTCTCGCCGATTTCTTTTTCAATAAACTCTCATTGTCTCCTCGAAGTGTTTCGCGGTGTGTTCTTGTCCCACGTAAATGATTGGAATAAGAATAAATTACGGTGCCACACTATATAATTATTCGGCCGATACGTGTTTATTTATTTTCCAAATCACTAGGTGTGATTAATGAGACATATGCGTGATGTCTTTCGAGGGGGTTGATTTCTAAATGTCCGCCTCGTCATTAGAGTGGTCGTAATAGATTTTTTTTTAGTTCAGGAAATTGTTTTCAATTAGATTGAATACGAATTAACGGTGGAACATTGGACGTGTTTTTTCATGGTAAATATTGATTCAGTGTATGACGTTCGTTTATCAACAATTCACTCAATACTCAATTTGAAAATACTGAGTGTTGGTGACACAGGTCTACAAAAAAATATTTTTTGCTTGGTGCCGCTTAGTCTATGTTATAATTTAGTTAATAAGCCCGCAATGATCAATGCTCTGTTGGAGGCAACTTCATTTCCAGTACACAGTTTCGCGGATGATAGTACCCTCCACACTGCCTCCTCTTCCAGGGCTCCAATACCAGCCCCCCAAATCAAAAACGAACGAGGAAGAAATGTTAACAACATAAATATGGATTTGGCAACAATTCTCGAATGAGGATCCAAAAACTAAGTGGATTTCAATGCAAACAAAACACAAGCATGTTTTTTTCTCCAAAAAAGCCGACCTCACAATGCCCAACATCAGCTTATCAGAGGTGACCATACCTTTGAAGTTATCCATCTCGATGCTTGGTATAACTATCAGCAATAACCTTTCTTGGGGAAGTCATGTGAGATCAATTGCTAAAAATGCATCCCAAAAACTTGGTTTTCTGTTTCGTGTCAGGAGCTATTTCACTTCCAGTCAGCTGCTCACGATCTATAAGGCACAAATCCGACCTGTCCTGGAATACTGTTCCCATATTTGGAGTGCAGCACCTAAACATATTCTGAAGCTGTTGGATTCTGTCCAGAAAAGGGCAATTCGTCTCGTCGGTGATGCTTCGATTACTAACTCGCTTACTTCTCTGGAACACCGTAGAAAGGTTAGCGATCTGTCTCTATTCTATAGATATTTTCATGGGCGATGCTCGTCTGAAATATCAACAATCGTTCCTCCTCTTGCGGTCTCTTCGAGGTTAACCCGTCAAGTCCAGTCTTAACACCCCTTTGTGGTTAATTTGGTGACCTGCAGAACATGTCTTTAAGACTCGTTCATCCAACGAACAGCGAGGCTCTGGAACACATTGCCCAGGGAGGTGTTCCCCGAGGCATATGACCTTCCTTTCCCATGCTTCTCACGATGTTCTCTGGACATGTCTCCTTTCGTGAGAAGTTTTATATAAAAAAAAAGATGTAGCGCGAAGATGCTAAAATCTTGGAGCTGAGTTCAGGTTTGTATCGATCGTTAATTATCTGAAAAATGCATCGATTCCTTTTCTTAATCAATCAAAAATGTATTCCTAGTATATTTCGTAATATTTCAGAGACGAAGACATACGTTGATTAAGGTTGTTTGGATGAGAAAATGATGGCAGACTACTGTTAGAGTATTACATGGGAATTACCTGAAGATCTCCATCGATGAAAATCTAAAAACAAAATTTGCTAACCTCTTAAATAATCGATTCTGATAAAACGTTTTGAATCAAATGTTCTTGTTTTTGAAATAAATTAATTGAATGATGTTCGATTCATTTACCTCTCGAAAATCACACGTACTAGCTTTGAAAAAGTAAGTATCAAGATTTTATTAAGGTACTGCATATGCTTGAAATCGTTGTAGAGCTGTGTAGTTGGTATCAATGTACAAAAACAAGTTTCTGCTGGATATGAAATGCTCAGAGTGAAATGAAGAAATGAAAATGAACTTCGTATTTTCAGCTAACCTAACCTCCGAATACGTTCAATAATGACGAATACAAACGCACTGTACGCAGGATAACATATATACTCACCTGCATACCTTGGTCATCATCTCGTCTTCCAAAAAATTAATGACACGTCGTTGAAGTCTTGGCACAATGGCCGGTCAAGTCGTTTGTTTTTTAATTGTCGATTTCCCATAGCTAATAACGATTCCGAGCAGGCCATCGAGCATATGGCCGTAATTATAAACTCATGTCACTAGATGGTAATGCGCTTATGATTGCACCTTAAAAACCGAACAAATAACGTCTTCCTGTTCCTCTCGTTCGCATTGTCATTCTTTAATAATTTTATAATGATCCGGCCAGCGTGTGTGTGACCCACGTTTCATTAGTCTTTTGTTTATTGCTATTGAAGGTATTATTGTTCGAGATGAAGAGGACGAATTTTTTTCATCAAACTGTGCTGCAACGATTATGACGATTATTATACAGGGTATACGAACAAATTCTCAGATGAGAATGATTCTATTATTAATTTAGAATTGTGTCGATACATTACCACGTGATGCTCTAAATATAAAGTCGCAACACTCACGAAATGAATAGCAGAACTATTTTATCATGTATACAGGGTGATTCATCTCACAGATTCATTAGTGGTTTATAGAGAACTAAAAGAGATATTGAAATTTTGGTGGCAGCGACAGCTCGATGAAACCTTTTTTCAATACGATATCAACATTGTTTTTTTCAAATGGAACAGTCTGTGTATTTTTACACTTTCGAATTCTACGTAAAATATCGGACTGCTCCAATCGCTTCTCCATCGTGATTTGTTATCATGTGTTTTCGAGAAATTTTGACACATGGACTGAATTAAAATTATTCTCTTGAATTTCCATGATGGACAATTTCTGTTTACATATCAATGAAAGAAAATGTTCATCAGGTACCCGTAACAGTGTTCTAAAATATTCAACAGGGTGTTCGATATTTTGGTTTACTCTTTGAAAATGTCAAATGCCAACGACTCCCTTATTTCTCATGAAAAAAGAATGAAATTTTAACACTATTCGACGCAGATTTTTCTATCGACTTATATGAATGAGCATACCAGAATATGGAGATACGCTCTTCCACAAGAAGAAAAAATCGAAAGTGAAAATAGCCGGTACGTGAGTTTGATATTTATTGACAAAATTCTACATCTTACAATATGGAAATAAAAATAAAACTCATGATTGTAATTTTATGAAATGGTCGTTAGATCATTCCATTTGGTCTGAAACTCCATGAAATACTGGGTAATATGATAATAATGGTAGACCTATTAGGCAATTTTTTCATAATATTCTTGTGATATTCAAGATTTGTCGAAAATTCCACATATTTTTTGATAAAAGAGTGCGCATAAGATTAATTCTTTCTTTCATTATTCATGGTAGTAACTGCTATATGATACGAGTTGATTCAATGATTTTTGTAAACTGAAGAAAATGGTTGATAATGTTGAAGTCTTCCAAACTCTTTGAGGAAAAATAAGTGATATTAATCAATTGTAAACGACGAATTAATGAGGAAGTGCATAACGTTGAATATTCTATATGCTGCTGCAACAGGAGCATAACAGAAATGAGATTTTCCATTTACTGCACGAACTCCAATCCATGACGTTTCTCCATGCCCATTCCTGTTCAACTCAGTAACCAATCATTAGCTTACCTTTGTTCGTATTCTGAGAGAAACAAACGAACTGACTTTTTTCACTACGTTTCGGCGAGTCTAATGAGAATCCAGCATCAGACGGCATAAATGAAACCGGCGAATCCTGAATTAATTCGCAGCATTAATCTCGAAGCGGGACAATAACTAACAGGCACAAAAGGCACTCTGTCGGAATAGTGCCGCGTTAATGCTAATTCCCGGACACTCTGCTATCAGTTGTCAGACAAGAGAATGCTATCGGTCTGCCCAAAGAGGAATTAACACAACCAACTAGCTGGTTGGTTTTTTAAATGGACTCTAGAAATACCAAATATGAAGGTGTTATAAGAAATGTTGAAAGTCAGAAGAGGCTTCAAACCAGCAAGATTTTTTTCGTGAATGAAATAGAGTAAATGTTAAAGTAGTCTTTACTAAATTATGGATCAATTCAATTGGTACTCAACCACATGTAATTCCTCTCATTGGTACAATGAGTGAACTGAATGAAAAAAACTGAAAAAATGGTGTGGCATCAATTAAATGATTGTGAATTCAACCAAAACGAACTTTAGCACCAATAATATCGAAACCCAACCTGTAGCTGCTAGTGAGACCTTACTCAAACTAGTATGAATCCAATCCATCATCACCATGTTTCGATTACGTGAATCTAAAACCGTCCTCAGATGCAATCCAGCAAAGTCCTGAAATATTTTCAATAGTCCTGATTATACGTAAATATACAGGGTGTCCCGTAATGACCACGTCAAACCAAGGGAGAATGTAGATCAAAGGATAACACACCTGCTATGACAAAATTCTCATGATAAAAGTCTTACCGTTTTCGAGATATTTTTTTTTGAAAATAATGAATTTTCGCCCCTTTCAATAGTTTTGTCTTTGAGGTTGGTACAATTTTACACGTTTTTAGTTCATTTTATCAGTAAAATGTTGCTGAAGAATGATTTCAACGTTTACATTAAAACATTCTTCGAACATTTTGAAGAGGAGCTGTGAGGAATCACTATAAAATAGACAATTTATTAGTGTAATGTGCAGCAGTAGCTCAGTACATTTTGGTTCCACTACGATGGGCTAAACTTCATGAACAAAAGAATCCACTACCAACATTTTCAAAAAAAATATTACTCACTGCCCTCCTTTAAAATTATTCTTCAGCAATATTTTACTGAAAAAATTAACCAAAAAGGTGTAAAACTTCATCAACCGTAAAGATGAAACTATTGAAAGGGACAAAACTTCATCATTTTCTCAAAAAAACATATCTAGAAAACGGTAAGACTTTTATAGTGGGAATTTTGTCATAGCAGGTGTGTTATCCTTTGATCTACATTCTCCCTCGATATGACTTGGTCTTTAAGGGACACCTTGTATACATATTTGGAGCAGAACAACTTTGATGTTATCATTTTCTGCTCGACTTTTTAATGTAACAAACAAATCACTATTTTCTTCCTGGCGTTTTGTGTGAATGCCAATCGTTGTTCTCAAACATGAAATATTTTTTCAGTATCGAATTGAGGTTCACTTTCCAGCGAAACCGTTCATTCTGTGCCTTCGATTTCCGCGCTTTGACAGCTAATTTTCTCGGCATTTGCTACCTGTGTTACATGCATTGTCAGCCTCCTTGATATCGGTCACTCTCGCGAGTAATTTCTATTCACAGACAACAATGGCCGTTAGAATTATCGAATCGATCGTTCTTTCATGGATGTTGTCATGTTGTTTTCAACGCCCAGAGGATAGAGTTGAACTTCTACGTATATTATTGCTGCGCAGATGAGCTTAATCTAATAACTATGGCAACTTGATCAGAAGTGTATTTAAAGGGTTACTTCAAGCTGTTATTCGAAACAGTTTCAAAGCATTCAACAAAACATTGTGAATTGTTAAATTGGCAAGCCAACCATTTGTTCACTTTTTGTTTTTTCAACGCACACTCTAACAAACTCAGTTCTACAGCGATGAAGTTTTCAGAGTGTCTGCTTCATTTCTTCTTTTTTTCGTGCTACTTTGTTCAGGATATTAACACAATCTATTTAACCGTGAAGGTTGTTTTCAAATTAAAAATTACCAATTATTGTATGGCAGCTACCTGTTTAATCATGGGCGTACATAATGCTTTATAGATTTATAATATATATAATTTTAAGTACCAGAATAATTGAAAATGTAGCGATGACCATTGGATATTCGAAAATATAAATTTTTCGATGTGATCCCATTTTAACCCTCTACAATGGAGTATTGCAGAAAGAGAGTGTTGGATTAAAATAGAGCAGATTTTGTTATTACAAAAAGGTAATATATTTTTGAACAAATTATCGTAGAAATTTCGACCGAAATAAACCCTTTATTGAAATTTGGCATCAGTGAATTATGATTTTCAAAGGTTTACTTTACATTTCGTATCTGTGATTTTAAACAAATCAAATTTATAATTAATGTCAAGAGCCATTCAGATTTTGCATTCGAAAATACTTTGTATTTTATTGTATGTATATTGTTCTGATTATTTTGTCTCCTTCACTGGTAATAATACGTGCTCATTTTAATTATTCATTATACCGAACACGTCGTATCATCGAGAGAGAATAAAAAAATGGAAAAAACCTCACCTTTCTTTGTGTTCTGTGGTTTTAATTTTCTCAAATTGCCCGTGCATCGATTATTGTAGCCACAGTACCTAATCGAAAATTTCAATTAAAAAATCGGCGTTTTTTCATCGGAATTATTATGTGAACTGGTTAGGGATAACACGTCAATTTCGTAATGGTAATTGGAAAGGAAGATGATATAATGATACTCCTATAGTATAGGGTGGTGATAATATACATGTCTATCGATATCTGAGAAATATTCATTCGACAGATGGTATACAACGAAAAAGTGAAACACAAGGTATAAGAATAAGATTCGCACCAAGACAAAATGGTCCAGTTCGTATAATTGAACGTTCAGCAATCAAAACAAATTATTCAACTTCAAGGATTGAGTGAAATTATGAAAACTTCAGTTTCACCTGACAATATTCTTCATTAATATCTATGTCTTCTTGTTTTGCACAATTCCCCTGTTCATGTTTTGAAAATCATCCAGAAATTATTATCATTAAATTTCATTTCATTTTATATAGCTATAGGCGAAAGAATTTAAGATTGCAGCGCCAGAGTGAGCAGTCAGAGAACCATACAAACGGACATTGAATGGTGTAGTTGTATTTGTTTACATGCGATTTTTCGTTAATTAAGTGTGAGTTTATAATGTAAATAAAGACATTTCAGAATTTTATGGTGAGCTAGGGCATCCATGTGTACGTATTTTTATATTTCTAAATGTGGTAAGCATTATCATTTGTTTTATTCATTGTATTATTTTGAAAATAATACGAGGTTAGAATACTGTTGTGAATGTGAATGGTTCGATCAAAATATATACAGGTTTCTGATAATTTGTTTTTTTTTTTTAGATTCGAAGTTTTGAGTGCATCATAATATGATGACAAGAAAATGTTTTTTTTGTGGAATGAATTATGAAATTATAGTATTTGTTTCTTTTGATGTTTTTTGGTGAGATGTGCTAAATAAAATGGATAATGTTAGAGCTTGTTTCAATTTTGTTGATTCCTGAACAATACTATGCTCAATTGTGACCATTAATGTAAACAGAATTTCATCTATCTACTCACAATATTCATATCACCAGCTTGAGGAAAAGCATGGTAATTAATATTGGAAGTTTGATTTTACCGATTCAGAGTTTTACAATCCTTCAAATATTCAAATTCAGTATGAAATCAACAAAACATGATACCAAACACAAGAACTTTGTCCACACATCTAGTTATTTTTAGTGCCACCAGGTGGCGTATCGCTTATGTTCATTTGCCAATAGTGTTATTTTCATTGATCATCAGTATGTCATCCACATTTATATTCAAACTTATTCGATATCCCCTGTATGCAATCTCAGTCGGAACCTCTGAAGCAGTGCCTGGACGTAAGATCCTGTAAAGTATACTATAACACCGCACTCATCCATCTGATCTGTTCATCCGCCCAAACGCGATACCATCAATGTCATAACTCGTTGCGTAAAACAGTAGCTGGTCGGATAATAACCGAGAGACAGTCTCTTCCCCTCTCTTTCGTTCTCTGTCCGTCTCTCTCGGCCGAACGGACCTTGGTATATCGAAATAATTCCATTCAAATCGAAATCGACCTCGCCACGGCCGCAGATGCATTACGATACCTTCGTCGGAATTTAAATTAAACACTATTATGTTGATCGAAAAAGTGGTTCGGATCCCAGATTGCTGCGGTCACGTCGAATAGGAAACTATTGTTTCTCAGGTATCGAGAAATGTCCGATCGTGATTGAAGGATACGTTCAAGAGTGATGTGAATGATCAGTTTACACACAGGACAATATCTTGGGTTTGGATCGAATCACTAGCAATTAACAAAAATGGAGATGGTCCAGGCATTGGTGGACCTTGCCTTTTATTTTTCAATAATGACGAATGTATGTCTTCTGAACTTAGACGCATCATCAAGAAGAAACTCCAACTGGATGGATCCTCAACGAAATTGGTGGCGCACATAGAATAGACGAATTAAAAAGTGGAGGAGGATTGTTTGAGAGGAGAGATAACCAAACACTGGCAGTCACTCAGAAACTGCATTCATGAAATACATTGTGAGTGTGGTCAATACATACATCGGCGAAATTGAAGAGCACAATGAGAAGAAACCAATGAGTCAGGAGTTGCGGATCATGCCTGGAACAAGAGGAGATTCAGAGATGCTGCAAAAATGATGAATACACGCTATGGAAAAGTCGTGATAATCGTCTATTCGTATTCTTCATGGAACCAACTGATAATTCATCCTGATTTCAACAAGCACCTTCAAAGTTTTCGAGAACAAAATATATCGAATAGCTGAGCAAACTTCTGTCCAGTTATTTCCTTCTGAATGTCATGAGATCACCGGAAATCGTTTCTCTTTGAGATCACCTAACTTTCTCAATAAACCCATGAAATCATAATAGTTAGTCCAATTGAAACGCAAATGTCAGCATATCTTTCTTACCTCCAAAAATATTCAGAGTCAGCAAATCAATTCCATTGCTTCGATTTCTATCCAATAAATAACAGACTTTTTTGCCTCATCAAGCCACTTTGGTTGCATGAGGAAATAGGAAATATGAGATCTGAGAAATACTGCAGAATAATATCAACCAGGTCGCCTACTCTCATGCTTAGTTTAACTATAAGCAATTCGTTGAAGTTGCATCTTTCACTCTCACCAACTGAATCATGGTTGATTTTGAGCAAATTTGGGCAGTCTTTCGCGGCAGTTGACAAAGCCGACTTGCGGTTTTTCACCTCCTGTCGGACTTGATGACAAGGATCAAAGGCATCAGAATATCTACCTGTATTTCTAATTAACGACCGACACATTTCCAGTTAATTACTTTATCCGAGATGAGTCCGACTAATGAGAGATTCGAGAAGCCGCTTTAATTATATCATATTTCATTATTTCGTGTCGCATCGGACGCAGATGCATGGCAGCTCGAACTGGAGACAAAATGTCCCATAAATCATTCGAGATTCTCGTGTTTGTCAAGTACAATCGGATTATATCTGGATCTATATGTGGTCTCCTCTTCTTGGGGGCTATTCATGTACCACCAATATTCAAACTATTCGCTCGATACATCGAATCTAGAAGTCTTATGGTGAAAAGCTTGATTCAACTCTTGGAATATTTCGAAAAATTTATATTTCAATAGCATATTCTGTTTCATCGGATACGTTTTGAGTTATTTGATTTAGTACATTGCCTTCAGTCCTGGATTGATAGCTAACTTTTGTTGAACATAATGACATCGCAAAAAGATAACAATATTTATGAAATAGTATTCTCGCTATATAGAGACAGAAAAGGATATAAGCAACTATTTATATCAGCTTCCTTTCTTCTTTGAAATGAACCTATATCACTAACCATTTCTCCGTTCAGTGAATGGTATGAAATATCGAATAATACTAAAGGCACTAGGAAATTCGTCTACTTCTGACTGAGTATGGCTTCAATTCGATATATTCCTGACTTAATTTTTTCTAGACCATGAAAACAGTATGGACTAACCCAATATATAATTTCATACATCCATTCAAAAAAATTGCTGCATTATATTTCAGGAGAATAACAAATAGCACTTAATTTTCCATGGAGCAACTTTACATGATCTTCCCAGATCAAATGGATATCAATTGTCACACCTAAACGAAATGTCGTTTTGAATATTGATTTCAACAAAGTACGTGTTGTTGTTTCAGATATGTCTGAATAAAAAACAGTTGGGTTCACGTTTTCAGTAGCAAGTTATTTGCATTGAACCAATCGATTATATCGGATATTTTATTCACCTAAAAAATAAAACAACACTGCACCAAATTTGAGGCCTTGTGAAATATCCTCAGAGAATATAACCTGTTGAATAGTATGTTAACAATGTTTTTCAATTATTGATGATTATTTGGTTATTTATTTCACATTGTAATGGATTCTGAGTCAAATACCTTCTGTTTTTTTCATTTCAATTTATATAAATATATGATTTATTGACTGTTCTCAAAAAAGGATTCTATATTCGATGGTAGATGGTATGAGCTCTTTATATATTATTCTTATTCTCGAAATATTCACTCGAATTAGATACATTGTTTGTTATGAGCATATGGTAGACTTACGAGAAGACAAATAGTGTACGTATCTTCAACATCGTCTAAGTCTTTCAAAATCCAATCAAGAATATCATTCATTCATCAATTCCAAGAATAATCATCATCTCAATTAAGCCTCCTCGTCAAGCTTGCTTGATTGCAGGCAATAAATAATACGTCGAGTGTCGTTTTAACGGACCTTAAATCTCTCGTCTATATTTTTCGAAATACTTAAGCGTCTATCTGCATGCAGTGAGGTCAGTTGGATAGGCTGACACGTTTTGGAATCCCAATTGAAATGATGATATCCTTGTTGAGATTCGATTACACGTTGCTTCCTCAGTGTAAATTGATAAATATCTCCAGGAAAATAGATGCTTATAATCATCAGACTAGACATGGTAACCTTTTGAGGAATCCAAAGCATAGAACATCTTTCAACAAAACATATCAAGGACCTCCTTTTGGAAGATCGTTTTCATAGTTTGTAGGAGTTTTGCAATCATTGATGTACATGTTTCATTTTATCTTATTTGTATGTCCATTTTTATACTATTCACTTTGTGAAATTATTCTTCTTTTCCTTGAAATAAATATTATAAATATTCGATATTTTTTTAATCAATACCCATCTAACTAATGATTCCATAATTTATGCATGATTATACAACTGGAAAATATAACTCATGATATATTTTCAACTGAGGAAGGCAGAAAAAAACTAAAATTCTAAAAATGGGAAATTCTCGAACTATAAAAGAAATGGAATGATGTTTTAGAAAAAATGATGGGCTTTGCATATAAGTGTGAAATGAATCTTATCATTATTACTACTTCTGTAATATTCTTTCGGTGTACCCGATACATCTGATAGTGGCAGAATTCAATGCCAATTATATTCGTCAAATGACTAATTGGCAATAAATGTAACGTTTTCCTAGAATGCAAATATCCATGCACCTCGGTTCGCTGAAAATATGCTGTTATCGTCCGCAGCAATCTTGTTTCAATTTCACATTCACTCATTGTAGTCAATTTAAATCGCGACATAGCGATTGAAAAAATGCGAGTGAGCAAGAATGCGGTGGAACTAGCGAAATGCAGTCTGGTAGATATACTGAGCCTCAGGTAAATAATGCAGATTGAAGAGGCGACGGGCAGCAGGGAATTCTCCAGTAGCGTCAACGAAAAACATCGTGTTCCCAACATTTTCCCCCCAAAAAATTAAAATCATTTATATTTTTGAAATGTCGTTCGGATAAATCATTTCCAGTGGAAACTGAGCTAAACTTTGTAATTTTTGGATCAACAAAGGTGAACTTGGGACACGGAAAATTGGGCAACAATGATCCCTAAAACAGTAAAACACAACTACTTTGGGCTAACTTCATTCGGGTTAATTGAATATTACAGGAAAGATAAAAAAATCATGACATAACATCTCCATTGGCTGCGAAATTATTTCAGTGATATGATTCGAATTATAACCTCCAAAGTAACAAATTTAATCAGTACAACTGTCAAATTGATAATTAAAGTTGAATTCGAGACTTTTTTTTGTAATAATATGGTGGACAAAATACAACAATAATTTAAACATGTTGACTTGGAAATTCTAATAAAAAAAGTTCATTTGTTTACTCAAAATAAACGTTTTTCGAGTATATTTCATCCTATTCTGCAACTTCAGAATAACCAAACGAAAATGCAATCCCATCCTTCCTAACCGCACGCCCATGTCAGTCTCACTTCTGATTTCAACGCGGACCGACGAGATTGAGTGACAGCCGTCAATCGGGCAGTGGCGGGTCAATCTTATACATGTTTTCGAAACGGTTCTTCAGGCCACACATCGCACGATCGAAGTTTTTTTTTATAAGTAACTGGAATATTGATTCCGACTGATTATAAGCTTCCAAATATCAGAAAAAATATGCAGAAATATTGAAACGGTACTTTCATACCACTCGTATTCATATTACATATAAACGATTGACTATGCATTAATTTCTACTTTCTGGAAAATTTAATTCTAATAAATAGAATCTGCTTCGATACTCATATCTGAAATTGTTAATGCCCCAGAAAACTCCTGAATTTTGTTTATAAATTTAGTCATGAGCTATTGCTGAAAAAGTGGAATCAAATTAAGGTTATGTTCCATTATTCAATTGAAAAATATTTCTTTTGAATCTTTGATATTTCGTTGGCACATTTCATCATGTTCTTGAGTAGTCTTGGAAAAATCGAATGTATATAAGTTGAAATTCTTCGTGAAAATGCAAAAACAATCCCTTAAACGTTGAAATTGAAGATGGCCACTTGACGATAAAACTGGTCCACATTTCAATATCGACGGGCCGTCGTGACAAAGATTGATCCCGCGACGTTCTGGTTTTGATGAGATGGCCTCTTTTATGATGACAGCGAATGGGCCCCGTTTTCCGTTCGCTCCTGTATAATTTTGACGATTTGCATTTTTTAAAACGGGTCGGTGCGTTGTGACATCGACTCTGTTTCTGGACCCTAATAACTTTGAATTGTATAATTCCGATGGATTCCTTGTGTCTGGAAGTCTTTCGTCACTGAATCGAACAGTCCAAGTCGAATTTATGACTACATCACAAGTTGGTCGCTCTTTTTTTCTCAAATCCGTATACAGCATATTATTTAAAAATAAGTCTCCAAAAAGAAATACATACCTACGAAAAACACGCCTTAAAAACTCACACAGCTGTTTCAGCATAACCAAAAAAAAATCATTAGGAAACTATGCATTCACTAACATAATCACAAAATTTTCACTCATCGCTATTATGTAAACCTATAAAGCCTTCTCAAATAGTGAGGAGTGAGTAAATGTAGGTATAGTCTATTTCATCTAAGTTGATACTTGTGTCAGATTTGGTAACTTTTCAATGCCATTGGTCAAAACAAAAAGTATCAAGCAATGACGTCTCAATAGGTTTATAAATCAGCTGGGAACATCAAAGCATCAACAATTATGGCAACACTTCAGAACAATGCCAAATTGTTTGGAGCGAATCCCTACAATCGTTTGTTTACATACGAATTGTTCTTTTATTGTGATTTTTTCAAATTGTTCTTTTGAGAGCTTAATATCATCGTATTCTCGTCAAAATGTCGAGAGGATTGAGTGGAGATGCCCAGAAAATGGTTGCATCTTTATTAGAACATTTTAAACACGAAATGGATAACAGGAGCCCCTTACTTTCATTGGATTTCATTCGAAATGTAAGTAAAGAATAAATATTGATCCACCACGATCTCACAATGAAGTTTCGGAGTTGATTCGGAGCATCGCTGAAAAAGTGAAAAACATGTGACATCACGGCTAAATCTGGCGACGCGTCATAGGTATCAACCCAGATGAAATAGACTATAAGATCTACAACTCCTGTGTCCACACTTTTTTACCAAAACCTGCAAATTTCAATTACCAAGTTTTTGGGTTTTTTATTTTAATTTTTACGAAATAAATATTGTATTGAGTCTACTATCGACATAACTTCTTATCAAACACGCTGTATTTTTTTATCGACATATTATTTTTTTTCCAAACAACACCTCACACACTATATGAAATGTTCTCAGTGAATGCATAGAATTGTCGATCAATGTTATTGAAATTAACGTTAACATTTAACGTTGCCGCTGTTTATGTTCTACAATATGACAATTAGATTTTTTTGTGAAATCTTCAGAAGCTTCTCTGATTTTTGTAGTTTGTATTTTTAAAATTGAAACCGTCGTGAAAGATACCAGAATTGCCTCCATTAGGTTGGCGACCAGTTATAAAATGAATTTTGCATTCACAACTTCAACATTGACATACATAATGTAACACAACAAATGGAAAAACTCTTTATCGAAAACACTTTACTCTACATTTTGGTGGTACTTCACCTAGTAAACATCATCTTAAGAATCATGGACCACCTTTTTTGTCTTCCATCAGTCATTCCACTCCCATCCCGAAGCACAATGCCATCTCGAGCTGGTAAATTACCAAAGCCGGATTCATTACTTTCCCGACGAGCTCGTTGATTTCGACGAAAATTAGTTAATTATATCGAAAAGTGTGTAGTCACCGGCCGAAAAAGGGCTTCTTCGCACCACCTCACATAATTTGTTTTATTCAAAAATGGGCAGGCTCGAGCAAATCGCTCCTCATCACGTGTAGCATGGTAGCCGGTGTTTCTATCTACGCTTGACGCGCCGCCGGTTGGTTGGCTGGTAGGTTGGTGTACCTACTCAATCATCTTCGTCGTGGTGTTGAAACTAATTTCAATTTCGAGGGGGAAGAGTGATGGCTGGGATGGACCAGGTCGGCCGGATGGATGACCGCACTCGAGAAATATTAGGTGCGATAACTTATGCATGGGAGAAATACAGTTCTTTAATTTATACATGTGTACAGTGAGCTCCAAATGTGACAGGAGACCCAGGGAAAGGAATATTTCATTGATTCGTTTCATGGTCTAGAAATGAATATCATTTATACTATATTCAAATATACAGGGAGTTTCATTAATATGGTAAAAAAATGAAACTGAGACTAGAGAGGACCGAAATAGCGCAACATCGCTTATACAAATGTTAATGGTTAGATACAGTGCGTTCAAAGTTAAAATTTTATTTGCAAATTTCTTAATAGCTTAATAGACAGTTTGTATGATATCGGTTTCTTTGACACTAGAAAACTAACTATTTGCTTGTCAGACAACCTACTTACTTTTTCTTGATAAAATTATTTGAATTTATTTGTGACTTCAATACTTAAAATTGGGTTTATCGTAAAAACGATAAGGTTTTTCGACTTTTCCAAAGAATACTTTTTTGTTCGAGAGATAACGTAGTTTCATGAATGTTTGATCGAAAATGTTGGTTTTTGATGGACAAAAAAGTTGCGTATTTTTAAATAATTGTAAGTGAGTAAGTGGTGCCCTCTAAGGACTACTTTAATACTGATAAAATATTCTTATTTGCCGTACTAAAAACCCCTGATGTGCCAATTTTCAAACCGATATCATTAAAACTGTCGAAGCTATTGAGAAATTTGCAAATAAAATTTTTACTTTGAACGCACTGTATCTTTTTAACCATAAACATTTGTATGAGTGACGTTGCGCTCAATCGTCATATTTTGGTCCTCTCAACTCTCAGTTAAATTCTTTCACCATATTAATAAAACACCCTGTATACAAGGTATATCTTGTCGAGTGTACAGGGTGGCTCAAACAAATGTAACATCATAATGATATTTTTTTTCGAATGGAGCTCGAATGCTATAAGATTTCAATAGTTCCTGTGATTATCTACATACTCTTCGAATTTTACTGTAAACGTTTCAGTGATATTGAAGGAAATGAAAATAAAGATTCAACCTTGTGGTTGGAATCGTACATGATCTATATCGAATAAAGCCTAGGGGGGTTGTTCTGATTACAATTGACTCAAGTCGTCACAAGGTGTGGATAAATTTTTCGAATTTCAAAGCACCATGTCTTTATTTTTCCAAATTGAAGCCGCTGTATATTGTTAAGCCAGTCGATGCGCAATTAAACTATGTAAACTCTTATCTCATAAAAAATATTCACCGAAAACTCGTTTATTCAAATAATCGTTTCTGAAGAATTTTCATAAATTAACACATCGGAGATATTAGATGAAATACTGCCAATACGGCTATCAGGTTTTTATAACTCGAATAAAATACATAAATTCTCGAAACACGTATCGATCATATTGGTGATTATATAACTACAAATATGGGCAATACAAAAAATGTATTCAATGTTCATAATAAAACCAATTTGTCTGAATTCGGTGAAAAGTTCATGCTACAATTTACACACAATAATCGAAGTAAAAGTACAGATTATCCACGGTCGAGTCACTTCCAAATATAAAATGTAATATGACTCCAACAACTTTTTCGATTCCCTTCAAACCACTCATTCAAAAGCATCATTGAAAACCAGAGCAGTGTCGGAGTTATAATACAGTATCTTGAATACTGCAATGGCTGTATTCCTGGCGACATTACGGACATATTTTATACAGTGAACACGAGCAAGTACGAATAAATTCAGTAATCTATGAAATAGAAAAATCGCTCGCAACTTTGACATATCTCACTCAGCGTCATAAATATTCCTACTTTGTTTTTTTGAAGCATAAATTCACATACGAAATGATAGAAATTGAGAAAAAAATAACTCCACATTGATTTCCGAACGCATTTGTCGAACTATTATGAATGGTTCAAGTGACTACCACTTACTTGGTGAAAATAAACAAGATGGTGTTTAATTTTTTGAAATAAAATTTATTGATATGTTTCAATTGTCTCAAATAACAGAAATTATCTTAGTGAAGTTCGATCGATGATCAACTAGAAAAAGTCGAAACACTCTTATAGTCAAAGTAAAACTATCGTCAGAACCGTGAACGTAATATCGAATGCACCTGCAACGTGATTTCAAAAATTCCATCTTCACCTTTAACCGCCCGCAGCCATCACAAATAAGTGTAAATACTCTTTGTTGAATAATTATTACCCATACCTGTGGCTTCAACAAGTTAATTACATTACTGGCTTCGAGTGAATCCGCTCGATGATCTTCGCTTGTTCAACTTGAGTTGGTTAGCATTTTTCATTGAACCTTCGTTTTGTTCGCTTTGTTTGTTTATACACCAGTACACCACGAATTTATGCATCATTTTTATATTAAATAAAGTCACAGCTGCTATTATTGAGATCAAAGATGTCTAGAGCAATCAGTAATAATACTTTTCGCTTCAGTGGAACCATTGAATGAATATTTCCAATCGAAACTATGCTAGAATTGAAAAAAATTCAGACATTAATTATGGTTACACGTCGTTACATCTCAATACATTGCATGAAGTTCTGATTAGCAAAATGAAATGAATTCAATCAGTAAATGTGAGCCTTTTGTAAAAAAATGCTCTAAAAATTCCAAACACGATATCCAACAAAAATGGACACAAAAATTCGTTAATGAATATGTTATCCTTGAATAAATGAATGAATAAATAATTTAATATGGAATATCTGAAATAAAAATCGAGATTCCAAGATTTATTCCAGAAATGGATAGTTCAACAATGAATTCAACACTTATCAGAATCACGGAACTTTTTTTGTTATTTTTTTTATGTTCCGAAATCACATAGTTGAAGGAGTAGTTTTCGAAATCCTACGCAAATACGAATTGGAGCAGATTGGACAAAAAAATCTCATTAATTACTCTTTTGATAGAATCAGAAACAGACTCCCTCAGGCTTGAATTTCGGGTCATTACGCTCAAAAAGCTCGGTTCACATTTTTGACTTACCCTGTATACAATATATATTTCCTTGACTGAGTGATTGCCAATTTCGTCATACATGAATGAGTATCAACCCAAAATTCGAACATGAATGAATAATAACACTGTCAAGATATATATTTTTCCAATCCAGTAAAACACCAAGTATAATTATATTCTAAATTCAATTTCATTATTGTTATAAACAATCACTTCTGTTTACAAATCCATGATCAAAGTAGGGGTCAGTACAGATTATATTATGAAAAGTGTGATATCACAAGAGGAGAATAACTAATGCAATTTTGCTGATGTTGCGGATTTATAATCGTAGATTTGATAAAAGTAATTGAAGACGGTTTTTTCGGAGGGTCTTGAGTCAGTCTAGAATGGTAGATAGGCGTCCGAAGGGGTAGTTCGGACGCCTATGGTACAGTTTTTCTTGATTGCCCCTCACTCTTCCTGAAGACTGAGTTTTCAACATTTTTGTGTATTTTAGGGTTTCTATTTTTATTTGTATCATTAAATCTCTTCTTAAATTATGTACCATCAAAATTATCATTAAATTATATGTTTTGTTTGTACTTCGTTGAGTAATTGAAATCATTTTATTTATATTTCCTGAGTACGAACCAAGCGACAGGGGTGACCCCTCAAAAACACCCCCTGTACGCGACAATATTTATCATCATTATTATTATTTCTGTGATCCAAAATCCCTACGACGTCGAGCATCTGAAGACAGTATCGTGACCGCTTGTGATTACCGGTGTTTCAGCTGGTCCTTTTGCCGGCAGCTCCACATGTGAATCCGTGTAATATCTCTTGGCCATGCTAATTGTCGCATATACCACGACGTAGTCGACTGTGTAACGTCCATTTACTGTCGTTGGGTCGTGAAAGGGGTGCTATTTACGATCGCCATTGTCTTGGCGAAGAAATATGAAGTACGCCGTTATCAGAAATGGGTACGTTAATTGAGAACGTCGTATTCGTAAAGTACGTATACCAGTACCACTTCGCGAGTAAGACAGGCTTTGATTACGTTCAGGACGAGACGAGACGAATTGTGTGTCTTGATTGTGAATTGTTGGTAATGGACCAGCAACGGATCAAATCGAGAGAGATATATTTCAAAGTCAACAGGTTGAAACGTTCAAAATATTGTTGGATGTATCTTGGAAATTCACCGAGCATAGCTGGAAATTACTCGAGAATATCAGAGGTTTTCAGAAGTGGGATTTTTTTCTTTTTTAAGATTGCCAGTTTGTTAGAAATAATGAGATAAGATTTCAATACGTTATGTAGATGATGCTTTGTGTGGTTTACTTGTGAAATCTTCACTGTTATCATGTAGGAATATTTAAAGTGATTTCAATGGAAACCTTACAGCCATACAGAGACTGGACCAAATCAAGCACCTTGTTCTTCCATTCCCGACTTGTTTTTCTCATCGCTTTTGATGTATCATAGAATGGTTCTTTCCCAGGCTAGTCCATCAGTCTCTTGTAACTCTTGAAGACTTGTAACCTGTGGCCTGATTAGTCCAGTTAGAGAAAGTCTACTTTGACTGCCCAGCAATTGACGAGTGAAAACTCAATCAATCCCAGACAATTTTGTAGTTAACTTGCAAGAAACTTATTGCTTCAATATTGACAACGGTCTTTCCTTTGGGATTTTGCTTCATTATCTCTACTGTACAGTGATTCATTGTAGCTAATTCTGGATGAAATATAAGCGCAGTGAGACATATGACTTGGCTTTATAACGAAAGAATTTATTTTCTATTCGAAATTACCATATCAATCATCATCTACAATTCAGTACTGTAATTGTATCTTCGATCCTTCTTTCCATTCCAGCATCCATGAGTCAAATACTCATTTATCAAATTTCATTTTTGAAGTTACATCGATGATAGTTTCAATGTTGGATTGTTTCAATATTTAGACAGTTGCATCTTGATTTTCACTCTATAAACTTTGACGTGACTGTTTTCGACCCAAAAATACCCCGATGACGTTTTCTCCGGATTCTGTATCTGCCGCGGCAGGTCAAATTACATGTTTCTCGCGCGAATCAACG
The DNA here is from genome assembly GCA_037013635.1 of Plagiodera versicolora. Taxonomy (NCBI): domain Eukaryota; kingdom Metazoa; phylum Arthropoda; class Insecta; order Coleoptera; family Chrysomelidae; genus Plagiodera; species Plagiodera versicolora. The sequence goes on along the minus strand of CM072983.1, from coordinate 4,328,847 downwards.
TGTCTTTCTTCGCGTCGCCTCTTCCTCTAACAAAGTCGCGTGTAAATCACGACCGCCGACATTAATTAGGCCGGGTGTACGTAATAATATGTAGATGCACGTTCGCAGATTAATCCTGCCTCCTCGGCAGTACGTCGGACGGATACTTAGGCACACCTCGGATTATGATTCAGGGAGGTTGTGTTCGTAAACTCACTCTTATGAGTAGATTGAGAGCATGCCGATAGTTATTCTGAATAGTCGTTTGCAAACATGGTTAAAGGTAACTTTATACAGCGAAAATCGATGAGAAGATGCTCCAAATCTATCTCAAAAAGATTTTAACTGGCAGCATCAACTGTGAGGAGATTTTATCTTTAATTAATTTGAACGTCAATAGACAGACCAGAATCAGTACTGAAACATTTAAAATACCGTTTCACTCCACAAATTATGGTTTTTTCTCTCCTGTCACCCGAATGCTCAGAAATGGTAATACGTATCAACAGATTGATGTCTTTAGTAGCTCCACAAATACCATTAAAATTGATCTTCTGTAGTATTATTTTATTATCAAATTGTTCTGTATTTTATATTGTATTGTACCATTATATTGTAGTGTGTTTATATTATGACTTATTAGTATTGTATTATGTATTTAATTATCTTTAGGTTAGTTTAAGATTTTCCATTTTTTTTTTCTATACTACAAATTGTAATTGGGACTACCCGTTGAATAAATAAATAAATAAATATGATGAAGAAAAATATTGTTTATGAAATTTCTCTGAAAAATATTGAGTAATATGGGGAAAGACTTCTTGATAAAACCCCCCCTTTCGGTGACAAAAACATACTAATATAGATGATTTCACCTGACACAATTTTCGATATACATTCCCCTGAGAACAAAAATTGCAATTGACACCTTTCACCCTTTCAATTAACCGCCACCGGCCACATTGGCTCGTCGACATTGCGCGCGCTCTACCAATTCCCCGATCCCCAAATCGCCGCCCTAATTAGACACACTCATTAACGCAGCCTCCGCTTTGTTTCTCGCCGCCCCTTCGATAAGGGGCGGCGGCTATTCGTCTGTGATAGGCGCAGAAAGGGTTGGTGGCGGCGGTTAATTGGATGTTGTTCATCAGATGAAACTGTGGGGGAGCTTGATTGGGTTTTGGATTTCATTGTTGTTGAAGGAAAACGGTGGAGATTTTCGCCAATGAGAGAAAGGTCCGTTCGGATGGTTAGCTTGGATGAAATTGGGGATTTCTTTTACTTTTGTGACAAATTTTCTTGGGAGTGCCGGCTCTTAGAAATTATGCTGATGAATGATCGAATGAAGTCTATTTCTTCATCTCCTTTTTCAAAGTGATCACGAAATTTGAGTCGTGATACGATTGGTGCATTTTCAGTATCTATATAACGGACGAGATCACTATTTTTTTAAATACCACGACATCCACAACGTTGAGAAATAAGTCCATTTGTTTTTTACTTTGTCTTCTCGCAATAGTTTTCCCAGAATAAATTCCCAAAGCTGTGATGCGTACAACGCACGGCGTTGATACGTCACAAGTACTTCGGTACGTATAAGCGTTGGACCGAATGATATTTCACAGTTTTGTTTTAAAGATCACTTTCTATAAAGCCTTCACATCATTTTCACAATTAAAATATATTTCCTAATTGATTTATTTCTACATTAATGATAATTTCTGCCTTTGCAGTTCATCATTAAAGCGCGTTTTTCAGTTTTTTTCCACTATATCTGTTTTTGATTTTGATGGACGAGATTCGAACCGAAACCCGAACAATCCGGCATTGATAAAAATTCGCGCCCTAACTCGTCCAGCTTCTATCTATCTACAGGGTGTCCCGTAAAAACCACGTCAAACCGAAGGAGAATGTAGATCAAAGAATAACACACCTGTTATGACAAAATTTCCATTATAAAAGTCTCACCGTTTTCGAGATATTTTTTTTTAAATGATGAAAAGAGGTCGCCATTTTGACCATGTTCTGTAATAATTGTAAATTACTTGTCATGTCATTGAAAATATTAATACCTACCCTAAATAATAACCGTCAAACCATAGTCAGAAACGTATCCTGTTGGATAGAAACAGTCATATCTTTTTTCTTTGAATAACAAATAGACAATTTATTGGTGTTATGCGCAGCAGTAGCTCAGTACAGTTTGGTTCCACTACGATGGGCTGAACTTCATGAACAAAAGAATCCACTACCAAAATATTCGATAAAAATATTTCTCACAGTCCCCTTTTAAAATGTTCGGGGAATGTTTTTTATGTAAACGTTGAAATGATTCTTCAGCAAAAATTAACCAAAAAGGTGTAAAATTGTACCAACCTCAAATACAAAACTATTGAAGGGGACAAAAATTCATTATTTTCAAAAAAAAAATATCTCGAATACGGTAAGACTTTTATAGTAGGAATTTTGTCACAGCAGGTGGGTTATCCTTTGATCTACATTCTCCCTCGGGTTGACGTGGTCTTTATGGGACACCCTGTATATATCTTTCTCTCAATCCAAAGGAAACTAACTTACACACATACATATATACAAGTGAAGATAAGAAAAGCGTATTGAAAATATTCCATTTGTAATCTCAGACAAAACTTGAACGTTCCAACAATCGAAAAACCCTTTGATTGGGGGATACCAACTGATCAGTACTCGCACTTCCCGATAACCAATCAGGTAAACGAATGTAAACGAGTTATGGAAAAGTGCATTCGCATAGCGGCACTTATTCACCGATTTATATAAATAATAGCGAGAAGTTTTGTCAGCGCTCGCCTCCACTCAGTGCAGCCACCGAGAGAGACTTGCGTTGCCATACGGCCCCATTGTCGGTCCTCGTGGGACACCGCGCTGGAATTTGATCTACGACAACCCATTTTAGTACAGGAGAAGTTCTCGTGATGTATTCTATATAAGGCTAGTTTTTTCTTCGGATGTCAAGTATTCAATAGTAGAGATCACAAGACATGCTAATATCTGAAGGGGTTATTCATTGACTCATTTTAAGAAAAAAACTTCCTATAAACGTATGTTCTAATTGTATCAACTCTCAAGATACAGAGTGATATAGATTATTAAACGGTTGGTACTGCGATATGAAGCAATTTCAATTTAATTATTTTAATTAAGAACAGAGCATCTAACAAGAAAAATATACTTTTGGTTTCTCATTTATTTTGGAACAAATCTGATCTCTTAATTTGCTTTCAATCGATGCACAAACATTTTCACACCGCATTAGATTTTTGAGGAATTGACCATGAAGTAAAACGATTTTTATTTTTTTAAGCGAAAACCATGCGTCGGACAAGGAAAATCCTTGAGATTAATTTTGCTTGATAATGAATGAGAATCTTGAAAGTAATTTTTATTTTGGAAGTTAGCAGTGGCGTAGTATTTTTTTCTCCAAAAATATTCAATGCAAAACCCGTACGAACGCCACTGGTAGAGAAAATGAAAAATTTCGTGCATCACAAAATGCACCTTGATGCATAGTTAAGACAAAGTTAAGACTTAGCATGTCCTTAAGGAACACCCTGTATAAAATTTGGCTGAAAAATATTGGATAATATCCGAAACAACTATGGGAATTTTATTCTGGCGAAAGTAAAACAATTTCATTAATAATTTCACATATCAACAAAGGACTATTTGTTCTCAAATCCACATCATTTTCGACGAGAACTAAAGAAATAATAACAATAATTAATTACATCTGTGTTGGTAAAACTCCTTGAAATCGAGAAACGAATTGGACCGGACTAACCTTCACGCCCGTCCGGTCTATACGACACAAATCCGGTAATTTAACGTTTCGGACAGCGGGAGGCTCATCAGGTGCGGATGAGTAATCAGCCTTTATGCGAGAACAGATAAATTCCACCTCCATGTAAATAATGCGATCGTACGAGGGAAATCTTAAGTAATGTTGTGCGTTAGTTATTATTGTCGAGGTCGATGGCTGCAAAGTGTTGGAGGAAGTGACATAATTAATGGAGGTATACGGTGCGAGATAGTTTACCGGGAAGATATGGAGTCTCATATATGCGAGGAGTTTCGCATCCATTCGATTCAAAAATATTCTTACATACAGTTCACAGGAATAGAAAAAATTAACTCAGTTACAGTTCACAATGGAGAAAATTAAAGTTCGCATTCTTTATCTCCAATTATGTTTGAATAAACTCACTTATTCATCACACCATGGTCTTCTTCTAAGCACCATCTGCATTTGGTGCTATCAGCAATGTCAAAAATCAAGATGCTTGCTCAAGAGGCACTAGCCTACCACTGGTTTAATGTTTCTTCTGTGGTCGAGAAGCTTCTTGATTCCGAAACTCCCAGTATCAGTTCTGGCTGAATTTTAGCGGTTTGCAAACTCAACAATAAATTTGCCTACCCTGTAAGTGGAAAGCAGGCTTTCGGTCCTTGGTACATTTCAAACCAAAACCGACATTGAAAAGGCTAACCTCTAATGAAATTGACTGCCTCAAAGAGATTATATATTCCTAGCAATAAAATGTGTAAGGACGAAGTTTCAACCCACAACCAATTAAGAGCATTTCCATACAATTTCACCTCTCAATAAACAAGCCATTCAAGTTTTAATGACTAATAAATTATGAACAAACGTTACATACATAACAAAACATATGCCACCGAACAGAACAAAGAGAACGAGTAACGAAGAGTCGAATACCAGCGAACGGGGTGTGCCAATAAAACATTGAAGGTCACAGATGGATTAACATCCGAAAACAAAATCTTTGAATTGGGGCGATTTGAAAATATTTGCCCGAAATTGAACATCAAACCTTCAGGACATCCATTAATTTTATCAAGATTACCAATTCAAATCATCACTTATCGTGCAAACATTTTATTCAAGCAGATGCACCTTATCCATATTTCTGGACGATTTTTATGACCTGTGTACATAATACATAGCCTGATATGAAGAATATTTTGGACTCGATACTTTGCTGAGAATCATTTTAGAGGCTACAAAAAAGATAAAATACAAAAAATCGAGTTTGGTTTTGAGAAACATGTCGTCGACTGTCTGAACGAACATATTTCAATTCGAAAAAAATTGTGTCTCATCAAAAACTTCGTCAATTTGTCTCTCCTGCGACTAAAATGGTTGGCACTTTGTCCAAGCCTGTTCTGTGATAATACGAAAGCTCAATTTTCCATATTTGTAAACGTTACGTGCCCTACCTTATCGTCTCTATGAAATCTTACGTAAAGCGTTCACTTCAACTCTCTGATTTTAGTAGCGTTGTCGTTGGAGTCCGCTAGGTCAGGGGGTGAGAATTAACGGCGCTGACCTATCGGGGAGCTCGGGGGCGGCTAATGAACAGCGGACGAATCGGCGGCGAAGAATTAACCAATTAGAACAGAGAATCGGCGGAAGAAAAGATAAACATTCTGCGAGAAGCTGCTACGCGTGATTCAGACCTGATCGTCACAAGAAAGAAAGAGGAGGGAATTGATTAGGGGGAAGTGGGGATCAAATATCAATATAATTCTAATTGGAGCAGTAGCATTCTTTTGTTTGAAAGCTGTCAATGATGGTACTTGTCCCAAATTATAAACGCAACTACAAAAATATTACGAAACGATTTCGAATAAAAGATAGAGTTTTCTTTTGAAAGCATTCAATATCTGATAATCAGCATTGAGCAGAATAAATTGTTGATTATTTTATCGAGTTGTGACCATAGTAGATAGTATAGCAGGAATACACAATGATCGAAATGCGAACTTTTCAAATAGTTCTTTGTGGTCGACAACTTTTGTAACTTTTTGCCCTGAAGAAGTCTGAATATATATACGAAACGTCGGCATTAAATGTGCGTTGTTGTCTCGTACCCGTTCTCTAACCCACGAAATTGTTTTGAGATATCAATCCAAGGACAAAAAACCTCATCAACATACAAATATATAGTTTCAAAAAACTAAAGAACACGCTTCTTCGGTGAATTATATTTCGAAATAAAAAAGAACACCTTTATTCGATATCGTTCTCGTGATAATTATAGTAGCTACGTTCATTCTATTTATTTATTTATTTATTTATTTATTAAACGGCAAAGCCAATTTACAAAAATACACACAACAAAGTGTGGAACGCTACAAAATATATTATTGAATGCTTATGTCTAGTGTATACATCGCAATTTACAAATTTACAGAACATTTAACGAAGTGTGGAATACATAGTATTAATGATCTATATTTCTAATGACTACATTACTAAAAGATGCAACAAATCTGGCACTTACAAAAGAAAAGAAAATGGCAAGGTAAAGAATTTTTTTTTCAGTAACTTCAGTTATTTTGAATTTAAAATAGGTTGAAATGTCACCCCGAAGTGTAGTAGAGTGAAAACTGTAAACGACCGACTCAGGAGCTCAGAACCGCGCATTTCAATTCGGTTATTACGTAACTGTTGATATCCGAGCGGTGGTCCAGCACCTTCCGAGCATCGTCCACCTGGTCATCGAAGACTATTTATGCAGACTTTTATGTGTTTTCTCGAGCTCCATTGTACAACCAGATTTTTTTTCGAATCCACTGTCTGGGACCACACCGTTCCACACGTTTCGAGACCAGTCCGAACGCAGGACCGGCTCCGGTATTCCAACCATCATTTAACTGGGCAGACCAATCGAACTGTCGAGAATTTTCCAAACAAAAGAACAATGTTTTCTTCCAAAGCACTTCTTGCAAAAACATTAAGATTGGATTTTTGACACAATCATCATATTGAATCACCATGTACGATGCATCGTTGTAAATGGAATGAAAAACGTCATCTGAAAATGTTGAAATTTGAAATGGTGCCCATAAGCAATAACAAAGTTGACAAGTGTTTCGCCACCATTTTCGAAATCACCTAAAAGAAGATGCCATATTCGATTTCTTCAGAAAAAACTGCCTGGATAGAGTTTTGATTGAAAATTTCCAGTACGATGAGAGTTCATCAAAAAAAAATTATAAACGAGAAACTATCGAAAAAAGTCTCGATTTCTTTTCAGATTCTGATTCAACACGAAAATTCGTAGCTTTGCCCAAATTCAACCAACTTCGTAGATAAGCGAGATCCCCGTAATGGCACAAACGAAAAACGGACAGCCTGTATACAATCCTGCAAAAACCCATATGGCTAGTCCGTCTCTGACGTGTTTAGGCCGCTAGTGTGCAAGTCGTAACTTATGTGGCTAGTTTGAGTTGCTTTCGCTCCGTTTTATTATGCCTTACTGAAAGGCTGTTGCAGTTTTGACATTTTTTATGATCGAATCCTTTCTGGGAATGATTGGAACGGGCGCGAACGGTGTGAATGGCGAAACGCCTGTTATTTTTAGTGGGCTTAAATCATTTGTTAATGAGCGTTCGCTTAAGCGGTCTGAAGGTGAGTGAATTGAAGAGGATGGCTCAGCGTCGGATCCAAATGGGGGAAGTCTCAGAAATAAATTGTCAGCAATTATTCCAAAATGACATCAATTGAGTATACAACTCACTGTTTTACTGGACAAAAATATCTTCTGACGTCATAAGTACTAACCTAAGGAGTATGACAAGTTTTTGAAAATATTGTTTCAGTGGCATACAACTTATATTTCAATGATGTTTCTTCTGTTGCCCTGAACCTTTCATACAAAAAATAGTGATGAAATCATCCAACTTAATAGTTGAGGAATAAATAACGAGATTACCCATACCCAAATATTGCCTGCCAAGATAATGATAAGTATTTGATGAAAGTTGTTGAAATATAAATTCAAAGACGACTTCAGTGAAATTCCAATTGTTCTAGGAGAAATATTCACAGTTCTATAGTTATCCAAGTCTACCAGCGTTATTGCCAACTCATCGCGTATTGTTTACCAACCTTAATAATCAATATTTTGTTAGACTCTCTGGTACTGAATTAGAATACAATAAACATACACACTCATCGTACATGATACAACTCTCTTTGCTTATTATGCCGAACGAATGCCTTCAAAGAGGTGGAATATGTTTTCAAACAGCCTTCCAACGACCTCATGAACACCATCACAGAATTTTGTACCACCTACCTTTGGAAAATTAAAAGTCATGTACCAAAATAATTATAATTGTTGTCAAACAATTACAATATTTGAGATGCTGGTGTTGACAAAAGCCTATCATTATTTGAGATATTTCAACCATTGTTTCTGTACCGCAATCTAGAATCACCTAGAATATTGATAATATATTTTTTACGGATCATTGTACAACCTCGTCGAGTATACAGAGTGTATTTAAAAAAAAATATAGATATTACAAAAAATCGAGAAAAATTGCATCTCACGACAATTTTTTTGTTATGGGATGTTGAATATTGTATCCATGAATTCTTGCTTAAAATCTTAAAAAGCCAACTGGCCTAGCTTTCGACATTTCGCTCAACTTTGACTGACTGTTTGGCAAGTTCTCCCATTTGATGGAAAATATGATGATATTTCTTCTTTTGTAATTTTCAATAAAACAATTTTATTTCTCAAAAACTATTCTATTGTAACGGAAGCTTTCCTTGGGGCCTTACCTTGGCCTATTGTCCGATTCCAGCTTGATGCTAACTTCTGGGACACCCTGTAGAGTGAATATAAATGAATGAACATGGAAATATTCCATCGAGACATGTCTCATGTCTGACGAACACCCGTCCTATTTCTTTTGTGATATTTTCAGTGCGAGTACGTGTATGCTTCATCAATTTTCCCTTTCTCTTCTTCTTCCCTCTCCCTTCTCTCTCTCTCTCTCTCTCTCTTTTCACTCCTCGGACTACAGAAAATAATTTATTTTACGAGCAATTTTATCGCCATTAAACAATCCAATCGTGTAAATGTATTTTATAGAGTTCCAAACAGAAATTATGTGTATAATCGTGATGTAGTGTGGCTGGCAAATTTAATGGGAGTTCGCCAGTACTATCAAACGCATATATGCGGTATGCAAATTATTTAATTTGTAGAGCCTGCTGAGATTCATTTCATCTCGACTCTGAGTCTCTTTTTTCGTGTTGAATCATGCTAGTACAAATGATGATCGTTTTTAGTAGATTATTCAGCGCAGAGTAGAAAGAAGACCATATACTTCGCTCTAGAAGAGGCCGGTAACAAAATTACCTTGAAAATTCACTAGGATTCAGATTGGTTCTAATACAACTACACTTCAAGGAAATTATTGCAATCATGAATCATCATTATTATAATTTTTTTTATTTTCAACGAATTCTTAATTGTAGTGCTGATTCATCATATACAGAGTGTTTCTAAATGTTTTGAAATGTCCAAGGTTTCCTCTTGTAGCTCCTGCAAATTATCCTAGCTTTACTTTTCCACAAACAATAGTCCTTGAATTTTCACTGAGAAATGGATCTAGAACGTAATTGACCATTCTGGAAATATCAATTTTGGCTACATATATTATACATTATATATTTTTGTGAAATCGACCTATGATTTTTTGGATTACTAAAGGAAGGAATTCCTTGCTTGAATGTACTGCTTTGATATAGCAATTAGAATAAAAAATATCCTTTCAGTCACATGATAGTCAAAAAATCGTGCGAAGATTATTTAAAACCATATTTCATGAAGATTGAACATATTCAGAAAGATAATATAAGAGAATTCACCTAACTGAAGAAATAATCCCCAATTCCAAATGAATGTAACGATCTTTTCATAATTACTGTTGTAACAATTTTTTTAAATCGATGGAGTATAATCTAACAAAATTCTAACTAAATCATATATTTTCATTTAGAGTTCAGACATGCGACAGCTCTTGATTAGAATATTTCTAGGCATATCAAAATTCATGACATTATATATTTCATGAATTAGTTCTGTCCTGAGTCATTCTTTTCAAATTCCTGGAGCGTTCTCTTATATTAGGTTCATATTTGGCGAATGCTCCGAATTGAAATTTTGGTGGATGCGCGTCAATAACGTGAAATCAATGAAAAGATTGGGGCAATAATGGATTAAGAATGAAGAGACTGAAACCATCATGGGGTACAATTTGAAGAACAAAATATTGTGGTAGTTCCTCAGATATAACTGCCGGATTGAAAGCTATAGCTTAGCCAGTATAAATAAACAATGCACTTCCGTAAATTCTTCTTCTCGTCTGTTTGGGTCTAGTTGAAAAAATTAGCGGCCCCTGCTCATGATGATCATGATCTCTAAGCGAAAAAATACCCGAATACGTCGAGTTGACTAATCTCAGGCACGCATAAATCGCAAGCAACACGGTTATTAACCAACCATTTGAGAGTTTGACTAATCTCAAGCAGGTTCGGATAACGCTTCGAGCTCGGTAGACGAAGAGTAGTCCTCGCAATTATTGACGAGCATGGTATCGATCTCTATGGAAATTAGGAACGAGATTGAAGTTCGAAGTCATAATAGTAATTACGGCTCATTATTGGTTCTCACGATCTACCTTTTTTCTATGCGGCTTGTCTACTGAGATAACGTCGGTGCAATGTTTCCTTCCAATTTGGATTTGCATGTTTCGTTGGTATTTTTGCAGGTCCTCGGGGGGATATGGGCGTCAGTCAATCATTATTTGGTCGATTCGCGAATTTTTTATGACGGAAAAATGAAAACTATACTAAAGGGCGTTTCTAATTCGATCCTATTGGGGCGTATTGCGAAAGGTGCAAGGAATTCTATTCTTAAAGAGATTCAAAATACATTTCTACATTCCTAGGGTTATATAATGGACTGACAATATTTTTTTCAAAATCCTATGTAATGGTGTTTGCTACGCAATGTTCGATCATTCATCAATCATGAATTCAAATTTTTTCTGTGGATTGCTCTTGAATACTTGAGAGAAATTATAGAGTGGCCAGCTGTATCTCCAGAGTTGGCCTCACTAATTAGGAATTCTGATAACTACAAGATCTGCACTATAAGATGATGATGATCAGCGATGCATTCGAAGGGTTTATGGCATACAGTTGTAGAGAAACAACAAAATTTTATAGTTAATTCGTCATCATTAAAGTTAAAATTATTGAAAATTACACACTTGTATAAAAAAAGTTTGATGTGATTCAAGATTACTTCCAAAAAAGATTCTTGATGGCTATTACATTAATCATTCTGGATATTGAAATCGCCGTTTACTATTTTTTAAACTGAGTGCTCAATTCGACTGGTGCGTGATTCTCAATTATTATCCACTAAGATATTATTTATTCAACTAATATTTGGTGATGCATTCAATATATCATTCGTCACCAAATAATACATAAAAAAATAAGAACAAATATTTGGTCAAATTCCAATTTCATTCTCATAGTTACGATTTAGCCATAAACAAAGTGTGGGCTCATTTTGCCTGACCCTGTATAACAATCACGAAGGAATCGAATTTTGATCCAAGCATACCGGCTTGGTAGATCTAAGATCCAGGAAGGTATGAGAATAATTCATCCACTGAATAAACGGCCATTATAAAAATTCTTGGTGACGAGAACGTCACAATAAAACGGCTACAATCACAATCCCATAATTTATTCGAATTCCGAACTTTATCTGCTGCCAGTAATCTTAACAGATTAAGTGTTAAGGCGAGAAACCCGTGTAGTGGATGTATTATTTAGTAGTTGGGCAGGTGACTATTCGTTAATCCCTTTCCAGCAATCTTCGAACTCCACTTTATAAATTGATTCGTAATTACGCACATAATTTACCCAGCGAGGATACGTCGCTGTATAAAAAGGCGTTTCATATTACCGTATCTGTGGAGTAACCTACCCGTATTTGACGTATTATCAGTATTATCGGAACATAAATCCCGATTTTTGTGATGGTGTAATGAGATATGAGAATGCGCGCTTGCTGTCAAACATGTAGACGTACCCACGGTGAGATCGATCTCGCCTCATTACTCGACTTTCATTCATAACTACCAACCATGACTTTGCATACACTGAAATTGTTTTCGAGAACGAAATGGGCGACTGGACTATTATTGAATTTTCAACAATCAATCATTACACCATGTGGTTAAAGCTCTCAAAGCATTGTTTGCGAATAATATTATATTATGTTTCGTTCAGAATTGCAATTCGAGGGGGTCACGCAGGACCTCGTCAAAATACGTTTATAGTTGATTCCGTTAAATTTTGGAAAATGGTAATTTTAAGCTATTTTTCATTGAAGATTATTTTAAGTACATTTTATTTAATCGATCTGTGCAGTGTTAGCATATTGGGTACTGCCTATTAATTTTGAAGCAGTTTTACTGCTCTCCTGTAAAATTCACATTTCGTGACTTACGAGGTCCTGCGTTGACGCCCTCGAATTGCAACTTGTTGTTGAACTGTTCTTACTGTCTTCCATTATCAGACAAATATTGAGGTTACTTTTCAAATTTTCCATACTCGGAGTTGTGGTGCCACGTCTGCAATATCAAATGTCCTTAGTATGATTCAAGGCATATTCGACGAATAAATCCATTAGGTATATCATAATTAAATTAGTGTTTGGAACAAAATCATTACTTTCATTACTTTAGGTCAATAGTGACAATATTTAAGGAGATAAATGAGTTTTATTTCTAAATAGTTTCTGTTGTCAATTTTGGCATATGACATCTATGAATTTTGATATTTGGTTTCATGACAATGTGACCTCAGTCACTAATACCAAATTGAAAACACCCAGTACAGAAATGAGAGTGAAACAATGCAAGTTTTTGGGATTCGTAATCAAAAATGGAAAAACTACTGGAACATGTAATTGTTTTCCTAATAGTATTCATCTTTGTCAATTACAAAAAACTCAGTCTTCTCCACACAATAGTAGGTATTCTTTAATTCTCAAAAAAGGGAAACAAACATGTTTCGATCACCACTGTGATCATCATCAGTGTCACTACAATTCGAAGAATGCTAGGTTTGAAAAACCATGCATGGATATAAACAAACTCATTACATATATGGACGAAAACTTGTTAATTTGTTTGATTTTAGACCCCAAATAATGTACATGTTCATGAGAAGAAAAATGCTCTCATTACCAGGTCATATTAATTTTTGTTTTTCATTATAGAAATGTAAAGTCGCCATTTCATTCTGATCTAAGCACTTGTCTGAGAAGTGGTCGTTACAAATCAAGGAAAATCAAGTTGTGATTTTTCATTGAGCTTTTTTCTCGAGAGAAGTTTTCAGCACGTTGAGCCAATTCCTCACTGCGACCAATTAACTCATACCTATGAAAAATTGTTCTACCAGAGACCCCCTGTGTATAATTTACACACCAGTCACACATCATTGAGATGTGCGTTACACAATAATTCATCGACAGGAGCTATAAACAATGTCTCACGGATAGCTAGAGAATCTAATCTTTTCCATTTCATTATTGTTGCGATTTGTTTACGTGGGCGTTGAATACTGATGATGCAAGATGGCGCACTACCATAAAGAGAATTATGCATGAAATAATTGAGTTACTGCCAAATAATAATTCATAGTTACGCGTCGAGGTTATTGGGTGAATTAATGGAGGTGGATAATACAATGGGTTAGATTATTCCTTTTTTATAATCGAAGGAATTGAGTATAAAAAACAAATATAGAATTATTCGTTCTCAGTGACACTTTCCATATCAGCTGTTTCCATGAATACAATTTCTGGACCAATTATATATAGATCCTATTTTTGTTCTGGAGACAGATTATCAAATCATCAGCTATTGCTAACAGATGAAAGGTTTATTCTAGCAATAAATTTCAAATGGTTTGAGGACGACTAATTTGAGTCTTGAGATTTGTACTGCGCATGTTTCTCTTAACATAAATCCTTATTCTGAGTTTACTTGGTTGACGATTGTGATCTCTTTGTTTTGTTCCTATATCCAAGAACTCAATATCTGATCTTGTTATGAAAAGCGATGGAATAGGAAAGAAATATTCCTTCTGAAGATGAACACTTCAGGTCTAAACCACACAAAATATAATCTGTGACCTGACCACAATAATTTAGAATTTAAGCACATGTTTCCACAATTTTAAATCATTCGAAACTGCAGCTCAAACAGATTTTATATTGAAAATGTACCCCAGATTTCTGAAAAAAAAAATCGTTTCATTCAAAAAAAGAGCAATAACAACGTTTATTTTGAGTAACTTTCAAATCTGTCACATTTTTGTAAATAGGTCACGTCTGAATACCAATTTAGATCAACTTAATATTTTGTTCTTAACACATAAACATTTGATACTAAGTGTCATAGTATAAAAACAACGTATTATTTTTAGTACTCTAGTGCACCTATTTATATATTAGGATTTCAAAGTCTAGTTTATAAGTTGACGAAATAGTAAACGCTGTGGAGGTTTTCCGTGATAGTTTGATGAAAACGTGGACAATACTCTTAAGTTTCCCTCAAGATTTATCATCAGAGAATCTTTACCAATCACGATCGACCATTTTGTATTCCATGAGCACTCGTCCATCAATTTTCGTCCCGTGTGATTTTTGCATCTCACAAACATCGAGTTTGTTTACATCGGCTCCCGCATACGATTACTGCTCATTTTTTCCTATTCGAATGTTTCCATTCATAAATATTTATTCCACCACATCTGGCGAGAAATTCAATTATCATGGACGGCCTTGAGGCCTGCGCAGACCGATCCAAAGGACAAGGACCTTTTGATTCCGAATCTTTTTATGCGTTTACGTAATTACACCATTCTAATGACGGCGTTTTATCCGAATGACGTTTTCTTTATTGAGTTCTTTTCTGCTGGCCGAATAGGCCCCTTTCCTTCCATTCTATTGGGCGATTCAATGGTGGGCGGTTCTAGCTGGAATTAGATTTTTTTCTGTTCATCAGACGCTGCGGTAAATAACTACTTATTAGGAGGTAATTACTCTCTCGTTTTTGTTTTTTACCTAATGTGTGCAAGCGGTGCCCAGCAGTAGGTACGTTTGATTGTGTTGGGTGGGAATCGGAAAGAATTTGAGGTTACAGAACCGGGCCAAGGGGTGGAGTGGGCGAGATCACTATTTTTTTAATGTTTAAGGACTTCAGGACGTCGGGAAATGTACCCAGATTTCTTTTTTCCGCTATAGTTTCCCCAGGATAAATTCCTGAAGTTTAGAAATCACGCGAAGAACGCACAGCGTTAGTACGTCACAAGTACTGAAGATATTACAGGGAAAACCCATTGGGAAGTATTAGTAAGGTCTTCAAAATATTCAATTTTCAAATTTTCCTCATTGGAAATTTCTCTTCGAACTATTCTCTACATTTTCATTGAATATCTGTATCCGAGAAAATTATCCTCGATACCTATTGTATACATGATGTAATTTTGTGTGTAATGAGTATAATTTTCCGTTCTGAAAACGATTTTTTTCAATGTAAATCAATAATTATTGTGATAGTAATGATATCGGTTCGATACCTTCCAGTGTTCAACTATTGAATAGCGATGATCGACTGATTTCTTTTCCTTCCCCGCCCGACTCTACGCCTCTGCTTTCCCCCCCACTCCTTCGTAGAACGTGGTGCTCGAACGACAAAAAGAGACAAAGCCCGCGCTCTCCTCTAATCGAGGCAGTGAACGGGTGAAATCGAAATGACGAGCCGCCCCCCGAGTGTGAGACGTATGCATTAGACTTTCAAAGTGTCCCGGCCGTTACCTAGGCGACGCCGACGACGCCGCTGCCGCCGCCTCGGCCCGATATGACGCCCGGGCAATTTAATAAGATTCTGCGTCCCGGCCGCCCCTTATTATCTCGGCGGGCGGCGCGGGACCACTGCCTCCCCCCACCTCACACCCCTTTTCTCGTAACGAGTTTCTTACCTGGAGCCGGTCAGTGCCGCCAACTAAGAGCGAACACAAATTCCATGAGGAATCGTGGACTTCACACAACACATTTAATATATATATATGAGCAATTCACATGGTGGTTCCTCTTCTTGTTCCTTTTCTGCTTCCTCTTCTGCTTCCTCTTTTCTTTCCCTTCTTCTTGCTCTCTTTTCTTTTGAATATTCTATCCATTTTTCTCTTCTTCCTCTTTTATTTTTTTCCTTTCAATCTTCGTCTTTTATTTTTTTTCCTTTTCCTCTCCGCCTTTTATTTTTTCCTTGTCCACTTTGTCTTTTCTTCTCTTTGACTTCCTCTTTCTGTTCCATTTTCTCTTCTTCCTGTTCTACTGGCTATTCTTTCTGTTCTACTGGCTCTTCTTTCTGTTCTACTTGCTCTTCTTTCTATTCTACTGGCTTTTCTTTCTGTTCTACTGGCTCTTCTTTCTATTCTACTGGCTCTTCTTTCTGTTCTATTGGCTCTTCTTTCTGTTCTACTTGCTCTTCTTTCTATTCTACTGGCTCTTCTTTCTGTTCTACTGGCTCTTCTTTCTGTTCTACTTGCTCTTCTTTCTATTCTACTGGCTCTTCTTTCTGTTCTACTGGCTCTTCTTTCTATTCTACTGGCTCTTCTTTCTGTTCTACTGGCTCTCCTTTCTATTCTACTGGCTCTCCTTTCTGTTCTATCGGCTCTTCTTTCTGTTCTACTTGCTCTTCTTTCTATTCTACTGGCTTTTCTTTCTGTTCTATTGGCTCTTCTTTCTGTTGTACTGGCTCTTCTTTCTGTTCCATTTTCTCTTCTTTCTGTTCTACTGGCTATTCTTTCTGTTCTACTTGCTCTTCTTTCTATTCTACTGGCTCTTCTTTCTGTTCTATTGGCTCTTCTTTCTGTTCTACTTGCTCTTCTTTCTATTCTACTGGCTCTTCTTTCTGTTCTACTTGCTCTTCTTTCTATTCTACTGGCTCTTCTTTCTGTTCTACTGGCTCTTCTTTCTATTCTAGTGGCTCTTCTTTCTGTTCTATTGACTCTTCTTTCTGTTCTTCTTGCTCTTCTTTCTATTCTACTGTCTCTTCTTTCTGTTCTACTGGCTCTTCTTTCTATTCTACTGGCTCTTCTTTCTGTTCTATTGGCACTTCTTTCTGTTGTACTGGCTCTTCTTTCTGTTCCATTTTCTCTTCTTTCTGTTCTACTGATTATTCTTTCTGTTCCACTTGCTCTTCTTTCTATTCTACTGGCTCTTCTTTCTGTTCTACTGGCTCTTTTTTATGTTCTACTGGCTCTTTTTTATGTTCTACTGGCTCTTCTACCGGTTCCTCTGGATTTTTCACCAACAAGATGAATTCTCAAGTGGTATAGAACTTATATAAGTACGTCGGTTCCGTAGTGTAGCGGTTATCACGTCTGCTTTACACGCAGAAGGTCCCCGGTTCGATCCCGGGCGGAACCACTTTTTTACCTAATTCGACGGATTCCGAAGGACCTATTTCAACTATCTGCATCCAATGAGGATGATTATTTATTTTAGCTACCTCCTTATTATCTCCGTTGCTGAAGACAAAATAGAAAAACACTCGTACAAGTAAATTTTCATTTCAAACGGGGTATTTTTCAACGAAATTCAATCTTTTCAAATAGCAAGAGCGGTGACAAGAAAATGAATACAAATAAATATAGTTTGTAAAAAATAGGAAACATCATTTAATGGCGAAAATGATTATCAATATAAAATTAAATTGATTAAGAAAAGATGGGATGGCAATTCCTCAAAAAAAACCCTGAAAAAAAATCGAAGTTTTCAACAATTTCCAATACGAAATCCCCTCGGAAAAGTTACGCGTCATTCGTCTACCTCGCGATCCATTCGCCATATATTCGAAAGGAAGCCGGTCTGTGTACTAATTAATTTTTCCTGGTGAGCGAATAGCTCGATCTCCTCTAAATAGTCGATATAAAAGCAATATCAACAAAATCCAATACTGCGACGACCGAATAAATAAAGAAATTATTGGACGCGGTGACTGTAGAGACTGGAACTGTGCGAATCCTTATCTAAAATCAAATTGACCAATAAAATGCATATATTAAGACACTCTCGCGCAGTGGCGCGTATAAATATACAGGATGCTCCTCTACGGGTGGTATTTAATGAGACTCCTGTTGTACTCCAGATTCGAAGATGGAAGGTATGCGTCAAGGATAGTTTATATGAATATTCAAGAATTGAGGAGTCGTAATTATTGCTACTGGAAGCTGGTGTGATAAAGTTCAAGTCGATGACTTCTGCATATTCGACTTTCCTTGTGTAAGACGACTTCTGACGAAGGTCCTTGAAAATATTATGTCTGTTTTATTTTATGTTTCACTGCACGTGAAATCTTCAATTGGTGATCCAAAGGTGAGTTGTGACTCATCTCATTTCTGTTGCTTTCGCAACTTTTTGAAGGAGTGAGCGACCATTTTTTTCTGAACTCGTTCTTGGCCGGTAATATGGATGATCACGGAACTCGTAAAATTTTTTGGACATATAAAAGTAAATATCTAAGAGCTGGCTTCATATCTGTAGGTAGTCTTCTTAATTCTCATACTCATAGTTCACTGTAATTCAACTCAAGTTATCTTATTCTTTTGAAATATTCAGGTTAAGTGCTATACCAGTGTAAGACTTTCATAATTTCTGACATCATATTTATTATTATTATTAATTATTATCATAACTCAAAGAGAATATATTCACTATACACTGATTTACCTCTTTTCGATTGGTTGGAAATTGTCAATTTGACATTAAAGAAACTACAATTTTTTATCACAAAAACATTCCTTATTTTCTGAACTACTTGGTAATTTTTGATAATTTCCAGAAATCGAATTATATAGGAAATACCTTCAACTTCAATATTCTGGGGAACTTTTTTGCATCGTTATCCTTCAATATTTTTATGTGAGAAAAATCTTGGAATATAGCTGAAATAGACTTTACTATTCCCAAAACATTCTATGGAGTACTTTCATTAAAAAAAAATCGCGAAAATCGCCTAATTTTTCATGGGTTCAATCACACTGGTATAGCCGCTTAAATACCTCACATCCTGTATATAATCGACAAACGAATTGCTGAGTCGTCCGATTCCATTCCCGGCATTCATCAATCAACAACGAGGGTAATTTTCTCCCCGAAAAAATGAAATTAAACCCCGGCGTAATAACTTCATAAATATCTATGGAGAGAAAGAATTATTCCGGAAGTAACGGAGCATCCTTCCCCCCTGCCCCCTACCTCCTTCCCGTTGTCCTGGTGGCGGTGGAGGTGCAAGATTAATGTTTCCGAAACGTTTAGCTTGGGGGTGGCGAGTTTGGACCATGAATAAAACAAGCGATCTCGCTACGAAGGCGTGCTGGGTGCGAGGTTGATATTTCGCACCTTTGTAGGGGCCTGAGCAAGGGTGTCGTTCAGTCGTGCTTCTTCCATTTACTACTGAAAAATGCGTTTCTTTGCGTTCGTGGCGAAATCAAAATTTCATTGAGTCTTACAGGGTGTTGCTTTGGGAAACGCAAATAAGCCGACACTACGTGAAGTTTAAATATACCGTGTTGGTGTTCGAATCACGAATCACTCTATATATTTCTTTGATATTTGAAGGTTATATTTTTCTACATTTATGCCAGAAATTTGTCAACACGTTAAACTGACAATACTCGAATAGTTGAAGAAGGAATATTCAAAATGTTTTTATATCGTTTGAATTATATCAAAATCCAACCTATTGACAAAATAAATACGAATTAATGTAATGGGAAAGAAAGAACATTAAACATTGTTTCAGAGAAAGTGATACAAAATCAGGAATTTCGTTTCTTACATTGAATAAATTAGTCAATAAGTATACTTGAAATATTTGGTCATCAATGTATGATATTTTGTTGAAAATAATAATTATGATGAAAGTTACCAATTTTATTTACTGTGAGTAAGAATTGCAACATTATAATGAATTAAATTCCTAACATACCTCAGATTATAGCGAGAAAGTACCTAAACGATTATATCGATTTGTATTTCATTTGTTAATTTCGGTAGGGGGATACTATCGAACTCGAGCTGTTTTATAACCATTCAATAAACAGTTGGTATCCTTAATTATGTTTAATTTTGTAATTACTAGGTTATCTCACTGCTGGATCTCCGATTGCTCGCTAATTGCGAATAATTCTGGAATGTTTACATTGCCATAACAGCTAATTTCGATATTATTAAAAAAAAACGGTAGGTTACAATATTCGAAATTACTCTCAAGGACAATCTATTAAATTGCAATAAACGTTGGTGAGAATCATTAGATGTGGAATTAAAGATGCTGGGTAATAGCCCCATACTACAAATGGGCGTAATTATCTCGGAGAAATATCTAGAACTAGTCGATTTAAAAAGAGAAAGGAATGTTGTATAAGTAATATCAATTATTAATTTTATATGCAATGTTCTATATAGTGAATGAATTAATATTTCATACTTTTCGACCATATCGATATGTTCAAAAACAGCGGTAGTTTTCTTGATGTTATTGGTTGTTATCTTGAATTAATTTGTATGATAATGAAAGTGTTTACAGTTCGAAATAATGCCAAAGGGTTTACAATATGTATAGAGCTCCGGACTTCCACAAAGTGTCTAGAAAAGTGTGTGAAATCTATCGAATCAGGAAGCACATACAATTCAAAATACATCGGTCATATTCAAGACGAAATAACTTCATTCAATTTTCATAGTCGACTTTTTTCTCTCATTCGACATCGTCTTGTAGTGTCAAGAATCACCTCACAATATTTGGTGACGGAATTTCCTGTAGGAAAAAAGTTATAGTGGTCGTTTCTTCTGAATATATAAACACTTGAATTGAAAAAAAAACTTTGAATGTGTTTTTCAGATTGAAATCAACAATATCAAAATTCACAGGACATATAGGGTGTAAAAGTAGGTGAATTTTTCAACAATATTTTTCCAATGCTGATATTTCTTTAATATTCGATTTTCACCAAACAATTGTGGATTACCACGTGGCAAACCTTCCTCTATGAATTGACGTTTCTTGTTTTTGTTTCAGACTCGCAGATTTGCAGTTAGACCGTTATGACCGTTGAATCCAAAAATAAACAAAAATACCACACAATTACTTCCGACTGAATTGCATTTTCCCCCCAAACATGCCTTCTTCAAGACTCAAACTCCGAACAGTTCGATCATAACTTCATAATGGCATGAAATCCAAGCTCCTCCTTTTCATCTCTCGTCCAACTTCAAGCACTCCAACCTAATTAATAGTTTTTGATCTCGCAAAACTTCTCGGCGTTCGCGAATAAAGTAGTTTTCGAGAATAATAAAGTTCCGTCGTCGGCGTCGGCCGGAGAGCGCAAAAAAAAGGAAAAATAGTTTAATAAGAAAGAAGAGAACGGAGAATGGAGCCGTTCCCTGTCCCCCTGCCCCACCTCGTGGCGCGCAACTCCCAATCTCGCTCTCTCCTGCGTCTTGCCCTCAATCATTTTCAATATGAAATTTTTATGTATTGATCGAGTTTTTTTAGCAGGGGTTGATTGGAGGGTGCGAGGGGATGAATCGGCACCGCGACGTCACCTCTTCGCCGGACACTGTCGTCTTTGCAGGTTCGGATTTGGGAAAGTTGGTATCCCAGAAAAATACCCATTTCATAACACATTAACATTTCCGGAATGACAAACCCATAGACGAAAGAATTTTAAAACTAAAACTGAGGAAAACTGGTAGCTTTTAGAACTGCACGGCAATATTTCAGGTACGTATTCTCTGGTACAAAATAAGGAGGTCTCAATCCATAAAAGCCTTAAAAAAAACTGCCCCAACCAGTACGCCACTGGGGAATTTTAATATTTTTTCAAGTTCTTCAACCAATTTCCTGAATTTTGTCTTTCCTGACTTTAGATCGAATTCCTTTGAGTTTCCTCAGAAATTAATAAATTAGTAAATTGGCTCAAAGTTACATTCTCTGGAAAATATTAAAGCATCAAAATTAAATAAAAAAAGAACTTATTATTAAATGTTCAGAATAATTCAAAGTGAATGAAGCACAATTAAATATAAACCATTTTTTTTTAACTTTCAACACCCTGTAACTGGACACATGTTCATGGAAACTTTTCTCCTGTCGTGCAATTCTGAGACACCCTGCATATTGTTCAATGTACAAAGATTTATTCAGTCTAACCCCCCTTCAATGAAAAATGTTCGGACACGTCAATTTTTATTTCGAACGGGTTGTTTTTCAATGGAAAAATTGTCCAACAAGGTTTTCAGACATGACGAAGAAATAATTCGATATTACTTGTTAATTCATCTGTTTTTTCATTCAATAAAAATTGAAAATGACAATTTTTAATCTTCTTTTAAAAAAACCTCAGAGTATGACTATCATTGTTTGTTGTTTGAATCAAATAATTGGTTTAACGATGTCCTAACTGTAGCATGATCATGAATGTATGAATATATATGAATATAATCCAGAATATGCCTTTTTTTTCTAGAGAAAAAATTAAATCGCTAAATACACCCCTGCCTACTATGGATTCTTAATGTTATTATATACATAAGAATAGATCCTCTTTCGAAGCTGTCTATACTAGGATCGCATTCGATTCCAATACCCGGGGTTATAGACGTTTCTACCCTCTGGTGATTTACAGAGTGCCCTTGTCATCACATCCATAACTGTCCTGGAAATAGTAGAATAACGCTAAATGAACAGTTTATTCTAGATAATTCACATTATTCGAACGAATCGTTTTCTCATACTATCATGTTTGTTGAATTTGAACAATGTAGAATTCGAATTAAAAGAAAGAAAATCGATGGAGAAATGTTGGAACTAAAGATACAACAATATATTTTGTCCATATCAGTGCCAATCAGTGGCCTACCTTTGAACTTGGCAATTGTTTCTGCAATAATTATAATTTTCGTTATAATTCACCTTCACATTCCTTCTTTTGGTGACTTTCCAATATCTCGTTTCACAAAAATAAAGCGTTGGAAAACGTATGTATTTTTCCTTTTCCAATTTCCTCAGTTTTTTCTTTCTTTAAAAACTCATATTGCCTCCATAATGCTCATAGAGTTACCGACCATTACAGCTAACACTTTTCGTCTGTTGCGAAGAAGAATTCACGTTAATCGTCACGCATGCGTACACTGTCATAATTGAAATTTAATTCCTCACTCGAGGCATCGATTTTCCGTTTCGAATACATCAAACATAATTTATTGCCGCACCATATATTTTTGACAAGATATATTTTGTTGGGAACTATATCGCGCATGGGTATAATTAAAAGTTCTTGGGCAGTAGTAATAAATGCTTGAGAGTTTTATAAAGTTCCTCCGCACCATCGTATTGTGAATAAATTACCGGGAATTGTAGTAATTTCGCGAAAAGGGGATAGCGAAGGTTCCCATTAAAAGTCGTACCAGGTTCAAGGGTACCACCGCACACAACTCTTTCGCATATGAGCGTCAGGCCGGCCGGTCAGATTTTCGGGAATGTTTTAATGATTTAATTGTTGAGCCCTGTCGGTACCCTGTTGTTTGTAATAATTCCACGCTATTCTACTGGAGATTACCGAGTGATTATGCTCAGCTTCTTTCCGCTCGAAGATGTACGAACAATAATTTTTGGGTAATTGTAATGCATTCCTAATGTATTGTTACACCCAAATTATTAGTTTTGAGTACGCCCCAACAACAAATTCTTCAAATACTTACAACTCATTATGGAGTATTATACAGTCTGGATGCATAAACACTATGCAGCAATTTGTAATTGTCGAAAGTGGTAATATCGAAAATATTCCGAGAGTCTTGAGTCGCATTTTTTACGTGTATGGCTTGGAATTGAATAATATTAACACTGGAAGAATGTTTTATCGTATAGATTTCATTTGTAACGATTCTTTCTTAATCTGAAGTTTTTAATTCGTATACTCTAATTTGATTGAGATGCACAACGAAAAGAAAAAACAACATCAGACAGAACATAACAAGAAATTCATAGAAGTCGATACCAATAATTTCGCAAAAATTTTAAAATTCAATAACAGTTGCTTAAATATCACAAATGTTACGAAACCTGACATATGATTCAAATTGTAGATTTGATGATGAAGTTGATTGTTGGTGGAAATCATCAAAAATATCATCAGAATATTGAACTGCTATGGGAGAGCATTTTGAGTTATACATTGAACTGAATACAGTGTATAACTCCCAAAAACGTCAAAATTATTAGGCTTGGTTATTTCAGCTTGTCTTCCATACAATCATTCACTTTGTAGTTGAAAAAGTATTCTCATCATCATCAAGATGTCCCAATATCGCAAAATATAAATAACATAATTGAAAAATGTTACTGCAACATAATCCGATGAATTGTTTTTATTTTGTGATTACTATCACTAGTCTCAAAAAAACTCTTTCAATTATACAGATTATTCCCTTCATTCAACAACAGCTCTCGAAATATGCGTGTCATTAAGAAGACAGACAGAAATATTCAAAATTATTCCAAAAATGAACAGCTATTGTATATTTCCTGCTTGGATATTGAAAACTTCACTTTTCCAATACCTCTATAATAAAAAAAATCTATAGGTGTTCAATCCATAGTCTTGGAAGGCTCATCAACAGTGCCTCTTCTTTCATCTGTCTGAAATTGAAATGTTTGTTGAATAATCTCGTAAAAGAGAAGAAACACGTATGAAAGAGTAATCATAAATACTAACTAGTGAGTATTAGATTGTCCAAACGTTGGACCAGATATATCCATATATTGGACGGATTCTGATATAAGAAAAAAATATCGCAACACTGTATTCCTTCCTACATTTGCATTTTCCGAATGTTACTTTTGAATACTTTGCTCATTACTTGCTGTTCACAATCGAATGACCAACCGAATACCACCTGGTATGGTACCGTCACTGGGCTTATTAACTTTTTTGAGTTGCCGTCACTGATAACGGCGAGTCGAAGAATGCCTTCACGCCATCGGCGCAGAATTATTCTATATTTTCGCGTTATGATTGACTGCACCATATTCCGAACGGATTAAAATACTCACCCGATTTATTGCGTTTCCACGGGTATTTCACGACCATTATAACGTGTATTTCCTTGCGTTTCTTTCGACCACATGGAAGAAATGGATATATACAGGGAGTAGCTTGGATACATTGACGTATCCGAGGCGTTTTCAATGGGTATTTGATGGACCAATACTGATTCAGAACTGTAACTTTTACTATTCAGTACTCATTTCGATTTGTTAGTCTGAATCATCACCAATTTCTAATTGTAACTAGAAATCTAGACGACCTATGAAATCTAACTCCAATTTTTCATTATATTTTCATCTCTTGTGACCTATAGAACTCAGATGGTCCAATTCACCAGTTTTTAGTGCAGATTATCTGTCTGCCCTCAAGGCTATTGTTTACACGTCTCTACAGGGATTTTGCTTCTTTCGCGTGATATCGTGCTCATCATTGGTCCTATTGTTACTTTTTTCTTCTTTTCACACACCGGTATAAATTACAGTAAGTGAAATAGAAATTGATGAGGTTTGTAACCAATAACTAATTGTATTCTGAATCTTTTAGTGTTGAAGGTGGATCCATAATAACGAAACGTTTATGGAAAAATTTACCTTGTATATATGAGGAGGAAATGACTTTTGTGGCATCTGATTTCAGCAGATTTCAGAACATGAGATATTCTCTCATATGGAATCAACCTTTTTCTCTGTATATTTGATGATACAGTAAATGATCCAGTATGTTTTTTCCCGTTTTTAAAAACGATATTCATAGACATGAAAGTCATATCGGATCTCACATAACACATTACTCTTATGAGAAACTTTTGGTAAGTAAAATTATTAATGATGATATAAAGTCTATCTAGTCTGAATATTAATAGCATAAAATATATTACTTTTACTGCAATGGTCACACATTAGCTATTGAACAATTATTCAAAAATTGATAATGGAAATTGTAATAATATTATTTGTACAAAATAGGAATTTATTCTTGAAATATCTATAATCTACAAAGTATAGTAAATAAATCGAAAATAAATATAAATTTCAAGAATTGGAAAGTTATTAGCGTTCATCATGACAAGTATATTTTTTGAGTGAAAGGACTAAAAATATAATATACACGTACAAGTCTCGTGAAATCCTAACTTGAACGTGAATATAACTAGAAATTTCACTTTACAAGCATTGTTTAGTTTACACCTTATGCCACTCAATCGTTATGTATCGAATGAATAAAATAAAAGAAAATCTAAATTTCATATCACATATTTTTTTCGCCCCCTGATATCCATATTTGATTCCAAATTCTGCTTCACCAAGACGAAACATGAAAAGCTTCATCGTGAATCGTGCTTCGACCGCAATATTCCGTGTAATTCATCGCGAATAACCCTGTAAGAATCCGCCAAACACGGTAATTTCAGTTGGAAAACACCGTTAATTAGCTAAAAGAGGTTGGCAACACCGACCGCGGCCGGCCCCGAAAATATTCTCGGAATAAATATCGGAGAGATCGCAGTTGACAAGGCGGCTCGCTTTGCGCCGCGGATAAACGAGCAAAACGAAAAAGTTTCTAATTAATCCGATGATCGCGGATCGGGTATCGCGTCCGTCCACACCACGCCGACGAACGTTTCGCGGCGGACGTCCGCGACATCGGACATTTATCTTGCGTGTCCGCAAACAATAGGCCAGCCATTAGGCAAATGAACGCTCTCTCGCATCTCCGATCGCAGTTGGCCAGATGGGCCTTGCACGGTTTTCTTCTGTTATACGCGTATACGAGGGGAATCGGGAAATTCATGAGGGAAATTTGCTTCCATCAATCCAGCCATCGATAAAACTACAGGGTGTCGAGATAAATGTGGAATAATGACAGCTCAACCAAGTCTACTTATTCAAGCCAGATACTTTGACAGCTCGCAAGAAGGTGCGGTGTTGCAGTTCGTTTTTTTTTTCAGCGATGCCCCGAAATTATCCACACACTAGCAATTTCTTACAAAAGAGCAGCAACTCTGCTCTGTGATAATCATATTCTATATAAACTACTGATCTAAGAATTTCGCTGCAAAAGTTGGTCATCATTGTGAAGTGTTGTCATTGGGGAATATCTTAAAATTATATTTATTTTATTTCATCAGAGGTTCTTAGTGTATGATTCGAATTTATGACATCCTGTATTGAGGAAAGGATGTTTCAGATTGATTTTTGTTTTCGAACTCAGACCGTTGATTCTAACCGTCTGACCGATATTGCCATATGATCCGGGCCTTTTTGGCCACAGAAATGCAAAACCAGAAGGGCTACAACCGCAACACCTTTTTCCAGCAAGATGGAGCCACTTCTCATGTGACAAATGACTCATTAGCTGATCTTGACGATTTATTCTCTGGAAGGGTGATAAGTCGCCGAAAAGACATCAATTGGCCACCGAGAAGCCCTGATTTAACGCCTGCTGATTTCTTCCTATAGGGCTACCTAAAGCAGTGAAGAAATCAACTGTATTCCAAAAGCGATGCTCTAGCGAGTTATTGAAAATTTTAGCTCCAGTTTAAATCAGTGTGAACAAATGAATGGTGCGCATTTGCAAACGGTTGTTTCTCATGAAGAAACTTCAAGAATCGCTCTTTCAATTAACATTAAATAAAACGAGATTCAATTGATATTTTGTTTTTTATTCAACAACTAAAAACGAAAAACATTCTGAGACACACACCCTTTATATTGAACTCTGTCTTCCGAAAAAATTATATTCAGACAACAGAAATTTATCAATCTGAAGTGAAAACATATTGAAATTATTGAACAGTTTTTAGATTTTTTTTATTTTACAGTTTTCATCCCTTCGTTTGTCATTCTCGGATCGAAATATTTTGCATAAAACTCTGTTATAGTCAGATAAAGATTTTGTTCTTGGTAAAACAATAAAATCGAATTATAAAAAAAATCGGATCTTAAGCATACAATATCAACTGGTTTTTCACAAAATAGTTCACATGACTAACAATCGAATTTTATTGTTATAGATACAATTTCATACTTCTTCAAGTTCGTTCAAAAAGAATACTCGAAAGTAAAGTTCAAAATTTTTCGTTATCGTTTATCGTTTTCATATTTTTGGACCTGAAATTTGTTATAATTGAAGCTTCTTTTCTATTCGAATAATAATTATTACCTAATCTTGAAAGCTACCGATATGAATACTAATTATTTGATCATCTCCAAGTGTGTAAAGATATCAAATGACATTTCTGATCACGATTATATTTCCTAAATTCTTGTTTAGGTTTGAGGTGGACGCATTCTCTACATTTTCTCTATTCGCCAATACTTGACTGGCCTACTGTAGTTACCTATATACGGTGTAACAAAACTTCTGTCTCGTCGCGGTCTTTTTATTCCTTGTCAGGAGCACCTGTGCACTCGGTACAAAATCTTAAATCGCACACCGATTTCATTAAAAAGGTACCGATCGTCGAGGTAGGCTCGTAATTAAAGGCTTTCATGCCATATTTATTCGAATGTTCAGATGTTTTAAGTACATCCCAAAGCGTATTATCTTCATTCGCAAACTAAAGCATCCTTCGGGCACAGTTGAAAGTTGGCATTACAAGAAAAGAATGGTCGATTATTGTTATTTGTGAGCAGTGTTTTTGGTGAGACTAATTTCGAGACACAATGGTTATTGAACTAATGTGGTAGGCAACGTATTCTAAATTTGCCAAAAGACTTCAAATTTTTCTCAATTTTCATCAATTTTTCATTCATCAAATTTTTCATCATTGCACCTTTTAGGTTCAGAATTAACTAACTTTGAGTAGAAACTTGTGTGGTATGACAAAAGAGTGATGCCTATAAGTTTATAGTAGAATTGGAATAATTTCTTGAATTTCGAGAATGAATTTTTCAGATTATTGTGAAGAAAAACGTCCCTGGATAACAAACGTCAAACGTATGTCAGAGACGTAGAGAAGTAAAACTAATAAAATAAACTTTCAATTGATTAAAGTTGTTTGAAGGGATATATACAGTTGGTTAAAAAAGCGAATTTTCCAGTTTTTTTTCTGAGAAAACTTTTGCAATTGTTGATCTACTAATTTGTGCACATATTATGGTATCTTTCAACAGTATTTCAAGACTCAGTATTAGTAATAATATTTATTTGGAAAGAAGATACAGCTGAGCTCCGGGAGCTCCTCTCGAAAAAGACGTTTTGTAGTGACCACTATATATTTGACTGAATCATCTGAAATTAAAAAACCACACAGATTCTGTTAAAGTAATGTAGTAATCCAGTAATTAATCGAAGGAATAAGCAAAATAATTTTGGTTTCTCAGAGAAAAAAAATATATATATTATATTATAAACTGAAAATATTCATCGGTAGAAAAAATCTTCGATTAATTACTGGAGAATATATTTAAGAAGTTCGTGTTGAAATTTGAGCCCAATCGGTTCAGCCGTTTTCGAGTAACGTTGGTCACCGACTTTGAAAACACCATTTCGAGAAAAGCGCGTTCAAAGTTTAGAAAGCACATTCAAGCACTCTGAAACGCCTTCTCAAATTTGCGTGTAACTTCGAAAATATTCACCGGAAAGATATGAAAATGTCTGTGTGTATTCTTAAATATATGTACATTAAGAAAATGAAATCGATTTTTATTTTAATTCCAACTGTATGTAACCCCTCAATTTGAAAAAAGCCTGATAACTGTCACTTTCATCAATATTCTATTACACAAAATATATACTATGTAACACTCCAACTGTCAGGCAACTCAGCTTCAAGTCACCGATATTCCTGTTGTTATAACAGATAAAATTCTCTGTACAGATTCTCTAGGAAGGTTTCCCAGAATCGCGATAATACATGCATACAGCGTCTTAACGAGCGGAGCAATTTCACCTCTGTCTGTGATTCATGTCCGCCCCTGGCAAGCCATTTCACTAGCTAACTACAGACATTTTCACTCGGAGCGGCTTTCTCAGTTAATTCCTCCCTGGAGAATGGCGTCGTTATCTGGTCGGGAAATCCTGCAGGTACTTCCCGATCCAGTGGTGTTACCCTATGTAAAAAAATACAGACAGACAGACATCGAAGGGTTTGAGACTATTTGCTGTCTCTCTCCTCTTTTTCCTTTTTCTCCACCCTCTATCTTATCTTTCTTATCTCTTTTTCTTCTTCCCTCTTTCTCTCTCTCTTCTGTAGCTCCTCTTTCTCCTTTTCTTATAAGTTGTCAATATATTTTTAGATCTTCGTATTCAAACAACGATCAACTACCTATTTTTTTTTTAATTTTCCGAATGGCATTCAACAACTCCAGCATGAAATATCAATTATGATAGCATTTTTCCTTCCTAAATCGTACCTTCAACTCTCTTTAAGTGCTCTTATATCCTCATTTCCATTGTACAGGATGTTATTTCACTAAAACTGTTCGTTGTAGAGACTCGTGGTGAAAATGTTATGGTCAAAGAAAACATCCTGTTGATTATTTTCATGTTTCCGAGATAGCTGCCATGAAGCGTAATCGTCATCTGAAACTTTCGAAGCGATTTTTCACTGAAATGTACTCATTAAACGTACTGAAAAAATATGAGAGCCTTATAGTCGAGTCTCATTAGAGTTTAGAGCATTTATGATTGTCATCATTATCATTATTGAATGTCAATTAACTCACGAATCTCTGTTCTAAATCTTTCTCATATGACTCCGTTTGACTTTTCTTATGATATTCACATTTTTGACATCTTCTGGTGAGTTGTTAAAAATTTTACTCCTAGGTATGAACAACTCTTTGCTCGATATTTTTCTTCACAGCAGATGCAACACATTTCTGCTTATTTATTGTTTCGTGAGAATGAATATGGCGTTGCAATGTGAATTTGTCCAATTTTTGTGCAATATATTGATCTGCACATAAAACAACTGTCGAATGTCAAGAACAGCAAATCCGTGTGGCACTTTCGATGTTTGTTCAGCAAGATTCTCAAAAACTCATTTTGGGACTATTGTAATATACAACTTTGGCGTAACTAGAGTTGATTAATGGGGGGGGGGGTTCGATCCCCACCAGCCAACTCTGATTATTTTTTCAAATTGATACTTGCAGTTTTTTTTTATTTCTTTCAAGCAATAGGGGGGTTACGTCCCCAATAACTTCTCCCTCATTACGCCTATGATAATAATAATAATAATAAACGTCTTTATTTGTTTTGATGTTTTACAAACATATGGCAGAGCGAAGTTTAGCCATCATGCTACTCCCATGTAATACATAATATATAAACTAGACATACTTTAATCACTAAGTGCAGATGACTTTTTCTGTGATGAATAATTGTAAATAAATATAGTTATAATTTCAAATAGCATTTTGTTCGAGTAATAAATATAATTTGAGACGTTTTTTGAAGGAATGAATAACATTAATTTTGAAAGAGGAGTCAAGTGAATTATACAATTTCACAACTGATGTACAATATGTTTTCGAAACACCGCCCTAACCGACGATTCCATATTTCAAGTATAGAAATGAATGAATTTTGTATGGTTACGTCATAGTTAGGTAGAGAAGTTTCAAAACCACAACATGGTAGGTGAAACGTTTTTTTTTTAATTGATTGATAAAAGTCTATTATCTAGCCAACATTTCATTCAACTATAACGTCCAGGAAACGTCAAAAGTGCGTTTTGTTGTCCGTGGGTGTGGAGTGAATTAAGAGTAAGTAACAACCGTGCAGAGGCCACAAATCTCCGTGTTTCACGGCGTCTACGTGCAGGAAGAGTGTGTTTCGTTTCGGGGCGCACACGTCGCGTACGCTCGCCGATATTGTATATCATAATTTTGATATATGGCAACTAGACTTTAATGCGCCACTTTTCGCTCGAATCGAATCCGACATAAATCAGTTATTAGGTGCGCGGGTCTGAGGGTTTTCGCGTGTAATTTTGTTATTTTACATCGTTGACCGCGATTAAAAATTATTGTTGCTCGGTATGGATGATGTGGAGTTGTTTGGATGGTGTCCCCCGGCAACTTCTTGTGTACGAGTTCGTATTCATCACTTTTTGAATAATGATACGAATAATACTTTTTATCACTCAACAGGAAATTCCAATTATAGGGTGAATACATAAGAAAATTCAATGAAGGGGAATAGAAAAAATACAATAGAATCAAATTTCATAGAAATAAGGTGATATATTCATCAAATGTGATATAGACGGAAATATATAACCATAATAAAAAAACTAAACGAACTAAAAATATCGAATATTTTATTCAAGAAATATGAACAGGAAACGTTTCAGTCAACTCTTTTCTGAAAAGGATCCTTAAGATTTTTTTCCATATACATTCATATTCCAAATGAGAACAAATTCAAATATTTCCATTGAAATATTTCGACTTTATTATTACCACGAATATTGGGCAATACGTCGATATTAATTCTTGGAAATGGCGAAGGAGCGAGACGTATATGGGTTGGTAGATGTCTAATAAATGGTGAATGCGCAAGCTGAATTAACTGGTTCCACCAAAAACAGTACGGAGTAAAATTATTGTTACTGAGAGAAAACATCGAAGAGTATTTATGCCATTATCATGTGACCCATCAATTCTTGAATGGATTACCAAATGGGTGAATACGTCAAAAATGTCTTTTTTATTTTCGTCCTTTGAAATTGTTGTGTAATTGTCCTGTACGTTGAATATCAATAAAATATAACGATTAATATTCATTATAATCACTATTTTTGTGAAACAAAACTACAGAAAAATTCATCAGAAAACGTTTCACCATAATATCTTCGAATTCAAGGTGTACTAAAAAAGATTGTTTTTATTATTTCAGGTGGCTTCAACGAGGTTCAATGTTTGTCGTATCGCAACCACAATTCAAGAAATTGCTGAGAGTGGACGACAATTGGAGATCAGAAGAGCTTTTGGACTTGGGAGCAGGCGATGGAGAAGTTACGGCCCATTTGGCTCCCCTTTTCAAGAAAATCTATGCTACTGAGGTTTCAGGGATGATGAGGAGCTTATTAATGAAACGAGGATATGAGTGAGTAGACTTTTATTGGATAAATAAATAATGAATGTTGAGAAAAACAAAGTTTGGACCAAATAAAGGAGTCTGAATAAGGAATTAAAAATTCAAAATCGTTGAACCATTTATCAGATACAGTTTCTGCATTCTTCTTGCTATGTTATATGGTCACAATTCGTCAAAACAAAATGTTGTTCCAAATTTTATATATTTAAAAAAGAACGACAAAAAACTCAAAATCTTCTCCACACAATATTTGGAATCTGAATATAAGGAAAAAAGGACCGATGCAACACTAAACATTTGGTGAAAAAATTATAAAAACTTACTCGAAAAATGCTTGGTTTGAAAAACCACGCATAAACAAAGAAGGTGGTAAAATTTTTTATATCTTGTATTTATTTATCAACTCAAATGTCAATGAAAGCGAAATCGCTATTCTGTGTGACCTGACCGTTGTAGAATATAATTATAATTTCAATTGTTCTGCCCTAGAAATTGATAAGCTCATATAAACAACGATTATACGAATCAGCAGGACGACCTATACTATCGTCATAAATTTGTCAAATCGAAAATATCGTTCGCTTTCGACAAATACGTTATTTCAATTTGTTTACCAGCGAATTATTTAAAATTTTATGGCGACACTTAAAAAAATTATAACAGTCGTTCGGGATTCCATTCCATTATCATTAATTGCTTTAATAATATTGTATTTTTATGCGCCGTAAAAGTACCTACTCGCTAAAATTGAACAACCATAAAATATTGAGTGCCCACTCGCTGCTATATTTTCTGAAAGGAGCGACACTTTCGTATGGGGATTAGTTGTTGTGTCGAATGATAAACAAGGCGTCACTAATATCAATATCATAAATAGTACTTTTTCGTTTATGAATTGTATTTGAATTTAATAAATTCTAAGATCAGTTAATATGAAATGAGAACAAAAAATAACTCGTATAGTTATCGAAGATTTTCAATTATGTCTACTTTGCATCTTTCCATTTGCATTGCTTCGTGCATATTCTTCCTTATCTATTTTCTTCCATTTCATTTGATTCAAAATGTTCAATAGCAATAATATAACAAGAAAAAATTCGATATAATCAGTCCTAATTCAAGTTAACAAAACCTTCTTGTTTTCTACCACTAAACATTATTTCTCAATCCTGTGATCATTGAAGAATTCAATGAAGGTCCAATTACTTATTCTCCATATTTTATCAGCAGGAGATGCTATTGCATTGTGCCCCATCATGCAAACTCACTGAACGAACGTAGATAATTATTGTTGCAGCAGGAATTATAAATTACTTATTAATAAACGTGTATATGGATGCTGCAACTGTGTAGTATACTGGTAGCTATTAAAACCCTGTCAGCAGTATGAGATTATTGATTTGTATTATCTCATGTGGTATTTAGTTTTCTGCTTCTATTAAATTGTGGATATAGTGGAAAAATATCTCAATGACACCGCACCTGATCAAATAACGCGATCTAAGAAAGAATAGACACTAGAAGCAACATAATTCTGAAGATCTGAAGGAAACAATGAAGATAACATAAAAATTCAAAAACAAAATGATGTCATCATTGACAGTGACTTTTTCATCGGTGACACCATCATTGGTATTCCGAATAGAATCATCTGATTTTCCGTGTTCCTTGTCTTTCCCTTGTCAATTCGCTACCAAAAATTGCGATGTCAGTTACAAAAACCTCAATTGTCTCAAGTAACGAGTCACCTAAATTTTATTCAAGGAATTGAGAAATCATGATTTTTTTAACGTTTATTCCAACTCAAAATACACAGAGTGTTACATACTGACACCTCTATAACAAGAAAATATTTGTTATACAGTTTATCCCTTTATGGGCATGTCAGAAATATCAACACTATGCTAAAATTAATGCCATAACCTAAAAAAATCGTTAATTAGATATATCACAGTGGGAAATCGCAGTACTCTCAAAGGATATATAAGGGAATGTTTCTTTTCATAACGGTTTTGAATTTAAATATAATATAATTTTAAATATCTCTTTATTGTTGAGTTTCGTAAGGGTGAACGTTTTAGCTCATTTACCGTATTCTAAATTGAATTGTTCATCTGTGGTAAAAAATTTGTGGTGAGCAACTTTCGAAAACTACCTAGTATTCAGTTTCTCCGCCACTGCGTGTGAAGTGCAATCCTGTTTTGCACGTGCAGGTGGTCGGTAATTAATTCGAATAATTAACTTGATTAAAATCGTAAAAGTGATGGATATCGCGAGATGCGGATGAAGATCTGGCCAGTAACGTGAAGACTAACTTTGTTTGATTAACTCTGTACTCGGTTTTATGGCCCTTACGTTTTACAACCACCAGGACGCAATCTGTAGATTGATTCCATAGACTTCATTTACCATCTCGAATTAATTCTCAGATAAGATTTACTTCAACTAGAGTGTCACGTTTGGAGTGAGATCAGGATAAGTACAGTATATAAACACAAAATATTGCATCACTTTTCTATTCCTTCAGTCAGAAACGCATTTTCTGTATTATTTTTTTCACAATGCCAAAGTTGGCTCAATACAATTCATAATTCAATTATTCTCTCTGTTTTTTTTATATTTTACATATTTTATATCTATACAGAATGCATGTACTTTAATTATTGCTTCTTCCCATTCCGTAAAAGGCTTCAGCTGTTGAATGGTGTATTTGAATGAATAAATAAATAAATATCCAAATATTGATCCTCTTCAATATATTCAAATATTTTTCTCCACTCTGTATATGCAGTTACTCCGAGCACATATCTAATCATGACATATTCGCGATCAAACGCTCCAAACATAATTACTCTTCGATTCCGCAAGGCAGCAATTTACTGATTGAGTTCTTGACTATATTTTCGCAAAATTTTTCCTGACTCCACGCCTGACAGATCACCGGTCAGATGGTCAACCTCGATAGCTGTGTGGGGTATGCGAATTTGAATTTCAATCAGGTATTAGGTAGATGGTCTCCAGAAGAAAAATCTACAGAATGAGTTCACTGCAGTACTATTATAAACGTCAGAATCATGATTCGAAAGTAACTGTAAAGTACATATACCAGATGAATTGAACTAAGCACAATTTTTCAATATTCCTTTTTAGCTGTTTCAATATTCTGAATCCAGCTTTATTCCTGAATATCTGTGAATATCAATTATTTATTTCATTTAAGGTTACTGGAGATTGACAGATGGGACTTGTACAGAAAATATGACGTCATTTCCTGCTTGAATCTCATCGATAGATGCGATACCCCCATGAAATTGTTGAATCAAATCAACAATGCACTGAAACCAGATGGAAGAGTGCTTTTGGCCGTAGTTTTACCTTTCTCAGCTTATGTGGAATCAGGTAAAGCACTAAGTAGTGAAATTCAGTTATCTGTAAGGAGTTCCATCATTTTTTTCAATGTAATCAGCCATTTCGATGAGGTAATGTTTTCTCCATTGAAACTTGTTCACCTTTCAAGGTTTTAACTCCTTTCATAATACAAGGTGTTTCAGAATTGCACGGAAATATTTCAGGTACGTATTCTCTGGTACAAAATAAGGAAAAAAGTTCCTATGATCATGTGTCCGATCTCGGTTATTAGCGGAGTTACAGGGTGTTGAAAGTTGGAAAAAATAGGTTTTTATTTTATTGTGCTTGATCTAATGCAGATAGAGCTGTAAAATTTCGTATGAATATCAAGCAATAGGTGCTGTTTAATATGAAAGTAAATGTTTTCCAAATACCATACAGGGTGTTGCATTTTCCTAGGTCTCAATCCATAAAAGCCTTAAGAAAAACTTGTTCGTACGCCACTGGTGAATTTCAATATATTTTTCAAGTTCTTCAACCTATCATCTAAGTTATGTCCCTCCTGACCTTTGGTCAAATTCCGTTCAGTTTCCTCCGAAATTAATTAATTTGTAAATTGGCTCAAAGTTACCTACTCTGAAATGTTTATACCTACTATTTCGATATTTAATATAAGCATCTAAATTAAATGCAAAATTAATTTATTAACAATTAGAGGAATTGTTCAAAGTGGCCTCCATTTTGTTTCGGACAGTCAGCTTTATTACTATAGACTACTTCATCATAAGCGATTCATTCCACTCACAAACATAAATTTCCACAGGATCTCCAGATTACAAGCCCAAAGAACTTCTACCAATCAGCGGTTCTACCTTCGAGCAACAAGTGAAGAGCGTGGTGGACAACGTTTTGACGCCGGCCAACTTTGACATAGTTTCTTGGAGCAGAGTGCCCTATCTATGTGAAGGGGATCTACAGCAATCGTACTACTGGCTGGACGACGTCATCTTTGTGCTCAAATTGAAAAATGGTTCTTCATGATGATTGCAGTTGTAGTTATTGGAACAGGAAAGACGCAACGAAATTATTCCATATACATCACTTTTTATCATTATTTTATAATTGAAACGTGTTCAAACTGTCGATAAGAGTCCATAATGTTGGATCTGAATACAAATGGAGGAAATTTATTTCCTGAAAATTATTTATCATCATAAAATTAATTATTCATGGTTTAATTGAAATTTTTATTTAATATTCTGTTTATGTAAGAAATTGAAATAGTTTTTGAATTAATAAATACATACATATTCATAGGTGAATTTTTATTAAATGTTCATTGTACATTTTTTATATTGCAAAAAACTCATCTGTACGAGTCATATTTTTGTTAAGATAACCTCTCTCTTTTTATCATTATTTTCTAATTATTTTGTATTTTAGCTATTAATATAACGAGATTATTATGCGATTTATAATAGTCGAAGACATTTCCAAGACGGTGTTAAATCGCTAATAATCGAGTAACATTCAAAGCTTTATGACAACGGCGATGCGAAAATAAAAGCAACAAGGTTTCATGTCATTTCATTTTGACATTTCAGAAAGTCATCATTAAAATCATGCATTATCTTGATATTCCTGATATAATATATATTACATATTTGATATCTAACGAATTATGCTTTCGTAACTAACGTATTAAATTATGGTAACTAATGTATCATGAGTAACTAAGGTTTCATGTAGGTTTTGGTACGATTATTATAATAATTATTAATAAAGATTTCATATGAAAATGTCATAACCTTCAATGATACGATAAAAGATAATGAAGTAGTGTGAATAATAAAAATAAGTATTTTAACGTTATTCGTGGGTTCCAATAAAGAACAGACTGATTTCTAACTGATGAACTATTAATTTAAACTATTTGTATTAACCACGATGTTACTACGTCGCGTTCAATTCTTCAAACGTTGGTTGGAAGCTCGATATTTATATGTTTCAACATTTGTAATGGAATGTTCTAGAACTGTCAGTCTTTTGTCACATCTTCTCATCTCTCTTCGTCAGACTGCTCGCAGGATCTTCCATCTTCTTCATCTATTCCAGAATATTCGAGAGCTTCCAAACATGTGATATAGGGGGATTATTCAAGTTTGCCAGTTCCCCAATGCATCCATCATGGCATTGCTGAATTCCATTACAGTATTTTTATAAACCCAATCTGTTATGTGACTTTCATTCCTATATAATTGTTATAGTTTTCATTATTGATATGCTTTCACTCAATATAAAATAACTAGTGATAATGTTCTGGAATATCAAGCTCCAGTATGGTTTTCAACCAAGATTTTCAAGAAATGGAAGGATTGTTATTCTATTGTGTACACTATGTATAATTCTCATACTCATACCCCTAAAAAAATGTTACGATATCGAAAAGAATATTATAGAGAGGTTATAATTAAAACCAACTCTTCATTTCTTTTTATTCTAAACGCAATATGACTTCCCATATCAATAACAAAAAAAACATTTGCTATATAATGGGAATTTTAATATATCTAGAACAACATTATGTTGTGAGTAATCCTTCTGCTTTGATTGTATTGAATCAAAGCAAGTTTCTGTAATATAATTTGTGTTCGGGTATTCATTAATCTTCTCAGAAAAGCTTATGGCTATGGATTCATTCCACAATAATCGAGAGCTGATTTCAATTCAACGAAACATCAGTGATCCTTTCAAAAAAACCGAATGCTTAGTTCAAAAAGTGGTCCTGCAAATTTTTAGGGTAAGAAAAAAAAAGTTTGTCAGGTGTGGGGTTCGAACCCACGCTCCCTTTCGAGAACCAGAGCTTAAATCTGGCGCCTTAGACCGCTCGGCCAACCTGACCTTAAGAAACGGGTGCAAAATGTCGTATGAAGCTATACAGAGTTGTATGGTGCAAGGAAAATTGCCTAACTAGTAGTGAAATATTCTACCAAAGAATGATATACTTATTTTCAGTTTCAACACACAATTTCCAGTATTATTAGTATACCGACGATATTGTTTTTCATAAATGTGTTGAAACGGCAGTCGTTTGAAAGACACTGCATCATCTTCATTAATGAATGATTGCATGGATTGAATATTATCGCCACGTGATTATATTTCAAAAGGAATTTTACTGCTATAAGCTGAAAATGACATGAAAGAATATTCAAGAAATTCATCAGAAAATATTCAGTAGCCCTTCAACTGTTTTCTTAAGCTTTTCAAATTATGTAATTGCAAAAAGGTATCATCCTTGGTAACCCTCCTGTTTATTATTTTCATGATTTTCATCAGTACAGCCTGAATTTTAATCAAAATGTGTTCAACACTACATCAATGCATTTAAAACTAGCCCAATAAAATTTCAATCCAGCTTTGACTAGTTCAATGAACATTAAATCCTTTATTCTTTCCAAAAATCAATTCAGTTCATTCCCCCATTATGATCTAGACGATAGTAAATAAAAATTTGTGAAATATTGAAGAGACACATAGTTTTCAATTTCTATTTCTCTCCAAATGTGTTTTTAATATAACGACACCAACAAAAAGGTAGAATTGTAGTTAAAAACCTGTTGTATACAATTGGGAAACTAATCAATAAACAGCTCTAGATCTTTCAAAACACACTCAGTGTGCAGTTGGTTGAGCATCTTGCTCAACATAATCATGTTGCTCTTCCTTGTTGTGGGGCCAGAAAGTGGGTTTGTTCAGTGGGTCAAGGGCATCTTCTGGGAAGGCATCACGGTAATCCTCCATTGTCATCTGATCATAAGGAAGTAGACCAGTAATATGAGCCAACTGCTTCTTGTATCTATAAGATGAGCAATTACAATAACATGAATATACTAATTGAACATTTCATTAGGAAAACATAGGAAAGTCAACATACTCAGCAATACGAGCACTGGACTCTGACTTGAACTTTTCTATATCGCTTTTGATTTCTTTTTCTTGGGCATCAACAAGTGAACTGACAGTGTCTGCTGGGTATGGAACCTTCAAAGCACTATATTGTTTTTGGAACTCTTCAACCATTCCAGCAACTGGAACCTTAGATTTGTAAAAGGACCAATCAATTGCTGGAGCTTGCTCAGGATTTGCCATCACACTAGAAGATGATAAGTGAATTCGAATAACATAATTTACTCAGCTTCAATATGTCATTCAAGGAAAACGTCCCAAATAGATTATGTAAACCAACATAACCTTACCGTCTCAAGTAGCCGTCAGATTTGGCTTTGAAAAGCAGAAATTGAGCTCTTTGGTGTTCTGGTACTCTTTCACCAAGAGCTGTCCAGTTGATTGAACTCTGAGCTATTCTTTTTGCAGCCATCTTTAAGCAATTTTAAATTTATTCAACCAGAAATGAGACTTCGCCACTACCCGTTCAGAATCTGTCTGATTTTTATGGTTATATAACGATGACAATGTCAATCCAGTCAATGTCATCAACGACAGCTGACTGTGACGCATTTATAAGCGTTGCCAGCTATTTATTTAAAAAACATTGGAATGACTATAAAACGTACTAGATTCAAAAATTATCAGGCCTGATATAACAAATGACTGAAATATGGTTCTATTTCTGTTCTGTTTCCTGATATAAGAAGGAGATACATTCTTTTTGTTGGATAGACAGTGAAATAAATATAATAATGTCGAACGGAAACTGATAAAAAATTTAAGATAGCTATTTTTTCATCCATCGGTATTAACAGCCAATAATGAACAAATTTGCACTACTGATAAGTTACACATATTGGGATACGTGTCATATATTTTTGTTGGGTGTAACGTTGGAAATACACTACCCTGTACTGAATGAACCAAATGAACAACACAGTTTGGTCTTGGTTATGTGGGTACTTGGAAATTATTTCACATTCGCCGTTAGTCTCGTCCTGTGATCACTGCTTACTTAAATCAACGGCAACCGTGCGTTCGGTCGGTACGTCTGGTTGTCAGCGCTGTCTGCTTCTTGCATTTTGCATTGATAGATAATGCAAAATGGCAGTCGGGAATTTTGGTGTCTAATCGTCCAACGTTTAATTGGTCTCAATTCGATGTTGATGTATGAAACTTTCCTGACTTTTTGTTCAAACGTACTCTGTGTGTGTTGAAATATCATTTACAAACATTAAAATTGTGATTCTGTGTTCTTTTGTTTTGAATCAGGTATGTATTGTTTTTTTTGTCAGACCATTGTTTGACTGATAGCTCGATTCAATGATGTTGATATCATACGATAATGATGTTGATATCATACGATAATTAGATTTTGAATTATATGATTCTATATGCCTCACTGATGAGTGATTGTCATGGCTCTCCTATCTCTGTAAATGTTGTAGTCTGCTGATTAATTTATTTTCAACACCTACCTATGGAGATGTCTATTTTCAAGTTGAAGTTCAACTACCTTTCCAAATAACACATGAGATTTACGATTGAAATAGTTATAACAGATGTATTTCTATCTATTATGTTAAGATATTCATTAGTTTTATTTTTAATAATTGTTTGGTTTCAAAACAGTAAGACGAAAATGAATCACTTAGTGTACAGTAAGGTTCAAGACATAAGACAAGTGGGCTCTGAAACTAGTGAAGTGTCATACGTTTTCCAAACAATTGTTCTAATTGTGCTATGAATACTGTACCTATCACCAAAGTACCAAAACTTTTATACACTACAATGATTTTCAAAATCGAGTAAGACTTTGAGGTCACTGATCAACGAAATTAGATAACTAGAAGGATACAAGTAAAACATGACTTGCTGAAAGTTTTCGTGATGTCGTGTTCTTCCAATAGGTAAGTAAACTCTATTGAACTCACCATTATTGTTCAGATATCTATTCTTTCCATTTTTTCACTGTCCCTACCTACCTACTTGACCTTATAACCTCACATTATACGAGTAATCATCATCTACTCTTAATTTTTACCAAGATAAACAAATGGGTATATTTACATATTCGTGAAATAAATGCATTTGGAGATGCGATGTGTTCATCTGGAAAGAAATACCTATTTCTGGAAATTTCGTAGCTATGTTTATACGTTGAAAAAATAGTGACGTTTATTGTGTTCTTCCTTTGAGAACCAATTACATAAATGTAGAAAACCATCCATATTCAAACATCCGGCTAGATCAGGAGGAAAAACTACTTGGCTTCGAAATGAATAAAACATGAATTGATCAATTCACCTTTATAACGCGTAAATATTTATGTAAATGAACTAGATGAAACTATGGCGAAAACGGTTACTAGATCTCGTAAATCAAACTCCCCAGTTTTCTTAACAAGTCAGACTGAATGGTATTGGCTAAGGATACTTGTGTTTCAACATTTTTATGGTGATATATAGAAAGAATATAGCCTGTATAGTTGAGTCACAGATGTTTTCTGAATATTACTGTGAACCCTTCGGTAAATCCCTATACTGAATGTTAAGCATAAATTGCCACGCCTAGATATTTGATTTAGTAGATCCGCTTATAATT
The DNA here is from genome assembly GCA_037013635.1 of Plagiodera versicolora. Taxonomy (NCBI): domain Eukaryota; kingdom Metazoa; phylum Arthropoda; class Insecta; order Coleoptera; family Chrysomelidae; genus Plagiodera; species Plagiodera versicolora. The sequence goes on along the minus strand of CM072983.1, from coordinate 4,285,847 downwards.
CCACATTAATTTCGACATGAACAAAGCTTTAATAACCGTTTGTCATGTACTTGTAAAAATTGAAGGATTTTCTCTGTGTTATGGCACATTTCATGATTGCGGTAGAATGGAAATACGTACAAGAGGTGTTATCGGCTTAGGGTTTACCAAATCCGCTAGTCAGAGTTAATTTTATTGAATGTTTCAAGTATAAAAAGGATATAAGACCCATATTTTTTATAATCTGTTGATTTTTTCTTTCTTTTTGCTTCTGGTATGGAATGGAAATGTATTTTGATTCACACGACATTGAATAACACAAGAATCGAACTACTATTGAACGATTAAGTCGAAAGAATTGAATCGTATTTTTTGTAGTGACCTATTTAGTCGTTAGCTTTGTGGCGTGTTGCGAACACAACGGATGCTCATAATTTTCTTATTGCACTTGTAGACGAAAGATAACCAAGAACGTCACTCTCTTCCTTACACTAAAGCCTTTAAAATGAGTGTCATATTTTATTCCTAATTCCTAATTTAGTGTTTCATATGAATAACTACATTTATATAATCATTTGACCTCGTATTATCAGTGAAATAGGTATTTAACGGAAAGAGGAAATGTTGAATAGATTAACGAAACATCGGATGTTTGGCAATTTAGTAATGCACAATTATTTAGGAATTAGGTAATGGATTCTTCGATTTTCACGTGTTCATAGCTCTTCAGTGTTTATAGACAGGAAGTTACAACTCGTGATTGGATGAGCAGTACATTTTCAAACTGGTTTTCATCTCCTCTCAGTGTAGTCAATGTGAAAAAATATTCATTTCCAAATGGAACTTTATGAAAAGAAATCCATTAGTGATTGTCTGTTATTATTTTATTTTTGCGAACTTTTTCATCATAGAAAAAACAACAACACATAATAATTATAATGAAGATTTATTGATTTACTACCACAATTTTCCACGAGTTCAATGATAAAACACAGACATGAAATATCGAATGAATATGGAGTCACTCAACCTACGTGTTTATAGACATAATTTATAATAATAACAATCATATCAACAGAATACTCAAGAACATATTGACAAATATTATATAAACAATTAATGAACCATCTTGAGATACAAATTAACGTTTCTCGAATTGATTGTATTACTTGATTTGTAAAATAAACTATATACATTTTGGGTACAAAATGAAAAACGATCTCTGACCAACAAATTTTGAGTTATATTTCATATAATACTCAAGTCACCAAGGAATTTTAAGAATCAATTATAAGGTTCATTTCATTAGTTTAGTGCCCTCATAGTTCAATAAAAAAAAAACATATATCCGTATCCAGTGTGATTTTCAATCAAAGTTCGACATTGAGTCATTTTTTGTACTTACAAGAACTCACTAGCAGATACCTCTGGGCAAGGTATTTTATTCATTCTGGTAATTATCAATTCAACGGAATATAGATTCTGAAAAATATGATAAATGAATATTTATGAACGTAAATAGACAATGAGCAATAAATCATGGAACGCCAGACTAGACGTACCTATAGAATTCGAATGGTATATTTACAGTGGATTTATTGGGGTGATGATATTTCTGTCTGGTCTTTATCGATGGATGGGAATGCATATGTCAGAAAATATACAGAGGAATTGATTGACATTTTCAGGGCAAGCTTTGAAACAAACATTGTTTCGGTTCATTGGTTGAGTAAAATGATGAAAATTGAAAATATTATTCTAGGAATAAAAAAGAAGAGGAGTATTGTTATGTCATTTCAATGTATATATACAGGGAGTTTCATTAACATGGTAAAAAAAAAGAAACTGAGAGTAGAGAGGACCAAAATATGACGATTGCGCGCAACATCCCTTGTGCAAATGTTGATGGTTAAAAAGATACAGTGCGTTCAAAGTTATTGACGTCGAAAGTGGACATTTCCAACAATTTTTATAACTTTGTCAAATCAGAAATAAATCATTGCTGAAGCAGAAAACTATGTGCTTGTCTGACAGCAACCTACTTGTTTATTTCTTAATAACATTATATGAATTTATTTGTGACTTCAATACTTGAAATCGGGTTTATCGTAAAAACGGTAAGGTTTTTCGACTTTTTCCAAGAATACTTTTTTTGTTCAAAAAATGTAACATAGTTTGGTACATGTTTGTCGAAAATGTTGATTTTTGATGGACAAAAAAGTTGTGCGTATTTTTATATAATTGTGGCGCCCTCTAAGAACTACATTGATACTCATGAAATATTCTTGTTTTCCGTTCTAAAAATCCCCTATGTACCTATTTTCAAACCGATATCATAAAAACTGTCGAAGCTATAAAGTTTGCAAATAAAATTTTAACTTTGAACGCACTGTATCTTTTTAACCATAAACATTTGTATGAGCAATGTTGCGCTCAATCGTCATATTTTGGTCCTCTATACTCTCAGTTTCATTTTTTGACCATATTAATGAAACACCCTGTATATGTATGAATTCGTGTTGATAAAAAGTGTTCTACTGAAATTTCAGAACACCGTATCTATGTTGTGGCGATAAGTAGGTTGTTATCCGAAAAAATTACATCTATAGAAAAATGAACATCACCTCGAATGGCCATACTGACCTATTTGGAACGGTGTTTAGTGTCGTACTCAAACCGCTAGACATGCAAGCTCACAATATTCTGTATCAGACGTATTGAAAAAAACTGAAAAATTCTTCACTCATAACGTGTTCTACATACCGATCGATATGTAGAAAGTGTTGGGAACAATATAATTCAATTGTGCTGCGACGTTATGAAATAATTGTTGAGTTGAAACAACTATTGAGGCGTTTCGTTGATACAATGTATTATTAATGATATGGATAGTGTGTGTGTGACAGAATGATTGGAATTCCTATAATAATACAAAATCCATAACGGATGCTATACAATCGGATCTCTGCGAATTGAATAATCGGCTCATCTGTTTTCGAATTCAGAAATTATATGAAAAGGCATATCAATTCGACATCGTTGTGTAGTTTTGCCAACTCATTTGGTACTCTGAAGTTATTCAAGAATTCTAAAATAATATAAAAAAAAATTAATTAATATCTAAAACACGAAGGATTCGAAAAATTGCTGCAAAATTATCAGTCTGAAAAGTAACGCATTGAATAATTAAATTTCGCGGGTTATTTCTGTAATCATTTTCAAAATATTTGTTTATACGTTCAATTCGTTATGGACGTACACACAATGCCAATGTAATTAAGCATCGTATTACATTGGAAATATGATCTTCCGAAATTCTGACTAACCAAGCGGTACATATTGGATGAATGTCAAATAGATTAGAACTTTTTTCAAACCTTGAATCTCAATAATAATTCGATTAGTCTTCCAGTTGACAATGGCCACAGAAATGGCATCTTTATTTAGTTTCTAGTCACTTCAATCTTGTCTGAAGTACATTACAATTTTCGTTCGAAATTCAAACCTAAACTGACTGACTTCGCTTAAAAAATGGGCTAGGTTAAGTGGAACACACTGAAGATTAAATCCAACATTATATAATAAATCAAGCCCAATAATTGAGCAGATATAAAGGCGAAAATGTTCATGGATCTCCCGCTGTTTCACTTGCATTGACTTTCATATATTCTACACAAATGGCTATTTTTTTTGGTAATTATCTCAACATCTCAATTTCATTATGTAACGTGAACTAGACTGAGTGTATAGATAGAAAGTGGTTCTTCTGTTCATTTGAATAACACGATGAATATAGTACGAACAAGTATCACAGTATATTGACACCTGCGTTTTGAAATACTATACAATAAATTATTTGTATTCAATATTCCGTTTGGCTTTTTGACGAATGATTGTGATTAAAAACCACTGGATAATTTCATTTGAAACTTCCGGATACCCTGTATATGGTAAACATGAAAAATAAATCGGAAGAAACGTTTTGTGGCAGAAATACACGACAGATTTTTGTTCCAACGGAATTCTTTTAAAGAATATATAATATGATTTTTTCTCAGTTTGCTAAACAACAATTTTATTTTATTTGAAAAATTAATGATCAATAAAACCATAATAACAATTTTCAACTACTTCTTCGATATTCATAAATCAAATTAGCGATGCTCAAGCTTCACTTTCTCATTGCCAAAACACGAATTTAATCTTCGACTATAATGATCGTGATGAATATCGGTATTGGTAATAGCTAATAACACGTACTTCTAGAGGAAGTGCGAATATTCACGTATTCTGTGTTGGAAACCCCGTTTTTCATTTAGGTAAAAATGAATATCTTTGAGAAATATTGTAAAATCGAATACTCAAGAAGCTAACTTCAGATCCAATAAAGACAATACAATTGAATAATGGCATGACCTTCCATTTATTTCAGTATAATTGCCGATTTTCTCAAATCTAATATGAATTGAATTGAATTTAATGAATGCCTATGAGTAGAACTGGCTCTGAACGGACAACTTTTGTTTTGAAATAAAAGAATGTTGCCAATGATGTGTTGGATAATTATACGTCTCAGTAGTTATTTCAAGCGAAATACATTCTTTATATAGATCCTCTAATTATAAAATACACACGAAAGGTCAATATATTGAGTGATAAAGATTAGGTAAGTGTTATTACCTCCTCAACATTCTCCCAAGTGAAAGTGTTTACACAGTGGATAGTTCAGAAGTTTTCGTACAACAATTAAACATTTATTTGATGCTGCTAAATTAGGCTGAAATTTAAAAATTTCTTCCAGTACTGAATTTCAGGTTGTCCGCATTTCTATATACGCTCAATCGGTTCTTTAGTCGCTGCTTCTATTTAATGTGTGCTCTCATAGATAGATATGCTACACGTTTTTCAAATGTGATTATGGAACCACGAAACAGGTTTCCGAATAGATCATTTTGATGTTTACCAGATGCGTTATTTTAATTAACAGCATACTATTTTTGTTTTCGATATGAATGAAATAATGTGTACACAATGATGGTGAGCGATTCAATTATTTTGATCTTTATTATATGGATAAATGCAGAAATCATTGTTTATCAATATATAAATACTTAGATGATATGAGAACTTATTTGGTTTATAAACCAATGCATTTGACAGATACATGAAAATAAGACAATTTATACTTCTGTCTAATTCAATTGTTACTTAATGTCGAGATGATCTCAAGTTTTTATCCCAATGATCCTATAATTTGGCCCCATTTCCGAATTCTGATTTCATTCACGTGAAACAATGGCGGATAATTCGTATTGGCCACTCTGTATATCCACGAAACAATGCTTTCTGAATCAAAAACTATGTAATAACTATTATTATAAATGAACAATGTTTCGGTACATACAATGAACAATCATTTCTCACTGTATTCATTGTAATAATCATGACCTGAGCAGATAACATCAGGAAATTAATAATATTGAATGGAAATTTAATTACTCAATTGATTTGAAGGATGTAAAAGAATCTCTCTAAATAAAGATTTTGATGAATCAGCTTATTCTATTCGATATATTATAATCAATTCAAATTATGTCAATATAAGGATTTTTTTATGTATTCGAAAATCTCTTCAAGATTCTTAATGATTCAGTTCAAAATGTTTAGAATACTTATGTATTGCCTGATATTATTATGGTTTGTTTCATTTTGTTCACAGATTTCTCGATATTCTGGAAAAATTCCAATCCAATAACAACAGAAGTATTTGTACTTGCGTCCCTCTCATTATGTAGTATGATTGTGTTCCTTGTTTCTCTTATAGGATTTTGCCTATACCACAAATATATTTTTTCCGATACTGTATAAACATTGAACTCTGGTTTCAGCACTCAAAATTTGAATTGTTGCAACCCTAATCGTTGATATCCATCCAATAAAATTTGTCGAGAAAATGGAAACTCTAAACATCAATAATCCATTTCCTCAACTACAGAATATTGACTGTGATTCTCGCTCACTCGTCATCCAACCCTCTGCCAAGGGTGAGCGATGGAGTGACGTGCGAACAGTTCAGGGTGAAAATGTAAATCCTGAAGGGCCGTTAACCAGATGTTCTTTGAGTCGGAGAAAGTCTATTATTTCAGCGTTCGCGGTAAAGTAGGCTGGTGCTGGTGAAAAGGGGGTGGGGGGTGTAGGCGAAGGGTGGGTGTTGTACGGGCTGATATCTTTGTTATTGCCTGGAGAATTATTTCGGTGCGGAAAATGCGAATGTGTCCGTGAAGATTCGATTGATTAGTCGACGTAGTGTTTCAGTGGGTTATTGTTGTTTTGTTTCAGGTTTTGTGAGACTATTGGACGGGGATTCTATTGTTGGTTACTACGGTGAGTGCGAATCAATAAAAAAAACATAGTTCTTTCTTCTTTAAATTAATGGTCTCTGCTTCCTATAGGCGCATTTGACCCAAAAAAAAAGTTAGTGATGACTTTTTATCTAATCGCATTCCAGGCGATTTTCGCGAATCTTCTCAGAAGAAAGTCTTTCGTAGTCTTCTGAGCATAATAAGGTGTACTTCCAGCTTTATTTTTACTCAAAAATATTGAAAAATATTCAAGTTATAAGATTTAAATTATCAGGGGATATTTTCCTCCACACCCAATATACAGGGTGGCCCAACGAAAACGTACCGGAAGGAAGAGATTTTATCGGGAAACTAGCTGAAATTAACAAAAACAGGAAAAAAAAGCGAATTGTTGTTAGGGAAATATTCTAATTATGTACTTGAATAAAAGGGCAAGTTTTTAAGCGAAATCGATTTACTTTTCGTATTCATTGAGAAATGCACTAGCGACATTTCAAAGGTCCATATCTTTGCAACGAGTAGACGGAATTCCAAAAATAAAAAAGCAATGTATAGGGAATCAAAAGGGCTTTTCAATGAGGTATCATTTGATCCCCATTCCCATTTGAAAAAAATCAGAGGATGCTACCCCCGCTTAGGAGGGTGAGTTTGGGCTATACTTTTTGCGTCAAAAGTAGTCCCCATCATATACAAGATTGACGTGTGTCAGGTTTCTCGATAAAATCTCTTCCTGGTAGTTATACCTTCTGGTACGTTTTCGTTGGGCCAGCCTGTATTTGTTTAACTCTCTTTCCTGATTTTTGCAACAACACGATTTTTTGGTAAAATCCACATAAAATTTACTGAGAACCTCGATTGCGAAAAAAGTCTACTTCACCTTCACAAACAACAATTGAACGTTCAAGAATCGCTGGAGAAATAATAAAGCTACGGACTGTGCGATGATCAAAATGGAAAATTACACCACATCAAGCTGTAGGGATAAACGTTGCGGCGAAAGCTGATGAGCTCTCTAGAAGCCTTGGAGAATAGTTCCTTATTGAATCACCAAATCGGATTATAACCTTGCTGTGGTAATTGAGATGAGTGAATCGAACAAAGCATCTTAACACATCAAAGACATCATCAAATCTGATAATCAACGAAGGCCGGGGAAAATCTTCCAACATGGATAAAATATTTTGATTGATTAAGATTTTGTTCTCATAATTAAAATCTGTCAACACCTCATGAATTGTTGAGCTAACAAAAATGTTATGTAGTTAACAATAAATCAATGTTCAAGTGACAAGATCATATAGTTTTGCCTGTATTCATTGATTTTTTCGCGTCTAGTATTTTTTCTATGATGTGCAATTTCACTATTGCAAAAATATGTCTTCGAATGGAATGACTGTTTCCGAGTTTGATAAAATTATTCGTTTTTCTTTTCCTCTAGCAATTATTTTGGTAACCTTTAGATCTAATTTCGTCTTCAATATCATATCAAACATAAAATTCCAACTCCTATTCATAAACGAGAAAATATTCTAAATAAAAATCATTACTCAAAAAATATCAATTCGTCAGTCGTTTTCTGTAAAATCCTCGCGCTCATTATCCTCTCTGCTGGTTTTTTCATCACGAAACGAGAAGACACGTTTTTCTTCAATATCCAGTTTCTCACAGAAACCGTGCGTGATGGCGGATTTCATAACCGAACCGACTGTGACATAATGCGAACCATTATGTCGTTCGGTACAGTTACCTTGCTTCAGATATTCCAACGGAATCCGATCGTAGAATAGAACGGTCAAGGTCGACGAACATCTAAAACATCTGGAAACGTAAATAATTGTAGAGATCAACTTTTATTTCAGCGTTTCCGAAAGTTCAGTCGAACGTCGAATTTCACGTCAATAAAACTGGCACAGCCGTTTCGACACAACCAAACAAAAATCATGCAGTATTCAATAACTATTTTTTAACTCAAATTCTTTTTTCCAACTCAAACGGTTTTCGAAAAACGGGGTTGTGCCAGCTTTACGTGAAGCGGTTTTGCCAGTTTTATTGACGTTTGAATATCAATGATTGAAATTTCTCTGGAGTGGCGTATTATTCATCATAACCTTCTATTTTGGTTACTATCTACTTACGTCACATAGGGTAACAGGTGCGATGTTGCCGGATTATTATTAACTCACTGACAAACGACCTTTCGTAATTAGACAGGTGGAATTTGAATCGGGGTAAAGGGGTTAAAGTTCCTCCTCTTGTTGTTCAAATTTTCTTTCGACACCCAGTAATTTCAGAAATTTGAAATTCAATACAATGATGAACAGATTTTATTCTCCATTGTCTGCTGCAAATCCTATCGAACACCTTCAATTTGCATTACGAAATATTGAATGCTAAAAGTGGTAGCAGAATATCAATTCTCCTAGTGATCAATTCAAATTTATTCCGTTTTTTCTATTTTCGATGCTTCGTGTTACGTCTCTCACTATCCACTTGATCCGTTCGAGCGGCAAAAAATGCAGGAAGGAATATCGAAGCCGATCAATCTTCATGAGCAAATTTGCAAATCGGGATTGAGACCGTGTGAAATTTTTCATCTCATGGTTTTTCATTCGACTAAGCATGCTAAAGCAGCGGATATACATGAATAGTTAGGATCAAAATGAAAGCAGCTAGGATATTTTTCAAGTTTATGAATGAATAAAGCTGGGAGAGGTTGGAAATAACGGTACGATATAAATCAGAATGAATCAAATATTTTCAATTGGTATTTCCATAATATGCGCGCACATATTTTTGTTTGAAATCTAAATATTGGACAATTACAAAAAATTTTATAATAGTTATTCTGAATTTCTAATTCTCAATTTCAGCCAGAGTGTACTTCAATAGACTCATAATTGTCGAAGATGAAAAAAATTAAAAAAAAAAAACGATGTTCGACTGATTCACTCAATTCAAAGTTGAGAATTTATCGATCCAGTCTTTTCATTGTGATTTTTAATTGAAAATCTTTTACATAACCAAATTGACGCCAGAGCAGAAATAAAATTATGGATTTAACGTCACGTCACGGTCATAATGTAGAAAATTTTACGGCAATCATAGTTCAAAGTGTGAATTTCAATCCTACGAACTGTGAAAAAATATTGCAATATTTAAACACCTTATTCTGCTCATTTCCTTTCATGATTGTGGTTAAAAAATATTGATGAAATTAGGGAAATAAAGATAATGATATTTACCATGATAATAAACTGTTTATGATACAATTTGGCGAGAGAAATCCAAGAAAACACTAAACTGTTTTTGTTCCATATTCTTTAGTATTTGCGCATGGAATCGTACAGTTTTCAGCTTCATACAAAAATAACTGATAAACGTTATCAAATTTAGATCCGTTCAAGTATATGCTGTAAAATGGTGTTATATTTAATAATATATACTCAAACTAACATAACAAATTTGTTGTCATAGTGGCCACAACCTGGAACGCTTTTCCTAGGGCTGTTTTTTTTTTCATAGTTGACGATTTTCTGGAATAACTATCCACAATTTTTATGTAAATCGCTACAACTCGTTGATCATTTTCAAATTCGAATTATAATCCGTTACTAATATTATTAACATAATGTACAACTCAGTAGGTATCTATGAAGATAATAATTTCAGAATATCGTACCGATATCAAGTATTTCAATATCAATTGTAAACGATCAGAAAAAATGTGAACTTGAACTAATTGTTTTTCGTTTGGAGCTCTTCTGACTTCCATTGCTTCTTGTAATTGAATAAAATTGCATTATTGTCCTATCAGTTATGCCTACAAAGCTAACAAGAATAAAAACACGCAACATCTCGATTGTAAAATCGAGTTGAAGACCGTTAGGTTGTTAGTGCTATATCTACAACAAGGCTGTGATTGATGGTGTTTATATTCCAGTTCGAAGCTTCCCAAATAACACAACAGACTCTGTTTTGTAATTTAAAAGTGTTCCCACAAGAAATAGTGAGTATCATTGATCTACATCGCTCCTTTGTTGAGAAACAATATCGGCTCATGATTTAGCGTTTGCTCAATTTTGTTGAATGGTAATATTATGCAAATTATTGGTCATTAATTGTTTACGGAATACATCAAATTACTGGATGTTTCGAGGTTTATTGTTAATCTGAAGATGTTGAAAAAAAAAACAACTAACTAACTTATGAATACACTTCGAATGTGGTGAAAAAAGTTTCCCAACTTCTGACATGATTTTAGCCGAATGGGTAGCTGAAAAAAAAAAACAAAAAGTATTTCTTGTTCAAAGACCTACGATCAAAATTATCAAGTTTTTGATACCAAATTTACAATTTTCAACCAATCAAGAAAGTCATTTTACAGTGAATAAATTCGAAAATACACACTTTCAAGTCGATCGGTAAATTTCTCTTTGAACAAATTTTTTAATGATTTTATCAATACCATAAAACAAATTATCCATCTATGTACAGAAAATCAACCACTTCAAGTTGTGCACTCTACCTCATATTATTGGAATTGAAAATCTCCATTGAAAATTTATACAAAGTGGCCAGCTTCAAGAATGGAAATCTAGATAATATCACTATGAGGACTTTTCATACTATAGAACGAATAATAATTCTGGACTTTTTGGGGGCAGATGCCAAATCTTCTTGAAATCATAAACACAACTGACAATTTCTGAGTTCACCTCAGACGTAATCATGGCCTACTCTGACGCGAGATGCTCGCCTGACTCATCTTGCTTCTTTAAACAGGAAAGACAGTGAACAAAACGAGAAAAACGACGATGCACACAATGAACGAGGGGAGGAATATAAAATAAATATTCCACGAGTCGTGAATTTTAATTGACAGCGAATGTGTAGACTGAAACGCCGGGGCGTTACACGACATTAACATCATTATTGGTTGTGGGATGACGACGAATTTCATCGGACAACAAGGCAAGACAAGACACTCGACGAAGACTGTCTTTATTGATAGTTCCTGGAAGTGAAGGTCTCCGATAGGTTCTTGGAAGTCTGCGGAAGTTATCAAACGATCAAATATTTTTGTTTGCATAATCATATTGAAATACGTCATTTGGTGCAGTTGAATAACAAATTTATCGAAATGAGCGTTAGTCTTCATCGAAACATTTTCTAAGAACGTCGTTCCAACATTGGAATCGAAATTCCCAGAAACATACAACAAACTGTTGCACTTATTTAGCAGCACCCTGTATGTTTGAAATAATTTGATCTGAATTTTCACGTATTTTCTAATTCAACTAATGAAATAAAGAACATGTGACGAACTTCTCCGTTTAAAAAATCATCCGGTTTTATGTTATGTAGTATCTATATTTTTTATAAATCCATTGCTCAATGTATCGATTCTAAGAATAAAAAATTACTATATCGAATATGTCAATGTTCAATTCGCATCCGACTTCAAACTTATTCAGTTGTTTGATCAAATATAAATATGTTTTCCAAGCTTCTCAAGGTCGTCATTTATAACTGAAAATCTTCAACAGTATTCTACTTTTATATATGAAATCACACCATTCTTTCAATGGGCTTTGGAAACATTGATAATTTATAATTGACGAGTTTTGTTTTCTTGAAAATAATAAAGTTTCATAATATACCCAACCTATACTTTTTGGTCTTCGAAGAAATGTATTTTATCATTTTGGTCGTTTATCTTTGGAATAACACATCCTGTGGTCGACCGACTGTGCATTCATGGTATTACATCCTCTTTAGATGAAATTAACGTAGATCTCGATTGCAAAATGAAAGGTATAACTAATTGCCTCTCTAATTGCCTTGCACCATAATTTGTGAAAACGAATGTTTGTAACAAAGTCACAATCTTACTTCTTCGTAACGGCATTCTATTGTTTTCCAAATCACCTGCTACTGAAATACGCGATTACGTGATTTTTTTTTCGACGAATTGCAACGACTGGAATAAACTGAATCAGTTCACGGATAATAAGAATAATCGATGAATTCAAAATCTTTGAAATGATTCAACAAAATGATGGATTACTAATTTGTCAGAGAGATATTCTCAGTTAATGTCTGACGTTTTGTCAGATGTCATTTCCATTGACACACAATCTTCTCGATAAATCCAACACCCTGTATCTCAAGTATTCTAGGCAAACATTTCCATTGAATTCATCTGAATTGAGAATCAAATCAGGCTGAACCTGCATCAAACTTCGCATTCACCGAAATCAACTAGATCTCTTGATATCGACTCTGATCCTACAAATTCCATATTCACTGATTTTCAACTGCAAATTCTCTGCTTCATTTCAATCGGGGATTCTATTGAAAACAGAGCAGCGAAGGCCAATTAACTGCAGGTATTTTCCAAACAAGAATAATATGAAATGCAGTATATTACCTATAGCAGAACAGAAGTGGAGTTGCAGGATTTTCTTCCAGCAAAAAATCGCTCCTTGATCTTCAGTTTGGTTTTGTTCAATATTTCACCATGTTTAGATTGATCTGAATGCACCAAAGTTTATATGCATTATTATTTCATCAGGTGTCAGTTTCTTCTTTTTTAGTAAAATGTTATTATATTCTTACATCACTTTTATGTTCTCAAAACTACTATCGATACATTGTTTGCATAGCTGTTTTAAAATATGTATTTTTTATTTGGGTTCAAGTTTAAACATTGTTTATGGTTACCGAAGTTCACACAGGGTCCTCCAAAATGGAAAATTAAAACTTAAGAATAGAACCTAGATTTTCTTTTATTGCAGATGATAATAAAATGCCAAATTCAAAATTTTTTTCTCGATATAATTCAATTGCAATTTACATCAAATTATTATAACATTTTTATAAATAACTTACATTCAATTAGAGACTACTTAAGGCTCATCTTCATGACCTTGAACCCTCCATCAGCAATCAAGATATGGTTATTGGAATTCCCCAGAGTTGGCAATGACATAATGATGACGACAGAAAATTATCAATCATTTCGAGTGGAAAGCTAAAACACGAATTATCAGAATTCGAGACTATCGAACATATCCTCCCAATTATATCATCAACCAAAACAAAACACGAATTGATTCATATTTATAAGTATTTAAAGTTATCATAATACGTCTGACAGTTGAGGTGTAACTGACATTTTGGTAAGGGTTGTTTTCTTTCAGGCTTATATACCAGGTGAATAGAACATTAGAAGTATCTGGAGAACAGAAAGACAGATCATTTCGAAACTTTGTGGACGTGGATAATCAAACTTGTTCTATCCGTCTGAAATATTTTTATCGATACAGTGTTGCCGCTTGTATCAGAAAGTAGTAGCTACTTTGTTATTTCAAATAGAACACCTCGTATATTATACCATTTTTGGAATCCTTATAGGATCCCTCACAACTTTCCCACATAATTTCCTATACCTATCTGTGACGATTTTCGAGATTAAAATTATTTTGCCCAATTTTTGTGCAAAACTTAACCATTGAAAAATATCAATTTTTCCCCAATGCAAACTTACAAAATATTGCAATTTGGGTTATAGCTGCATAAGACCATTAACTTATGTATTTCTGTTCTCCAGATACTTCTAATGTTCCATCCACTGTGGAACACCCTGTATATTCGAGTGGCAGAACATCTGTCTAAAGAATAATTCATTTGATTTCTTTCCTAATTCGCATTCATATACATCATTATCACCATTTTTAACCAAGAAGTATCGAAGCCGGAAAAATATTCATTCGCATTTTATCATCATTCCATATTCAACAGGATATGTTTTGTGTGCTACTGGAAATTGTCATGAATTATATCACTCACTTTGATGGTTTTTTATTCTTCCTTTCGAACATGTGTGGAATAATAAAAAGCGGAATATTGAACTTGTGCATAGAGAACGATTCTAAATATAAACATTGCTGGGACCACTTCATAGCAACAAATTCCTAACCCTAATTTGGAACAGATGTGTGTTGCTCGATGACATTTTTGTTGTTATAGTTCTCTTACCAGTTTTATACAGAGTGAGCCATCAAATAAATGCATTGATACTGTTATCGAATTGACAAAATATAAAAAAAATATATAATGATGAGTGGTATTGATTATTTAATTGTTGTAATCACAGATGCAATTGAAAAAGTCATTTACAGAAGTGGGTGTTTTTTTCTTAACGATAGAAGTTAGTAATTTAGTTATTATCTTATAATTCGTCTTGAGACACATTCTTTGGTAGTCGAATATTTTCATCGAAATAAGAGTTTATTGAACCTCGTCAGGCGAATCTTTTAGAATTCCTTCTGTACCGTTACACAAAATGAGGAATCGGTCATCTGAAACAGTAAAAGTAAACAAATCAATTTTACAATTAGGTTTTTTCAAATTGAAAGAAATGACTCGTTGGTTTCTCTATTGCGAGATACACTATAAAAGTAGAAATGTAAAAGGAAATCATTTTCTCCAAGGAACAAAGTCGAAAACATTCCAATATACTCAATTTTTGGTAAATTATAAAAACATAATCCTCTTATTATCACTTATCTTTAGTGATACATTTCTATAGCATCTATTACACTTTTCAGACTCTTTTTTATGTTCATGTCATGAATAACCTTGTTTATATGAAATATCCTTCTAGTCTGGTACTGCATTTTATACACTAATAATTAATTTCCTCTTCAGAAAACAGATGAAACGTAATTGCTTTGAAACAAAACAGAACCTATGTAATTATCTACATAACCATAAAATCATTGTACAAGAACGGACAGTAAATTATTTCGATTTCAGCCGTTCCAAATAAACAATTTGCAGGTTTATCTTGTCAATCTGTATTATCTCCGTTCGTATTTTTCAGAAAAATTCAATTGAATCAGTACTTTGTTTTCCCAAGTTGATACTTTCATTATTCCTATAATCGGCTGTTGAATTACTAAGGAAGATAGACATATACATATTCATTTATCAAACATCCAACGAAATATAATTATCTGCGGTCTGAGCTCTGATGATCACGTCATATTATATCCAGAAGCATGTTTTTGAAACCGTATAACAATATTCTGAGCTCCAGAAACCTCAGGAATTCTATCTTGAAAGTATCCCAGACCATATTGAATGACATTGTCTCGGTCGAAATATAATCGTGGATCTTCCGTGTATTAAGGAGAATCATTAATTTTTGTTAAGAAACAACAGACTGGCCGACCACTTGTTACTAGCTTCTTGAATTTCAATTCACTGATCACATCTATTCTAATCGAGTTATTCACCCAATTATATTTATATTCAAAGGAACCGCCAGCAGTTTTTTTTTTCATTTTCGGTATATTTGAGTTGTATTTGAAAACAATTTTACATGTGACACAGAACATTGACAAACTGTTGGATGTTATTGGCAACCGAATCCGTATTTATGTGACCTTGAAGTATGCCTAATCCGATACGCAACCCCTATATAACAGTTAAGAGATCAGTTCCCTAGGCGACAGTTGTTATATTGATCTTTCGCGTTTGTTTAGGGGAATTTCCCCGTCTGCAAGTACGATAATAAGATATATTATCCATCCCTCGCAGACAGGACTTTGAGGAATTTCAATCAAAAAATGTGTTCCGCTTTTAGAAGAGATTTTAAATCAAAAATTTAGAGTTTGAGTTTCAAGTGATGTTTCATCTTCGCAGTATAGTTCAGAGCTACCGAAAAAAATATTATTAGGAACATTTTCAGACCATAGAAAACTTTGAAAAGTAAATATTTTCGAATGAAATAATGCTTATTGAATTGAACTTATCTATAAAGAAATAACAGATGCTCCTAATCCTGAGATAACCCTAATATACCGTAAAAATGACCCGTATATTTGATAACGTAGGTCAACAATCTTACTCGAACGAGTTCCCACTAAAAGAGTTCAAGTTTATTACTTTCCATCTCCAGGGAAGCTGGTTTTCTTATCATTGTAAATAATGTACTCATTCATTAGGTACTTGATTTTTTTTTTCAAATTGAGTACCACTCAATCGTTACATAAGTCAAAGTGCCACTTTTATTAGTTTATTTTTATTACCGTAATGTTGGTATGATTTAATTTCACCATATCACTTTCATAGAAATAATGTCCTTAGTTTTGACGTCTCAACGAAGTTGTAGGAATATTCCATTATTATTTCTATGATTGAAATTTCTTAGCTTTTATACATTATGTCAACATACCTATGGTTTAATTACTGTATAATTGTTTTGTCAGTTATGAAGTTTATATCTAAATCCACGAAGTAAAATGTACCTACTCCTTAATCGTATGTTATAGTCAAAATATTGTCACAAACCCAATGCTTTTGTGTCAGTACAGCAACAATGTCGTCTGCTCAAAAGTAATACAAATCAATTGATGTTGGATTTGCTTCTAGATGCATTTACGAAACAGTTCGAAAATCATTATAGTCTGGTGGAAAGTTTGAAAACTAATTATCACAATTTAGTGATGAATAATGATTATGATGACCAGCTAAATAATTATCACTAAATTAATTACTATACCTACAACGAACAAAAATTAACTCAGGTTAGGATACGAGGATTTCGAAGTTTCATTTCTATCATTCCTAGAACATATTCCAAATTCAATGCATGTTACTGAGTAACATCAAAAGAAATATATATCAAAAAAAGGAGTGATAAGATTCTGAATAATTTCAAAGTTTTGTGGGATTTGTTAGTATCAACTAGGAAGGAATACAATCTGATAAATTTTCAATTAGGTAACATTTTCAAGAAACTCGACTTATTCAAGCACTTTATATTTCCAAATTCAACTAACTCCAAGTTGGTCACAAATATACTCGATTATCTGATCCTCACCCAACTACCGAAAGTCAAAATTTCTCTATACAACTGTACATTTCGGTTGTAACTCCACCATAGGGGTTTCAAGACCAGGGCGGAACTGAACAGCGATTACTTTTATTGATGGACCCTTCACATATAATGGTTTCGAAATTAAATGATACATTCGTCATTCCTAATCGGTGCAGCAGACGATATTCGAGAGATATGGGCAGTTTAAAATCGAATATTCGAGTGATAAAAGCCTTATCAAGTATATCTAAATTGGGATCTATTTTAAGTTTGTGCAGTGAGAAACGCATTAATTAGGAGTTTTCATTGGCAACACGTGTTGAAAAGTATAAAATATACTCGGGACAAAAACATCAATAGTAGATAGTTCTTTCCTTTTCTTTCTGTTACTTAATATTTCAATTTCTACACTTCCATAAGATTCGTAAATTTCCATGAATTGTTTCTGAATAAAACATGTCCAAAATTTGTTTCTCACGCTTCACTTCCTCAACGAAACGATGCAAGACTGTCTCCCAAAAAATGGAATTCAAATGAAGTCGCGGTAAATAATCATCACCTTCTTTACTCTGCATAATTTCGCTTTCATTCTTCGTGGTACGAGTAATTTCACTTTGCGGTTCGACGCCTCGTGTTATTTCCGTCGAATTGCCGGTCTCATATTAAATTGGAAAGGAGTGTCCGTTGTTGGACGTAGGTACTCATTGATCCGTATTTATTTTCGTTATACAATGACAATGGACGAGACACACAATACTGATTGTCGTTTGATCGAATGATCAACAATGGAAACCACATAAAAGATGAACCTACTAGGAACTAGCGAGATACAGTGTGTTCTTGAGGATGTGGCGGTTTTGGGAATTTGACCAACATATAGTATGTATTCTTGTATTCAAGAGATAAATCGAAATGAATTCGTCACTCTGTATATCAGAGCATGACTTTCAGGGCATCAATTGATAAGAACATGTCACTTCAAAATAAAGAAAGAAATCGGTGTATTTGATTCATTATGTATCAACGCATTTCAAAATAGTTTCATGCTAAAAATTTACAAATGATCTTATTCTGATTTAATATTCAATGTATCTGAGAAAAATGAATCAAAATAACCTTGCCATTATCATTTTCTGTGTATTCTGATTCATGGAAATGATCGTACAATTATTAACAATAAAGGAATTAATATGACTCAATGTGGACTGACGGCGACATCGTTTGAATATCCGTAATATCCATAAATTTCAGTTATGTTTGACTGCCACATCAGTATCTCTCTTTTGTATATCAGTCTGAATCACCATAGAGGATTTGCTAAAAATATACAGTATGTGATGAACACATTAAATTATTGAATATGATTTGGTCGCTTTATAATTTCTCGGTCGATAAAATTCATAATTAAATCCAACTAAAATCATTTTATGACATCTTATCGTGATTGAAACGGAAATACACACTAAAAAAGCTATCATAATTTACTTTAATCAAGAATCGACAATGTCCAAATTGAATCGTCCAGATCAAATATTTTGTGTTGGAAGATTGGTTCATCATCCATTCATACCCGAGGCTATACACACTTTGAAGAAATTTACACCGTACGTAAGGAAATGATAAATTGTCATCATTTAGGCAAGTTTTTCATAGGTAACCTTCAATTATTTTGCTTCATTCTGTTTTTTTTTTCTGTAATTTCAGAAAAAGATTATTTGTTTGGATGCGAAAAAACAGGAAAAACTGAAGAATTTTAAACCATTCTTTCTGTTTCAAGATTTTACTAGCAAAGAGAAATCGCTGTGCAAGTTGTTATATTGTTTTCGCTTATAATAATTCATGTTGAAAGCGAAAAAGCTGAGCATCTTGAGTATATTTTATAGTGAGTACTTAAACTGCATGCATAAAGCATTTTATTAAGTGCTTTCGCAGTAAAAAATTAATTGCATCTGCACAATATTCTTCAATAAGTTGATGGTGATTCTTACGATTTTCTGTTCTATTTCATTCCGCATGAATCAACTGACACTCGAACTGGTTTATGGCTGCAACGCCAGATGTGTATGTGAGGGCGACCACACGTGTACCTAACGATTCCAAAGGGTTAACGTAATAACGGAATATTAATTTGATAAAATACCCGTAGCGTTTTAATTCGTTTAAAATGGTTTTGGGCTGCCCATTGTGAACCCGAAATCGGAAATATTACATTTAATACATAAAATGCAGAGTCACTCCATATAAAACACTTTTTCTTTGATGTCATCGGTCGGTAAAACCATTACAAATTGTCATCAACTAATCTAAAACAAATTCCGTCATGGAAATGGATTATCAGATCAGATATAATCTTCCAATTTTCGTGAAATCTGCGAAGAAATCTCAAATCTAATTTATCTCCTCGATAATTCAAGCTAGATAAATTTGTGATGCTCAAAATGTCAGAATATTCTTGGTCCTAAATGTCAATGTATGTCTCGAATGATAATTATACTGATTGGTATCGAGCATATTTTGAGTGGAGGATTGTCAATGTAGCCTTTTTTATTTGGGTTGCCAATGGAATATGACCAATGAATGACTTTTGAATAACCTGTGGATCTGAATTGAATTTAATGAAAGTAATGTCACGGCCAATCGTGGGTGTACACACTTCCTTGAGATGAGCAAGGAATATATACCTATTCTCGGCACCTGTGTTGTAAAAGAGCAACGTCCAAGAATATTTATTCTGGTCTTCCATTGGCTTGGTGTGAGGCACCATAAGTCACTGGGTGTTGTTCTTTTGGCGTGCTTCGCTTCTAAATGCGTTGCTCGTGCTTCACTGGTTTTACATTATAAGAAAATGCAATAAATTGGCATAGGATGCGGCCAGTGAAGGCAACTCGATAAGTTTATATACAGCACGAACATAAACTCTGTGGTATAGGTGGTTGATGTTAGGCTTCTTAGAAGAATTTTTATTTCTCATTTCGGAAATTCCAAAAACAGCATACTTAAAATGCAAGCTCAAAGACAAGTGGGTGCTGCTATGGCGTTCTGTCTGTCTTTATATTTTCTGAGGAGAATATAGTTATGTATGATTGATGTTGAGTGAAAAATTAATGCCATAATTAATTGTCCTTTATTCAAGCAAGAGATTCATGACAAAAACATTATTTTACATCGTGATGAATTAGTGCTCAATTAATGATCAAATAGTCCAAGAGTTAGATTGATCAACTATATACCTTTTTTTGTACTGTTGGCATCGAAAAATAACTATGAATGTACCAACTTTCTTCTTTAAATTAACTTTATTGAAATGTTCTTCAAGTTTGTATGCTCAAATATGTATCAATCTTTCGTTGTTGATTTCAAGCGACAAAAGTATCGAATGTATTGAACTTCTGATGGAAACTGTTTTTTTTTTTTTTCAGGTGTTTCGGGCTGGTAAAATATCATCTTTAGTGAAACAAAACCATAGCAGAATGCAGATTACCAAAGATTATAAGTAAGAGAACTGTTTTGAATTCGCTATATCAAGTGCTTTGAAATTTTATGAGACGTTCCTCAATATGTTACAGTCGCTTATATATCTGTTTCTGCTCTTAAAACAGATGAAAATTACTAAAGTAGGGATTTATAGCCCACTAAAGATTATATTTTGTTGACAGTTATCAATTAGATTGTTGGAATGGAGACATTATTGGTGTATACCCAATGAAATTCATTTTGTTTGGAATGTTATCAAGTTATATACGTTTGAATTGTTATCTGACAACTCATTAATATAAATTTCTCCTTAAATGCGTCGATTCCAGTTTTATCGGAAAAAAAGTGTATCCAACCTACAGGTTCGTACTCTTGTATAGTATGGTATAAAAAAAGTAAACTTTATGTTCATTCAGTATATAGTTGATTTTCTACTTCAAATAACCTGAAAATCAATAATCGATGTATTCAGAGTAAAAGAAGCATATGGTGAGCGAACAGAAATATTAACCTCATTCTCATTTGAATCAGAACTTCTTTCAACAATTTATTACATTTTTCTATAATCGTCGATTCTCTCAGGAACTGGGTCATTAAATCTTATATCTAAATAACCTGTAAATCGGGAATGTATATCAAAGCTAATTGGTGGAGATGAGAAAAAAGAAAAAGCATTATTGGTTCTGTTCTGTGACTCATGGAACGTACTAGGATTCATCATGGAACATTAATAACATTGAATATCTGATTTCAGAGAATTTATTCAAGGTCATACCTACCTAATAGGCTGTATCAGTGTACCCAGGCGATTTTCGTGATTTTTTTTCCGAAAAAAGTACCCAACAGAATGTTTTCCAAAAATATCCCTCACCTCCGATATATCGTGCATATTTCAGTTATTGAAACGCTCCACGTTCGTGAAAAATGTGTCATGATTGTTCGTTGTCCCCATCGATAGGAATCCGTGCAATTGCAAATAAAGAATGCCCCGATTTCTCCCTGCTGAATCGGACAATCAAATTCATGTGGAAAACTGGTATGTGCGGTTCTCTGCTGTTCGCGAGTAATATTCGCAATTTAATACCCTCTTTTTACTTCGAATAAAAGCTCAATGGGGAACGTGACCAGACAGTCGAATGACATTCTGAGAATATATAGGTCGAGTATTACTGTGTGCCTGCCAGAGCGATAATCAAAAGCAATAATTATCAGCTGCACAGGAAATGGAATATACAGGGACTGGAGATGGAAGTTATATGACAATACATTATTTATTTTTGATGTTCATAATGTCGAAAACTTTCTGAATATTTTTTCATTTCGTACCAGTAATGTCGTCAAAAATTATTATTCGTGATATATAGTATACGAGAGAGTGCAATGAAGATAGTTTTCAGAATATTGTCAAGTAGTCATTATACATTTTCTCCATTTTCTGAGTGCGTCTAAAGAAGTTCTGCTTTTTTTAAGTGGCACGAAGTTGTCATTTTTGTACTGAATATTAATCATAAAAATATATATCTGATAGTTCCCATCTATTTTTGTCAATATTGATTGAATTTTTCAATGATTTCAGAATTAATGGACAGTAAAATATTTTTTTATTCTTATGAACATCATTCTGAATTTCAACATTTTCCTTCAACGTTATATCATCACACAAGATTCAATGTTTAAGGTTCTTTTTGGTAATTTAGTTAAGAATTTCCACATTGCAATTTGAATCGTTTTGCGAAATTTTTGAAGAGTTGAAACATTGTAATGAAAATATCATAATTTACAAAAAGAAACCCTGTTTATGGTAACTGGGGCAATACCACTTCGAGATTACGCTACAATACCTTATCAGTAACTTCAACATGCCCAAAACACCTCCATAATTGATATGGAGTGCATGTGAAAGTATAAATATCACACCACCCAGCACAATCTGGAAACGTATTTTTTACGTCACTCTCGTCACATTCATAATATTTAATATTTCATCGTAGGCGTTTATGGGTTCGTGCAACCGTAATTAATTTATGGATCTCGCTAATAATGTCCCGTTACACGTCATACCAAAATGATGTATCGGATTTACTGGTATCGCATACGACATTCTCTGCCTATTCATGGTAGAACTGACCAACTAACGAATAATTCGATTCGTTCAACGATTTTTTACCATTAAAACAACAATAATTATAAGCTGTGTCCTTCGAGCTCCATAGACTTGTTCAAAAAAATTAAAACAGTTATTGGTGTATCAGGATACAGGGTTGATGATTATTGAACATATATTATACTATCATATATATCATAAATCATTGTGAATGGATATATTCAGTACGTATCAAATGGTAATGCTCTAAATTGATTTAATTTCACTCAAAAATTAATTTCAAGTGTTCTGATGTATTAACCCCCTACCATATAAATTTCTATTCGTTTCTGTTATGCAGACAGCATTATGCAGAGCTGTCAAAAATACTTACAAGCATAAGTGGCTTCACTTATCGTAAACATTCCACCCATATTAATTTCCGTATTGATCGTAAAGTTGGCACCAAAAACTGGGAATGGCATTTCCTTCTTTCCCATTATTCACATGTAGGCACTGCATTAATTAGAGATCTCCTAACGTAGCGTTGCAATTTCATGGCTGAAGAGAATTCCGTTCATAGGCTGAATCGCTGAAAACGTAGCTCCCACAAAATGAGGTCAATCTATTGTAGTTATTTCTCTTCGAGTGTAGCTTTCGTTGACAATGAAACGGGAAATTGTCACTTCAAATTCGATTCGGAATTCGCTGAATTAGGAAACGGGTGATTGAAGTAACCAGAGGAGCTATCGAGCGAATTGAAATCACTCGGCAACAAATGTCATACTTTCGGAATTGAAATAAAATACATTTATTAGCAATACCCATAAATTTAATGAGATAACAAGTATAACCCCATTTGATCGTTCGAAGTTCTTTCTAGGTGCCGTAGTTCAGTGATTTCCGAACAAAAAATCCTCTTTTTCAATACGCATAACCAACATGTTAATTTTCATGAATATGCCAAAGATCCGTGACTTCATGGCCCAATCGTTACTAGACCATCCCTTTCGTTCGTCATTGCCGGCCACGTCCTACACATTCGTTCTCTACTTCCGACGTCACTAATAGTTTTGTTTTTGTTTTTCGTTCCAGATGATCCGATCGCATGTCGGAGAGCACCACCATCACAGGCGGCTGTGAGTAACCTCAGAGGGGGCAGTGAACGTCATCTAGTGGCCAACGCGCCATGGGCAACAACAATTGCTGTTGTTGTCGTAGCGAGAGATCCCTGCCACCTGACAAGATTAACGTTGACTGTAAGTATGTGTTGATAGAATAGCATTTTTTTTTTTCATTTATCCCCGACTCAATTTACAATATGCTCGAGAAAAACAATAGGTAAAAGTTATGAACAGAAAAAGCTTGTGAGACCTTCTGATTATTCAATTCACTGATATGAGTAAGAAAGAACATGTAATTACATATAACAGATAAAAAACAGGGTCCAAAGGATAGATCATAAAAAAACAGTAAAATTGTCAAAATATGACAAAAACAAAAATATTAAACTCCACCAAACATAAAATTTTTAACTGTTATATTAAATTCGTACTTTTGAAAATATGATGCTTCTTCCCAACTCAATTTACAATATGCTCAAGAAAACCAATAGGTAAAAGTTATGAACAGAAAAAGCTCGTGGTTTCACCTTCTAATTATTCAATTCACTGATATGAGTAAGAAAGAAAATGGAATTACATATAACAGATGAAAAAAAAACAGGGTCTGAAGTTGACAAGGATAGATAATAAAAAAATAGAAAAAAAAAACAGAAAAATATGACAAAAACAAAAATATTGAACTCCATCAAATATAAAATTTTCAACTGATATATTAAATTCGTACTTTTGAAAATATGCTGTTTCTTCCCAACTCAATTCACAATATGCTCAAGAAAAACAATAGGTAAAAGTTATCAACAAAAAAAGCTTGTAGTTTCACCTACTAATTATTCAATTTACTGATATGAGTAAGAGAGAAAATGGAATTAATATCAGATATAAAAAAGCAGGGTCTAAAGTTGACAAGAATAGAAAATAAGAAAATGGAAAAAACAGTAAAATTGTCGAAAAATAACAAAAACAAAAATATTGAACTCCATCAAACATAAAATTTTTAACTGTTATATTAAATTCGTATGTTTGAAAATATGCCACTTCTTCGATAAATCTTCATCCTACAATCACTCTTGGTGTTGGAAAATCATAGTATAACCCAATACCCCAGCATTGAATCAACATATATTCATATCTATGAGAGTAATGCCTTCGTCATCTAGTGGCAGAAGTAGGCAAAATGCGTACACATCCTTACAACAGCAACTCCACAAAAATTATCTCTATACTATTCATCGAAGAGGCTTCAATCCCACTTGGCATGAAATTATGTAATACTGGAAAAACAATAATAACATTTCTAGAAATCAGACCTAGTGCAACAGATGATATATGGTGGGTCGAACAGCTGTCTTGTATCGGTTGATAATGAATACACGGCATACTTCTAAAAACATCATTATTGGTTGTCTAGTACTAAACAATACTGTGAGTAATCGTACCTGTTTGTGATTTGTAGTCGTGATCAGCCATCATAAGGACGTACCACCGCCCATAGTACTGCCCAGCCATGTCGAAGAACGATACAAACCAACGCCTACAAAACCGCCCCCAGTGGCCGTCGCTCCCCAGCAGATCGTTGTGGCCATGTACAACTACGAGGCTAGGGATAGCCAGGACTTGTCCTTCAAGAAGGGCGATCGCATGGAGGTACTCGACGATTCGGAGGGCGACTGGCTCAAGGTGGAGCACTTGCACACCAAGCAGCGAGGGTACATACCCGGAAACTACGTGGCGCCCGAGCTCAGCGTCAGGAGCGAGGAGTAAGTATGGAGAGGGCCAGCAGGGGGTCGAATTAGGCCAATCGTGGGGAAAGGGTTAGTTGAAACGGTAATAAAAAGTGTTGAAAACTACATAGCTGTCATTCAATTTCTTCAGAATACAATAGCTGTGCTTGAATATCACAATAACATGAAAAATTACAAATAATATGAACAAGTGATTTTTTTCTGCTGTTGTCAATCAATTTTAGGCCCACCCCGAAAAACAAGGTAACAAAGAACGCAGTAATAGAGGAAAATTCAATAAGTATGTCATTGAAGTTCCTTCCTGTTGTTATAACCTCTACATCATCTCAGGAATGATGTGCACATCCATCATAAATTTTATCAATAATACTCGATATATTGCAATAAAAATGCTTTCTGATCAGTTGAATTACTGTCTTCCATTATTATATGAACTGAACACTTATCAAAGGATATCCTGTGGTTTTGATTATATTCAGCGAGAATCCCCTTCTACAAATTACAATTTATTAGATAACTTTTGTATCGATAATATTTCATAGAAATAAATATATTTTCATAGGAGATATGAATAACTAATACTTCACAGGCTTTTATATTCAGTATCAAATATTTGTTCTCTCTACCACAAATTTTAAGTTATTTCATTCACTTCATAATAGATATTATTACTATCGAATCTGTTCTAAAATTAGTGATTCTACAAGATCAACTGAATTATGAAATATATATAATAAATTTGTCATTGGTGCGCGGTGCACTTCTGGTTTTTATGGTATTCACGAAACTGTGGCAACCCAGTTTTTTGAAAAAAAAATCCATTACTAAATATCCAATGATAGTCCTCAAAGCTAAAATCATGCCATAAATCGTCTTTAATGCCAAGTGTCTGTTTATATAAGGATACCAAAAAAAATTATCATAACTATTTGTTCAAAAATTGGGAATACTAGGTGGTCCTTTTCTTATCTCTCTCCAGTTGATAAATCACTATTTGTTTTACCAGCCTGGGGCAAATAACCGCCATCATTAAAATGTTCTCTGTGTTTAGAAAAGGCAGATAATAACTGTCAATATGCAATGATTGACTACGTTCCAGATTGGTTAGAAAGGCCACAAAGCGCCTATTTGTTTGTCTTTGCCTGGGTGGTAAATAATTGAAGGTCTTTTAGTGGCGACATACGGAATTTTGGTGAAAGAAATTGAGAATACAGAGTGTTTAAGAAGATTGAATCATAACTAGCTACTTGTAACATATTCAGCAAATAATCACATTAATGTTATATCCGATTGTTAAATGGTTTGTTCATTAATAAAATCGAAATTGGAGTTGGAAGGTCTATAATACTGTTTATCTTTGATGTTAGCTGGTTTTTCGAGAATATATCCAGAAAAGAAGCAGAAAAGCTCCTGATGGCTGAGGAAAATGGCCGCGGTACGTTCCTGGTCCGACCCTCAGAACATAATCCGAACGGTTTTTCGTTATCAGTCAAAGATTGGGAAGAGTACAGGGCGTTCCACATCAAGCATTACAAAATCAAGCCGTTGGACAACGGCGGCTACTACATCTCAACCAACAAGACTTTTGCTACCCTGTCCGAATTAGTAACTGCGTATACGAGTAAGCGTCGAATTACCTCCCACTTTTGTCTATTTCATAACGATATTTTTGTTTTATTTTTTTCAGAAAACGCGTATGGCTTATGTCATGTATTAGCCAAGCCTTGCAAGCGGCCCCAGCCTACAATGTGGGATCTGGCACCTACGTACCGAGACAAATGGGAAATCCTGCGC
The DNA here is from genome assembly GCA_037013635.1 of Plagiodera versicolora. Classification (NCBI taxonomy): domain Eukaryota; kingdom Metazoa; phylum Arthropoda; class Insecta; order Coleoptera; family Chrysomelidae; genus Plagiodera; species Plagiodera versicolora. The sequence continues at coordinate 4,258,401 of CM072983.1, read as the reverse complement.
GAGGAATTGATTCTCATACGACGTCTAGGTCGTGGTAACTTTGGAGAGGTCTTCTACGGTAAATGGAAGAACAACATCGAGGTGAGGAAAATATTGAGAAATTATTACTTCAATTTGAATTGTCCCGTATCATGAAGTTGACAATATACAAGTCAAGAATTGTTCAGTTGAATTTTTCGAAAAAATGGAATATCTCGAAAACAAACACGATATAGAAACGATTCAAGATGCAGCAGGTTCGTAGAATTAGATAATGTCAAGAAATCAATTGGTTGAATCACCTTATAGTTCAAAAACTAAAGTTCACTCATCTTTAGCAGTATTTCTATATAGTTTATAATAGGTTTCATATAAAATAAATTATCTAGATTGGTTGAATAAAGTAAGGAGTTCTTGGTATGAAGGAAATAGATGAAGAAAAAAATGAGTGAAAAAATTGTACAACATTTATGAAATATCCCCTGTATCCTCTCTATCAAACTTTTCAATAAACTTCCCAAGCAAATGAAAGATCTTCCAACAACAAAATTTAAAATAGAAATGAAAAAATTCTTCTTACACCTAATGCTCATCCAAGAATTCTTTGATGCTGATGTTCTCTCCTGTTATTTTCAACTTTATGTTCTTAAATATTCTGGTGTACCTGTACTGTACTTTAATCCATTATTGAATCTATGTATTTGTGCATCTAGAGATACTAATCCATGAAAATTCATATAGTTTTTTTTTTATAATCACAACTACTTCATTCTGATTTTGACGATGCTAAAACATTATTTGTTATTTGAACAAATAAAGTATTATTATAATTAAATTTTCAGGTGGCCGTGAAGACTTTACGAGAAGGCACAATGTCTACTGCCGCCTTCCTCCAAGAAGCCGCCATAATGAAGAAATTCCGGCACAAACGGCTGGTGGCCTTATTCGGCGTCTGTTCGGAACAGGAGCCGATCTACATCGTACAGGAATACATGTGCAAGGGCAGTCTCTTGGACTTCCTTCGCAAAGACGAGGGTCGAGCGCTGGTCTTCGAAGACCTCGTTTACATCGCTTTCCAGGTGGCCAGCGGCATGGAATACTTGGAGTCGAAGCAGCTGATCCACAGAGACCTGGCTGCCAGAAACGTTCTCATCGGCGAGAACAACATCGCCAAGATATGCGACTTCGGTCTAGCGAGGGTCATCGAGGATAACGAGTACTGCCCGCAGAAGGGCTCACGTTTCCCCGTCAAATGGACCGCGCCAGAGGCGATCATCTACGGGCGATTCTCGATCAAGTCGGACGTGTGGTCGTACGGTATACTGCTGATGGAGTTGTTCACGTACGGGCAAGTGCCGTACCCGGCGTTGCACGGCAGAGAGGTGATCGAGCTGGTGGAGAGCGGCTACAGGATGCCGAAGCCGCAAGCGCACCAAGTGCCTGACGAGATCTACCAAATAATGTTGAACACGTGGGACGTTAATCCAGAGAAAAGGCCCACGTTCGAGTTCTTGACGCACTACTTCGAAGGTACGCAATTATTTATTATCCACTTGTCTTGTTATCGTCAAAATATCATCGAGCTTTTGATTATGAATTATCGATTAATTAATGAAAAATATTTCACAGGATTCAACGTGACATCGGAAGTTCCTTACAGGGAAGTGCCCGACTAAGTTTAGCAATAAACAGGACAAGTTTTGCTTGCGAAACACACACTTTCTTTTCATCACAGTTCGTTTAGGTTTAAATGTCTGCTTCATTTTCAACCGATGGTATTTGCAGTACACTGAAAAATAACTTGTTTATTGTGATCAGTAATGCCAAACGTCACGTTGACACATGGGAAAAATAGACAAAATGTTTGCGGCCAAACATTGAAATTTAACTTGGATCCCAAAGTGTACTGCCAGCAGATCCGTTCATGTTTCGAGGTTATGTTGCATGTCTTGGAAACTTGAGTTTGTTTTGCACGTTATCTCGTGTCTAACAAAATCGTCGAACAATAGTTGATTTTTGTGATATCCTTTAGTTCATACCTATGACTAGTCACGTATAGTGAAGTTATGGACAATTGATAATAGTAGACTAGGAAAAAAAGTATCGTCCAAGTTTGTATCGAAGTTGGAATGTTTTATGCCCGTTCAGAATGCACCAATTCGAAATTTTTATACTCTTGTTTCTTGAAACGTTTGGTCAAATCGAATTTTGAAACGAAAATAAATATTTCGGTATATTTTTTGAGTATCCAGTGTTGTTTGAGCAAAGTAGTTATAATATAGGTGTCCAGAAATTTCGGATCAATTCGGATTAACAAAAAACGTTTTGCGATAATAATTGAACAATGATTTTGTTGCAAAACAATCGAAGGAATAAATGTGATAATTCTTTATAACATTTCAAAACAAATAACAGGGTTTGACCTTCAAATATAATTCTAAAGTAATTGATCGCAGACATGGTTCCTGGGCTACCTATAAATTGAAAATAATTCCACAAAAGCAAAAAGACTGTTCTTATCATTTTTAAATAATAATCAACACGGCGCCAACAATTCCTAATTAGTTTTTCTAGTGATGTATTATTATTCCTCAAGTAAGCCACGTAAGACGATAGTTAGAATAGTACAAAAGGATTGGAAAAACAAGTGTCCTATCCAGAATTTAACTTTTTATAAAGGGCTCTTAAACTCCCGACAACTTTTGTACTCAAAATCACGGTGAGCATTTATTAGGCGTGGACCAATGTTTAATGTTTCCCTTAAACATTTTAAGGATTTTTTGTTCATCAGCTAGCTATACCTGATGGATTTTGTAATGTATACTTGTGTGTGTGTGTGAGTATTTCTATTAGCCTATAGTAATTGTTTTTCCGTGGATCACCAAATATAAATGAATATGTTGATCTTTCTTTCAATCTTATTCGCCAGAGCAATACAAGTTACTTCATTCGTACCGTTGCCCCGTATATTTTAAAAATTCAAAAAATACATCATTCGCGTTTTGAAACGCTTTTGCTTCAGTACCCGTTGATATTTGGTGATTTCTTGCATGCTTTATTTTTTTCTGTGCAATAATTGTACAAACGCTGGGCCATATGCAGACGCTGCATCTACATACACGCATATGGAACAAAGTTTTTCTTTAAAAATTTATATAGATATAGAGGACGTGTGAAATTTTAGTGATACCTACATGTTTTTGGTCCATTGAAATGGCGATGAATAGTCATGACATGTATTGAAGATGTTTCTTTATTTTATAAAGCCATATACTACAATCATATATTATGTATTGAACTTTTGTACATACAGTATTGAATAAATATTGTGCTACCCTGCATTTTTCTTCATCGAACAAATAATGTTTTAGATGAATAGTATAGGACACATTAATTAAATACATAAACAAAACGATGGCGTTATTTCATCTTTTACGTCTCCCTTTTTCAATCTCAGATGAACGAGCCAGAACTACCGCAATTGTCATTTGCCAATACCGTTCCTGAGTGAATATTTTATGAAATTTAATTCAAAGTTCGTATCCAGCTAAATGAGGTGAGCAGTTTTTGATTCAGAAAATGAGGGAATGAACAAATTTCTCTTCAATCTATTTTAATACTTTCACAAAAAATAGTCCAATATTATTCTGAAACACTTCATTCCAAATCAATAAAATATCACATCAAAAAACAATGGCATTAAATCTGAGAAATCCAAAATGAACCTTCGAATTCATAGACATAATACAAAATTAGAATCCACTATATTCATTCTCTACATCATTACCTTCGAAAACCCAATAGGCAATTGTTGTTCAAGAACAAACTATTCACATGTATGTCTTATGTATAAGTCATTTTCAGTGTATAACCTGTTGGATTCAATTACAACAATAATGCATTAACAATAGTGCCTCATACATTGGTCATATAATGTCCACCTTTGTAGGTACTGGCAATGAATTTTGATCGGATGTACCTAAGAATGCCTTCCATTTTATATTCGAATTCGGCCATAGTGAAAGGATGCTTTTTGCTTAGTAGATTCAAGTAAATTCCTATGACCACCAATAAGCCAGACCACAGATACCTGAAAATAATATAGTAGCATTTGTTTCATTCTATTGATGGAAACTAAAAATTACTCACTGGAAAGTAAAGGGTTTACTGAAGAACAAAAATGATATGACTATGGTGATGGCTTTCCTGCAAGTTGTTACAGTGACAGCAGCAAAGGCACCAGAGGTCCTAACTAATGTTAATACTATCTGAATACCCAAGTATCCAGTTATGGAAAAAATAAATGCATAACCATATGTCTTTTTTGGATTCTGAAAAAAGTTCATTAGATAATTGTTTCAAGGGATACATAATATGCAATGTGCCAAAATTCCATATTGTTATAGTACCTTGGCAAAAAATTGAAGACCATCCATAAAATCTCCAGTTCCCATCATCACAACAAAGATGTATAGAAATCCTAGTGCATAGGAGTATAATACTACTTCTGCATTTGAAGCTCCATAATTCTTCATTGATTTTTCTTGTACATTACCAATTATAGCATCACACAATAAGGCCAAGGATATCATAGTGATACCTTTTGTGTTGAAGCTTGGTTGAATTTGGGAGTCAGCTGAAAAAAATATTAATGTGCATTATGAAAATTTTCCTAAGAAGGGAACCTTCTTCATTAGGTAGTATTAAATTGAAAAATCTTGAAACATTATTGCAGATTAGGCAACACAAAAAAGCAATAACATTCACAAAACACAAATAAATTATGGCAGTGGTATTGAAATACAAACTGTTATTCAAAATCTGAATCTATACCAACCCAATGTGAATAAGGTTAGTCCAAAACACATTAAAACTGCAGCAATAAAATCCAATGGCCCATACCGTTTTCCCTGAATCAAAATTCCTCCTGCCAGGACAGGTATCAGCTTACAGCACTTGAATATTACTTGGGTTGGATAGTTCAAGTAACCTAGAGAGGCATTTGAAAAACCCATTGTTCCTAGGGTTAGAACAGCTAATAGAAAATAAGTTCGTAATGGTATTCTGAAAGAGTACATATTTTCTCAATCTTCAATCGAATGAATAGTTAGTTATATGAATCAAAGTATTGGTAAACTTACTTTCTGGGTCCAACAGATCTAACTTTGGTCTCAAACAAGCCAAAAATACTGTAGAACATAAACTGAACCAATGTCAAAAACCACCCATAAGATTGAAAACCTTCAATGGTAAATATAAGTTCTTGCATATACCCGTACAAAAGAAAGAATATGAATACTGCGGCTGTACATAATAAAAATTGTACTGTCTTATTGAAATTAGTTATGTCCAAACATAATATACTTATTTTTGGTTTCGTTGGCTCTGGATTCAAGAGAAGCCCATGCTTAGAAGCCATCACGATTAATTTTTATGAATTTATTGTGTTATATGTTTTATAAATCTGGATATAAATAAAGATATGTTTTACACGTTGACATTTTCAACATCACATAACCTATTTGATAACAAATATCAATCCACAAGCGGTGCGTCATCATGTCTGTTTTACGTCAAAAACATATGTTGACGAATTGACATCCAATGTAGCCACCAGTCTTCATGGCATTCAAAACTTGAACTTATCAAATGGTAATATAAGAATGCATATTCAAATCCGAAAGTAGTCTTCAATAAAATTTTCATGAATTGGTTTTCGTTGCATTTCCTGTGAGATACAAAAAGAAAAATTGTTTATATACCTTTGTTCCCATACTGGTTCGCAGGTGCAGAGCCAACGAACAAACCGATTTCTTCATGGAGTCATGAAACTTGAGAGCTGACATTCGCGCCATCTGCAATACGCAATATAAACAATAATACTAATGGCGTAATGGCCGCTGAGATCTGACAGTGTCGTTTCGTATTGTAAAAAATAATACGTGAGAACAATTATCAATTTTCGTTGATAATTATGAATATTCTATTTCGGTGAGAGTGACTTTAGAAGTAGTGAAAAGTGTGTTATTATGTATTGTACAGTTGACAAAAGCCATTGTAGTGCAGCTTCCAGCACTCAGGCCAAGAATGTGAAGGATGGTAAGTTTATTTTTTTGTCTTGTTTTCTCAAATAAATACTGAGAGATACTTGGAAAGCTACATAATCGAATCGACAGCCATCAAATTTGTGTGTACTGAAATTGCCTATCAATGTCCCATATTCATATCTTCTGAATTTTCACCTGAAAGGACAACCAGGCAGGTAGGTTAATCGGTCAATTAAATTTGCAATAAATTGATCAACAAAATAGGTAGTTCAGCCATCTAAGTCTCTAATACTCATTATCTATAACATAAATATTTATATTTAATTTTCAAACAAAATTATTTGCATTTGAATTACGTGGAGGTGTACCGGGAGGTTAACTTTCTATATAATACTGTGACATGCAATTCATTAAAAAAACAGGTATTTTTGCACTCGTTATACGATCTATACTTTGATTTGAAACATTTTTGTTTGTTCTCACATATTTTGGCCAAAAAATACAAATTGGTAATATCGTGAACAAATACTTACCGAGATATTACAAAAATCAAAAACCCCCTTTCTTTTCATGTATTGTTCATATGAATGATTTGAAAAATTTGCAATTCTCATACCCTTTCTGAAATGAACTTTCCAGATATTTCAACTGCCCTAGAAACTAAATATCCAGAAGTTCAAATGAGATACACATTATTAGCCGGAAGTTTGTGAATTTTACATATTATGCAGTGAGATAACCTTTGGTTTGTGATACAATATTCAAGTGACAACCTTTGAATTTATACTCCTGAACATGTTCACATATAAAATACGTGATGTCGTGTTCGAATTGTTTTACCAGATCAGTGTGATATCTTTGAAAAAGGTCTCTCAAAAAATTACCATGACCAGGGGTGGTAAACCTTCTATATTATAGTGGGTACAACAGGTGAATTAATAAAATTATGCTGTTTATATTAATTTTCCTGTGAAGAATAATTATGAACTAATATCAATGAAGATTTTGTAACTATTACACGATCTTCATTTTGATGAAAATTTTTGTTCCTCTCGTATTTCTTTGACTTGAATTACAAAATCTCTTTGAGAATATCAATGATCCTCAAAAAAGTATATTGAAATATATAGGTAGGTGAATGCTATCGTCTAGTTTTTTTTTTCAGGTTTTCATTTGGATATCACATTTTTGATTGGTTGGAGATAGTGTATTCTCATTCGTCCATCAAGAATAATGCAATCTGTAATTCACATTCATTTTTCATCACCGACGAAAATTTGTTTTTCTCTTTGAATATCATTTCCATTTCTGAAGTTTCTTCCATCATTTCGTTCGATCGAAAACTCAGTCGTCGAGGACAATATCCTTATGTGAGAGGAAAACAAAAGCAGATGGCGTAGATTGAATAATTAAACGTAAATATATCTCACTTCATATCTGGCTCGCGATGACGTCAGCCGTGACAGCTTTATGAATTGGTGACACTCTAATTTCTGCGGGGTACCGATTTACATTATCATAATCGTTCTTTGTCTCGCTTCTTTTGAATAACGTGATGTAATAGAGTCTGGTAGACATCATCGGAAGTCGTTGAAATTATTGCGAGATAAACAAAACAAAAAAATTATTACTTTTGTTTTTTAAATGTGCACATTTTCAATCTTTCACGGTGAAATTGACGGTTTACTGAAATATATTCAACGGAAAATTTCCTAATTCTGACAATATTTAAAGAGGCAAACGGTATGGTCCGTTTTTTTATCACGTCCAGGTTTCGTCTTATGGGAAGTTTGTTGAAAAAATGAGTGATGCATGATAGTAGTTCATTCGCCCAATAAAGCACATCCTATTTGCCTTTATTGTTTCGAGTTTCACTTTACTTCGAAACTTCGACATCTGTTCATCATCAACACATCGTCCGGAGCATCTGTTAGACAAGTCTGAAAATCTCTATTTGGTATAAAGAAAATCCGTGAAGAAGGAGGAGATTCAGTGGCGTAGGTAATATTTAAAAAAATCAACATGGAAAAGAAGGTGTTGAAAATTCAGTTTTTATTTTCTCGTTTTTTTTTGTCGATGAAATGTTTAAGAAAAGAAATAATATAGTGATTATACATTTGATTTTCCTCGATAGTTTTTCGATATCTGGAATATCTGGATTCTTTCGTTTCATATTTTATCTTGCCTATTTAATATTCCTTCTTCTCAGATGGTAAAAATGATTCAAATGGGTTTATTATAACTCTAAAATATTCATATAATTTCTTGTCTTCAATTTCTTTCCTTGATTTGTGACAGAATTTCATTCATTTCCTGGAATAACGCCAAATTCCTCTTCTCACCTTTTTTGTTCAGGAATATTGTTACATTGTCATGGTCAAACCCTCTGTTTTTATGGCTGTGACGTCACTGGACAATTCCTCCGTTGGCACAACAATGGCTCAAGTTTTACCCACTTGATCCTGGTGAAAGACTCTTCTGTAGGCAGTCGTAAATCTTCACGCGCCATTACGGCTTTAGCAGACGTTCAGAAGCCCATCGCTTACCTGCGGTGTTCTTCTATGAGCGGGCATAATGTTACGACGGGGGAACCCCTCTACGTTTCGACCCACTCGCTACCCCCATCATGAATCCGCGAAAACCACTTCTTTTTATTTATGCGTCGGAGAGTGAATGAAAAATGGCTCAACTTTTGGTTAATAGCTGCTGCCTTCACTCCGGTGAAAAAAACATGTGGTTATTGATAGATTTTTTTGGGCGAGAAGATGGTTTTTTGATGATTTTCTGTCTGTGATACGTGTGAAGATCAGAGGGGTCTCCTATGCAAGTATGGCATTTTTCAGGCCATAATTTCTCAGTATTTTCAATTTCATTAATAAAATACGGAAAAAACAGAGTCTTCATATCAGTTAATTGGCCCTTAAAAAAACAGATTTATTGAGATGTTTATTTTTTATATTTTTCAGTAAAAATTCCAACAAAAAAAGCATTTGAGTAACTTAGCGACACGAAAGGAACATTATATCATTCATACAGTGCGTTCATAAAGTGTGGAAACGCTCCATTATCTTACGATATAATTATTTTCAGAGGTAAAGCTCGGACAGGTCGATTTTGTATTTCAGTCTTCCATCTTTTTTTACAAAAAATTTTTTTTTTCCCCCACCACCTTACAAGATATGACGTCATCTATATTTTTTTTAAATTGAAAAGGTATATTTTTATATCAAAAATTGAAAGCCCATATTTTTCTGAGTTCAACCATACCACATACGTCATATCTTACACTTCTAGTTACAGTATACTGAGTATAAAAGAAACCAGTGTTCATATTTCTCAACATTCATTTAATTATTTATTTTGCAATGGAAACCTGAGAATTACTCAGTAGTTAGTACTAGTATATTTGCCATACATATTTGTTTATTTTCACTACTTCTTATGATATTTTCATTGCAAATAAATAATTAAATGAATGTTGATAAATATAAACACTGGTTTCTTTTGTACTTAGTATACTGTAACTTGAAGTGTAAGATATGACGTATGTGGTATGGTTGAACTCAGAAAAATATGGGCTTTCAATTTTTGATATAAAAATATACCTTTTCAATTAAAAAAAAAATATCGATGACGTCATATCTTGTAAGGTGGTGGGGGAAAAAATATTTTTTTTGTAAAAAAAGATGGAAGACTGAAATACAAAATCGACCTGTCCGAGCTTTACCTCTGAAAATAATTATATCGTAAGATAATGGAGCGTTTCCACACTTTATGAACGCACTGTATAAAAAACTATCACTTCGAGTATTTCAAGATTAAATTTTAAATCTCCGGTTTTACCAGCTTAGCCGCTGTTAATTTGACTGTTAGTAATTTATATTCGAAGTCGGTGGCAATAAATCGTATCTCTAAAATCTTTTGACACTACGACAGGCCCAATTTTACGCTAAAGTAGAATTGACACAGAATATCGGAGTGAAATTTAATGGAAATAATTTGCCCTAATGGATATTTCATCTAATTTAAAACTTAGTATTAGCGGAAATTAGTGGTTCTCTCACGAATTAATGAAAGTTATTGATATTTCCAGGATATTATCGATTATCAACTTTCTCGAATTATCATGTATGGAATTCGAGGTGTATGATGAGATCTAAATTCAAAATGCGCGATTTATGCAGTTGTGATCAAATTACTGAAAATCTTCTCATACAATTTTCATATTCAATTATTTTTCACGGAACTCATGTTAATGCCTAGTTGTTTATGCTAACCATGATGTAAGATTAAGTTTCTTTTTATTTACATTTTCATATGAATTCGGGAGATTCCAAATTCCAAAGAGATTCAGTTAATTTGAGATGTTTGGTATAATCAAACACTTATTATCAGAATATATGGATTGTTTGAACATGGTAATTTCTCAGCGGTTTTGAGAAGTTTGATTTGTTCGTGAGTCAATTGTTCCTAATAACCTTCACTGACTTTGATACATGACGTTTGATACTAGTACGAACTACTAGTACATTTCTCCAGTATTCGAAGACACATGTTCCATAGTAGCAATTCCATTCCTTGCATTGTTGCATTCAATAGGCGAGATCACACATTTTTTGAACAATCTGCCCATTTTTTTTTTATATTTTTGTGACATCACAACTACTAAACGACAACCTCGATCATAAACTTTTGACTAGCGGTTTCTGAGTTTTTTTTTTGTGGACGAAACTGAATGAAATATCCTCAGAAACCCTAAAGAGTACTTCAGCTGGCGACTCTGATATGCTTCGGGTATAGCAGTTATGACGACACTAGCAATGTGAAAATTAATTTAAGAATGTAATTTTCATCACCTTCATATAGTTCAATGGGCTTCAACAAAGATGTTCTTGGAGATTTTCTTTCAAAATCCTACTTCTTTTTCGAAAAATATAACTGCTAAGATTTTTGAAGAAACTGAAAAGGGCCAAGTACTTTATGAATGTCACAGTAGATGTTTCAAAGTGGGTATTTTCCAAAAAAAATATAATATACAGAGGTGTGCACAAAAATCGGCCAGAGCTGTAACTTCTGAATCATTCGAGATCGAAATTTGAAATTTGGTGGGTAGCAAATATTTGATATTGCTCATTTTTTTAAGAGAAAAATTGTATTCCGGTCTAACCGGAATATTTTTCCATTTTCAGATTCAGGGCATCATTTTACATACACCAGTAGTTTTTCCGGATCATTTTGTGTGAAACAGAAAGAACAACAAAATAAACATCAATCTTTATTATTTTCAGTGGCATAGAAAGAGGGGCGATAAAAAATTAATTACAACAAATACTCCAATTGACCCCCACTTTGTGCAATGCATTGCTGACACCTTCTAGCTACACTAAAAGTTGTGTTGTCTAAAAATGCTTGGGGTTTAAATTAATGGGCACACTGTTCGAACATTAAAACATATTGAGGAAATTTTTTTGACATTTTGATCCGAAAAAACTACTGGTGTATGTAAAATGATACCCTGAATCTGAGAATGGAAAAATATACATGGGGTTCCATTTCAAAATCGAAAGTTGGGGTCACTTCCGGTTAGACCAGAATACAATTTTTCTCTTCAAAAGATGAACAATATCATATAGTTGCTACCCACCGAACTTCAAATTTCGATCTCGAATGATTCAGAAGTTACAGCTCTGGCCGATTTATGTGCACACCTCTGTATATTATCTTGCATCATTTTGTTTGATCTCACGATTGTTGAAAGTTTCATCTTCCATACGAATCGTTCGTCTAATCAAACGCAACCTTCACCGCCCTTTATAATAAATGGATTCACCAAGCAGACCAGATTAGTAATTCAACCCTCCTTCCCCCAGCCGGTCTCCCCCATCGGCGCCCCCGCCTCATACATCTAACATCCCGACCCCCGAATCCAATCATCATCACCTCTTACTCTTGCCGAAAAAGATCTCCACTGCTCAGGGGTTGAACGTAGAAACTGTTGTCGGAATTAATGTATTCACCGCGTGGGGTGTAAGCCGCCCCAATACAAATTTTAAAATTGTTTCGGATGACGTCCGGGCGGGGATCATTTCGAATGACAGACGTCGGATATTGCGCCCTGGGTGCGGGGTTTGAAGGGGAAAGGGAGGGGATGCACGGATTGAGTTTGGGTAGCGATCACGTTTTTTATTCGCTGATTATTTCGGTTTGTTTGCGAGTGTGATTGAGACGTTCGGTGGTGTTTGTTGATTGGTTATGATTTTTATCGTTGTATTTTGATTGAATGTTGGAATATACAGGGTGAGTCAGAAATGTATACCGAGCTCACTGAGAGTGATGGTACGCGGTAGTAAAAAAAGTATTAATTGGTGAATAAATTTATTCGACTGAGATAGTCCATAGCCCAAAGTGGAGTGATATATATATATATTGAAAAAGAACGACAAAAAACTCAAAAATTTATGGCCCGAAATGTACACCAAGAAAGATTACTTCCAATACTGCTGTTCCTTAAAATGTCGGTTGAAAATAGTAGTAAAATAACTAACCAGAAAAACCATACGAAGAAATCAACGGCAACATGGTGTTGACATAAACGTCAAAATTCAGAACAAAATCGGACTTGGCCTTTCTAAAATATCGTTATCGATGAAAATAGCAATGAATTGATCTGCTGACATGTTGATACAAAAACTCGAATATCTCGAAAACGGTTTATTTTTTTTGTATTTTGATGAATTCATTCATCAAACTTTTCCTTTTTTCAATTCACTATTGTACTACTTTATTTCAATCGACTCACCCTGTATAGAGGCTTGTGGAAAATATATCTGGCTCATTATTGAGTGGATCATCCTTATATCATCAGGAAAAAGCAATATTTCATTTCATATAAGTATACAAGTTGTAACTAAGTAAGTGTGTAACATTTGAGGGGGTGATTCCTCATCGAAAAAAAGAGGATTTTTCATATAAAGAAACTTCATTGGAGCATCCCATGTTAAGATACAGCCACTCGAAGGGGGTACATAAAATTTGTTTATCAATTTTTTCACAGGCACTAAAAAAGTTGCAGTATTGAAATGAACCTGACATTTTCTACTTCCAAAAAGACACTTAGCCAGTTTGTTTTACCCCATGGTTGTGAGGGGTGCAAAACGCAGCCCCTCAAATTCATTTCCGATAGCAGGTTTTATTCTAACCAAAAAATGTCCCTTGAATTCTTTGCCAAAAATAAACTATTTCGCAGCAAAAAATTATTTTACTACCTGCATTGAATGATTAAAGAGGAATAAACAAAACTATTTTTTTAATAACAAAATATACAACATGTAGAAATCATAGTAAATGTTCAATGTGTCTACCTTCAGATATTACGCATGCGTCTAGACGTCTTCGCATTGAGTCACGTATTCGCTCAAATAAAGGAGCTGTATCTTAACATGGGATGCTCCAATGAAGTTTCTTTACATGAAAAATTATATCTTTCTTTCGATGAGGAATCACCCCCTCAAATGTTTGACACTTATTTAGTTACACCCTGTGTAAAAGGAAATATAGGAGACAGTCTATCAAATCCATGGTTTTTTATGCAACAACTGAATTTCAAGGACCTAAAATTGATTATTTGGCTTAACAGGAAGGAAGTCTCATCGTAACCGATTGCAGATATTTATTTAACAAAGAACATTTTAGAATAAATTGATAACATTTTCAGTACGGGATATAAATATTTCATAAATTTTTGGATGTGGTCGATCTGAAACCACTGGATTTATTCCAGAAAATATGATATAGAAGAAGCTTACTCAATCCATACATTATCAAAATGAATTCCAAAAAACAAATGATCAAATTTACGTTGAACGCAGAAAAAAACAAAACAAACATGGCCCCAATAAATGCATTATCAGTATTGAAATTAAATTCACCCCATTCGGTATTTTTCGATTCGAATTCAGTTACAATACAGGACATGATATTGCCAAAATGCCTGAGAATATTCCAGTTACGTTTTCATTTTTCCACGATGTAATTCCATATATTTCCCGAAAAAATCACTGCTCCTACCTTCCACTTAGTACAAGCCACAGGTGTATCGTCGTCGCCATTCATTCCAATTTTTACGTTCTAACCTTCGCCAGTCGTCATAAACCCCAGCGCTTTTGCATCTCCAGAATCGCGCGGCGCGTTACCGGAACTCCCCCTTTTCCTCTTCGCCTCTACCACCCTCTCGCGGCGCTAGGAATTTCGCTAAAAACGCTTCTCTTTACTGTCTCTCTGGGAGTTGACGCAAACGCGTTTCTGGTCCGGTCTGCCTTGGCGTTCGCCTCGCCTCTCGATTGTTATCAAAGCGGTCGTTGCTCGAGGATTGCCGTCGCTGACTCACCAGTGCTCGGCCTACTGGGATGCCGTGCGTAGCGTGTCGTCGTTTTTGCTGCCAGGCCAACTTTGAGTGAAGCGTCGAGAGAGGCTAACAGGTTAGGTGTGCGAATTGACGGGGTGACTCTAATTTTGCTAATGGATTTTAATCTTGTTGGTGTGCTGTAGAGTTTTTCTGTCAACCCTAACTTATCATTGTTGTCGTTGCGAGTATAAAGGTGGCGAGTGTCTTCTTGTTTATCGCCGTTTGTTTTCGATTTTGTGACTATTCTGAAAACTGAAAGTTTGTGATTGAATTGCTAGTGATTTCGTAGGCCCTGAAGTCTTGAAAAAAGTTGCACTGAACGGTAAGAAAATAATTTCGTAGTTGTCTGTTGAAGAAATAACCGAAATTCGTTTTGATGTTCTTCAAATTCGAATTCACGTTATTTGAATGTCGAATAATGTAGACATAGTTTGCTGGGCTGACATTGTCAGAATTTTTCAATGATTTAGAGGTTGGGTGTATATTTGTTTACTCTGCAATTTAGCACAGTTTGATGAGTAAACAAACCTACTTTCAAAATTTTCATATATTTCATGTATAGATAACCCAAACCGTTGAATGTTTATGCAGATTTGAAACATGTTAATTCCATTTATAGGGTAATAATTTAATTGTTCATAAATTAATTTATTAATGACATTGTTCCAATGCGATAACAAAAAGAAAACTCTTGATGAAAACAATTGAACTTCCATAATATTCTGAAAATATCCAAGTAATTTTCTACATGTTGAGTATACACATTATCATAAACCAATTTCAATGTGCTGGTCATGATGAAATGGAATTTCGAGCATTGTATTTCAAGTTGAAAGTTCAGCAATGTCTGATATTGCATTGTTTAATATTATTATTATAATTGTATTCCATTTTGAATTTTTATGTGCTAACTGAATATTCAGCCAAATTAGTTTCTCAGGATATATTTCAAACATTTGAAGAAATTAGTACTTGTATAATATGAAGAACATCACATTTTTTGATTCCATTATATGATTGATGATCTGGAAATTAATCCATAAATTTTTTAATTTGATATTTGAGAGATGCCAAGATTTATGTCTTTAAACTGTCATATAGTAATTGCTATTCTGTATAAAAAGACATAATAAGCTAATTACAATTTCGTATAACAATTTTATGCCTTTTTCGACTTATTTTTAATTGAAGACGATTGAAAATTTATGCAATAATCAGAGAACTGTATGTGTGTGAATATTATTGTGAAAGTATGAGAAAAACATGGAAAAACTTTCTGCAATAAGTGCAATATTACGATGGTTATATTTTTCATTCAACTGTTCATTGAAAGTTACCCAAAACAAGACAGGTATTATTAGGGACTAGTACGTCATAACTCCGTGTACTTCGTTCTCGATGTCAATGCATGTAGACAGACTGAACAAATCTTTAATTACCAATCGTAAATGCTTATAAAAAATCTAATATTGTTGCGATTTCTTGTTCTGTTTACTATAGATTCGCTGGCCTTTCCTATCTCATACCTAATAGATTTCATCTTTCGTTCTCGAAAAATTCCTCTCACTCGACTCACGGCGAACAAAAGAAAAAAAATCCATTTTAGTTACGCTGTCTCATACCTAAAATACGTAGGTAGAAATTACCTGCAGCTCTCAGCTGTTTGGATTATTTGAAAGGAACAGCTGTTGAGAATCTGGTACGGAGGACGTATCTCGTTGTCGTAACGATCCAGGCGGAGAGCAAAACGGGTTGTGTGTGCGAAGCAGGTGATAAAATCAGGTGTTTGCCGATGTTCGTGGGTCGTTCGCGGTTATTCTATGGACGAAAAAAAGGCTAGTCCTGCTGCGGAATTCGAATCGAGGGCACCTTTCTATATACGCATTATTTCCACCCACTAATTTGGTATTTCTCGTCTAGTTCAGTTGTCAATCCTAGAGGTGAATGCACGCTTAACGTAACGCATAGAATATTGTGAAGTTTTGGGCCGAATAATCTATCCAGTTTGAATATTTCGATTGCAATTTGCAATTGTTTTCCAACATTCACAAGGCAAAATTGATCAAGTATGAAAATGTTTCAGTAATTATAATACAAGTTGAAATGTACCGGGTTATTCATTATAGTTTGACCCCCACCCTATCTCCTTTATTTTTGGTTTTACAGAAAAAGGTTCATGTAAAAAGTTGACGGGTTACATCTAGACTTTTGTTATATACTGCAAAGAAAACAATTGACTGCATAGGTCACGTAATATAGGGTTACAAGTATTTTTTTTAAATAGAACGCCATGTATATTTTTTCATTTTTGATTTCTTCGATTGTTTCTAGACATTTTTCATTAAGCATGTCCTATCTTCAACGGTTTTTGAGTAAAGGGGGTTCGAAAAGTGGCCAAATAGGCATTTTGGGCCTCTGTAATATGCATATTGTTCATGACGATCTTACCATGACATTTCTGTGTCATTGAAAAGGCTCACACCAAAGGCAAGAATTTACTTATTACAATATTATTCAATTAATAATGAGAAATAACTCAAGAACCGTTGAATATAGGTATAGGACATCAATAAAAACTGTCTAGAACCAATCGAAGAAATCAAAAATGAAAAAATATACAGGGCGTTCTATAAAAAAAAATACTTTTAATCCTGTATCACGTGACCTATGCAGTCAATTGTTTTCTTTGCAGTATATAACAAAAGTCTAGATGTAACCCGTCAACTTTTTACATGAACTTTTTTCTGTAAAACCAAAAATAAAGGAGATAGGGTGGGGTCAAAATATAATGAATAACCCTGTTCAAAGCAATTTTCATTTCTATTTATATTTGCATACAGAACCAGAATTCGATATATCAAATGATTTCCCATTATTAATTTTTGAGGAGCGTAAGCAATCATGAATGAAATTTTGAAAAATATACAGGGTTTTTCATGACAAACATGACTCGAAAACGGAAAAATAATGACTTATTCAAGAAATATCATTGTGTTGACATTTAATTTGAAAGTATGAGGCAATTTCTACTTTTTGTATAGGTTGAAAGTAGTCAACATTCGTGACAATTGCATATCTCTAAAAATGAGAGGTGTCCTGTAAAAGTTTGGAAATTGGGACATACTGTATAGGTATAATATTCTTGTATCATTCAAAGCCACGATCGTATACATAGGTCTTGCAACTCGTTTGGTGGGGGCTGGCCCAAACCTTGAGGAAATTTTTGTGGTTCTCATGTTTCGCCACTTGCAGCGCTGTCCTCTATTGTCACTTTGTCAGCCAATCACAAATCAGATCCGATCAGCTTTTTGAAAGTAAGAATGATTTTTATTTATTCGAGAGAATTTTGCAAGATATAATATTTCTGTCATCGATTTTATTTACCATTCGAGTCCGAACCGTTTGTTTTGTTGTCAAACAATCAATCACGTGATTATACCCCTATGTCCTCCTAGCGGATAATTATGGAAGGTTTTTCTTCAAAACTGGTGCCACCCCCCACCACTCAAATTTGACGTAGATTCCAGACCTTATGTGTATGACCGTGTTCAAAGCTATAACATACAACTGTCACCAGTCATAAACATCAAATTTTTTTGTAAATATGAATCGTTATTCTTAACTCACTCAATTTGTATGATTTTGATTTGTTTCAGCGAATATATCACAGTTCGATTGTCGTTGAGTTTATCGCTATTTGAATCTTAAAATCCTATTTATGCTCTCTTGTGGTGAAATTTTGAAACAATCCAATAGCATGGTTATAGAGATTACTACAATTCGAAACCTGCAGCGTTTATTAATGAAATAATAATCTGTTGTTGACGGCAAATCAAACTGATAACTATCTTGGTTCCTGCTGAAGCCTCGTCATAATATCATCACAATATCCTATTTTGGTTGTAACATATGTTCCACAGTTGCATAGACCGCGAGCCCATCTGGGTCGTTCTTGTTTTCCAGATGGCTGTCCATTTATCTAATTACATTCAGTTTATTATTCAGAGGAACTCGAGGCTATATTCGGAACTTCTGATGGATTTTGAGGTATAGGGATGCTGAAGATGTACTTATTATATCCTATCTTTGTCATGCTTATATCTTATCTTCTTCATTACATGAAATATCGATAGGATACTGCAGAATATGTTGATTTTTAGATGGTTTCTGGATATTCAATCGAAACAATATTCACTACGTTATCATGGATGTAGTAACGAGTGATAACAGTGTATTTCACAGGAATATAAAGTATCTGATTAATCGTTTACAGAATGTCTAGAATTTTTTTAATAACAAAGTCACTTACTATAACTTTTGGCTTTGAAATTTGTGGACCATGGAGATCAATCAGTATGAAAGAGTTGACTTATTTGGCGCATATATCTTCAGTTAAAAATCCAGTAATATTTCGGCATAGGCCCTAGTTGGTTTGATAACTCATTATTCACCCTCTTGAAATATTGGTTAAGATATGAACTCATACATTTGTGACACATTGAGTTTATTATTATTGTTCATTGATGTGAGTAATGTATTTATGGAATTAGAGATTCATCATCTGATTTTATGGCTGACTGAAAAGGCTGCACCTTCTATGAAAAGGTATTTGAATTTCTACGGAAATGAAATCATTTCTGTTCAACATGGAATCGTATTTTGTGTGATTCATAACATTGCAATTTTATTGTTCAAGGACAAAGATGCATTTGAAATGTGTACTCAGCCGATTCATACAGTACAGAGAGATTCTTGTTATAAATAATAGACTTCTAAAAATTATTGGCACAATATTACAATTATTTACAGACCTTCTTGTCTTTTCAAATTGTTCAAAAACAAAAGTTACTTTGTGAGAATTTCCATACACAATTATTTGGAAACAAACATTTTAGAATATTCATAGTACATAAATAGTATATAAATAGCATCGCCTTGTGTTGCTGCTATTTTCGATCGATCGATATCCATATTTGTGAAATTTCGTTCTCCTGCAAAATCGAGGAAACAAAATCGTACTTTTTCTATGAAAAATCACGGGTTTAAACTTTACTTCTAAAGTAAATACTATACACTAATCGTAGAAAATGTCCAGTGGAAATGACATGTCATCATTATTACTTCTTTCATGTTTTATATTGGAATTGTTTTCAATATGAATTCATTGTTATTTGCTGATTCGGTTTTAGAAATGCTCAAATCAAAATAAACTAATTTCAACTCTTCGATAATAAATTTATCACCGTGAATGTTTCCATTGAAAAAACAATATTCAGCTAGGTATAATATTGTGATAAGTCCTGGCATGGCTTATCTTCGAAAGCTCCTAAAGTCGACCTTTTCACTTGACAAACAAAAACAAAACACTAATGTCGGACATCGTTTTCTCCTGATAATGTGTTTGGGATCGTGATGTGTTTGTTATTGTCGATAATACCAGAGATCCTTCCTGTGAGGAAACATCCAGCGTTTATATTCGATTCACATTTCCATTCAAGGTAGGCTTGTCGTTGTCATACAGGGTGATGTCAAAGCGCCGTTTGGTTGCTTTGTAACCAAATAATTTATGCATTGGATTGACGACGTGATATGTTTCGAATGGAATATGTAAAATAGGTATTACTGATCTACGAAAGAGCAAGCTCGTTAGAAATCTTAGTGGATTCGACTTGGTTGATGTGAGAAAATTTGTATTCTGTATTCGTACTTTTTCATGACCAAGGTTATATTAACTGATTCGGTAATACAATATTGAATTAACTAATACTTCTTCCGTTGACTTGGAAATTGGGTTTAAGAAATTATCATTTATACAGGCAATTGTGTAGTAAAACTCTATCTTTCTTTTTTGTTCCGTGTTATTTCGTGTAAATATTTTGGTATTTGGTACGTTGATATCAAGCATGTTGACCAGTTAGATATGATTTTATTGTAATAGTCTTTACTTCACTTTACTTTACTAGATTCAAATGTCAGAAAACTTCCATGATTTGTTTGTACAAAAATCGCATTTTTAATGATTTTTTTTTTGTTTATACCACCTTCAACTTATCAGCTTAATATAATATCAGTAGATAATGGAAATGTTATTGTGTACTATTAATATTTTGGTAACGGAGAGATATACAGAGTAAGCTACGATTAGTTATCTCATACTATTAGATACCTATAGAGCAAGATGAATTTCTTGAACATTTTTCTATTGATTAGAAATATTTACAGCGTTGCCACATTCCTCAAAGTAGTTGAAATGTAGATTAAAATTAATTATCGTATCTTATCCCTAATTTAGTGATATTTTGTGAACCTAGTTTTCATTATTTTATAACTGACCTTTATTTCAAGTAGTGAAAACTCAAATTCTGTCAGAAAAATTATTATAACAATAAATTAAGCAAATTGTACACACAAACCAACACAAAGTGGGAAGTTTTTTAATGTTTGTAATGAAACAAAGTGAATGATAATTGTAAAATTAGTGTTTTGCGGGTTTTGAAAATTCCAAAACGCAGTTAATGAAGTAATGTCCAAGAATGTCGTTCTCCCGTCGTAGACACTTAACCATTCAACACAATAAAAACCATTTTATATTCCATGACTAACCGGCGCCCACTATTCATTTAGAATGGAGTTCGACTAATCGCCAACATTTTTTCTTCCGCCAACGTCGTGAAGTTATGCAAGTTGTGGCGACGAAGTAATTTGAATACCTACCTGGAAATGCTGATAGTTTATCTTATCTAATGGTTACAGATATTTGAAAGGTGTTAGCATTACACTCAATGAGTAATATAATTTCAATTTGTTTGAAAATCATGCACTGTGTTTCAGATTTTTAGCTACTGAAGGAAAATATAACAAGACCTCAAGAATTATGCATTAAATTATGATCGAAATTTCGATTGTATTTCGAATTATTTAACGAGGCTCAATTTTGGAAATTCAGTTGGAGTTCAGTCTTGCACTGAGCTAAGGGAGGTTAACTACAGGTGGTTTATCAATGACAACAACGAGGCGTTGCCAGATCCAGATATTCCAGATTCAACATTGAATTTTCTCATCAATAATCGAAACTAGGATGCATTTTTTCTACAGATAATTCCGATATATCCAGTGTAAGCCTTCGTCTCGATGTAACAAAAAGTGAAACGTAAAGCAAGTCGCGTTCGGTCTCAACCACAAAATCGATGAATAAACCAGTGACCTCCGACCTTTTCTCGTCGCTCTATCACAACAAAGCGATGCAATCAAGTGCGCGAATTATTCGAATCGCGTAAAGCGGTAATTGGATTCGAAACGACCCGAATGCATTATCGAACAACAAGTACGAACGAGTCGGAAATCTCTCTACCAACTGTGTTACAAACTACCTAGGCGAAACAAAGCAATGGTTGGTGCAACTACTATAGCAAATAATGAAGTGGCTGGCATTGCGGCGACCCGTTAATTTTCTTCCGCGTATCACTCGCCAAACTACTATCCGTATCAATGTCATGCAGTATTAATCGATGCACATCCGGTCAGACGCGTTGTTGATCTACAGGGTGAGTCGGAATAAGACGGACGATCCTCGTATGCGTATTATTCATTTCGTTCGAGGTCAAATATACCAATGAACGTATTTCTTTGAAACATCGTTTCCTCAGAAACACAGGGTGTTTCCAGATGCAACCACAGAGATTCTAGGGGCTAAAATAGGATACTAAGATGGATGATTTCAGAAACACTAAAGGGGAAGAGGCTGATGCGCTAGCCTGAGAAGGAGCACGGGGTGCCCTAATTGGTCCAGAACTTTTCTGTGGCTTATCGAAAGCACTGAGGAAAACATCTCACAGTGCTTGGCACCAGGAATAAGACAGACCAAAGAATTCATCAAAGAACCTTATAAACGACGAAACTATTTCAAAACAACATTATATTTTTGCTACTTGGAATATTTTGGTCTTTTTTTTCTGCAGAATATGTTGATTACTTGAGTTCAATAATTTTCCAAACTCAAGTTTCACTCGAGCTATTTATATTTTTCGCAGCTTTGCAATCTCAGCCTTCCCATTCTTTTTGTTGTCTCAACAAATTCCATTCCCAGCGATAAACGTTGCTCGTGTTTATTCAAGCTCACTATGTACAAGTTTCCAGTTTCATATCACTTCAGTTACAAAAATCGTTTCTCACTAACTTCTATCCTATCTCAAACGGATGTGCACATTAAAAATTCGACTTCCGTATATCGTGCACAAATAACGCGCACTTTCCTGGCATTTTTTCCATTTTGATTTCAGTCGTTTGAAGTTACGTTAGGCGTGTTATTGAAAAGCGATATTTTCTGGACATTGTTAATGGATACCAAGAACTGCTTGACATTTAGAGCTTGGCGTGAAATTGTGACTTATTACACTGACTTGAAATAGAAACCATAGCAAGACGTTCGAGAATATATTATTATGAGATGCGACCTTGGATTTTGCTTGTAGATATTCGACTGTGGAAGGTTCGTAATGCAAAGCTATAGACCAGTCATCGATCAAAAATAACATCGAAAAACTTCAAAGAATGCCCTCTAAAAAAATCGTGAACATTATGAAGTATTGTTTTTAATGAAATAAAGTATAATTAGGGGGCTATTCCAGTGTAACATGAAAAATTGGACGATTTTCGCGTTTTTTTCCAAAACGAAGTACCTCTACGATGTAATAATTTTCGAACCTGATAAGGTATATTTTCAGCTATATTTTAAGATTTTTTTTTTACAAAAAGTTATTTGATGTCTTCGGCCGTATGGGAAGCTGAAACAAAATAAAACAGAAGTTTAGGGTATCTTTTATACAATGATCTACAATTTTTGCAAAATATTTGAAATTAATGAAATGGCGTATGGTCCCATTTATAAGAAATCAAAATATCATGATTTCCAATCTGAAAGGATATCAGTCCCAGCTGATTTTCCCAAAATGACGAGAATTGCCACTACTATTCGAATTTTATGGTAATATCGTAGGTGATTGCTTTATATGAGAAGTTGAATAATAATGATTTCTATGGCTATGCTCATATTCACTTTCCGTTAACGTTGTTATATAATTAATGTGTTCAAAAGTTGAAATAATTCGCAATTTCAAACAATTATCACTAATTGGTATGTTTTTTTTTCCAAGATTAATTAACAACTGTGATCAATGCTTCAATTCCTTTTTCAATTTTATGGTGCATAAACATACCTCATTGTTTGTTTCAAACATCGTCAAAACAAAAATGAATGACAAATGGGTTCCACCCTGCGAAAGTTAAAGTGGTAAAAGAGAGCAGAACATCCGGAAACAAAAAACCTTTCAGAAGTTCATCCTTTCTCTTTGTATAACTTCGAATATGTGCTTCGCAAACGGGAAAAGGACTTCACTGGGATTTCGTACTGATAATGGGGGAGACGTTATAGCCGAAGGGGCATCAAACCATTAGAAATGTCTTCCACTTTATTTTTCAGCCTCAGTTGAACGGGAGGAATGATTACGGATTATTTTATCGAGTGCATTTTCGAGTTTGAAGCAGTTTTTCGCTTGAAAATAATCCGATGATATGGACTAATCAGATCAACCAAAAAACAATAAATTTCGATCGACAAAAAAATAATACTTTCGTAATTGTGATGCAAATTCGTCAATCAATTTCCAGAATACACTGAAAAGTACTTTCGAACATTCTTCCACAACTATTATATTAACTCTGACAGCTGTCAAATTAATTTGAATAAAAATTAACTGAAAATTTTTGTGTTGATTACAGCTCGCGCGTTTCGTTAAGTGATTCTTTTCAGTCAAGCGTAACGAAAATAAATATGGAATGAATCGGCGAAGCAATTAGTCAAACTCACCGTTATAAATTCGTCAGATTTCAACAGCTGAATATTAATTTCAATACATCAACGAAGCATATCCACGACCAGTATCGTTAGTTGAATGAGAGCGATTTTTATTTATGTTGTCGATTTAATGTTACATTTATGTTCATTTCTTCGCAGCTTTACTGTACAAATTATTCGATGTTTTTTTGGGACGTGAAAGTAGAGTTTGGACCAGTAAAATGTTTTCTATTTAATTTTACATTTATACAAATTTTTTCGCAGATTTACTGTACAAATTATTTGATTTCTTTGGGAGTTGAAAGTAGAGTTTGGACCTGTAAAATAATTCTAGTATTCAAAAGTGAAATATGAATATGTCGTTGAATGAATATGGGAGGTGAAAAACGGAATGAAAAACACAGGGATGAAATGAAAAAAGTGTCGGATAAAACATAGCATATAGTCTATTTCAGCTGGGTTGATACCTGTGACGCGTCGCCAGATTTAGCCGTGATGCCACATGTTTCACTTTTTCAGCGATGCACCGAATAAAAACTTGGGTATATAATCATATTCCATAAAAACTATTGAACCATTGTGAGATCGTGGTGAATAAATATTCATGAAGATTCTTTACTTACATTTCGAATAAAATCCAATGAAAGTAAAGGGCTCCTGTTATCACTTTCTCGTTAAAAATGTTCTAATAAAGATGCAACCATTTTCTGGGCATCTCCACTCAATCCTCTCGACATTTTGATGAGAATACGATGATATTAAGCTCTCGAAAGAACAATTTAAAAAATCGCAATAAAAGAACAATTCGTATGTAAACAAACTATTGTAGGGATTCGCTCCAAACAATTTGGCATCGTCGTGAAGTGTTGCTTGCCATATTTGTTGATGCTTTGATATTCCCTTCTGATTTATAAACCTATATAGACGTTTGTCTTTGCTAGATACTTTTTGTTTTATACTAAAGGCATTGAAAAGTTACCAAGAATAAATAGACTATAGCTCATCATGTCTGAATACCAATTTAGATCAACTCAATATTCAGGACCTCTTTTCAACTCCCGCTTTCTTTCAACTCAAAGAAAAAAGTTCAAAAATTAACTACATATAATTCATCTTACTCAGTCATATTTTCGAATCGATTATTATTCCTCAAATATAAATTGAAGACATTCATGATTTTTGATGAATATTCTTCAACAGTACTCATTTCAATAGCTCAAAATACTATTTTAGGCTCGCTATTCTCTTATTTTTTCACTAAAGATTTCTCAACTGAACTAAAATTCTTTCCACTTCGAACAAACTCATCCAACTCTGTGAACTCAAATACCGAAAAATCCCCCAGTACATCCGTCATAGTTAATCCCATGTCCCTTCCGAACGTAATAATTCAACGGACGTATCAGATAAAATGGTTGATTACGTTGTACGAAGTAGCGCACCGAAACATTGAATGTGTCTCGCGTTCATCGTCCTTATCGTCGTGTCTTTGTGCCTCAGGGGTATATCGCTGTCCTCCGATAGTCTGATAGCCATTGACGGACGAGAAGAGGTCATTAGATATGGAGACGGTCTCGGTTATAGCAGGGAGGGCGTTGAAACACCGTCCGTGCGTTCATTCGTTATTAATTATTTCTCTCTGAGAATTCTATCAACGAAAAATACTCACGTAGTTGGATCATTTGGAGTCTTGATTAGTAATTTTCTTCGATTTGGGAATTGAAAAATTATCTGAACTTTGTAAACAATGATCCAATGAACTTTGGAATTGTCTCATAGTCGTGAAGCATAATGTATATACAGGGTGTTCCTTAAAGACATGCTAATATCTGAAGGGGTTTATCTTTGACTCATTTTAAGAGAAAAACTTTCCATAAACATATATCCTAAAAGTCCTAAATTTTGAGATATTGGGTGATAAAATAAAAAAAAAATCGCCATGGTATAGAAAATGAAAAATTTCGTACCTTACAAAATGCACCTTCATGCAAGACATGTACCAAATTTTCTAAAGATGTCTAGAATATCATTTCAGTTATTATCAAAAAAATTATTTTTCTCAAAATTTCATTACCCTGTATCTCAAAAGTTAAGACTTAGGATATACGTTTATAGGAAGTTTTTTTCTCAAAATGTGTCAATGAATCACCCCTTCAAATATTACCATGTCTTAAAGGAACACCCTGTATTTCAAAATCTCTTTTAAGAGCAATGCTAAATAAAATATTCTTGATGATTGAATTTGTACGATGATTGTATTGATGAATAATGAATCAAGTGATTGTTTCTGTTTGTCACTTCTACTCATTATCTTTTCGCTAGGGGTCAGATCTGGAGAATACGGTGTATGTGGAAGCAATTTCAATGAACAGAGCTGTAGCATACTCAATCTTTACTGCTAGTAGCGCCCTCTATGTGTCAGCCTACGAACAATTCGACTCACCTGATTATCACCTCCAAGTAGCTAAAGACGATATTTAAACTTGAATTGATTATGTCTTTGAACATAGATAACGAAATAAATTGTACTATACAGGGTATCGAACAATTTCTCTAGAAATGGATTGTAATGAAGCTACATAAGATACTGCTACGTTTATTTTGACTATGAGTCTATGAGACTATGTCTGAAAACCACGTGGAGTTACCAGATTGGCCAGAAAATTCACCAGACCGCAACCCTATCGTGAATCTTTGGAAATTTACGAAGAAAGAAATATCGAAAGAAATGATCACCAGCACGCGTGGCTGATTGAACGATAGATACACCTCCATCGACTTTAGAGTAATTTTATAAAAGAAAAATGCCCAAAATACATAGAAATCGTGCCAAAAAGGTGCAAAGTGTTAGATTCAAAGCAAAATTTTACGTTTTGTCACGTCAGTACCCAATTAATTCTGATTATTATTATTTTTTTCATTTATGAGCTATTTTAGTACTTTTGTATAAATTAATTGAAAGATATAAATCACAATCTCATTTAATTTTTCCACAAAAACTAAAATTGTTAATTTTGCGATGTGGATCTAAAAATTTGGCCACCCATTGTTATTCATGAAACGATTTCAGTAGTTGAAATCACCTATAGTGTAATAATAATCTTACTCCTGGAATTTTCTTATCCCTCTCTTGCCTGTCAATCCCCTTCATTCTGCCGATCTGCCTCCAAGGCATTTCCGATTTCGAATGGAAGAAATCAATCAACGTTAGCCTCGGGCCAGGATCGGCATCACGCCTATTTGCCTCGACTCTTTCCATCAATGTCACTTTTCGGGGATTTTTTGATATCCACACGCATCGCCGATATTTTGCTGCGAAAACATATCGACACCATATTCGACGCTCCTTTGTCGTCTCGTCGCATCAATCAAGCCGACGCTGATAAGGCACGTCGCGTCGTGGATTTCGCTCCAATCACGTAACGCAGGAGCGTCGGAAAGTCTGAGAAACGGAAGGATTGAGCAGCGTTGTTAGGTGTGCGAGGTGTGTGGTTGAAAATTAAACGCCCAGAACGTTTAATTAATTGATTATCCGATAACATTATCATAAATATTCGGGTATAACCTCATACACGTTTTTGGCGTCATAAAAATGAATGACACCTACTCTACTTTGAAAATAACTCGAAATTGAACATTTTTTTAAAATTTACTCTACGCCACTGGATTGACCGGAAAAAGTGCCTCAAGAATGTAAGAGCTATTTCCTCCTAACATCACCAATAACCATGTCGGAAAATCGAAACTTCTGTTTATAACTCGAAAACAAAATACGATAGACAATTTTTGATTTCGTCAGTGAACCGAACTAGAAAAAACATATCGAAGATACGACCTTAATTGTAATCTTCTATAGCTACCGAGTTGTTCTATTCAAACATCGAAATTTTTTCAACCTGTACATACTTTAATGATAAAAAGTTGAAAAATAATTTGATGTGAAATTTCTATCGAAATGTAGAAATCGTTGATTGAATATTTTGTTGAGGTCGTGACTGAATACTGTATGTTTACAATATCCATCCATTTCATCGAAAAGATACTTCTTTATTTTTTCTTTATTTATAATTTCGATTAAATACTAAAATCATTCACAGGACTTCAAAGCCGAACAGATCTATTTGGAAACACGAAATTTAAATCAATCTTTATAGACTCCGGCATGTGTTTTTTATTACCCTTGCAGATTTAAGCTTCGACGTAGAAAATCTTCTACATAATATAAGTATAAATATTCGATATACATACATGCATTATGACCTATCCAAAAATTTAAAAGATATTTTGAGAAAACATTTTAACGTACCTATATATAAGTTCTTTCTTGTGTTGAAACGAACTATATTGCTTCTACAGGGTCCTTGACTTAATCTGTATAGTGGAAAAATATTTTCGATTTACAGGATGTCCTCGAGTCGTTATTATGATATATTTTATTCACACACAGGAATCTATAGACACTGTTCCATTATTTGAAGTGAATTTTAGGAAACATAACGTTGAAAACTCCATATTTTATTGAAAATTTCAAATTGGTTATAATTTTTTTGTGATATCTGGGAAATTTTACGGAGAGCCAACTAATTTCAACAGTTAACCAAGATAAAAACAAAGATATAATGAAATAATCTTCACCACCATTTTAATATTCATTCTCCAACTATCAACTAGCGTGACTGCTTTTATCGAATGTTCTTTTCTCGCATTGAGAAGAGCACGCCACTGGTCACTCATAATATTGACATCGAAATCGGATATCGACGATGGCTTTTCCCGAATCCCGCGGTGACGATACGTCATTACTGTAATGGGACGTCCTGAACGCTCTGACACGCCAAGACTTGGAAAGTATGACATATTTTTTTGGTATAATTGATGAGTCCACACAAAGACCATAATCGAGACCAAAAATAGACACGATTTTATCGATTTGTCGATACACCGAGAAACGTTTTACTGGAATTGGATCTCGGAAAAGTGGATCACGGAGCAATTTTTATTTACCTGAGGCTTCTAGAACGAAGAGAGTTAGGGAATGAACAGGTGAAGTTTCTTTGACAGAAATGGAAGTGATGAAGTGAACTGGTTTGAATCTCAAACATTTTTCATTACATTCCTTTGTATAAGTTTTGTTCGAAATCTTCATCTTCATATCATTGAAGGCTATTCATTTTAACTAAATAGTCCAATTTTGAATTCTTACTACTTCGAATGATATCTGGATTGCTTGAACCTTACTTCAGATCATAATAATCATATTAATGTGACTTATATCAATTTTATCATCAGACTGTATCAATCTAATCACAATGATCCGTAACCGAATTTCCAAGCCCTATAAATAATCCAACGAAAGATTCCAAGAATTTCAACAAAGTAGTTCACGTAAAATAATCGATATCAATGAAAAAAATACAGATGTCTGGATAAGAAACTCTCAGATTATTGGGTATTGCACAAACTGAACGGTTGTAATTCAATATAATTACTTCTCAACGATGGAATATTTCAGAGTTTTAACCTCGAAGATGTGTCGTTTCAAATTATAAAACAGCTACACCCTGTAGATTATCAAGTTGCACGAACAAATTATTTTCTACAGTACATTGATCAAAGATGATTAAAGTAGCATAGCTTCAGACAGTTACATGAATTATGCATTTAAAATACGGCAATAATTTCACAGTTGACTACTTCACATATCCAATTTCACCGTTTTCTCTCTATTTCGTTGTATAAGGCACTGGAAGATGGGATTTCATGCTTGGTCAATGACAATTCGAATTCACTTTGATAATTACGACGCAACAATTACAGCTCACAGGGTATAATTAGTATTCTCTAATCTTGCTTGGTGTTCATTCGTTAATTATGGCCTTAATAGCATCTAAGTTTAATGTGACGTTTTCATTATGTCAGTACGTCCATATTACCTATCAAATTCAGTTTTCTATACTTAAAATCAATGCACACGACCCCAAATCCATATTCATTATACATCTTTTAAAACAACATTTCACATTGCTCTCATTGGTGATATGACGTAGTAGTCCAAGATCCCAGAGCGTTAAGACACAACTTATTTTTACATAAATGAAACCTCTTGTTCTCAGTAGTGTCTTATGTGCTCAGAATACCTGCGCGCTTGTGGAGCTTGCCGAGTGACACCTGGGCAGGTACCAGGTGTGAAAGGTAACTAAAATTAACAGTTATTTAACTTAAATTCTAATAGCTGATTTTTATGTATATTTTGTAGAGTACTATTATAAAGTTATACCATAAGCGCCAGACACTTTTCATGGGCCAAAACTTTTGTCAGACGCTTTAAAGCTCTACAAGAAATAAATGAACTTAACTTATTTTTACATGTCTGGCTTTTTAATATGATGTTGAGACAATTGTTACGAGGTTATATTTAATTAGTCAGACAAAATTGGTTGACCAAACACCCCCTAAACAGCAAAATTATTCATTCGTGAGTATGAGCGCGAAAGCATTATAGGTGCGTTTCGGAGCGAGTGAGACGGTCTTATATCAGTTCCCTTTCTCTCATTCGTGTAATTCTTCTGTGTATTGTGTATGTGTCCTTTGCGTGTAGCCTAATGGTATACAGTATAGTTCAGATCTATGAGACCACATGTTTTTGTTGTTTACGTCGTGTAATTTGTGAGTGATTACATTATTTTATAACGTGAAAATCATGGAGGGAGCAGAACCAGGAAAATTAAAGTGTGTATTTTGTGAAAAATCTCATGAGAAATTAATATTATTTACCGAGGAAACATTTAAAAAGTGCAAAACCGTTTTACAACATCGACTGACACATTTTATTAATTGATGGTTTCTTTTTACTACATACTATGAAAAATGTCCCAAAAACATTTGGAGGTATCTCTAAAAAAATGCTTCTTATGGTAACACAGTTCACAGCCTTAAGATACGACATTATTTTCGATCAATATTTCTCTCCTTCGATCAAAGATTACGAAAGAGATCTTCGCCGAGAGTCGACTCAACTGGATTTTAACATTACTGGCCCTGATCAAGTTAGACCGTCAGATTTTTTAAAAGAACTCAAAAATATTCATTTTAAACAAGCCCTCGTAGAGTTTTTTATTGAACACTGGGCCTCTGATGAAATGATACCATTTGTTGAGAATAAACATACTGTATCACTTTCATTGGTTTGATGGAGACCAATTACCAAGGGACGTTGGTGAATCTCTTCAACAATCAGGTACTTTAATTGGAGTTCAAGATTAGAATTTATTAAACTTGTAATTTTATGTATTTTAATTCTTTTGATTGTTTTTTGCAGAAGAAGATGTCAGCAACAACATAACTGATGACGATGAAGATGATGATGACTCAATTGGACAGTATCGTGATTGGTTAAATGATGAACACATTAATTATACCAAATATATTAAATAAATTAATTTACTTAATACTGACTAATTATTACGTTAATATTAAAATTAATCTTATTGAAATCAAGATGCAAAAATCTTATATCGGAAGCTGTACCGTAAGTACTTTTATATAAATATACTCTGAGACGCATTGCGCATAATGCTTTCGCGCTCATACTCACGAATGAATAATTTTGCTGTTTAGGGGGTGTTTGGTCAACCAATTTTGTCTGACTAATTAAATATAACCTCGTAACAATTGTCTTAACAACATATTAAAAAGCCAGACATGTAAAAATAAGTTAAGTTCATTTATTTCTTGTAGAGCTTTAAAGCGTCTGGCAAAAGTTTTGGCCCATGAAAAGTGTCTGGTGCTTATGGTATAACTTTATAATAGTACTCTACAAAATATACATAAAAATCAGCTATTAGAATTTAAGTTAAATAACTGTTAATTTTAGTTACCTTTCACACCTGGTACCTGCCCAGGTGTCACTCGGCAAGCTCCACAAGCGCGCAGGTATTCTGAGCACATAAGACACTACTGAGAACAAGAGGTTTCATTTATGTAAAAATAAGTTGTGTCTTAACGCTCTGGGATCTTACTCTATAGTAGTCCCTATATGATCCTAGAATATATTAGTCTATACAAGTTCGTGGGATTTGGCTTTCACTATTTTTCACTGCTGAATACAATTTAATATACAAGGAGCTAACAGCTTAATACGATTTCTCACCTTTTTTTGAAAAAATATTCTGTAGTAGGTATATCTGATATTTGATAAAATAGAGAGGCTATTCTTTCAACACTAGTATTATTTTACTTGAATGAAGCCATATTATTGATAAATGCACTTGTCGATACAATATTTTTTTAATCAGGATATACGATAAGATTTTGTTGTCTGAATACAAACGATTAACTAGGTGAAAATGGATTGCTTCAAATATTAAATGGAGAAAGTGTCGAAATTAAATCATATAAACGTGAATAAACATAGGAACTAAAAGATAGTGTGTGATTGTTAATGAGAAATAACATCGTTGTGTTTCTCTCTTACAACTTGCTATTCTCCTCATGGATTTCTGACTAAACACCCAATAATTTTTTGATCATGCATGTTCTCGAGTACATTGATCGATGTTCCCGGCATAATAATTAATTTTCCAGGACTCGCTAGTGTTTGTTCCCCCCTTTCGTTTTGTTGTACACTGACTGATGCATAAACTTGATGCTTCAATAGCTCAACTCGAGCTATAATTAAATAACGTTCTCAGAAACCATTATAATAATGTTTCACTGCTAGTGCTCGTAACTCGAGTTTTATGTCGATGGCAGATCCAGTAACTAACGCAAAGGGTTCTGAGAAAAAGAAAATGTTAAATACTGTGCATGAATCAGATTTGAAGGTTAGAAATTCTTGATGAAAATAACTTTCATGTGGATTGCACTAATTGAGAAATTAATTTTTTATCACTAATCTGTTCACTAATAATGATTTCCACAATTAATAAAATAATTATACTGTTCAGACGAAAATTCTGACTGGATTCAACGACCTCAATAGTCTAAGGGTACTGCAGAAAGTAAGTCCATCCTACTATTCAAGCGATACAAAGAGCCAATTATAGAAAAGCAACTCACTCAACCTCATACATTCAACTCTAATTGGAGCTAAAAACTGAACTATCAAGTGTTTTTATAGAAACTACAGTAGAAAATGTCAAACATTTCAATTATTTTATAAGAAGAACACATTCCCTACACAGGTGCGTGCAATTAATATTGATGTGACAAGGTGGAATACAAAAGGAAGCTAGCAATCTATCATGATTAAATTCAACTTTTGTGGTGAAAGCCATAACATATTGATACGGTCTAGAATCACATGTAGGAAAGTAATTATCTCCGGAGTCAATTCTGTGGAAAATCTTCAAATCATCAGCAATTGACGGTAACTGTATCATGAATAAATACTTTGAGAAATAGGGGTCACAAATTGAATCCTTGTAGAACTCCAGAAATAACAAAGCTGGTAGCTATCCGCTTTTTGTTCCATTAAGATTATGAGACTAAAAATAAAAACGAATCAATCAATGCAATCAACAAACGAAAGACAGCAGCAAAATAACCCTCAACTGAATGAATAATAGTATTGGAAAATGAGGTGCATCGAAAAACAAGACAAAAAGCATGAAGCAACGAATAATTCTGGGAGAATAAGAACAAAGCAATGGCAACAAAGAGACGACTATACGAAGCACATGACCATTTGATATTTCAGCCAAGTTTGGTTACCCTAGAAAAAATAAAGTATCTGATTTGTATAAAACTTTTGAGGTGGGGTTCACACACTAAGGAATGACAAGTTATTTCCTCTGTAAACAATGCGAATTTTCTATCCACCACTTTGTATTATTAAACGAAATAAAACGATTCTATTCAGTTAGTGGAGTGTTTCTCGTTTGTATACGTTGCAGAGGAAGGGACTAGTAAACAATGTCCCAATTATTATATTGAACAAACATTGTCGCACCGTTAACAAGAAGTGTCTACAGTAATAGCGAGGATTACAATATATATAGACTCGCAACACAAAATCCGAAAGATAAGAGGATTGGGGACGCCACGATATGTTATCTGGATGACCCGAAAAGCTGGAGTCGATACCGAAAGCTCCGGAATTGTTCAGCGTTCGAGTGGAGACAATTGTTTGATTTTCTCTTTTCGATATTAATTTCTTCTGGGTCAACGCTAGAGTCTTCGAACGAAACATCATAGCATTATCCTTCTAATTCTTCAAATTATTCTTGATTGTCAGTATGCCAATATCGCTGGCTGTGAGAGTAATTGGCTCAAGGATATTTGCCGAAGTGATATTGTGCGACATACCATGTTCCATAATTGCCATATGTAGGCTTCTGAGAATGTTTAGAATGATAGTGAAGGACAGATAAACAAAATCATCTTGAAGACAAAATTTCCTTGAATTTTCCTTGAATCGAGCCATCTTGGAAATATTGTTGCTTAATGTGAATGAAAATTTACTATTTTATTACAGCATTCCAACTTATTGATGTATAAACTGGTCAATATCTTGAAACTGATTAAAGATATCGAAAGATGATGACAAAAACATCATGTATGCTTTTCCACAACAATTTCAATTATTTTTTACATTGACGTTATCCAGGGAGTAATCAATAACCTAACCTAACTATGAATCATTTATAAGTTTTCTTTCACAAACTTCCGGAAATGCATTCAAACGTTTTTTTACCTGACTAAGAAAGTGAATGTACTTTTAGAGACGATTGTATACAATAGAATATATAATTAGGGTTGAGGTAGGTAGAAAAGTAGTTTGAGGTCATTGATTTGACGTGTATTATCATAATGATAAGTGACATTGAGAAACGCCGTTTTATCTTAATTTTTATGAGGTCAAACTGTGTCATAATGTTGAAATTTCATTTGTATCAGACATGAACGACCTGCATGAATTTCGCGGTTAAAATTTTAATTTTCACCCTTTTTTTTGTTATTTCTGTAACTATTATTTCCACCATAGTGATTCTTATTATAGCTACTACGTATATAAAAGTATATTTTAAATAATCATTAATAACGTTTTTACTTGCCAATAAATTTTATTATTTATATGAAAATCGAAATTGGCAGTGATCCAATGAACAAAACACTATCGATTCGTGCATAAGTTTTTTTGTGCCACCTGGAATTTTTACGTTCGCGGTTGATAATATCTTTTAATAAATTTAGTAAGTTTTCTATCTTACACACTGCACATAAAATATTTTCTAATTCTGTATAATAATTAATGACAGGAAAAGATACTAATAGAAGCTCCACTGAATAACTGTTATAACTCTTTCGATTCAGAGTAGAGTGAAATTTTCAACATATTCATATCTTGGCGAGCACGTCATTTTAATCCTGAAGAAGTGGTTCTAATTTGGCTGGGAAAGTGATTCTTGCCCCAAATCCGATCGAAACTAGAATAATTCGACTGAGCAGCGATGTCTCTGTCGACTATTTATTTGTTCAAATGATTACTCGATGCATTCAGCTCGGCTTTCCGGGCATATAAACACCTACTTATTTCAATTACTGGAGTGAAGTAGTGGGAGAAGTCGTTTTCAGTCGATGATTAATAATAAACAATTTTAATCAGTCGTTTCATCACTTTATCTCGTTGCTCTCGGATACATACTCTCGATGGTGTTTTTTGGAGTACCGGTGCGGTTGATTTAGTTTTGTGTAGTCTTCGTTGAGTTGAAATTGTTATGCCGTCACGTGTCAGTTTCTAGTTATTCTGCGAATTGACAGAGATGGAGTGCTACAAAGTTCCAGAATTTTGGGATCATGTTCTGTTGTTTTTTCACTTGAAAAGAAAAGGTATTCGATAGAGCATTGTGAACTGAATGGAAATCATATTCTTGGTAAACATTTCTGGTTCCTTCATAGCAAAATTGATGTGTCATAACAATTATCACCACTATATTGATCATGATATTGAGTTTTGAAACTGAACATACCGATAGAATTATTCATACAATATCTCAATCGTACTTCTAATCTTTATCTTATAATATTATCTTGAAAGTCCCAGAATCCAAAAATTGATCACACTTATGAATGAGCATTACGAGATACGAGGCGAAAGTCAACTAATCGACTGACCGAAATGACAACAAATATATGCTTCATACATTATTTCAAGTTTTTATCTCCCCACAAAAAAATTACATACCACGAATCCTCATCACCGAAAATAATCTTATACTTTATATAGTTGAACGAAATCAAAAATTCTAGTTAAATATGGATGAACTAAAATTTGGATCCTATGTATAAAATCCAACGAAGGTAAAAAATGTTACACATTTCTTTTCAAATGGGGAAGATTATGTTATTCCCTAGCAAATCTGGAAAAAATTATCTAATTTATCGATAACAATAACCTCCATGAGTCATTCTTTGAAAAATAAATATCTGGTCATTTTCGTTGCTTCGCCCAGTATAGCAAACAATAGTCGGGTGTTCGACATATGTC
This sequence comes from Plagiodera versicolora, assembly GCA_037013635.1. Taxonomy (NCBI): domain Eukaryota; kingdom Metazoa; phylum Arthropoda; class Insecta; order Coleoptera; family Chrysomelidae; genus Plagiodera; species Plagiodera versicolora. The sequence goes on along the minus strand of CM072983.1, from coordinate 4,221,631 downwards.
TTCATTGGTGTGCAATGTGCAGTCTGTTTATTTCGTTCGTGTGCACAACTGTGCAAATAAATATGTTGAAAAATGATCACGTGATTTCTGTTGCGAACTGACTTCCGTGTTTGTGTTGCCACGATTATATTTCTCCATCGTTTTGCCGGAGTTCAGTGATAACGTTGAAGAGCCATCGCTGTACAGGGTGATCCACCTGAGACTGAACTTGAAAACTTGACATTCACGTATAGGCTTGGTGGTAAACAATTTTGAATCAAAAATGAGTATCAAATTTCATTCCTTAATTTCGAAGTTGCTAAAAAGGATACTATCTTGCTAGTTCTCAAGGAACTCCCTGTATATATACTCCAGACTGCTTTGTGTAGATGCATGAAATTTGCGCTTCAGATCCTTGCAGGCCCTGAAATTAATTCGTTGTCATTTGTTTCAGGTTTATCAGGTCTACCGACGTCAGGCGTCACGATGCGGGAGAAGAAAAGCGGTGCCATGTCACGAATGCAGAAGCTCAAGAAGAGGCTGTCGCATTCTTTCGGACGATTATGTGAGTCAACGTCAATTAAATAATCACTCGTAACTGGATAAATTATGAACGATATCGGATGACATGAAATTTATAAAGTCGCTTCTTTTTCCGAGCGATTATAACGAGTTGAAGAATTTAATTTGACAGATGAACTGGAAATTATGTTCATTATCATCTATAATTTAGGGCCTGACGTTGTTGTGATCTCTAAGTATAGAAGGATATTGAGTGTTTGTAAATAACAAAGTGACACAACTTATTTCCGAAATGTGGCACAGACATCATTGAAAAAAAGTTCAGCTGGAAACATCAGAAACCGAAAAACATTTGCGAGTTATATGAGGGGATAAAAAAATGTTATATTTTAGTTTGTGAAATACGTTGTTGATTGGTTGCGGTCACTGCGAGCAATTGTTTTTGAGTTATCTGGATTTTCATTAACATTTTTTGTTGCATGAATTTATAAGGGATGATGTGATTCTTGTTTTTTTTTTTTTTCATCTGAGGACGATCATAACCCAAACAACATGATGACAACTCAGTTAAGAATTTCTACTAAGTTTCATTCTCTCATTTCATTTCTACATCATTCAATTTCACAAACGTGAAAATTGTAACCAGCTATTCGAATTGCTTGATCAAATATTGTCTTTATGGCGTCCTGAAATCAGATGAAAACATTCTCGAATATTATCATTCAATTCGAGTAGGTTTACACAGTCTCCGAAATATTTACAGATGAACTGAGAATGGTTAAATCCAACAATGAACGTTTCGTAAGGCGTATAAAAATTGCTCCGTTGCGATGAACTGTTTTATAGATCTCGGAGCAATTGGAGGTGGTTTATGTGATTTATTTTATCCAACTTGACGACAAAGATCGAGTATTGGAAGCGCACATCATCTCGGTTTCCGCTAACGTTTTCAACTGACGGTACAATCTCTAACCATTTCCCAGTCAATAAGAGATTTCCGTTCAGACAAAGTTGTCATTTTGTGGCAACATTCGAAATCGAATTAGGTTTCTGCATCGAAGGAAAATTCCATTTGCGATCCGAGTCGTTGTATTTCGGTTTTGAAAGCGACGTGCCTCTGCAGTATTGATCAGCATGAGTTACGTCCAATTGCTATCAGACTTGTTCACCACCATTCTCAATGATGGTTGATTCGTTGAGTCGGTCAGGTCCTGAACATTGAGTCACTTAAATATTAAACATCGAATCGATAATAATGAAATAAATAATCATGTGGCTCCTACCTGATCGACGGATTTACATTTTCGCATGCAAACACGTATTAATATCGTCATGACGTATCGCACAACTATGCTGTTGGATGTCATAAATAATTATAAGGGCAGGCTGGCCAACATCAATCCATAAAAAAATCAACACACCAGTTCCGTACCAGTCAAAATATTATTTGTATATTTATACATCTCTTTCATACGTCCTTCATACTGTATATCAGATGGAATGTTTGTTGTACCTGTATATTGGCACTACTATTCATTGTCTATTCTAGAGTATGTGGAATATACCTTCAAACTATCTTATAATTGTATACGTAGGAAGAAGTCACAAACTCGCGTGAAAATAGGAATAAGAAATCGGAATATTCAATAAAGTACACAACGAAAATCGTGTCTTGGAGTTGACATATCACATCGTCGTCGTTGGTGACAAAAAATATGACATTCAGCATGGTACGCCAGGACTTTCGATTCCCTGTAGAAGGAATCTGGACTCAGAAGTGCCGATTCATGAATAAATTCATCGAATCGCAGAATAATTCCGCCCATATCTTCTGTGCACGAGTCCAAGAGACTATTCTGTAGAAAGAAAAAAGCCACGTTCGAAGAAAAATATTCTCGTACTCTTATACACCCACATCCGTCATCTGACGTCTTATCTGTCCCTCACTCAATCTGTCTCATCCGTCTTTGTTTTGAGCTCAACTTCGGAGATATCCGACGCACTTCAATTATCTCTCCTGATAATTTGACTTGTGAACTGCACCACCAGCATTGTTACTGTCATACGTCAGAATTGTTTACGTGGAGACACAATGAATTTACTACGCCCTTATTAGAGCTGGTTCATATGTATACAGAATTTGAATTGCAGGGAATGTTTGACCAGGAATCAACTGTCATGTTTATAAAATTCGTGTTGAACCTTTTGCAAACTCTATAAAATATAATTTTTTATCGGCTCAGCATTAAATCGCTCATATATCTAATTTTATAAACTGTGGTTGGTTAACTGTTGAGATGACTTTCAGACGACAGTGTGAGGAATATCCAAGTTCTCAGTAATTATATGATTCGGTGTAATTGACGATCATTTGATCGGTCCATATTTTCTCATATAACGAATTATAAACGACATCAACCTGTTCTTTTTGAAGGAATTTTGTTCTAGATGGTCCACCATTCCGAGATTAATGAACGTTATCAATGGAATATAGTTTATCTGAATCTTTGGATAGGTATGAAAGTTCCTTTGGATCATTGGCCTCCTCGATCACTGGATTTAAATCCTCGAAATGTTTGCATTTGGATTTTGGAGTCATAAGATTATTATAGTCTCGTCCAAAATGTTGACCTCATATCATAAAACCAGTTGCATTTTGATGAAGAGCAAAATTTCAAAATTCACGCCTATGAAAAATTATATCAATGTGATGACACTCAAATCTCAAGATACACCATGTTCTATGAGAATCTGATTATCAGCGATCAAGTCAATTTCCCGTTCACATTAGATCCTCTCAATCCCAATCACTCCACTCAGGATGGCTGATTGCTTATTATCGATTCCAAATGGAACCAGGCGTTCGCTCAATCAATCGGCCATATTTGATTGGCCGAGTACTTCACACGACTAAGTGTTTATGCTGTATACGTGGTCTGGTCGGCGGAAAGCTATCAAATTATTTTAGAGCGCTCATGTGGTTCATAGAGAATATGCAATGGATCGACCACTAGAAAATTGGCCGTGTCTCTGAAGGGCTCACCAGTGCTAGTGGAATGCTAGTCAATTCTTCTTTTTTTTATATTTCGATCACAAAAGTGTGATATAAGGTAAAAAAAAATATAGAAATGCGTTTCAGGACTTACCAAATATATCCAAAAACATAACTTATCCTCGACAGTTCAACAAACATAACACAGTTTACAACAAAAAAAATAATACTTCATAATATTACCTACACGAATTATGTTGAAACATCCAGAAACTATGTTGAATTGATCCCAGGTTGTTTAATAGTTCCAAATTCCAATTTCTATAGAACAAATGGAGAAATTCATTGTCTACCAAACTCTCCATACAGACTATGTCTGAAAGCTTTGCTGAAGCATAATGAGGTTTGCTCAACGTAAGGTGCCAATGTTGGTTTTGAATAAAATATTACTACGGAATTTTTGGATGGGTCTTCTTCGTGAGTCAATATTTTCCGTACTCGAATATAACTGTAGAATCTGGGGTTAGAGCAAGAAAAGTGGTGACATTTCACATGACTAAGTATCGTTCAGAGTTGAGATGAAGAATTAAATCAAACGAAATTCTGCAGGGAAGTGATTGATTATTTATTGATGAACGTGAACTTGAAAACGCTGAAAAGTCTTCAACCTGAGGAATCGACAATTTTTCGGTAGGTGAGCATTCAGAACATTCGAAAATGAACAGATTTGATAATTCCACAAACGAAAGTAGGATCTCATTATACAAAATGATCATCCTAATTATTCGTAAAATATAACCAATTAATAATGAATGATTCGATGATGTTGAATCGTTTTCCTGACTGCATTCACAAATATACAGATATACATTTTTCTGAAGTAGTCTATAGTTTGACTATAAAATTCCCTCAAATATTTCAAGTTCGATTGTTTAACATCCTAACCCCAAATATTAGTTTTGACCAATAAATCATAGGACTTGCAATTAGTGAAGAAGATTTCTGCCTTGCGAAAGACAAATGCGCGGCGTTACTTAATCAAATCTCCCCACCAAATTCGGTTAAATCGTCCCAAATTAGATCCGTTCATCACGGCGCACAGTACTTTATCAGCATCTTCGAGATTATCTTTCTGCAAGTTAGCAGCAGTCAGGGGAGGCTCTGTAAATTAATACTACTCCTCGTGTTTTGTTCGTTGTCCTGATATTCTTTGGAGTCGGGCTAGTATGCGGTCAGCAGAGTTGTAAAAGAAACGTTTTTAGTGAGTGAAAACACTTTGCTTACGCATTTTTTTTTAATTGAAAGTCTCTCATTTCCAAATTGATTTGGCGTTTGGATACTGATTATTTGCTCACTAGTAGTGATACAACCTATTCCTTTCGACTTGACACGAATCTTAATTGATCAATTCCTCTGATTCATGTTCTCAAAAAAGTGGATTGCCCTTCGGATAGTTCAGAAAAGGAGAAAAAATAGCCACTCTTGATGAAAAGATAAATTGTAGTTTTTTCCAAGATTTTCATCATATTATATCCATTTGTTATCTCCAAAACAGAGAGAAATAGCTGGAAGTACTTTTGTGGATTGTATCTAATCGTTCATCACGTGAAACAGAAAGATAATGATATAATATTGCAATCTTTCACCTGTGAAGATAACTAATATCTCGAGACTATCGAAAAATTCTGGTCTTACGAAGAAACGATTTATTGATTCGATTCCCTCACATGGAAATATTCCATCAATCACTTCAAGTCAGGAAAAGTTCATGTGCAGGAATTTAATATTGGCTAGTGATTTACGATCATCCAGAGAATTCAGTTATTTTTGAGTAAAACTTCACGGAGCTTTCTCGGTACGGTTTCTGTGAACTTTTGAATTCTGCTGTCATAAATGTTATTTCTTAAAATATTTTATATCTGCATATTCTGAAAAACATTTCTAATATATCCCACAACTCCCTATTTTCGTCAAATATACAGAAACGACCAATAAATCATACGAAAAATATCACAATAAAATAAATTCGTTTCAATTTTAACAACAATTTCAACCAATACTGAAATTCTCACAATCTCTCGAATTGAATAGAAATTATTCAAAAGAATATCACCAGTTGATACTTCGTTAGAGGAAAATACTATAAATACACAAAGTTACGACACAGACAAATACGAACATTGCATTCTTTATAAGAATCTCTGTAAATTCAAGGCGACAATTTTAAGTTCCATGAAGCACCGTTTCATCTTCAGTTTCGCTCAGAGTAACGTTAGACAAACCATCATAGTTAATTCGACTAGAAGTCACTTGGTTTTTCATTCTTTATAAACGTTCAGCGAGGTGCCGCACATTGAATGAAAGCGAAATTTTTCGAACGGCGTCAGTTTCGATTTCCGCTCTTCCGTTATAACCGACTCGCAGGACAAAGACACATCATATTCCTCTTCGTGTTTCCGTTCCGGTCCAATAAAACGTCCCGTCGTCCGAGAAAAACGACACGAAAACAAACGCCGCTGCACGTGTGTCGCAGGTGAATTTATCGGGAACCATAAATTTTTCGTGTGTGTTTGTGTGCTGAATCGATCGGAATTTTCGCCCGTCCATATCGGCTGATTGGCTTTTGTTTGCGTTGTTTTCGTCGTGTTCGTTCGTAATTGAGATGAAGAGACGACAATCGAAGGAAATTGTAGCGCGTCGTGACGTGGTGCGATCGGCGATGATGAAAATTTTTCGAAACAATAAAAAAGAACTGACAGAACACACGGTAGTCTATCGGTAAAAGTTATAACTCTGCTTTTAATTGAAACAGTTGGATGGATGCACTTTTCGGAACTGTTATCCTAATACTTCTCTAGTTCCTTGTATACAGGATGTCTCATGACGAACTGAGACGATCAGAAAATTTGCATTTGGAAATATTTGAATTGATATACACAAAATTAATTGGCGAAGGATTGATTTGTAAACAACTTTGAAATACTAGGAATTTCGAGAGAAAAAAAAAAACGTTTCCCAATGGCTCATTTACCGGTATGAAAATATACAGGGGTTTCAATTTGGAAATGGAATATATGATACCCTAAAATTCAAAAATTCGCCACTGAATTCGCAGGAGGATATAGTCAGCGCAATAACTATCAAAATTAATATATGATATACTATTTTGGAAAATCATCATATGAAATTATACTTTATTCTCTTGATATGCGCCCTAAAAGATGAAGTCTGTGAAATAATAACTCAAGGGCCAAGAACTATAGTCTATTTCAGCTGTTATTTTCACTTTTTCAGCGATGCTCCGAATTAACTCCGAATCAAAACTTGGGTATATAATCATATTTCATAAAAACTATTGAACCATTGTGAGATCGTGGTGAATAAATATTCATGAAGATTCTTCACTTACCTTTCGAATGAAATCCAATGAAAGTAAGGGGCTCCTGTTATCCATTTCGTGTTTAAAATGTTCTAATAAAGATGCAACCATTTTCTGGGCATCTCCACTCAATCCTCTCGACAATTTGATGAGAATACGATGATATTAAGTTCTCAAAAGAACAATTTTAAAAAATCGCAATAAAAGAACAATTTGTATATTAACAAACGATTGGCATCGTTCACTTCACAACGATGCCAAATTGTTTGGAGCGAATCCCTACAATCGTTTGTTTACATACGAATTGTTCTTTTATTGCGATTTCTTAAAATTGTTCTTTCGAGAGCTCAATATCATCGTATTCTCATCAAAATGTCGAGAGGATTGAGTGGAGAAGCCCAGAAAATGGTTGCATCTTTATTAGAACATTTTCATTAGGAAAGGGATAACAGGAGCCCCTTACTTTCATTGAATTTTGTTTGAAAGGTAAGTGAAGAATCTTCATGAATATTCATTCACCACGATCTCACAATGGTTCAATAGTCTTTATAAAATATGATTATATATCCAAGTTTTAATTCGGAGTTAATTCGGAGCATCGCAGAAAAAGTGAAAAACCTGTGGCATCACGGCAAAATCTGGCGACGCGTCACAGTTATCAACCCAGCTGAAATAGACTATAAATGCTGTGATGTAAACTTTGTGTAATAGGATGGTAATGATAATTCATATCAAGTGTTATACATCAACTGAAAACTCTGAATATGTCAATTTTTCACCAACCAAAGCACGAAAGGCCTCCGTAGGAATACGTCTATTTTGGACCTCTGCCAAAACTTTTCCACCACGTCACGCCTACTTATTTCTTTATACGTTTCGGAACTGGATTAGTCCAGATGTGGGTTCGTGTTTTTTTCCAAGATATATGTTACCCTTCAACCAACACGCACGTCTCAAAATAATCCCCGTAGTATTTGTCGGGACGCAGGCTATCGGTCACGCGAAATAACTTTTCCCCGGTGGGTTTGTTTGTTTTTTGCTCCCGTATTTTTCGGTTTGTTGGTTTATTACTCTCGACAGGTGTCTGTACAATCGGCTTGGTATTTTGCCAATTCAGACGAACGCACCGATGCTGGTCCGGAAATATTTGAGTGAATGGAACATGTAGACGTGAAATGGAAAAATACGCTTTTCTTTGTTTTTTCTACTGTTACGAATATCAAAATGAAAGGGTTTTATTGGGTCACTATGTACCAGCATGGAACTTTTCTCTGTTCAAAGAAATTATTTATCATCAGAAAGATTCAATAATAATATCCATTTTTCAATTCCAGAACTAAACTCTATTCATGAATCCCAACAAACCATTACAGTAATATGAATACAATAAATTTTTAAAAGTATAGCTAGAATGATTCAGTAAATTAACAGAAACAACATTCAAAAATCACTTGGGACGTAGATAAGTCAAAAAATACACAAAACAGTTTTCAAGTGGACCAAAAATCAAATCAAAGTGATTTAATGTCTTATGCCACTATCAATTCCATGTATCAGTTCCATTGCCCTTGTATCCTGGTGACTTATTTCAATAATAGGGAGTTTTATGCATTCTCAAAAAAGTTTGGAATTAACTCGACTGGAGCTGGCAATGGTCTTCAAACTTTGGCAAGAACAAACGGTTTATAAAGATCAGTTGACTAAACTGATATGATCTCAGAAATGTTGGATATGGATTAATATAGAGTACAGCTGACTCCAATGTCGCTCTCAAATTTCATTGCTCATTTAGACTTTCCATTTAGCACTTGTATTGTTTGATGTTTCCCTAGCCTGTTACGACATTCTTCTTGGAATAAATAGACTCGATGCGGGCCCAGTGCACGTATTCTAATTGTGTAACAATCCGTAACAACAAATGTATGTAGCATAAGAAAGCATGTTGTTGTGTGAAAATCGTGAGGCAGATGGTGTGGAGTTGGTTGGCAATGACTCATCCAAAAGTGTACGTCGAACTCTCCTTTATTTTTGTTATTTATAAATAAGCCTGATAATTGGTTTCGACTGGCAGCACTGATGATGGAATAGGCATAGGCGTGACGCGAACTGAAGTGACCATACTGACGTTTTGCCTTCAGATCGGCAGAGCAAAATCTAAAATCGAACTAAAGAACAATATGTTATTCTCACGTGTGAAAGATATACTGAATCAAAATATTAGGTCTTAAAATGGTTTAAACTGTTGTGGTCTTCGTCACTCTCTGATTCGTTTTCTCGAAGGCTATTATCGTCATCATCAGATTGATAATTGACAATTAATCCTCGAGCAATGCAGGCGCCAAATTCGACAGCTGAATACACTTCCGTTGATTACGTTTAAGCCCTCCATAAATTAATAATTGATTCGGCACTTATTTATCCCTGATGGCTGGTGCGTTTTGAAAGTGGTTACCGTGAAAATTGCGACAAATTGTTTCTTCCACATCACGGCGGATATTGACGAAATCCTTTTATCCAGGTGAACTTATCACCAAGGAGAAGTCAAAACAGCGCAAGCCACTTTCAAACATTTCTGTTTCTCCTATTTGGTTGTTTTAGCTGAGAATTATATTATGACTATTCAGTTTGGCAAATGAGAAGCAAATTGAATTCACAATGTAAATATACATTCTCGAAGACAGAATAAATACACCGAGCGTTGGATCATATCTCAATTTGGGCTTCTGTTCAACATGGTTATCAAAAAGTGGAGGCAATTCGTTTCAACAGAAATGAAAATAAGATAAAACAAGAAGTTCCCATAAAAAATTGTCCTACAGGAACTCCTTGGCAGGAAATGGTCCCATGAGCCCTCGAAATTAATGTTTCTGGGATAAATTAGTAATTAGTAATTGATATATTCCGACGGGAATTCAATATAAAAAACATTAATGAAGATTCCTCAAAATTGTGTCCTTGCAACATATTTACCTCCTTCAATTTAGGTTTTATTTTTGAGGTTCAAAATCCCAGAACCTCGAATGAAAGAGGCTTATAAAAAAATTTCATAGCTTGAACTTCAAACCACAAGAAATTACTTTTGTTCATCGTCAAATCAATTTTTCAATCGAGATGTTGAATATTTCAATCGTTTTTCAGTGGCGTAATGATTTTTCCCTTCTAACTAGCAAACTTGAATCGTTTCAACGTCCTTAACAATGTTGCAAATATTTATAGACAATCTTGTCGAAGCAATGACCTTCCAAGCAATGTGGGCTTCCGCAATGCGAGTTAATCTGCAAAAAAAACACCAGACCAATGGAGAGTACAAACGAAACGCTATCGCTAGTCCGAATCCGGTTTTCCCGTGATCGCGAAAGCTGCTCCATGGCGGCGCAGAGCGCGTGAATGGAGAGAAAAAATCGTGATGAGATATCTATAATGGGAAGTTTTACGATTTCCTCGTTTCTCGATGCGGTCGCGACGCGTGAGACAATTTCTCGTCTTCATCGCCGCGACTAGGAATGGAGTTCAAGGTCACTTGCCTCCGACTACGTCAAGGAAATAAGTTCAAGGTCAAACGCGGACTTTACAGTACTTGTTTTTCGATCGGATGTGAATGTCGTGGTAGAAAAACTGTCATTTCGTGAATTGTTATCGTATAAAAGAAATGTAAGGCGATTTAGACGAGAAATAGAGTCAAGCGGTGTATCTAGTCATGATTTTGTGCAAAAGCAAGCTCTCACTAGGAATTCGTTCTATTATAATGATTAGGTTCATAAATTCACATACACCTAACTGATTCATCTAATGGAGTTATCAACTTGAAACTATGGTGGCAACTACAGCTCAATGTGACCTTCCTTTATATTACTTCCGGTTAAACCCGAAGTAATATCAATATATCATTATTTTTTAAAGCAACACCCTGTTAATTCCTTCATTTTCGAATTATATGTAGAATTATGGATTTGCTGCATTTTGAATCGCTTTTTTTCGTGATTTGTTCTAAGGATATTCCATTTTTTCAAAAAAATTTGGAGATGGATGGATGGATGATTTAGGTGTATATAATATCTACAATTTTCCTGATGAAAAGTTCAATCTCCAAGTATACTCAACAGTATTCCAAAATATTCAACAGGGTGTTCGATATTTTGGTTTACTTTTTGGAAACTTCAAATACCAATAACTCTCCTAATGAGGAAGTTTCCAATATTGAGATTTTATTTTTTCCATAAAATATATGAAAAATTATTTCACCCGTTTTTTTTCTCTTTGTTTTGTGCGATCGAATTTGACTCCAGAATTTCGTTTTGAAAAACTAGTTTTGGCTCCTCCACCATTCTGATGACGTACCAAGTGAAAAACCGGGTTCACACAGGAACAAATTGAGATTTTGCGTGCGGAAGTACAGTGTTGCCCTGCTTCTAATTTATTCTAAATGTTCGGAAAAACTGACCAGAATATCTTGTTAAAATATGTCGTGGATTTTGCAATACCAAATCATGGATTGTTTACCTTTGGTGATATAATATCATATATGTCTTATGAAATAGAACTAGCACATAACATGCGAAAATATATGAATGCGATGATATAATCGAGGGCTATGGCTGAATAGAAAATAAATGAATGAATCGAATTTGTTCTTGAAGTGAATTATTTCAATATAATTTTGTGTTTGAATTTTCGGAACAGCTTTCAATTTATTTTCATGAAAATAGAAAGGTAGATCTGGCAATTGCACAAATGCATTCGTAGATTTCGTCCGCGATCATCCGGATTACACCATAACATAACATTAACGAGTATCATAATATTGGGTTATGGAACTTACGATAGCTATATTCTTCACTCTAAACTCACTAAGTACGTCACAGTTTTCCGCCTCAAAATTTATAAATTGGTTTATTTTGAAAATAGAATGGAGTTGAATGATTTGTATTGTCATTCTAGAAAGTAGAGATATCAAACTAAATAGTTGAGTACTTATTTGATGAGAATTCGTCATAAGGAAACTTCCTCATTCGAAGGAAAAGACCATGAAATTTACACACTTTTTGACGAATCCATGTTGTTGGCAACCCTTCATCTACCATGATGTGTTCCTGAACACTCTGTCTGATTTACCCCTTCCGACCTCGAAGCGTGTTTCTTTCAATTTCCATTCCCGATTCCTCGACCTCAATCGAATCAATCTTGCGGGACGAAAACGGCAAGCGGAACCGACTGCGTTCCCGTGATAAATAAGAGTGGGTCCTGCGGGACGGGGACAGAGACAGGGACGGAAAAAGGCAGGGAGAGGTAGATCAGCTAAATTGAAGTGTGTGTGTATAGAAGCTTTTACCGCATATTGTCTTTTAATGTTTCCCCATATGGAGATTGATGGCGGTCTGGAGATTCAGAAACGTATCCGGTTCGTCGCACAAGTTTGTTGGTCGAGATAGTGTCGACGTTGTTGTCGATTCATTCACGTCGTAGAGTCTTTCTTGAACTCACGAATATGATTGTCTAAAAATAACCCCATTCAAAACAAACATATATTTATTCATTTATTGTCACATAGACTCATAGAAAAAATTCCTTATTTGTCATTTCATGAGGCAGATTTACTAAACACGAGTTGTATGTTTTTGGTTGACGTTAGTTTAATTTTGAAGCACCACTAGATGTCGTGCCTCGTTTTTGCAATAATTCAAGTGCCACTAACATGTTTCGTAAATAGTAATAAACGTCCACGAATCGAGATTATTTTTGCGAACTCAAACTGTTCAAGTCTTCAAGAACGCATTTCATTGAAAATGCGTGACATAAGGTCAAATTTATCAAGACGATAACGTGTTGATGACTTGTTGAGCGGGAGATATAATTGAACCAATATCTGAAGCTTAGCCTTCTTGGCGCCAGATCTTCGTTAAAAAATTGTTTTCAATGAGATATATGAGTAATGAGGCCATTTGCATTTCTGGAATTATTACTGTATAATTGAAGTTGTTGAAATAATTCAACTTGCTTATGAATATTCATTAACTCTTATTAATAATTTGTTCATTGTTTTTGTACTCAATTCGATATTTAAACAAGAGTGTGTTTTACTTTTTTAGTAAGCACACAGAGCGATTCAAATATTTTCGATATTTCTGTAAATTATAGAAGAATTATTGTTCAATTCGGATGATTGAAGCGATAAACTCTGATAGGTAAGGTTAATTGAGAAGCAAACTCAATCGAAAGTAAAGAAACCTTTATTGCTATACATTGCCAATATTTTTCTGAACAGAAAAATAATAGTTCTGTCAATTAAACGAGAAAATATTCATGTTTGACTTTCGAAATTGATTCTTTTTTTGCATCGAGAAAATATTTTATTTTTATATCCGCTACTGGTAGTAGTTGCGAAGCATTTCAAGAGTCCTTTTCTTCCACCCTTATCTCTTGATCGAGCGGTCAGCTGTCGCCTCAGTTTGCTTCCGAAGACTTTTCGGTCCCAAAGGACGCTCTAAATCTCAGTTCAATTGTTTTTTGACAAGCAATAATGGGAAATGGTGTATTTGGGTGGAAACAATAATATGGAAACTGTCGTGTGATTAAAGAGAAAATCGAGAAAGCGGAAAATCGAGTCTTGGGTAATTTCGTGTCTTTGCTCATTGGGTGGATTCCTTTAAGCGAATATCATATCTGAAACAAACAGTAATATCAGGTTCTAAAAATATTTTCGACTAGAAAATTGCCTATAAGTATTTCAACAGGGAATCAAACTTGTCTAGGAAATTAAAAAACAATTTCTTGTGAATGGAAATGTGCATTGTTGAATTCATAATCAAATAATTCTTCGTCGAAATAGCTGAAATGAAAGACATCTGATTGATATTTGCATCTCATCACTGTAGACTACTCGATTCTAGTCGTTTTATTCGAAGAAAATTTATTCATGAAAGTAGTGAAACGTCCGTCTGTTGTTTGGCTTATTGGATTTTCTAGACCACGTAGAATAATCAGTTCATCGAGTGAAATATAAATCATTCACTTTCACAGTGAAAAAGTTCGTTTGATCTGAATCTATTTCAAAGAGAGGATATCATCAAGTCTGACAATAAGCGGTTATCTATTTTTTATACCTCATCAGGGTGGTCAACCACAAATCATTTTTCGGACAAAATCAAATGAGTCAGATAAACATGGCGTATGTTGCACCTGTTATTATCCTAAAATTACTTAAAAACCATTGAATTTTAATGGAAATAACAACAAAGTTGTGTTTGATAACGAAAATATTTCAATTGAATTCTCTATTTTTATAGCTCACATAACCATTGAAGACTAAACTATAAGGAAATTATCTCAGTCCTTTTTTAGAAAAGCAGAGTTATTTACACTACTTGAGACGGTTCGAATCTATTTTTAACCCCAACCCCGAATGTTCTTGAAAGATAAACCAAATTTAATTGTCTATTCCAATCACTTAACTCAAGCATTCCAGACAAGTATATCTTCTGTCCCGTAAGTGAGTCGGATGCATCAATAAAAAAACAAATTGCATTCTTTTAATGCAAAAAATAATTATTTTCTAGTCCTTTTTACACCAATACCGCGAAGTTATTCTTTTATGTAAATTTCAATGATTCCGTTTTCACTTCTTTCATCTTCCATTGTTCAATGCCAAGGGCCAGAATGATTCATGATTTGTCTGAATATCTGCTGAAAGACCAAGAAATTTTTTTTCAATCTAAACTTTTCCATTACTCGAAACAGCTCGAGGAAAAGTAGAGATGAATCTTGAAGATTTCCATCCCGAACATTAGAGGTTCAACTATCTCAGTCAAGAAAAAATTACCATCTCGTTTTATATTGAAATAATATTTGTTTTTTTTTTCAGGTAAGTGATTTTACCTGCTACTCTCAACTACTGCCAACTACATATGGGTGGGTAAGTCATATCTAAAGCAGATCAAGATTCAAAGACTCAATTTCACAGCTCAACGAAGTGATTATATTCATTTTATTAATATTTGGCCTTATTCGATTGCACAGAACTAGCAACTCCATGTAAAATATCTCGCCTCTTTCTGCTCCATATGGCCACGAATGTTACGTTCAACATTTCGTTCAGACAAACTGGCGCAATCCACATTTAATTGTTTCAATATCGGATTAATTATAATTGAATCCTGTTGAATTCCTGCTTCCTGTTAAGCCGCAGTCTAGACGAGCTGGAATCTGTCTAGAACAATTGCATCAATCACGATCGACAAACGGACGAACAAACGAAAATTCATCACCCCTCGTTTTGGTTGCGTATCGCATTATCTATGTCTGAGCCTATAACACATACGAGGTGTTTGTTTGTCTTCTTTTAGACTGCTGTGGTGGTGCACGTTTTGGTTTTATTCCATTTCACACAAATTTCAGGCTTCATTCTCGCTTATACATTACACAGACTCAGTGCTAGTTGTATGTGTTTACAACGCTACGTTTGCATTTATCGTATGTATTTGTGTGTTTACTGCACTTACGTTACGTTACTACGTCTACGTAATCTTACGCAACGTTCAACATATTCACCACGCATTCATGAAAGTATTTACGATTTCTCGTAGCTCTTTATTTACATACTCTACGGTTCTATCACTATATTTACAGAACACAATGATGAGAAGTCTGGTAATTTTAGACTAGATAATATTTACATCATCTGAAGCAGTTGAAGTGCATAAGATGTTTATCTGTCAGTCACCATAATCACAATGGAAGTCACAATATTTCGTGGTTTGTTTGACATACGTTGAATGTCTCTCGGAAATGTGTCTATTTATTTTCAAAATCTGTCATCAAGATTTCTTGAGAAATAATTCAATTCATCATATAGATTTTGAAAATTAATATTTCAATTATATTTTCTATATTCCGCTATTACAATCAAAATGAATCGGAAATTAGTTTTAGTATATATGAAAATGAAAGCAAGAAACTCCGCCTTTATTTTAGAGCACATATAAGTACATTTTATTGCTTTTTAAAAGTTAAAATATTGCATAGAATTT
Organism: Plagiodera versicolora; assembly: GCA_037013635.1. NCBI lineage: Eukaryota > Metazoa > Arthropoda > Insecta > Coleoptera > Chrysomelidae > Plagiodera > Plagiodera versicolora. The sequence continues at coordinate 4,205,736 of CM072983.1, read as the reverse complement.
TGTGCGAGAATTTCAACTATTTCAACATATTCTACAATCATAATGCATTTTTTTTGTCGAAGTAACTGATCATCTGCATAGACTAACTTGGGTTTTTATGTTGGTAGCAGTACACGACAATTTATACATGCAATTCCTTCTTTTCTCCTCATTTATTCGTCTCCAAGATAAAATATCTTGTATCTGCACGTCAATCGTTTTATTCGGCCTCTTGGTCTTGCCTTCCTGTTATCGGGGTCATCGGGCTAATGTATACCCTGCGTTCAGTCGACTGTAGGCAGTAAAATTGGTGATTTTGGTGGAAGGTCAGAGATCGTTATGTGGTTTTCCTAGCCAACACAGCATGAAACGGGAATAAAATCCTGTGTGAGCCGTTTTCTACTTCGTTTGCTACCGTTTATGCGGCGGTGTCCCCAATTTTCTCCCCAATTTGTCACACAATATTTATATTTCATTTGGAAACCGTACGAGCTTGGTCCCGATTTAATTGAATTATACCTCCTTATTCAAGAAATATTATGCAAAATTTGTCATTTGGTTTACCATTGTCAATCATACTGTTAAGTTGGCAACACTTCACCACGATCAAAGATGATTGATATTTTTCATTTCAGCTTTGTCAAAGGTTTCATTAATGTTCAGATTTTCATCCTGAATATTTCAATATTCTATTGATCAACCATCGAATTCTTCATTTCAATTTCAATTGTGAACAATAATATTTTTTATTTAAGGATAAGGCGACAAGATTGTAACATGACAAGTTGAAAATTTTATGATTTATTCTATTCAATTCAAAATCGGAGACATCAAAAAAGTTGGTCCAACGTAGAACATTTTCCCAAAAATCTGAATATTGTACATTTTGCTTTGCCCTTTTTTCTGAATACCTTCGAGACCACTTTCATTGTCCCTGGAGCCCTAGTAGTAGCCCTAACCGATCAACAATTCGGAAAATTGTGCATCCGTAATGGAAAACCCAGCAGGCCACTTTCAACAAAAACGCCCTCTACCTTTTTCGGGGCGATTTCGATTCCACATGCAAACGACCAATCATCGCCTTCCTGTTTTCAGTTTCGCCCATTTCACGTGTCTGGCAATCCAAATTTATTCGGAACTGATTCGACAATCCCTGAAATCCTGTACAGTATGATTTCGCGAATATAAAAATTCGTGAATGAAAATCCAATCTCAATTCAAATTGATATTGATGTGTGTATGCTCACAAACTATAAGTGAATTGGACCTGCACTGTGGCGGCCATCATTAGCAAATTATGACCTAGTTAATTCCGTTCCAATACATCCCTCCCTCAGGTTTATTAATTTGATTAGCATGAATAATAGTAGTTTGTTGATTAGAGGAACCTTGTTGAAACATATATCAATATTGCCAATAGAGCACAGATCCATAACATTGCAATTAGAAATGAACGACGAATGTTCAGTTATGTGTCAAATGATCCATAATTAACTCAAATATTTCCTGCTGAAATTCATCAAATATTTTTTCATCTAATGATATTTCTACTACTATCATTTTCACTCATTAGAACTTGAATAATTCAACCATTTTAGGTTTAATGTAAAAATCTATTTCCTTTATTCAATTACAACACCCAGTATATCCACTAACGAAAACAGGAGCACCCAATATTCATTCCTACCTGTGAAGCTTGGTAATTCAAATTCCGACTTCTCTGTATGTTTTCAGACGATCGTTATTTCAGTGCCGAATAAATAATTGTATCACTATCGACAATTTCATCGGTAACTCTCTATATAGCGAATGCCACCCTTCACTTCCGGCAAGCACAGTGCGTACCCTCCACCCTAGCAGTCATTAAAATCGACAAGGGAACACTCGTAATGAATGATTGTTTAGCGACTGGTTTGCATAGATATGGAAAATTTCATGTCGAGTAATGGGTTTGAAACGATGGTAAATGTTTGAATTCCTGTAGAAAAACCAATCAACAGCAGTCAGAGTACAAAATTATACAGACGGGGTAAAAAGTAACCCCGATCTCCATATTGAGACGTAAGAACTCGCAATGTTCATTTCGATAACTGAGAATGCACAGACGAATCAATTATCGGCAAGGAAGGGCAAAGGATGAACCTGCGTAGGGTAGTAGCGTTCGAACAAATTTTAATTGGTACCCCCTGAGGGCAAAGGATGAATTGATAAAGGTCGAGATTGCTGGTTGAGATGCTGATTTTGGATCTACTCTGACGGCGGAAAGTTAAATTGGCTGGAAACGGGTTTTGCCTGAAGATGGTGCGGTATATCCTGGGTGTATAATCGAGAAGTCGATAGAGTCCTGATATTGATTAATGTGCAGGGCATTTTCGTTGTTATTGTTTCAATTATCCGAAAATAGAGAATTGTACAGACGATATTTCAGTGATTGTTTTAATTCAAAATTAATGAACATTAATCATAATCGAAGCTGATGTCCTCGAACTTTGGTGATAAAATCAGAGAAATTTCCTGAAAACTGACCAAAGGTTAATTTAATGATCAATTACGTAGTAAAAATAAAACTCCCAACACTGTAAATAGTGTTCTAAGTGTCTCATAAAATGTGTCTGGAATACATCCAACTACTAACACAACATTTTGATGCTGTTCCAGACGCCTTTCATTTTCCGCGTGTGAAATAATGAGTTTACTGTCCAGAAAATCTGACGTGAAGTCATTGCAGGCGTTTCATGAAACATAAAAGCAAAGACTGGGTAAAATTGTACAGGTTTACAATTCGAATTTCGCCTCTGCGTCGTTAAAATCTCAACTCAAATTATATTCGTGTGGATAAGTGAAAGCTTTCGATCACCCAGTATTCAGAAAACTAGTCTGAGAAATGATAAGGACCATCAAAGATTTCGTCGGTTCTATTGTCATTTCGCTTAATGTCGTTTCACAATCTATTGGGGGCGACTCACCCCTACGCGATTCATCACAACCCCTTGCCGAAACAAAAGACTATCCTACTATTCCCGTTCTAGACCTTCAAAGATGCCGCTATCGTAATAAAATCATTGTCTCTATTGTTATACAATATGATTAGATTTGGGTATGCTTGGAAACCTGATCTAGAGTCTGGGCAATTATTGGTGCTTATCATTATGTTATAAATTCTTTAAAACGTATTTGATTGAAAAGATGTTTTTCTACACCAATTCTTGAATGTACCCATGACAGGTGTCTCTTTTCCCAAGACCTCCAGTTTATTCTGGTAGTCTCCCTTTCCTCCTATTGTCCTTTTGGCATCGACTTCGGTAATTGGTTCACTTCTCTTCTACTACCGGTTATCGGGCGATAGAGACAATTGTTCGAAGAGAATTCGACGGGAAATTGGTATCGAGGGGAAAAAGAGCAACTCAATGTCTCATTTATACGTCATTTATACTCTAACTGGGTATCGATCGTACAGGCTTGGTGTCGAAGGTATTTTTTTTTTTTTTATTTTGCCTTCGAACATTTTTTAGTAGAATTCTCATTCATGGTTTTTCGAAAATTTTCTTAAACAACTCTCATGATGCACCATACAGTAGAACGAAGAAACTTCAACATTATATTAAAAATTGGTTTGGATATCTTTAAAGATCTGCAATTCAGGGAATTTTCGTAAAAGGATCCTGAGAGAATCTGCTAACATACCACACCTTATCTATGACTAGACGATCTCGCAGTTCGTGCTTTGGTTAATATTAAGCAAATTTAAAACAATGCAGGGACAAACGAGAAACTTGACACTCCAGACAGCTCAGGGGTAGAATAGGAATGGGAGGACTATTCAGTGGTGTACATTGTTTATGATCGCACAGGTTTGGATTTGTGCAAAATCTAGAAAACTTCATTTTCAATTCAATGTCTCTTTTGCCTTTCATTTCGATAACTCATCGATAAAATACCACTTCTTTTTACTTTTGACGAGGAATCGATCCATGAGAAACTTCTGCATTCATTCAACACTCTTTATATCCATCCGTATTCTATATTGGGTACGTCACCACTCATTTACATGATACGTATTACTTGAACTATTTGCAAGGCGGAACAGAACAGAACAGAACAGGCTTTTCATCCGACAACTTAACATTGTATTCTATGTAAGTGGTCTAGACACTTTTCATGGAACAACAAGTCTGATTTTCCGAAAGCACTTCAGTTGTCATGTTCATTTAGTGTCTTGCAAAAGTTTCCATCGTGTTTCATGAGACTTTAAAAATTAGGTGTCTTGAGTTACATGTCAGAATTGTTGATGTAAATTGTGATGTATCTTTAATTGACTGTGAATTATGTAGGACATTGATTCTGATCTAATAATAGCCAACGTATACTTATATAATAGGCGTTAGATGATAAATAGCGGAGAATTTTTGTTGAGAAGCTGGCTTGAAATAAAGTGGATCTGTTTGCGGATGCACAAAACTGATGGAAATGCTCGTTTTCTTCTCGATATGACATCAACTGAGAGCTTTTGTGGCCGTAACGTTTATCTGATAAACGCTCCGGACTTCACGATGATGGAAATCCGGGCTTATCCTCGCCTGTTATCTGTCCGTCATTCGGCCAACTCTAACTGGAATTCCAGAGGCATTATAATTGCGATGATGAGTTGTTTGTTTGATTGCAATTTCCATGGAATATGCGGAAGTTTTTCACACTGCGTTGCTTTGTAATTAGCGAAATTAATAAAATTGGATTTGTTTGATTTCAAAGAGAACAAATGGGATGTTTGGATTCCACTGCATGTAGTCAGTTTTTCTGAGCGATTTTTTCAGTGCAAACTACAAAATAAATGTTAAGGTCGTAAAATATATCGAAGTAATTCGCTTTTACTTGTTTAAATACTATCAGGCCTATTTTCTGAGTTTCATGGAAAGAATCTGAAGGACAGGTTGATTTTTTTTCATTTGGACCTAAAATGTTACTTAATCGAAAAATATAATTGTCCAGATTTTTCAAAGGTTAAAAAAGATATACTTATAAGGGCTGAGAGTTGGTTTTTGGTGGTGAGCGTGTGTTGAAGACAATTCTTTAAAAAAATTCAAAGAATTTTCTTCTTCTATTTGTTGGGTACGTTATGAATATCACTATAGAAGATATTTGAAAAAATACATATGTAGCTTCGTTTTGATTGAATCCACCGAAATTGATACGCGTAATCAATCCGATTCCAATAATCGAATCACGTGACACCACAAAGGGAATTCATTGTGGAGAAGGGGGACGAACCGCGCTAAACGTAATGCGGAAAAAATATGTGGACTCATCGTTTCTATTTATTCTGCGTTAAGCCCCCCGCTGTCCGAGCACACAGTATATGCCGAAAACCCATTATTTACACAATGAACGCTATTTTCCTCGTGGATTTCCATCGTTTTCGCACCGCCGATCCTTTTTCAATGAACGAGCCGCGGCCTCTATCGTATTCCGTATCATCGAGGGATGGTCTTTATGTGTTCGACCCTCTCGAGGTCCCCCCCATATTAGCCCCCCGTTTTTCGAACATGTGTAATCTGCTAACGGTCAGCACTCGAATGAAATTCTATGGATATTTGTGAATGGAAAAAAAATTGGAGTTTCAGAAGGGCAGATCGCTGCTCATTACCGCACTGAACATCCGAGATTGTACAGGGTGCTTAAAAAGTTTGATCATGTCATGATCTTATGCGTTATAATTCTAAACATATATTCACGATGAATCTGGAGAGGTGGTTGAGAAGAAGATGATATCGTCATCATATAACTATGTTGAATAAAATTAATGATGTCCTCGTTAGATAATCCTTTCTGGAAAATGTAAAGGGAAACTAAGCATAAAGGACGCCGTAATTTTTTTGGTAGAGCGAAATCTTGTCAAATTACTACTGCTTGATAAGAAAAGAAAGTTCAACATTACAAAGACCACAAAAATGGAAGTCCCAGCTCTTGTTAATGATTATAATCTACCCCGAGGGCAAACTTTCTTTCATGAAGGGGGAAAAGTTTAGCACTTTGTCAATTGTTGGTGATGTGCTGAGAGTTTTATTGTAAGTAAACACTTCGGACGGTTATAAAGGAGGCAATTTATACTAATAAAAGTGAACTTCGATGATTCCAGAACAAAAAACGGATATGGAAGAATGGATTAATGATCATAAACGTCCCTGTCAAGAAGAAAAAGGATTTATTATATCGACAATTTATGTTTCTTGGCATTCTGTTTTTCACGGTGAATGGAAAAATAATGAATACACGAAAAAGTTTATGTTCATCATGAGTTAGTGCTAGGGTGGAAATATTTTCTGGTATAATATAACTTTCGTATGAATTGAGGTAGTTTCTGATAGTTTTCGCCGGTTCAGATTGTGGGAATTTTTAAAGCGGTCGTTCCAACTCCAAGATTACATTAGACGGTCCAGCGCATGTCAAACTAGTTAGCAACTAGTTAGAAGGATTCGCAGATTATTATTTCTCGTGGTTTCTTGGTTAGGAAACAAAATGAGTAAATTAGTCTTCTCAAATTAGAATCGTCTAAAGTTCCAGCGTAAAAACTCTGACGAATAAGAAACTGTCGAAATCAGGTATGTATTTGGTCCTCAAGATCTACCTGAAGGGGGCGAATTTTCGCTTTCTCTTGAAAAATCTCCAGATTAATTTGTCACTTCTGGAATTTTCGAAATGACAGCTATGTGAAACGTACCGCCTGTTCCAATTATTCACTCGTTTCTAAACAGCTAGATTATCCTGGACTCGAAAAGAGGACGACAGAATCGTCAACAACTATTGTTTTCAGTCGGTCCCGGTAATCCTGCCTCTTCTGTACGGATCATCACGACTGATGTAATTCTCGAAAACTCCTGTCATCCCTAGTCCCCAATTACACCACATTGTGAATAATATATTCATTTCGCTGTAGGGTATGCGCGTGCATATCATCCACCCCCCGACATCGGACGGGCTGGCCATTAGGGATTCCGATGAAATGGAAAGAAGGGTTGGATTGGAATAAGCCGCTTTGTTGCTGACCACCTACGTATATAAATCGTGTAATCGTCGATCCCCTATAGGAGTTTTGTCAGTTAATGGACTGAATGTGGATGAAACAGAAGGAGGAAAAAAAATCGACATGAGCGCCACTCATTTCGTATGCCCTGAAGGTTGAAGGATATACCAGTATGATAACCCGTGAAAAATTAAGCGATTTTCGCTTTTTTTTAAGAAAGAAGAAATTACTCGATAGAATATTCGAAGTTTTTTGGAGATAATATGGTATATTTTCAGCTATATTTTAAGATTTTTTATAAGGAGGTGCAAAAAAATATTCTCGAACTGCTAACATAATCCCGGCTGAATGAAAAGCTGAAATAAAAAAAACATAAGTTGAAGGTTTGTCCTATTCTATGACCTACAGAAAAATATCAAAAATCAACGAAATGGCATAGTTTTAGTCGTAGTTTAGTCGTTTTTGGGGTAAATAAATGGTTGATTTTTTTTGCAACAAAATTATGTGAACTCAATCAATATTCAATCAATCGAAAAGATAGTCAAAATTAAGGATTTCAAGTTGGACAACGTGGCATAATATTCTTGCATTAATTGAAATCCTAAAATAAAATATCCAGAGATATTTGTCCAAAAATATTCCTCTCAACGTTATCACAACATGTGACGCTACTGTATTGTTAATGTGAATGCCCTGCTTTCATCATTGTTTTTAATCAAGGCTCTTAATTGATGACGTCACCATCAATGTGTGGTCTTCATTATTGAATGTTTGATGCTTAGGATAGACTCAATCAATGTTTATGAAATATGCCCCACTTTCATGGATGAAGCTACAATCTCCCTAATAACTATTGATGTTCTTACTTGACTATATCCTCAGTTCGAAACAAGAATTGGTGAACTTTTCATCCGGTCCCCTTTAATTACAAACTTTTCTCATTCGAACCCTTGCACAGCATACAGATCATCTGGTACACAACAAAAAGAGTAGGCAGTTATTTTAATTCTAACTCTATGAAAGATCAATTTCTAAATAGTAATAAGAGGAAACACTAAAAGTATAATGGACTGCGTGCATGTGTTTGAAATTGAGAGTACTACAGTTATTATCGATAATAGATATGCACATGAAACAACATTCCTTTCACAGTCTGTTAAAAGTTGAACTATTCCGATACTACTGACTAGTTGAAGAATGTATGCACGGTTCATTTACTCCAGTCTAATATTTGCCGTCCTCTAAAAGTGTAATTTTAGTATGCGGATGTGTTTATTCGAAGCATGAATATTGTGTACTTTGAAAATTCAAAGCAGGTCAGATTATATCTGACTGGTATGAATTACACTGATAGTGATGATAATATTCAGTCCATTTCTACATTCTTCTTTTTCTCATTACGTGGTGTTGTCAATAGATACAGTAGTGGTTTGAAAACTCTTGTCAAGTTTTTGAGTCGGTTATAATATTTTCTGATATCAACTCCTTATACAGTGTGTAAAAATGGAGTAAAATCATTATTTCGGATACTGTTCATATTTATGAAAAATCCCGAATCACGTCGAATTTTAATTATAAATTGGCAATCTTCAACGTGAAAATGCGAACCCTACCTTCAACCCCTTTCGAATGACAGCTACAATCCCCACTTTTTTTTATGGAAACTATATAGCCTTGTAATATCTTTTGAAAGGTCTCTTCATTCATATTTCAAAAATGTAATAGTGTTTGTTTCGTTATGGATAACATTTTAGTTTTTCATTGTAGTGTAGCAAATTTCTGTAATCACATCATTCTATATTATTTTATCTCAATTCTTACAATAAACTCGAAAATGATAACAATTTTGAATAGTATCGAAGGTGTAAATTGATGCAAAGAAATATTAAATAGTATACGTAAACACGATGTAATTTTCTTTCGAAGTAAAAGAAAAATATCCGATTTTTCTTCACGTTTTCTTAAAAAAAAAACATTTGAAATTGTGATAGAATGTCTTTCGACTCACCTCACATATTTGCCAAATGACCAAAATTCGAGTAACCGTAAGAGTCCTTATTTAGTTGGATGTTTCGTACTGGCATTTCATTATAGTTTTCCATTGCGAAAAATCAGGAATTTCAATTGAATTTCCGTTGTCGAATACTCTCCGGCCTGGCCTCCAGTACTCTTATCCGACAAAATCCGCGCTTACTCGAATTATCTCCGCCGTATATATCGGATATCCATGAGCATACACAAACTAATTTCGTTACACCGACCGTTTAGATTCGCCAGATTATTTTTCGAACAATCGCGAATTTAGTTTCGTTTCGGTCTTACCCGTAGTCGTTTCGAGAGCAACAGGCGAAAATAAATTTCCGCGCTTTCTGCCAGCAGGTGAGGATTATCCTTCTTCTTCTTTCTCTTCTGTTGAAGGGGTGAAGTAGTGCGATATCGCACTTGTTTTGTGGCGTGTAAACTCCCTGGGCTACAGCCCTACACGTAGTCTTTGCTAATCTAGTGGATTACTGACGTGTGTGAGAGTGTTTTTGCTTTCGGTTCAGTGGACACAGTGGTGTTATTATTATTTATTTGTATGCGGCATGCGAGAATAAATCAATTGAAATGATTTGTAAGTACGTACTAGAAGTTATTTTCACTTCAACATCCGTAGATTTCTGAGAATTGTCATAACTTCTTGTAATTCCAGTGAATTCCTGAATTAAAATTAACATTTTATGTGTTGATTCGAGCTTGAGGTGAAATTCAGAATATGTTCATAATTCCACAAAGAAAAAGATAAATGAGCTTCTCAAAATTCATAATTTTGAATTATCTTTTCAGATTTGTTTTTTAGTTTTGGTATTTCAGATATTTATTCTTAATTGTTATGCCTACATTCATTTCACAATGATTTTGGACTACGAAAATTCAGATTATTACCGAATAATTTGAGATATTTTTGAGAATAAGAGAAATTAATACTTCTGTAACTTTTTCTGTTGACACATTCGAATATGTGATCATGTGGATGTAAAAAAGCACCTTGAACACGCTGTGTTACTGAAAATAAATAATAGGTCTTATAAAATTTCGTTCATCTAGTTATTACGAGAAATCAAAGTTGAGAACAGATAGAAACGTGTTATTCCAGTGACAACCATATAAATTAGCAATAATAAATCTTGATAAAACGTTGTACAGCAAATAAAATATCAGGAACAAATACGATAAATTCAAACGAAGATCATAATATTTCAAGTTCATATAGATGACTGAAATAAAATATTACGATTTATATATCAATATATGAGTTGCCAAAAAATATACCAGTCCAACATGATTTCGGTTATTCTTCAGTCAATGTTGTTCTCAAATAAAATTTAACGAAATGAGATAAGGGCATGAAAGACCATCTTCATTCTTAATTTTCATAAATAGTGAAGATACGAAAAGTGGAAAAAAACTTTCCTGCTAAACGTAAATACAATCCACCTATGCAGTAGTGTATGGAATTCCTTAGTGATTTTCCCTCACAAAATTACCAACACGAATTCGCTTTCATTAACAGATTTAATCTCTTACGTCAACAAGACTGGTTCGGCGACCTCTAATTTCATCTTCAAACATTCGCTACCAGAGATATTCATTTTCTCCTGTTGATCTTTTGTAATTTTCTGTACGATAAAAGTTTTTTCTAAGTTCTGGTGAAGTAATTGTTATTTATGGTGGATCGTTTATTGTGCGCCTTCGCCATTTATATAAAAGAGTCTAGATAGAGCGTTTTATCGAATCACTTTCAAATGGCATGATCAATCTTGATGTTTGAACAAAAATCGAAGAGAGTTTAATGTTTTCAGGTTGTTCTCTATTTGATGTACATATATGAAAATATGGAAATACATCCGAATATTGCGAAATCATTTATATCAAAAACAAGTTGTCTAGTTGAAAACTTTGGCATTGAATATTATTTGCTGTTCATTTGTCATCTATTGTATGTTTCTGTAGCGGAATACTTCGTACAACTGAACGTTGAATGCTTCTGAAAACATGTTTCTATTGTTGAACGGAATTTCCTACCGTACGTGATTCCAGCACATTTCGAACTTTCATTCAACAATATCCATACAATTTGTCACGACAAATGCAACTGGTTTTCAGCCTGCAATAGGTTGAATACGAGTCGATTTTGAATCAAAATATTCACTCGCTTTCCTTGTTTCTCACATGGATTCCTTATTTATACCTAAGATCAAATTTTCCTCGTCTAGTTTCATTCCCTGCATTCATCAATATTTCTTGTAGGAATATTATTGGTCTAATTCCGATATTAATCCATTCCCACTCATATTTTACGATTTGTGCGAGGCACTTATCTTGCTTTATAAGCACGTACTGGACATTAATGTAGCTCACCGGATGATAAAATACGAACATCGAACTTTCGTTGTGGGGGTACGTTAGTGAGATTACTCGAAATCCTGATTCCGTTATAAATTTCACGGATATATGATCGCGTGTTAGGATCTAGGATTAGTTTCCGGCAGCGATACGTCCACAGGATTGACTGATGACGGTCTGGCCAGTCGAAATCTATTTGTATCTCAAGTTTTTGCCATATAGTCCCCTTTGTTTGTTCGAAGTTTTCACAATACAGCTGTGCCGAAAGGTTTCATGTACTGCAAATGTAGCGGAAGATAATCTAGCCGAGATTAATCACCACGTTCTGATAATATACAGGATGTTCACTTACATATTGATGTTTTTGTAATTGGAGTCACACTGTTTTCTGATGAGATAATTTAGAGACAAAATAAATCATTGTTTTTTTGTCATTTTGAAGATGATCGACTGTCAAAGTACAGCAAGTTCTCGAAGATATATAATTTCCAGAAAAGCTTCATAAGAAAAAATTATTGTTATTCAACTGATGTGAAAACATCATGATTATTGACTGGACCATCAGTAGGTATGTGAAAATTGATTCAAAAAAACTAAATTTGCCTCTAAACCACATATAAAATATTGATTATCATACAAATCTTACCGTTCCAAAGTATAAATGTCATGTGTTACCTTTCACTAGAATACTCTGATAATTATTGTACGAGGTCGAAAGTCCAACAAAATAAAACATCTTGTGAGAGTGACATTTCCAGTAGTTATTTTTACACCAAGGCGGTAAAGCATTAAATTATTATCCAGAGACCAAGCGGAAGCCTTGGGATCTGAAAGTCCTGGACCAATAAAATTCTTTACTACCAAGATATAATACATTATATTTTGTGGCGGTGTCTATAATTCATAAATTCTTCCTAGGTCCAAGAAGAGTATAATAGTGAAAAGTTATTGTTAATATGTATTTTTTATTAAGCTACGGAATCTAAAACAAACAGTAATTGTTCTTTGAGTTCAATCTTTGATCTTGAATATTTTTCGAATGTTTATCTGAGCGAACAATATTTGAAATTTTGTGGATATGTCAATCAGTTGGGGAATAAAAGGGTAATGTAGATGAACCCCTTTCTAATTCACAGTTAATGGATTATCTGATGGCAGCCTACACAAACACGAATTAATAATCCAACGCCACGTTGTTTGTGAATATAAACATAACGAGATGTTCACCCTGATATGGTCGACATGTATTTTATAACCTCGCTCAATCCGCCGGACCATTCCAAATCATTCATCAAACTCGAATTCGCACCGTTATTAACGATTGTTTGTCACTTTCAATCTCACCTTCATTTATCTATATTCATCACCATGAATGTCCTGTCACAACGGATAATACGTAGTAATTCATCACAGTTCATCTAAGCTTTATTTTATTTATATTCAATACAAATACTCGATAACGTATTCAATTTTTAATTGAGTTGGATTTTGTTGATTTTTTCGTATATTTGCAGAACAAGAGAATATTTTCCATTTGTTCATCGAAATTTGAAAAATGCTGAAATCTACTGAATAAATGTGGCGTATCCGTGTCCTATTATAAGTTTTGCGAATCTGAAATCTCCATGTAATAAATTTGATTAAGCTTTGTGCTGTGCTGGCACTCGTTCTCACCTTTTGTAAAAAAATGCCAAGTAAGCGACAAACTCGCAGTTAACTAGTTAAGAGGACCCTAATGAAATATCTGCGTCCTTCCTTTTTTTTTTTTCATTACTTTTTCTCGTTCAGGGAACGCCCGTGTTGATAGGAGATAATTAAATTAGGAAAATTCTCCATTCCTTACACGATCTGTCAGCATCGCAGACGTGAAAAGAAATCTGCTGGCGTCAAGAAGTTTTAATCGGGTTATGTGGGAAAAAATGAGAAGGAAGAGTGTAACTTTGATTCAGTGCTCAGACTTAACAGAGTTTCGCCATTGGGAATAGATACATAGGGAGCAGTTGCCAAAAAATAACTTCCGAGACTAATTCAAGAAGTATTCCATGATTTGAATACCAACAAAAGTAATGAAGAAGGAATCACCACCATATTCGAGATCATAGGAAAAATGGTGATGCAATCGAAGTCTCCAAGAACTGCCTGAACTATGTCTTGGCTGTAACTCTCTATCTTCAGCCTATCGTGAATAAAATTTAAAAAAAGAACACAAACTTTGGATTATCATCGAGGACAGAAAGTCTTTACTGCGAGTCTATGTATGCAAACGCTATTTTCATAATAAAAATCAAAAAGTACCTTATAATTCCTTATAAAATCTCCCGATTAATGCTCAGTGTAGATCCGTAGAGTAATTCATTTCGCTTCTCCATTTCTCATCCGATAAGGACTTCATAATCGATGGAAAACTTCGCCTTATGCAAGCTCGTGCCTTCTATAAAAATACCAGCCTAATTGATTGTGGCACGCACGCCACTTTAGAATCACGCCGTTCTCAAAGTTTTTTTTTTATCTCACCTTCATTAAAACTTTGTCTTCTCATTGAAATGCAATCTTTCAAGGTGAGCATTTGGGGGGACGTAATGAGACTCACCGAAAATGACACTTCCATGGACGTTTCTGAAGACTCGGATTTCGCTTGGCATCGACAAAGTTTGAAATTGATTCCGTTTTGTTTGACGTGACGGAATCGAAAAAGTGATGATGAATAATTGAGTTGGAATTCACGTACTATACGTATCACTAGTCGAAGCTTATGAAAATTATAGAAATATGAAAGAGTGCAGGACTTTTGAAAACTAATCAAAATATTTGAGATGAAGTGATGAAATTTCAATTCAACTTACTCAAACGAAGTGTATTTATAGTAAAAATACTGCATTAATATATTTCAGATTTTCTGAATGTGATGTGGAGCTTGACGATGAAATAACAAAGAATCGATGCACAGAAAACAAAAATACAGAGTCTCCTATCCAGAAAAGTTGACTTCATCTTGTCCCGCACAGGCTGAACACCCTTTATAACTTCAAATATCTTAGGATTGTGTATCTGTGCAAATAAAACAACTTTTATTCGAAACATTTTTTCCTATTTTTGTTCCTAATCAAGTTATTCCACTTTTACACACAGGATCACCCTGTATAGGCAAGCAAATATAAGCGACTAGTTCTTCCCATCCCTGTAGCGTAGTGACCAAATCAACTTCTCGACATTCGACCACCTTGCGGCCGCAATATCCTACCGAATAAATCTTCGAGAATCTCCCGAGTCCCTCTATAAATTCCATAATGGGGCCATTACAATCAGATCCAATAACGCGACGTTATTCGACTCGTCCGTCGATCCTTCCCCCCGTACGGATTCCCGACACGTCCGGGCTGTTTGTCCCCCCCTTCTCTCCCCGCTCGCCCCCCGAGAAAGGGGGCACGGTTTTCTCCCATATCCGTCATTGCTGGTCGGCCTTTGTGGCGGGGCAAATACCAAGAAGTGCCAGGTGCTTATGACAATAGAAATGACGGTCAACTAAACGTCGATCGGATCGGGGTCGTTTCGGGAATGTGGATAAGGGGGATATCGGTTATGGATCTTTATCATGGTGTAATGACTGAAGACAAAATACTAATAGACCCATGAAAAAGTAGACGATTTTCGTGAATTTTTGATCGATGGAATGATTTTTGGAAATAATAAGGCTATATTTCATCGAAAAATAACGTAGTTGAGAAGAAAAAAAATATCTCTTTCGACTAAATCGTTACAAATTATGACTTTCATTTGAAAAAACTTTGGGTTATAACTGGAAATCAATCAGTTCTCTTAAAATTTTCTCTACGCCACTGGATTCTACTGAAAAAAGTGTCCGGAGAATGTAAAAGTTATTTTCCCGTAACTTCACTAAAAATCAAGATATTCGTATAAGTCGAAAACACTAAAAATCGAACTTTTGTTTATAACTCGAAAACAAAAAACGATGAGCAATTTTAGTTTTCGCCAGTAAACTCATCTCGAAAAAAGCAATCGAGGATGAGACCTTATTTTTTTCGTATCTCCCATAGTTGCCGAGTTGCTCTATACAGGGTGATTCATTGGGAAATGGGCGTACTGTAAGGGTAGGTAGAGGTCACCTAGCTGGTTCTGAAAAACTCCCATGGGTCTAGCGCCCTGTATAAGCGATATACAGATAAAAAATATTTTTTTACTAGGGTAAAGTGTGTTTGTGAGTTTGATATTGAAAAAATGCTTAATTTGGACATGAAAATAAGAATGCTATCTGCAGATATTTATTCAATTCTTTCGTGTTATTCTGAAGAAAAGAAACAATTCCATTTCTCACCAGAAATACAGAAATTTGTGGAAAACCCAAATATCCCACGAGTCATGTGTAGATGGAAATGAAGTAATTCAGTAAGTTATCGTATTTTTCAACACGAATCGTAGATAATTTCCCTCTTGGTATTATTTTTATTGGTGGATGAAATGTAATTTCTTCCACTTTCAAGTTATGTCAGAACAAACATTCTCATCATTTTTCAAAGAGTGCAGAGTAACATTTTCAACAAAAAAAAACTCTCTTGGCATCATCTTGTGTATAGCTCAAGACAACTGACAAATAATTGTCACGCATAATTGGTTTGCTTTGTTATTTTCGCGTCCCCAAATACAATGCGGGTATGCAACAACTCTTTCTTTCTTCACATTGAAAATCGAGCTACAACATAGGTACACCCTTCACATCCATCTCAGTTCGTGTATAGCTTCGGAAGATGATATTAATTGAAGTCGTTGAGGATTTCAATGGAAAGATGCGCTTTTGTGAGTCTGACGGGCCCGTCGAGTGCTCATTGGAAAACTCGGAAAGGGCTGAAGGGTTCGTTTATTTTTTGCGCCCGCCGGTAGGATTTCGGATTCTGTCATTATATGGCGAGGCGAGATTTTCAATGGAGGGGAAAAAAGTTCTCTTTCCCGCCTGATTGAGTTCGCTTCTGAAAGGGCCCGATTCAGATGTCTGCTCGACTTACGCGTTGTGGCAATCAATTAGGCTGGTTTTTAGTTATCCAGAAGTTCTTGATTGATTTCTCGTGCTGACACGTTATTATGAAACTTCAATGAGGCTGAACGCTTTTTCTTAGAATATGTTATTTTTTCAAACGCCCTCAAAATGACTGGTTCTCTGATGGCTCTCTTGGTTTATTTTATTAATTGATTCTGATGTCCTGACCAGATCTATCAGGATATTATAAAGGATAAGCGTTCAAGATCAAACTTTCGATATCTGTTTAGTTGTATTTGCTTTCATGTTGCTTTCAAAAACAACTATATAACCATCTCATACAAATTATCATGATATTAATAAGTATGTGGAATACTATGATGAAAATTGTGTTTTTCATGAATATTAAAATTATCAGATGGGCATTAACCAGGGCTATCCCAAACCGGTAACAGCTGTATAAGCATGTAAATAAGCAATAAAGATAACAGAGTTTAATTACAGATAAACAAGTAATTCAATTACCGCCATATTAATTATGGTAGGTGTATAAATAATGTCATTTGATGAACGCGTGCAAATAATTAGAGAACACATCGGTATTAAGAAGTACCGCAAGTATCTACGCTCTCTTTGTTTGCGGAATACCACAAGGCTCAATTCTTGGGCCGATCATCGTCTCCATTCATGTATCTTATCTTACGAATATATTGAGAAAATTAATTATGGCATTGAAATAAGAAAAGTTACGTTGATATTATTGCGAATTCAATAATTCCAAGTGGTTGATACTTGATTTCATTGTTTGCAATACAATACCGGTTTTGACTTCGAACAAAACAGCATGTTACACATTCGTCAAGCAATTTTCATCCTGAAAATCACACTCCTGCACAGTTAGAAACATGAAAAAATCATACTCATATGGCCAAGTCTTCTTAGCTAACTTTCCTCGTGCATGATTCCATCAGTTCGGGTGTGCGGGCATATTTTCGCGCTTATAACTTAATCGGAAGATAAAACAGAACTCGTATTAGCGTATATTTACACCTTGTTCATTTTCATGTAGCCAATCCTGTACATTATCTGGAATTGAGAAATAATATCGGCTTTACATCTAGAATTTGTATACGTAAATCATATTGTATAGCTCCTGTAAATCAAGTTCGGAGGAACATCAACTAGCGAAGGATAATGTGTTTACGAAGTTTCCAGCTCTCTGTCTCGTGTATTTTCCAAATTAGTATTCAACTTCCGCTTTAATATTAATTAATTTTGGATAGTTTGCTGAACAACTATACTGGAAGCGGGATGAATGAAATTGAAGGATTTTGGGTTCATAAATTCCAATCATACAGGGTGATTCAAAAATGTGTAACGAATTATATATTTTTTTTCAATATACTATCGCCCTCAGAAATCTTAAGTTGAATTTTCTATCGGTTGTTCGGATCAAATTGTCGACTGAACCATTCCGAAAGGACTAAATGTAGTATTTTCATCAAAAGGAAAATACATTTCCTCGAATTGAAACGCTTTTTGCGTGTACAAAAAGTACAATCGCCCTTTTCAAAATCTGCCTTGACGTTTTTTCAAAGGGATTACATCGAGAAATATCCAGAATTTAATGTACCGCACCCTAACGATTAATAGCGGGGTGTCGAGAACAAGGCGTCACGGCGCCCTCGAACCGTGCGTCGTTGAGCGTCTTTTCAATTAGCACAGTCGTTTATACAGAGTGATCCAAGGGAGGAGTGGAAAGATCTTCATGATGGCTAAGTGAATAGTATTCATTATATCTTTCGTTCAAGAACAAAAACTACAAATATTTAACGTTTCTGACAAGACGAAATATGTTTCGCAATGAACTTCAAAAGTATAAACCTTGTAAAATGTATGAGTTTATTCAATTGTAAGTGTCACCATATTGATGATGATTTCTTTTTGGCACCGTCTCTCTGAACAGCCTGTATATTCTAGTAGAACTTCAATTTCTTTGTGAGTAACGGGATATTCGAATGACCCTGTACACGATGCACGCTACTCTTAGGTCTAATTAATGGGAGTCGTTAGCGAGATTGGGTTTACGGTGAATTTGGTTTTTAATAAACGTTTAATATCGAAACGGGGTCTACTCTCGAGAGATTGAAATTCTAATAGCATTCGTGTCGTCGAATATATCTTGTCAATTGGAAACTCTACATTTTCTCCAATATATTCAAATCGAAACGATATTGAGTATCCATTTGTAATTCATACGCTTGGGATATACCATTGGAAACGACTTGATTTTTTCTTATAATGTAACAAAAATAAATGGAAGTTTAGAAGAAATAGATGGTGGCATCTTGTATCACAATAATGGGTGTTTCAAACTGATTCCGGGAAAACTAATCAGATTCAAGTTTATCCTAACGGTGAATATGTACATTTGAACTACCCTTGCAGAAGTGATGTCGTTTTTCTAAACTTCATTTATATTTTTTGGTCCATTTGATTTCATGTCACCTACAGCATTATTTTCTATAACTATCTTTGACACTTCTGATGGCAGTCATCATCCAACCATATCTCCAGAAGAATAATTTCAAAAGTTGATCAGAAGAAGAAAGAATTCAGATTAGTAGTTTCTGGAAATACTTCACCGTATAAGTGAAGAAAACATCTCTGAATTTCTGTACTCAGATAGATCATCCTGGATATTCGATTATGCCAGACAGAAATACAACTTTTGTCTCTCTGAAGACCGGCTGTTGGTCTTGTCTAAAGAGAAGATGTTTTCCCTCTTAGTATGCGAATTTATTCGAGCAGAGACTAGGATTTGTGTTCAGGAAGTTTTACGATATCCAGTGAATTCACATCGAGTTACGAATACGGTTGTTTGTTGTTTGCAGCAAGAAGATTTCGAATTTTAATTCATTCCGTACTATGTTGACTGTGAACAAAACCAAACCAAATGAGTTTTTCATCTAGCTCAGTGCCAATTTTCTTTCAAGGTGGACAAACAATACATTGAAACTACAAAGGAGGTGGTGGGATCAATTGTGATGAAAAAACAGTGGTCGTTGTTACTTTTTGTAACTCATTTCAAGTAGAGCAAAAAAACACTAATTCTCTTTTTCTGAATCAGACGACAGATAAATCTCCTCTTTTTTGTTTGAGCATTCTTGAATCGTTCGTTTTCTTCTGATTATCCTTCATGATTTATTGTGTGGCGAAAATAGTTTTTATATCCACTGTGTAATATTCGGAATAATATATCCTCAATAACAAATGAATATATTATATTGATGTGTTTAATTTGGAGTCCATGATGAACCTTTGACACCGTGTAAGTTTCAGAAGTGGGATTCAATTTGAAGGCGATACCGAGAATCCAGAGAAAATATATTTTCAGAGGTTACACGTGCTGAAAAATGGCACAAAGCTCGATTCAGAAATTGCTTCATGATTTCTATGTTTTCGAGATTTTATTCTCGTAATATAAAAGGAAAAAGATTGGAATAATATCATTCGAATCCACCGAGATTCTAAATCAATACTCGTTGTTGATTCTTCATCGTTTATACAGAAGAAAAATATTGGTCAATCGTTTTTCGAAAACGATCATGATTCAAAATTAATTCTGATCAACAGAACATTATTAAAATTTCGATATTGGAACAATTATTATCGCTGTTGCTTTTAAAATCTCTTCGATATCTCTTCTTGACATCCTATATATTGATCACATCTAATTTTTCTCTCTTCATTTGGATAGATTCAGTTCTGAAGAACACAAATATCTTTCATTCGAACGTAATTTGTTTAAAAAAAATGAAATCTTCATTATATTTAGATTGACTAGAGTCGTTGTGTCTCAAAGTTCCTTTACCTCCTGTATACTCCTGTATCTCTCCTCTGTGCAAAATCAATTTTCATTTTGCGGATTCTCTTTCTGGACCGAACAAAAAATATATTTCGCCTGATTTATGGGCCCACTCGAGCTCTCGCATGAAATATGCCGTCCATTTTTCTTGATTCCAATACCGCACGGCGAACTCCTATTCACTACGAATGTACATCACATTATCGAAAGCATCTACGAGCGAAATAGCGAAGATAACTGCTCTGCTCCACCCTCTCAACGTATCCGTGTTCGATATAGTAGAAAACATGCGAATAAATAATGCGAAAAACACACAAAGCGTATTTCCATGACCGGTTATTGCCTCGTCCATGACAGGTTTATTGAAACGGGTGGCGTTATGGAAAAGAACACAGGAAAGTATGATCGTTTGTTGAATCGAGATGGGACGATGCGAAATTTATCGAGATCTGGCTGGAGGGATACCCTAGTGCAGTGATCGCCACACTTTTATGGTTAAGAGCCACAGCATATTTTCGATTTATTCAGTTGACCAACAAGCAATCAACGTCTTTTTTACGACCTATCTGAATGCCATTATTACCTCATAGATTTTGTATAATATGACCAAAGTAAACAGTCAATAAACAACCATTTATAGTCTATTCATATCCAAAAGTGCTTAATCAAACATTCTCTTCTCCACTGAATTATTATTACGTCCTTGACTACGCCCCTGGCAGTCGGCGATACAGAGACAGACATTCAGAGAAAAAATGATATCACTGTACTTTTACTCATTTATCGCTGTCGAAATAAAAATAAAATTCGATTTATTCCTTCAAAGATCATGTGTTTGAAAATCAAACTTTTACCTTTTTCATGCAAAATCAATGTTATTACAGTATATATCTCATCTCTTTTTAAAATAAATAGACTATAGCATAAAGCATCAAAATGTTGATACTATTATCGGTGTTGTGGTGTTATGATGAAGAAAATATTTTCAAAATAAATTGTGGGCAGTCTCGTTAACCTCAAATGTTTTTTATACGTAATTCTTTCAAAGTTAATATGTTTCTGCGTTGGATGATATACAGTGAAATGTTTAAACTATCGTATCATTTTTTTATACTGAAAAGGACTTTTTTCGCTTATTTTTCACACTGAATAGAGAAAACCAATTTTGACATGGATATTTTGCTAATCGATATTTTGCAGATTATCAAACATGAAAAACATATTCGTGGACTATAAATATCAGTAAAAAGTTTGTCGTTCATGAAAATAAGTTTCCTACTGAAAGTTTAGGTCGAAGGATCCATATCGGTGAATATAAACTCGAGAAAATGGGTTTAGGAGGATGTAAATGGTCATAAAATACTGGATATATCGCTTTAGTAAGCTCCACAGTCGATTGCAAAGTCGTAAATGTATTCGTGATGTCGCATTTTCGCAAAACTGTTTCACAGATGTGATAAAAAAATGTATGAATATTTGAAAATTCAACACGTCAACACTGCATTATTCAAAAAAATAATCACTTGAACGTATTTTCGTTGTATTTGATTCCCATTCAACAAAGAGTAGTTTTATCTATTCTGAAGGATTTTATTCAGTCAAGTGATCGAAATCATTCGGTGGGGTGAAATTGTGGTAGACAGATTTGAAGCAACTGAAAAAACCTCAACAATATTTGGAGACGCTTGAAATAATCTTACGACGAACGCGATAAACGTTTGAATAATTTGATTTCCGGTAGCAAACGTGAATTAATGACACTTTGGATTGTGGCTGTAAGAATACATTGAGTGAAGAAAACAATCGAGAATACTTGAATTTTAATGTCTTATCACCAGAAATTGTTGGAACTCCCAGAATATCTTCACGGAATTTCATTGATCATAAAAAAATAGCTCCCATTCTCTCCAATTCTTTCAGCAGGGCCCAATAAAAAATTTCATCAACCCATCATAATTGAAGAACAGTCAAGATACAGCATAAAGAGAAACACCACGCAACAGTTGTAATATTATGAGGATCCCAAGCTTTGAAGAGCTAAAAATCGGTGCCATCTTTCACTGTCTCAGATACCCTTCAGTCAGTTATCGTCTGGAACATTTGGGGGGGAAATAACTTCAGATATAAAACTTAGATTTCAGCAGTGAATTAATGCGTCTGCACTGTTCTGGAAGATAAACGAGGGTACTCTGGTTTTTATGGTGATTGATTTCATGAAAAATTACAAGGTGACTTTCCGACTGCGTCCAAAATAATTCAGGACAATATCAACGAGTTCATAGTCTCGAGTTATTCTAGAGACATCGTGACAGTGAGATATAAGAAGATTTGTCTTCTACGACAACTTGCAAGTATTCTTCACGTTCCAAAATGTTTACATTATTTCTTCTATTCATGGTTAGTTAACCAAGTTAGATTGAGGTTCAAATAGAAATGCATCACTCAAATATGTGAAAATATTTGCGAACCAACCATTTCGATTCGTTTCAAATCTCAAACAAACAACTTGAAGATTTCTAATCAACCTAGTTACCTGAAACTAGTGCCTTTGCCCTTACTTCCTGAACTATCTGAGTTGACCCTTTTGGGTCATCTTATATCATCCCCGAGGTTCGTTTATTCAATCCCTAAAATAATTTCATATGCATACGATACGATATATCCCGGAAAGGGCGAGTCTGTATCCATAAATATAAATAGGAATTCCTGAGTGAAATGAAATTTTTTGTGGTTTCCGTGCCAGCGTTTCATTTCTGAGCCGTCAGAAATCTCAAGCAAATCTTGGGTGAACAATGGTTGTTTATTTTTCGTGCAAAGATACGGCCTTATTGTGCTATTGTTGTACTGCGTAGTCTATGGCAGGTTTCAACTTGACGGGTCTTGCTGTGGAAGGAAGTTTCGAGTTGATAAATAGTAATAACTCTCTGAATAATCTTCACTCGAAAAAAAATCATGCATGAAGTATCAGTATCATCAGTTCAAGTGCCTTTTTTTTTTAATTTTTCGAAATTAATGGTCAAAAGTGGAAGGAATATATTTTTCTCAGTATGCATCGTGGACCATAACTTTATCCATCAAAATTTTTTCTAATCACCCTCAGAAAGCTCTGTGAATATTTTTGACTCACCCTGTTTAAATAATGAACTATAAAAATGTTTTGAGTGGTACATTTCTTCCACTCTACAACTGCATACACCAACTTTTCGAAATCAATTTCGGAGTTGGAAGTTCCGCAATTGGCCCATTGAGATGCAGACTCGACGTCGGAATCCTTCCTCCGACCGCTGCCGCCGCGACGGTCGTCCTCCCTTCTCACATCCTGGATCGATATCGGGGTCACGAGACTTTTGGCTACGGCCATCCGGAACCGGCATCTAGGTCACCGGAGTAGGAGTCGTGAACTCCGGCTTCTTTCACCGCTACGCTGCCGGATTCAACCTAGTGCCTGTGTACCACAGGGCTCGACCTTAGGGCCTCTAGTTTGCGTCCAAAAGTTTTCTTGTACATTTTTATCGACATATTCATTTTTTTTTATATATAAAACTTCTCACAAAAGGGGACATCCTGTTATGTTCAGAGAACATCGTGAGAAGCAAGGGAAAGGAGGTAGGAATTGGTGTTCTTTTTAAATTCCTGAAGGTCATATGCCTCGGGGAACACCTCCCTGGGCGGGCAATGTGTTCCAGAGCCTCGCTCTTCGTTGGATGAACGAGTCTTCGAAAAGAGATGTTCTGCAGGTCACCAAATTAACCACAAAGGGGTGTGAGGACTGGACTTGACGAGTTAACGTTTTTGAGAAAAGAACATGATGAATTGCAAAATATATATTATAAACTAATATACAGGGAGTTCTTTCTTGATCTATATCAGAACCAATAAGAGTAGCATGAATCTGAAAATGTATTTATACACCTAAGAATGTGTGGAGAATCCAGCTTGAATATTTCAGTTATTGTAACACCTCTGGTTTCTCAGGAAGTGACGTCATCACATGTACATTTTGAATTGTTCTTATGATTCCAATTCAATCGACGAAATTGACTGTTTCTGAATTATTCATTTTTTTCTTTAAAAGTGACAGATGCAGCTCATTCAAGCATAGTATTTTTATGTCAATTCCAATTTTTTGAGAAATGGATAAATTGATCCATCAAAATTAAAGGTTGAATGAACATTTGCACCGATTACATTTTGTAAAGTATCCACAGGGAGTATGAAAAAGTGTGAGTGAGAAATATTGTAAAACTCAATTTTTTAAAATGGAAACCAAATTTTCAAAATTCATCTAAATATTATCCATATTATCACTCATATCTTCACACTACTTGGTAAAAATTATGAGCTTCTAGTAGACCATACATAATATCTACTTATTAGAAAAACAGCGTCCGTTGTATATGGCATAATAACAATCGAAATAAGCGAGAATGGCGTCTATCCATAGCAACGACTATTTCCGGCTATTTTATTGTACTCAATCATTCTGATTATGTGATATGAACCCATGCGAGTAGGAAGGCCGTTGGTAAACGAGCCCAATTTGTATGAACCAGAATTTCTGTACGCCTCATTCGGATAATACGAGACGGTAAAATCTCGGGAATTGGGCTCTAAATGGCCTCTGTTTTTGCTCGTCGAGGAAGCGGTGAAAAAGTGGATTTCGCATCGGACGGGCGGAAAATCCTAATGAGAATGTGCTCAGCTTCGGATCTATCAAGGGTGGATAATTCCGAAGGAAATTTGCGACGATGAAAGTGGGAAATTCGTAGATTATAATCAGTTTTTCGATATGAAGGTTGACGACGTTACCCGACGAAAAAATCTTTGTTCTTTGTACCAGGGCTCATTTTATGATTTTCCGGATAATTATGCATAAGAATCCGAATGAAAATCATCCTTCTAAACGTAAGGATGGGAGTCATAAAAACAATACTGATTAAATTTTGCTATATATATAAATAAACTTCATTATCTTCAACATGGTGGTTCACAAGAATAAATAATGTTTTTTCTTGGTGAGAAAGAAAGGAAAAAATATTGAATTCTGTCTCATTGTCATAAATGAATCGCAGGGTTCTCGCGTTACAAATTATGGCATCCTCCTTTCCGTCTCATTCTTAGAACCTGAGAAACGTTTTTCGAATATATTAATTTCTGTCACGATATCAGTCTCACATTCTCCTTGACAACAATGTCTCACACGCAAACCAGGTATAGATGAAACTCTGGTATATTCTCATGGAAAATATCAAGAGGAATCAAATCTGGTGGTCGTGGTAGTCATTCTATTGTTCCCAGAAATTAATATTCATCATTTTGATAATTAATCGATAGAGTTTTTCATGAGTAGTCTCAATACTGATGAATTTGTTTTTTTTTTATTTGCAGCGGTATCGAAAGAAGAGGCGGAAGAGCACAACAACCACCATCATGGCGGGAAGCTGCCCTACAATGGCTACAGTGATGAGTTCCTAGATCGATTAGAACCCAATGGAAATATACCAGCGGGTAAAGGTGATATTAGATATGGTGAGCATGGTTGAATATGTTTCATTTCACTATGATTTTATTATTTCGTGTGTAAATTACTAACCCTTGCACGACCCACCGTTTCGACCTGTCAGGTCTCATCAACGTAGGTCGGTTGGTATCACAATCAGTTTTCATCATATTCACATTTCGTCACAGTTTCTTGGAATCTTTATATTTTCTACTAGTTTATTCTTCTTATTTCATATCAGTATTTCATCATTTAGAAGTTATATTTCGAATGACACTTTTGAATTGACTATACAGATTTAATATTGATTAAGAGAAGAAAAGAGTTTTTAATATTGAAGAAGAGAAGAAAATAGTCAAATTTGCCTTGCAAAATCAACAAAAATGACTGAGAAAATGTGAAAGTTACTTTTTATTAAATCGAATCTATATATCTCTATCTGATATCTACAACATTCATAAATAAATATTATGTGTAGACAATTCTTGAAAGAATTATATTCGAAGGACTTCAATTGGTCATATATGACAATATTTTTCAAAATACTCCTCATTTACGTTGTATTAAAAACATTGCTCGAATAAAATTGCTTCCATTTCCAATGTGAAAACTAATTTGAATAACATACATAGTGTCAAAATTGACATATAAGAGCGATGAAATAATTGAATCTGGATAGTTCTAAGGGGATCCAATATCTCAAAACCCAAGAGGAATATGGACCGCACATTTTTTTCCTCTGAATTCTATGCATGGTGTTTTATTTTTCTACGGGCTACATCGTATGTATACATATTGCTTTTCCTATATTTCTCTATATCCTGTGTACGAGATTGCTTTCTGGAAAACTTCTTCGAGCGTAAATCTATTGAAATTTCCTCCGTATGGTAGACGTTCAAAATTCGTTTGTATATGAAGCGTATCCTGTTTTGAATTTTTCTAGTCCTCAGAGATATATACAGAGTGATGTGCATCTTTCATAATAATGAGAATATTCGAAGCATGAAAGATCAATTTGAAAAATCATAACATTATTTTACTCCAAAGTTATTTGACGTTAAGTGAATTGTAAGAAACATACAAAACTTTTTATAGAAATACTTGAAACAAATGTCGCACCTATCCAAAATGTATTTTTTAGTCCCTTACTACCAAGAGGTAAAACAAATCAATGACTGGCTAAGTTTCTTCATATTGGAAAATGTTACGTTAATTTCAATTAAAGGAGGTATTCTGGTCTTAGGCCCAATTGTTGGGTATTTTTCAAACTAGAATAAAAAAATTCATACATTTTCCCTATAATTTTTTCAAAATAATGTTTATTGATTCTTGACTTCTTTGATTGCATTATTTTTTCTCCATGAAATTTTCAAAAAAAATCTTGATCAAGAACTTTCGACGTCAAAATGAATCGATCTCACCTGGTAACACGATTTGACCGTCGTCGTCTATATGTAGATGCGGGCGTCGCTCCCATTCCAGACGCGCTGAGATATCTCCCTCCGGATATATATGGAAGTTCGTCCCGGAGTTTTCATCCGGAGTCAGGATTCGGGACGCTCTACTCTCCTGCATAGCTTCCGGACATTAAATATAAAGGCGATGACGGTGCCTGCATTGCTTCTGGACTATTCCGATTGAAAAAGTAGAGCTCATAGTTGTGGAAACATATCCTCCAAAAAGATGAATAAATATTTGAATAGGTTATCCTGATAGGTGATGGAATTCTTGAAAAAATATTTTTGGTGTGAATGAAGAATCGTTCCATTGAAAGTCCACAAATTCCACAAAGAGTTTATACGTTTTTTTTCTGTCTTGCTGCTGTGAAAAAGTACAAGGATACTTTAAAATATCCAGAATTTCTGATTGTCTGAAAATATTTATATGAATTGAGTTTTTTTCCCAGAAATATCCAAGAATCATTTATAGAGTCCATCCATGCCTTCAAAAGAATAGCATTTATAGTGTTTTCAAGAACTCTTTGGGAAGAAAATCAAAATATATAAATGAATTTCTCTTGAAGTAGCGATGCCATATATTCTTTGAGAAAAAAAAGTCCATCTTGAATTACTACTGGGAATAATTCAGGAAATACATTTCCTTAGAAACTCGAGAGATTCAGAGTTTCATTAAACCATTCAAATATCTTGGAAGTCTATAAAATGTCTGATACGAAATAGGCACGAATGATTCTTAAGAAAACTGAAATTTTCTCAGATATTGCATTACATTTTTGTAAGTTTGGAATATATTCAAGGAAGTTAAACTTTTTAAAACGTGTACGTCAATGAAAAAAGACCTAACCATAAAGAAATGAGTCACAAACAACCTTAAATCTTTCATATTGATGTGCTATTTTGGGAATCTGATGGCTTGGAAAAATCAGGCTCGTAAAATAAATTAATTTCTTCAACTTGTTCAGAAATTACCATTTCACCCTCTACAAAATCTCCAAAAATTCAAAATTGTCTCGAATATTTCTGTCTGTGAATTTCCTGGTAACTATTGAAGGAGTCGGCTGTAATTTTGTTGTTGTGATTCCTTCGAAAAGAAGTTTCTAGTGCCTGTAAATCCTCCAGGACTTTGCTACGATCCTATCTTATACCTAATTTGTAAACATAGCCATAACACGAAGGAAATATAATTATTAGCCGGGCATAAACATCAAATTCGTATTTGATCGCATCTTTACGACCCCTTTTCACGTACGCCTTCCTAATCTCGGAACGGCTTAAGCATAAAGAAGAGATGTTTCGCCTGCCTTCTGAATGTTAAATTCTCAATTATATTCAACAACTGATTCGCTATTAAGTCGGCTTTATGGCAACATTTTTACATTTTAATTTCGGGCGCTTCGGTGTCTGTATTAGTCGAATTTGAAATTATAATTTCCGAAGCGTTGTGCGTTGCTGAAATTTTTTCAGACGTGCCTTGCTTTTATTTGAGTTCTTGTGCTCTCGTAAATTCACGTAGCCCTGCGAGAAATTATTTTCCTTCACTTAATTAGGACTCATATTTTGAGCTGAACTAACTCATTTTTGTTTTCATCGCGTGAATTTTCTCGCTAACCAATTTATAATTTTTGAAATTCTAAACGAAGTAAATTATTTTTCTTCTTTCTGACAAAAACAAGGATCGCGGTATGTACTATGCAAAATAAATGGAGAATAATGCATTACTTTAAAAATATCATCGAAACTAGCAATATTTAAAACGTCATGCTCGAAGCTTCAGACATTGAAATTGGTGAAAAAAGCAAAGAAACTACAGAATTTTATGCTGAATTTATATTGATTCGTCTAGGCTAAACACCTTGTATATTTGAAAAAAATCTTTGAAATGCGTATCTCCACGAAACTTCCAACTTCTATTCGAAATATCTCCTTGAAGTTTTCAGCTCAGTAGAGTTACTTCATTTCTTCAAACCACACTTATTTTTGTTATTACGATTGTGAAGAATTTTGTTACTCTATCCGAATAAATCAGTCGAAGAATGTTGGTAATCCGGAAGTTAATTCAGTGGAACAGCCGTTTGATGAGAATATCATAATTATACAGATTTTGTCCTGGATCATAACGTTGTTGAGTAGTCTGCAAATTGGGAAAGTGCTTGCTGTATTCTGGAGAAATTGAAGCTACCAGTTTATGCTATTTTGTAGTATTTTGTAGATTCTGGGTTCTGATTGGATGTTGAATTTTCCATTGAATTTAATAACCGAATCGGTACTACGGGAACATTTTTACATTTTTATTTCAGACCTTCCAGGCCGTCTTAATCACATTGGAAATCACAAACCATCATGCTTTTATTTCATTCCAATTTCTTTGCATAAATTATCGATATTATTCATTAAACATTTCGCACGAATAAAAGTTGTTGACGTTACACGTTGCAAATGTGTAATGAATGATGAATTGTTTTGTTAGTGGTGGAAAAACATTCAATTGTGTTGATAAATTTCGAAATGATCATGATCTGTCTGTCATATCTAGAACTAAAATTATGCATTTTCTAGGATTCAGCAGAGGTGCAGACATGGGTTCTATGCGGAGTGCACAATCAGCTGGTAAATTATATTTATGATTAATTCACCTATTTTCATTCGCTCATTCTTCTTTAAGTTGTATCGTGATATGCACTCTCATAATTTCTAGAGATTCTGTAAATATATCTCGAAACTTACATGCTTTCGCACTTTTTTTTTTTCGATAGTTTATCTAACAATTTTCGATGCTTGCTACTGTAATAATAAATAAATGGGAGTGGTTCAGATCTCATCGAAACTTGTTGTACTGTGTGTCATTCACAGTGAAGTAATCAATAAGACTAATATTTGTTTTTTAAGGTTCTTCTGGATCGCTCAAATCACATATATAATTTTTCTATGTACAAATCTATCTGTAGCTTTTATATCTATTGTATATTGACATATACACAAAGATTGCTCCATAGTTTTCTTTATAAGATAAAGTAGAAACAATTGTTGTTTTACACACTAGATCCCTATTTGTCTTTGTTCATATAGATGTCCTCACTTTTCTAGCTTTTTTATCAATATCACATCACTTTGAATAGATGTTATTGTACAAAAATAGAAAAGATAGTAACCTTCTATTTTCCCACTATATATTTCATTCTAAATATATTGTATTATATAATTCCTTTTAGATTAAGAGTATATCTTAAAATAATTCGATATGCTATTACACATATTATGCATTTCATTATCGTAATTAAAATTGGTCAAAATATTTTTATCGTGGATTACCTTCTACCATACTTACGAAATTGCAAAATTGGACATATTGTTTATAGATAAATATCCTCGTTCAAGGAAGTCAAAAAAAAATGGATGACATTAACTAATACAGTGATGATCTCTTCTGGTTCATTGAAAATATCAATAATTTCGAATTCTCTGGAAGTTTCTTCGTCCACAAAATAAAAACCCTAATTGTCGAATACTTCAACGATAAGGAAAGGTGCTTTCATTTTCGTTTTCTTCTACCCTATTCGCATTCGATGCCAATGTTGAGGACCAATAAAGAAACTATTCTCGCGTCTCTAATATTGTGATAATGCTGAATAGAGTGCTAATAGGTTTAAATGGCTGCCCTAAGTGCTCAAACACCTCGAAGCACGTACGCTCTCGTCATAATTGAACCGTTTTCCACCCCTTTTCGCTATCACTGTGTCGGGCCAATTTTCCTAAGACGTTTGCCATACAGGGGCGGAGAAAGAATAGGAAATCATCATCCCAATCCAAATTTTCATCGATCTCAAGTGCCTGGGATATGTCAAAATTAATGCAATGAATTGTCTATAGATAATACACGATACCTCATCGACTGTATATGATATTAAATTGTTTTTTTTTTTCAATACGTTATGCTCTCCATTTTCGACATCAATCTCACAATCTGTTCAATATTACGAAATCTAATATTATTTATTTTCTTCACCATTTTCAAAGTACCCTCAAAAAAATCGCTGACTACGTCTTTCTTTCAAAGTATTTCTTCTGATGGGTGGATAACTTGAATTGGAATCTTGGAAGAAGTGTTTCAGTTAATTTGCGTACGTTTTATAGCAGGGTTTAATTAGATACCTACTTTGTTGAATTGACTGTATTAATGTAATTTGCCGACTTCGCCAACTGAATTGTTTTCTTGTTTTAGTATTAGTGAGTAGAACTTCCAGAAGACAGAAGTAAAACGGATCAATATACTTTCGTTCAGTTCGGTATAAGGTGATATATAAAATGATATTTTGTGTTTTTGGTAAAGGACACTTCGCATGAAATCGACAATATATTCAAGTTAAAAAATTAAAACGCTTTCAATTGATAATTTGTCATTGTTGAAGATTCGATAACTGAATTGAGTATTAATGTAACTAGAGTTGCCTAATGGGGGGGGGGGTCAACCCCCCCACACTTATTCAAATTTTTATTTTTTCAAATTATTACTTGCAATTTTCTTTTAATTTCTTCTGGGCAATGGGAGGGTTACGTCCCTAATAACCGCCCCCACGTTACGCCTATGGAATGGAGCTTAAGAATCTTTAATTTCAGAAGGAACATATTTGTGGTGATCTTCGGTCAAATTTTAAAACTCCTGAATTTTTTCATCATTATCAATATTCAATGTAGGAATATGTTCAATCTATAAAAAACTGAATCAAATATTACACTGTGTATTCTACTGAAAATTCAATCGGTAATGATCTATATGGTGGTTATATTAGTTTTGTAGACGTGTAGTAAATTTAATTGCGATGGATCTATTACATGCTATTATGGAAGAAACATAATATCAATTCGTTAATTGAATCATCGATTCTTCGTTACGAGTTTCATTTCATTTGTTATTTTTTCTTCTGGATATTGACGTTTGGAAAAACAGTTCCATATCATGTGTTGGTAGTTTCAGAAAATACAGACTTGACTAAAAAATCCAGTGGTGTTAGATCGGGAGCGTTTCAATTTGTTTCATACAATATTCTCATTGAATTTTCAGAATCCTACACAAAATCCAAGATAGATCAAATGTTAACAAATAATGTTCTATTAATAGATTATTTATTCACGGACCATGAATTTGCAATTCAAATTTCAGCGATTCGGAATCAATGCCGATTCATTTTTGATATGCATTTTCAAATATTTCATATGAGCCAACATTCAGTATTGCTATGAAATCGATATTGTTTTCATCGGTTTATGCGTAAATTAAAAAATTCCATTTTCTGTAGGATCAACATTTTCAGCGTCAGCAATTTATTTCACAAAATTGCTGGTTTGTTTCAAGATATCTGCAACATAAAATAAAGAAAAAAGTTAGTACGGAATAACATTTTTTCAAGAGTTAATTGAATCGTGTTGTTTCATTTGAACATTCTCTACTCTTCGGATGTTACTGAATAAACATGTAGCTTAATTTTTAAATTCCGTTGGATTAAACATGCTGTTATTTACGTAGTATCATGGCCTCACATGATTACGTTACAGAATAGCGGTATCAAGTTAGCCGAAACAAACAGCCCTAGTGGGTGATATTCGCTTTATTATTCATCATCGTTTCTACCTGGCTCTTGCGTTAATTAATGGGCCAATTACGTGGTGTAATTTAATATTTACGGTGGACATGGATGCTGTTTGTTATAAATGCGAAAGCTCACGAAGAACGACACTCACGACGTGAATTTATGACGGTGCGCTAATATTAACAGCCTTTGCGTAAAACGGAAGTCCGGCACAATCCCGAAATTTTTTTTAGGGCCTCCCCCAACTATTATACCCAACCGACTTGAAATTATCAAATACGCATCTCAGTTTTTTTTGCAGTAAGTTCTCCAATAGTAATTCGATTATTCCCAACTCGTTTTTCCTTTTCGATTCTCCCCGAAAATGTTGGTGTTATATGTTGCAAATTCATCCATCGTTTTTTTTTTCTTGGCACTACTTACCTTTCTGTCCCTGGCAACCAAACAATAAATGGGCTGCGGCCTAACAAAAACGTACCGGAAGGTATAACTAGAAAATGTATATCTATGAATAGAAATTTTATCGAGAATAACCTGACAAACGTCAACTTTGTATATGAGGGTGACAACTTTTGACGCAAAAAGTATAGCCCAAACTTTACCCTCCTAAGCGGGGGTAGCATCCCCAAAATTTTTTCGAATGGGAATGGGGGTCAAATGATACCTCGTTGAAAAGCCCTTCCGATTCCCTATACATTGCTCTTTTATTTTTAAATTCCGTCTACTCGTTGCACAGATATGGACATTTGAAATGTCGCTAGTGCATTTCTCAAAAAATACAAAAAGTAAATCGATTTCGCCTGAAAACTTTCCATTTTGTTAATGTAATATACGTATTTAAGGTTTTTCTCGATAAGATCTCTTCCTGGTAGTGATACCTTCCGGTACGTTTTCGTTGGGCCACCCTGTATAAACGAAAAAATCGAATATCACTTATAAACCCGTAGAGATTTAAAAGTCACCCCCATTTTTGGACACACCCGGTATATTATGTAATAGTAGCTGACTTGACTAATTGGCTTCCTATCAAGATACGTTTCTTTTTTATTCCGATCGCACTTATTAGTATACAATGGATAAGGCCATATTTCTTTAACGAAATCGTTTTGTCGATTCCCTAATTCATTATTTACATCTAGAAGCACATCTTATTCTTGATGGGCCGTATATCCCACCTTACTACGACGAAGCCCAAATCATGGGGTACAATTTATTAGCAGACCAATATAGTATTTCGACGCATTGTGACTCTCAAATGATCCCCTATAATAAAATTGAAGACTTTTTCAACATTCAAAGAGTTCTCTGTAGCTGAAGGGCCCTGTATTATCGATATGGCTGTACGACGGTAGCTACGCCTCTGTTTACATTACTTTCCGACAAATATTAGTAGTAAACGTAGGAAACAGTAGAGTTATTGATCTGAATGTGTTTGAATCCCCTTAATGAAGTTTTGTTTTTTCAATCGACAGTATAAGGGCGTTTTTTGGTGTGAAATTTTTTGATAGAATACCACTTTAGCTTCTTTTGACAACTAAATTTGTTTCTCGAAACATTTCAGATTTCTAGTAATAATCTAAGCTCTCCTGGTATCATGAGTTACAATTTTGTTTGATATTTTCATTCAGGATAATATATCGACAAGTAATAAGTTGTTCCACTACTTTGATCGTACGGTGAAGGGCGTTTAATTCTGAAACCGAGTCCTTTGTACCTGGTTTCCATTTTCTATCTTGGTTCCGTTTTCTTTTGGCATTCCACTCTAGCAGTCTGATTCGATTACTGCGACGTATATGACAGCTTATTTCAGCTAATTAGGTAAAATTGTAGATGGCGGGCCAAAGGATTATGCATATTGCGCAGAATGAGGGAGGGGGAAGAATGTTGATTACTTGTTTCCATAGAGATTGCTCAAAAGTCTATCTTCACGGTTTTTAGTATTGTCAATCTGTTTTTGCGATATTCAATTTCAATCAATTTGATTAACTTTTTAGTTATTCAATCGATTCAATATCCGAACTATTCTAAAAAAAATTAAATATTTCCTCACCTCTTCATTTGTAGAAATCATGAAATTTGCACACCCTGTACAATGGTGAATAAAAAAAAACACAAATCGCAATCCTTGAAATAATCAGGATATCTTTTCATGAACTGGAATTATGAAAAAAATGTTTATTTATGATTTTATTCGCATATTTACGGCCCTGGCAGTCGGCGAAACCCACACAGAGTTCCGAGAATGAATCAAAGTATCGAACTGGTTTAAATCGTTCAGGAAAATTGGAGAGAGACAAGAATGATCGCGAAATTCATAGTTTCAGTATATTAGATGAATGAATAATATCTCACAGTTCTATTTCAAAACTGAATTAATTGAGAACTAGTCAGAGTGCAGTAGAGTAATTTAGAATTTACATTATGGAAATTATAATTGGGTTATTGGTGCTATAATAAATAATTGTATTATAACTAAATAAATAATTGTATTGAGTGCAGATAGAGATAGATAGTGCAGATTTCTGTTGAAAAATACAAAAAATGTTGAATATAGGGAGTACTGAGAAAGTTATACAGGAAGGGGTGAGTGTATTGACATTAGGCAGCTGCAAAAATTCACTTCTAGGTGTCGCCTTCCGGTTGTCAACAGGTCAATAAAACCAGATTGCCGGTTAATTCTCGGCCTTTCCCTTTACCGAGCGCTGACGAACTCCCTACGTCTAGACCTGGGGGTGAATTTTCCATTACCTTTTCGCGTGACTTGCACCTGCTTCAACCCCCTTTCGCCCCCTCACTTCTCTTCTCCTCGCGTCCCCGAGTTGCCTCGCCTTGGCCTGGATGACTAACGCACAGTCCCGTTTTTTCCTTTCACAACCATCAAGTAATTTGATTATATCAGGCATACAATTTGTTGCGTGGCACCCTCGTTGTAAACCTATTTGGATTTACAGGGTGGGTCGATAGAAATTTCATCATCATATTTGTTGGAATTGAGAATATTCTGATGGGTTCGCCTCCATAGTTTCGAGCCTATAGTTGAAGCTGAATTCTAGATGAGAATATGGAGAACAGAACCGTAATTATTTTCAATACGTTCCTGATGTAATAATAAAATAATAACAACAAACCCTATCAGAGGAAAATTCTTCTCTTAATCTGCAATCAATTAATCACTAATTTACTTCAAAATTAGGATAATAAATATTAGTCGATAATTTTATAACAATAGTCTACGATGACATGTCAAATAAATATCAATCTATCTGTATATACTGTATCAGAATTGCACGGCAATATTTCAGGTACGTATTGTCTGGTACAAAATAAGGAAAAAAGTTCCTATGAACATGTATCCAATCTCGAATATTAGCGGAGTTACAGGGTGTTGATACGAAGTGCCAAGGAATCAGGGATTCGTCGTGCTCAATGTTTCATTCAACAAAACGGAGGCCACTTTGAACAATTCTTCTGAACATTTGTTAATAAATTTCATTTTCATTTAATTTTGATGCTTTAAATAAACGTTTTTAATCAATTAATTTCTGAGGAAACTGAACGGAATTCGACCAAAAGTCAAGAGGGACAAATTTTAGGTAATAGGTTGAAGAACTCGAAAAAAAATATTAGAATATTCACCAGTAGCGTACGAGCAAGTTTTTCTTAAGGCTTTCATGGATTGAGACCTCGGAAAATGCAACACCCTGTATGGTATTTGGAAAACATTTTCATTTCATATCAAGTAGCACCCATTGCTTGATACTGAAAGCTCTATCTGCAGTAGACTAAGTACAATGAAATAAAAGACCTTTTTTAACTTTCAACACCCTGTAACTCCGCTAACAATCGAGATCGGACACATGTTCATGGGCACTTTTTGCCTTATTTTGTACCAAAGAATAGGTACCTGAAATATTGCCGTGCACTTCTGAAACACCCTGTAAATATACTTTTCGCGTAATATTTTCACCCTGTATGTGTTCGCGTGAGGTTTGATTCAAACTTGGCGTGTATACGTCACTTAAACCTCTACTGGATACATCAATGAAACACTGAAGTCATCCGTATTATCAACTTCAACAGGTACACGTGACTATTATGCATCTGGTTCAAAATCCAATTGAATTCTCTAAGCGAACGCAACCGATTGAAAACTGATCCGCAATCAATCTCATTGAAAATTATGTTACAAATGTACCTGTAAAAGTTCAAGATTATCTGGTCTTTGTAGCGAAATGATTCTTTTTCATCTTCCTGTGAAATCATCTTGATGAATCGCTCGACTGGATATTATTGGATAGAAAGTCGGAAAACGTGTATCAGGAAAATTTCCGATTGGAGGATTAGTTATAATTGATGAGTAGAACTCCCATCATCCGCACTTCCGATAACTAATTCCTTCCGTGGTATAATAAAACTTCTCGTATAAAAACTCATGGAGTGCGGATGTATACGGTATAGAAGTTCGAGATGCATGAGATTTTCTTGTTTGAGATATGAAAAAATTACTCAAACTGGGATGGCTTACTTCGGAAGTTGGTTATTACGAAGTTTTTGAGTTGACGAAGATTTTAATAAGATTATCCGACTCGGGGAAACTTTGATCTGATCTGATATTGCGGCTCTGAGGTGAGTAAGCAGACAGGTGAACTTAGCATGACATTTTTCCATGTAATCTGACCTTTCTATGGTGAATTTCAAAATTCACTGGATGCTAACGATATTTCGCCGAATTTTATATCCATATTTTTGTTCGAAAACTAGAATTTGGTGGTGATATTCGCGCATTCGCCATTAATTTAACGATTTCATGAAATACAAGTTAATATATATAATTCGATTTCAAAACGATATTAAACTATGGAAAAAATGTGTCTGGCACATTTCAAGTGATGTCTATGGAATATAATTCTAACTCTGTTGGTGGTATAAATTTCGACGATGAGTCGACATTATCGATGATTCAAGTGCCTACATTGATATTGTGGCATGTAAATTTGTCCCCGTACTCTCATAACTAGTATCGAATAGCACCCTCTTTTCTCTCGAGGAGCCCCGAAATCGGAATAGAAAGCGCCCTCGAGTCCAATATGTGCCCCGAAGACGTGATGTCGAGAACAACCCTCGAACAACGTCAGTATGTAGTTTACGAGTGGCGATAATAAAGAATCGATTATCGAACGAATTGCCTTTTTATAACCTCATTTCGTTGCTTCCCCTCGGTGATTCAAGGAGCGACTAGTTTCCCGAAATTATTGGTTTTTGGGATATAGGAAGAATCATTCTCCGGCTATATAATCAAATATCATTTTTATACTTGTTGAATATTTCGCGAAATGATTTGAAGAATAATTATATTCGTGGAAATAATTCCTATTATATACATCGTGAAACTGAACTCACTGTGTGATTTTTATGGCAATAATGGTCCGTGTTTCCAGTTTATCAAATTATCAAAAAATCTCCACCATTCGTGTTCAATTTTAGTAATTCATTTACGTTCTAGACAATCAAAACATTTTTATAGTGGAAATAATCTACTTAATCACATTATTCCAGCAAGAATAAATCAATTCAAATTGACATAAATTTTCAGAAATTCGTAAAATGAATCCCAAACGTTCTAGTCATTAGTGAATCATCAGTCGATGATATAAATAATATAATCATTGAAATAATAAGCAGCGCGTCGATTTGGAAACAATTTCAATTATTTCGCGATGAGAGGGTCTATACAGTGAGGACCAAAAGTCCGTCGCCCCCCCCCCCTGTAACTTCTTTATTCTACATATTACAAAAAAATGTTAAATACATAAGTTGTAGGGTTTCATTCGATCTCCGCAATGGTTTGAGTTTCATTTATACAGAGTGTCTCAAATAAGCACGGTGACTTGGAAGTAAATTTTTTTAAATGGGACACCCTATATTTCATTGCATTTTTACATTCTACGTTGAATTCTGAACAAGTTTGATAGATGGTTTTCTATCAAAAAAGTTTATGGTTTTGGACTTATGAAGACTTGTAAATAATTATTTCGACTACTTTTGCGCCAGTTCAATGAGAAAATCGTAACAAATGGATCACAATGTACGCCACTTCCCTATCCTAACTTTTTGAAAGCTATCCAATGTTGCA
Organism: Plagiodera versicolora; assembly: GCA_037013635.1. Classification (NCBI taxonomy): domain Eukaryota; kingdom Metazoa; phylum Arthropoda; class Insecta; order Coleoptera; family Chrysomelidae; genus Plagiodera; species Plagiodera versicolora. Next base: position 4,166,817 of record CM072983.1, on the reverse strand, counting down.
AACTTCTGATGGCACCATGTGTAACTTACCTCGTCGTACCATTTTACAATTGTTAGAGTTGTTGAATCTCACGAAAAACTAGTACAAATGAAGTTGAAACATTTTATTAACAAATAAAGTAGTCCATAAATACAGATCAAGAATCACTAGAAACTGAAGAGATATTTTAATTTATAACAAAAAACGGTGAGTTTTTATCTATTTCTACCTCATTAATTTATTCGTGAACTGGCGCAAAAGTAGTCGAAATGATTATTTACAAGTGTTCATAAGTCCAAAACTATCAACTTTTTTGATAGAAAACCATTCATCAAACTTGTTCAGAATTCAACGTAGAATGTAAAAATGCAATGAAATATAGGGTGTCCCATTTAAAAAAATTAACTTCCAAGTCACCGTGCTTATTTGAGACACTCTGTATAAATGAAACTCAAACCATTGAGGAGATCGAATGAAACCCTAAAACTATTGTTTCAACATTTTTTTGTAATATGTAGAATAAAGAAGTTACAGGGGGGCGACGGACTTTTGGTCCTCACTGTATATTGCAAGAGAAGACATCAACAACAAAACTAGCCGTTATTTTGGAGGACTCAAAAGGGTTCAATAGGAATATAGATTTGTTGAAATAAAAATGTAAAATCCCAAAAATGATTGAAACGTCAAAAAATAATCGATTGAACACCACACAAAAATTGAATGATAATTATCCAGGCATTCTCTCAAACTTGTTGTTTTCTGAAATCTGTCGAATTATTTTCAATTTATTCTCACTCTTGTGATATTATTGCTGTATATAATTCGTTTTTATGCACGCCGAGGCATACCTCGCCCAGCAGAGTTTTATGTAACTCGACCTGGAGTTCAAAAGTGTACACTCGGAGCTCAAATAAATACTACAAGTACACCTTTTAACCTCGAAGTAGCTTTGATAATAAATTTGCTTTGACGGTTTTCAAGTCGGAGTTTCGAGCTTCTTTCGAGTGTACTCGTACGTTTTACGGCCGACATGGTTCTAGTTAAGGTGAAGTATGCAGTTAGGGTTTTGCACTGGAATTCTCATGATTCTTTATTGCTCTCATACGGAAGTATTTGATCTCGCTTTCATGTCCATCTCATATACGGAGTGTTGAAGATAGCGAATTTTTAATGTAATGATCAAAAAATATTGAATTACTTTATTTTTTCGGTTCCGAGTATGATTATTTTGAATCGAGCTGACTCCTTGTTTAAATTTATTCGTTTAGAATAATCATTCACCTCTCAAATTCCTTTGAGATATCTGCTGCCTAAAAGCTCTAGGACACCTGGTGTATTTTTATAATATATTTTCATGTTTCTGACCTGGAAGGTAAAAGAGAAAGCCTAAACCCCTTCCAATCTTACAGTCTCATTCCAATTTTACGAAAACAATGGTAATCTTTGGAAAGCCTCTTATGTTCCTAACCTATTTCACACCCTTGAATATTATGCAAAATCTTGCCTGGATTATCTGGCCTTTTCGGATATAAATAAATTCTGTCCCTTCTGGAGGAGATCGAGCTAAAAATGTTTCTTTAAGGAAGGTTCTTAAACTCGAGCTTAGCAAGGGTATAATAACAATTCGGTAACATTCTTCATTGCTCGCAGAAGCTGTAATAAGCTGTATGAATATTCCAACGGATGTTCTTTATTTTCCCCCAGAATAATATATTTTCATCATCCTGAGTATTGTACGAGGTCTAATCCAAAAGTATCGCGAATTTTGAATTTCCCTGTATTGGGTTTTGTTATTTTTTGTAGCGTTATGTTGGTACTCATGTCCCTTACATATGCTGTCAAAGTCATTTCGAATGTTCAGTTAATTTTCGACAGCTGTGCTTGGATGTGTTTTGACTCGTCTGAGATTTTTACCTATTCCATTTAATCAATAGAGAAAATTAAACACCAGGCTAACTAGTATAAATAAAACCACCCTGTAAATAATATATTTCTATTTGGTTATTGAGATTGTTAATTGTGTAAAAATAGGCAACTCTCTATATCCATCTGTTTTCGACAGAATGGAACAATGTCGCCAGCCACGACAGGGTGAAACGTCAGCTGTCAGTGTCGAGTGACAGTAAGCTGCTCGACGACGACATTCGAGAGGAGACGAAAGTGATACTGAGGCCGCGCAAGCCGCCGCGGCCGAAATCCGAAGTTTTGCTCAATCAGGGCGCTACCGACCACCGACGGACCAAGAGGTTTTCTGCCTTTGGGGTGAGTAATCTTCGACTAAAATATCACGAAGCGACACAGATAGCAAGATTGTTGAGTGTATAGTTTGCAGTTTATTAATTCTCATCGAAATTTTCACAATTTCAATGATCTCGTTTTAATATTGACGGAAAAAAAAATGGTTTTGAAAAATTCATCATTATGAAAAACGTGGAAAAACGAATAAAAGACCACAAAATTTATGTTGGAAACTTCCTGCGCTGTAATCTTTTGTTTGTACAAACAATGACGACCATTGTTCAGATATTAATAGACGCTGCTCATTATTAAAATGAAGAACTGAATCTCAGAATTTTCCCTTTTTTTGCACGACAAACCCTAATGAACACGTGTACGTTTATTTCTGATTCTCCCGACAACTCCAAAGGGGTAATTATCTTAACGAATCCAGAAAACAAGCCGCGAAATGGCACTCAAAGCAAGTTGGGTATCACAGGAACGAAAAAAAAACGGCGACAATTAGGGTGGCCTGAGGCAATAAGAATAATTCTCGACGGCTACGCGTCCTTGATTCCCGCTTTCCTTTTCCGGGAGTATTCTAATGAACAAAACAAAACGCTCATTAAGGAGCGTTCTACTTGTCGTTTTCAGCTGCAAACTCCCGGAAAGTATTTGATTGGGAACAGACGCAAACAGAGCTGGTTATTCAAATTTTTTTCCCTGCCAGATGAAAAACAAGATGGAAACGATAAAAAAAGATATCATATTCGAGCAATTTGAAGCATTGGCAATCTCTAGATTTGAGAAAATATGTCTATAACCAAATATATGTTTTTATCTGTGAATTTGATGAATTCATAAAACAATTGCTGAAAAATACCACAATGAGTTCATAATTTTAATTGTTTGTAGGTATGATTTGATTCTGTACATTGACGAATGTAGGAAATTACAATGATAATTCATTAACACATATCATTAAAATCAAAAGTACATGCAATGTGGAGACTATTCATGTCTAATTAGCAGTGAAATTATTCTATATTTTTCATTCTTTTCCTAGTATTCATGGTATAATGAACTATTTAATTTTGATTTCTAATGTACACATAATGAATAGTAAAACCTCATTTTAATGTGATCTTATTTCAAACATTCAATATTATGGCACATTTGTATTGATTATTCTCATATAATGTGACGTGTCAATCCCTGTTATCAATCAATAATTTAGTTGATAAGGCACTCAAAAAAATAATGAGTTGTTCCTATTCAATGGTACGATAATTTTTGGTCGATCTAATCTGACTCAACTTGTGCCAATTTTTGAACGTCCTTATTATTTGCACGTAATAATATTGATTCATATAATTTTATTGTGATCACAACAACAAAAAATGAATGTACGAAGAGAACTAGCTTATCGACAAGTTATTTAATGGATAAATTTATATAATATTTTTTTAATTATCTATCAATCTTGAATATCTTCAATCAGATTCAGATGCGTGCAAAGTTACGTGTTAATCTAATTTTGTATGTAATGTATTTTTTTTCAGGGTGATTCTCCGTTCGGCAAGTCGGAAGCCTACATAAAACTAGAACAATTAGGTGAAGGTTCATATGCAACCGTGTACAAAGGATTTAGCAAGTAAGTTGCCCTTTTTACCGTAAACGGCCCTCATCTTTCCGAGCGAATTCGTCTCGTCGCTTACGCTAGATTAAATTAGTAGAAAAGTTTCCTAACATTCGGATTCAAAGGCGTTTCACTAAGGTTCCATCTTCTCTGCTTGTTCGTTTGTAGTGAACGCTATGTACACGGTTTAATTTACAAATTTACACAGTGACGAAGGTAACAACTGTTTTCACTTGACAAAGGAAAAAGTTTAGAGAAAAGGTCCAAATGAACTACATGGCAAATTTTGTAATGAAGGTTTACTGTTCAAAAGGATAATCGGGTCTGTGGTTGATTTAATCTAAAAATTCCAGTAGTTTGCAGTTCACTTATTGCTTAATTTATACTAGAAATTGGGTGATTATCATCATTTTCACAATAAAAGCCAGCATATCCAAAACAAGCAACACACAACGAAAAATATATTTCATTATATAATTTTTATACATGATATGAATTGAACAATTCAATATCCAAACCACTGAGATGTATATACAAAATGAGGACATTACTCAGAAAGAAAAATGAGAATGAATCATCGTCAGTAACATGGCTTTCTGTGAAAAAATATGAATGAATCAATTGAACTTGTAGAAAATTTCTCAAGTTGATTTTTTTCGTTTCAGTTTACAGAACCAGGTGGTGGCATTAAAAGAGATTAGACTGCAAGAAGAAGAAGGTGCTCCATTCACGGCTATCCGTGAAGCTTCCTTATTAAAAGAACTGAAACATGCTAACATAGTCACCCTACACGACATTGTACATACCAGGGAGACTCTCACTTTTGTTTTCGAATATGTTGTAAGTATGAATAAAACAAACTATGTTGGATTATATTGTTTATTATCAAAAGTATCGTTTATCAAAAATGAAGTTCAATAATGATGAATACATGATGAACCCTTTCTCAAAATTTATGATTCACCTTAGCTGCACAATCTTGATTGACAAGGTTCAAGGAGGTGAATTTTCTTATTTTAATCGAGTCAAAAACATGAGCATCAAAAATTTTCAACAAAATCCGACATTTTTACGAAAATATCTGAGAGATTTCTCCCATTATTTCGGTATACCAGTTTAAAACCGTATACATCATATAAGCTGCAGAGAATTCCTCATAATGTTTTTCTTTTCCAGCACACCGACCTGTCGCAATATCTGGAACGGCACCTGTGCGGCCTGGAGCCGCGCAACGTCCGTCTCTTCCTCTTCCAGTTGTTGCGCGGTCTCGCCTACTGCCACAAACGGCGTGTCCTTCACCGGGACGTCAAGCCGCAGAACCTGCTCATCAGCGAGATCGGTGAACTGAAGTTGGCCGACTTTGGATTGGCCAGGGCCAAGTCGGTGCCCAGTCACACCTATTCGCACGAGGTGAGCGATGAGAGAACTCAGTTTGGAAAAAAGCGACACGTGTAGTTTTGTTTCAAAGGGTGTCAAATAAATTTCCTACCGGTTTGATTTAATTTCATTAGGCATCAGGGGTTTTTTTCTATGGGGACGTCCATAAATTACGTGAGGCATTTTTTTTTAGGATTTTCAACCCTTCCTCTCTTGGTGAGATTTCGCAAGATTTTCATTTCAGTGAAAGTATAGAGAAATCTCTTTGCTTCGTCTTAGATATACTTTGTAAAATCCATTAAATTTTTATTAAACATTCCAATATGAAAAAGTGTACCTAATGATTCAGTTTCTGATCATTTTGTATTATTTAAGGTTGTGACGCTCTGGTATCGACCTCCAGATGTTCTGCTGGGCAGCACAGAATATTCCACCTCTCTGGACATGTGGGGGGTGGGATGCATTTTCGTTGAAATGTTGACAGGAATGGCCATATTTCCTGGCGTTAGGGACACCTACGATCAGTTGGACAAAATATTCAAGGTAAGAATAATTTTGTTCCCTTCAATATATGTGATTCGAATTCCTGTTTCGATTAATAAAGTCGGTTTTTGGGATGGTCGTTTATTTCACGCCAAATTGACAATGTTCAACCAATCAAAAAGATTGTAGGTCATTGTATAGTAAATATGTTCAATGATGATCAGTTTCAATTGGAAATCGATCCGTCAATTTTTCTTCAAGCTATCATAGCAATTTTGAAAAATGTTTCGAGAATAACGCAGTAGAAGTTTCCGCTATGAATTTATTCATTTATTTTTTATTCTTTTATTATTACTTTACCCCACAGGAAAACCCAATTCTAGGGTAAATATATGATACAATATAATAATAATAATAATAATAATAATAATATACTTTATTCTTTTGCCAGTGATTTACATTCAATTTATAGTTCAGTTCATCATCTATATGTACAATCGAAAGGGCGGAGTTCAGCGTTACAACTGAGGTTGTGTTGCTGTTCTTCCACTCAACCCGGGTAAGGTAGAATTGCATCCACAGTTATATAAAAGAATAAAAATAAAGAAAATATAAACAAACAAATGGAAAATAAAGCGAAAAATACCTTCTCTCCCTTTGCATTTGCTTATTGGCTATGTAGAAAGAAGTAGAGTTTTATATTTTTTTCGGAAATTGGGGCTAGAAAGAGTTCTCAAAAATACAGGAATAGAATTGAATAGTTTTACTATGTTGTATGTGTATGATCTAGTGAAGATTGCAGTTTTGTGGGAAAAATACAATATAGAAAAAAATACAAAGATATTAAACCTCCATGAACTGAAAATTGAAGTTATACACTCAATCATGATTCCAAAGAGAGAAATAAAATATACAAAAACAACAATGTGTCCACACAAATCAACAGCAGAAAAATAAAAAACTGAAAGCACAAATGATTTCATAACAACAACAATTTGTAACAATCAATCAAAAATCGAATAGTGAAAAGCAGAAAACATGCTGATCAACCTTTGGAACAATATCCGACATGTTGCTATTGAAGGTATCACAGTGAAAAGAGATCTCGTTAAAATTTCGACACATGGCATTAATGAGCGAGTTGAAATGTATATTTGTTCTAGATTGGTAAACGTAAAATGTGAAACTCCTACTTGAGTTATACTGCGGCACAAAAAAATTATACCTGTAATTAATTGGTTGAAGATCAGTTCATTTCGTAATATGTTATTCATATAATTTATTCAAATAACGAATACCACTCGTCTTCGAATAAAATGTACACAGTTTCTATATTAACTTGATAATTAATAATAATAGACTTTTGATTATTGTTATAGAAGCAATAAGGCTAATTATGTCGCATATACACATGTCATCATGTACTCTAACACATCCAACGTTTGTCCCCAGGTGCTGGGTACCCCGACAGAAGACGACTGGCCGGGCGTATCCCAACTGCCCGGTTACAAAGCGCATCGCCTCGGGCAGTACGCGACGCGCAAGCTCGGCCTGTGCTGGCCGCGACTGCACGACGTCGTCCACGGCGAAGCAATGGCGTCTGCGCTGCTGCAGCTCGATCCACTGCGCAGGATCGGAGCAGAAGAGGCCATGACGCACCGGTACTTCGACGGGCTGCCCAAGAAGCTGCTCGAACTGCCTGACGGTCAGTACTACCACAGCTCACGTTCGTTTTTCGTTACGTTATCGGCTTCGATGTTTTTCAGATTGTTCGATATACAGCGTGGAAGGTGTTCAGTTGTATCCGGAGCAGTAGCATACAGTCATCAAGAGAGGCTGGTCTTGACTTCCACTCTCAGGAAAAAACATCTGCCACCATTGACCGTCAACTGTCATTTTTTTACGTCAGAACTGTTGGTGATTCCTGCTGCACATTGTTGCATTTTATTTTTCGCATCAAGTTTTCTGGAATCATTCAAGTATTTCTCAATAACATGCAGCATATTCTTTACTCTCGTAATCAATTCAACGAATATTCGAATAACAATAATTTTCCGGCCTGGACTTTATAAAAGAAGCTAAGAATGTGGAATGGTACGTTTACATGAACCCAAATAAAATTTCATAGGGAATATATGAAGCCTCCATGTGACTGACAATTTCAATCGTAATTGCTATTTCATATTCTTCAATGATTTACGAAAATTTGGCGAATAGTTTTGTGGCTCAGGTAAATTCGTTTTTATAACAGTGAACAGTGACACCAATTCATTCCTTCCATGGTGCTCAATCATTTATTCGTTTGAACATTTAAATTTTTTTATCATCGCTTTTCTCAAATTCCCCAATCATTCTCATATTGATTTAAATTGGTTCATCGTAATGCAGTGAGAAAATGATTATGATTAATTATCTGGATTTATTGGCGAGAGCTTCAGGCTCTAAGCCAAAAAATATCCATAGACCATTTCCATGGCAAAGAATTCTTAGATTATTAACAGGCCTGATGAGTTTTCATTGGAAATAGCCTTACGAATAGACTGTTCGATTAATTCTTGTTTTATACAGTTTTCCGATAGTAAAAAATCTTTTACTGGATATTTACTACCAGATTCAGTATCATCTCATTGTTGTAAATATTGTATACAATTTTCCACATTGTTGAAGTTTTCATTTACACCTTGTTGATTTGCGCATTTGAATTTCCTTATTTGAAATAATTCGTATAACTAGGACTAGAAGGAGGTAGTTTTACATATTTGCGAATTAGCGGAACTTTTGATAGCATAGAACAATATTTTATTTAGAAAAAAAATCCAATCTCGTCTTTAATTTACCTATTTTTAGACTTTCACTCGAAATAGAGTAGCCATATTGTATAAAAAGATTGTAACCAACTAGTTCATGATTCAAATAAATAAAAAAAGTGATATGATAGTCGAGATCTGGAAGTAAAGAAGTAGAAAACTTAAAATGTGCCAAACGGCAGTAGTGAATGAATTAGCTCTAGTGATGCTAACGGAATTTTTATTCAGATTCTAGATCTAGACCATGCACCGTTCCATAAATTATACTCATAAAACTTTTCAATTTCACAAGCAGGAATTTGTATTTTCATTTCGACACCTATGTTATGAATAGAAATTAACATTTATGTAATGTGAATTTAACGTTCATTTCGTTTAATAATTCAAAACCTTACGAGCTTTAAAGGGAATTATTTGAATTATTATTTCCTAGATAATGTAGGTTTCATAACCTACAGTCTTCTACTGTATTGTATATCAGAATCGTAGGCCTAAAACGATTAGAAAAATAGATTTCGTTTGTTTCATCGTTAAATTAAGGAATCTGTCAGACCTACAACACTGCGGAGTGTCGAAAAATGAGCTGTGCAAGACTTTTTATAAACTAGCATAGTGGAAATATCAGGCACTACTTTTCGCAATGCAATGCACCCCTCCAAAGTACGTCCAAGTACCTTCCGTTGGCGTCAATTTTTTGTTGACGGTTTGGTACGTATTAGTATTAGACTGTTTTCGATCACATCCAAGCTCAGTGCATGCTTTTGACGCACATTTTTGTTGATTCGTTTTATCGAAGTGTCGAATGTTTGATGTGTGATAAAATTCAAAATTATTCAAAATCAAAACAGAATGAATTTTTGATATCAAAAGACTATTCACGTTTTTGACGAAACAAAACAACATTTTTGGGGCATTAAAGTTTCTGAAAAAAAAATCGAATATTACTTTTCTATAATTATTCCAGCGTTACCATATGAAGAAAAATCAAATTAAACTGAAATATTTTTCACATTTTTGACGTTTCTCTAAATTGACTCACTCAAGTATATAATGCATGAATGAGTAAACGGGTGTTTCCATTGAAATTGAATCATTTCAATAGATTCGTAAATGCATGATCATAACAAATACTGAACATGAATTCAATGCCCAAAAATGTTGATTTTACTATGAAATGGCTCATCACAGGGTTACCTCGACAAGCGTAAGCAATTTGTGCACCATTTTGTGTGCTTGAATTTCGAGTATCAATATGAAAAACGTTGTTCTGTCGGGAAAGTATGATTGTTAATTTTCGATTCTGGTTTTGTTGATATATTTATGAGAAGAAGTGTTATGAGAAATTGCAAATGGATTGTGTACGTGATCATCGTACCGTTCTGCATTGTAAATAGAATAGTTGTTTATAATAAGATTATTATTATAAGAATATTGAAAATATTGATAATAAATGTCTTTGTATAATTTTAAGCAGTTTAACCAATTCCTTTTGCCCGTAATGACTTTCAAGTTACGTACAACGTTGATCGAATGTTTTATCGACATTAGTGACTTATTTCTCTCAAAGTTAACAGTTGTGCTACTGATCCGCATCAAAGAAAGTTCTTGGCCTTTTGACATCTGTTATTGTCTATTGAAATATGTTCAGAAGCGCCTCTAATCTACATTTTTAATAACGGGTGGGTGGGTTATCAGGATTATGAAAAACTGAGCCGAAATGTATATTGGTTTTTCTATTCTGCTCAGAAAGCTGAACTTTCAGCCCTCTCTTCATTATGAAGAAGTTTTCAATAACTTCACTCATTTAATACAATCTATTAAATACAAAAAACATCTTTAAAATAACAAATCAAAGGTACAGTCACTGGCATGATTGCGAAAAAGTCCAACAAAGAAAGTAATTAAGTACGAAATATTCATACAGAGCTGAGGTATTTCTTGATGCTGGCCGAGTCTCTCTTCAACCAAGCCGCGTTCAGACGGATCGTCTCGACGCATTGCTGGACAGTCCTCTCGGTGCTCGGCGCCTTGTGCTCGACGAAGAAGTTCTCCACTTCCTCGGCTCTCTCTTCGGACGCGAAATTCTCCGTCAGGTACTTAACCAGTCGAGCTAGCAGGTAGCCGCTGAAACGTTCCGTAATCTGGTCCCAGTTGTCCTTGAAGAACTGCCAAGCGAGGTCCCTGCCATCGCTGACCAATCCCACCGAGGATATCACGAATACCGTATCTTGGGATCTGACTTCGTTCTAAAACACGAAATATGCAATGTCAATAGAAATCGACTCGTGGTTATTCATATGAGAGTTGACAATTCAAGTTCTTTGGAAATACTAAATCGTTATATTAGTTTGTCATGAATGATGAAATATAGTTCTAGTTCTTTTTTTGTATTTTTTCCAAGAAATAAAAATTGTCATCAACTCGGGCTCGTCTTAAAACCAACTTGGCCCCTATCAAATATAGTGAGTAGTTTTCAGTCTCTTCAAAAATCGCCTTTTTCAAAATTAGAAGAAAAATCTGAAAAAATTACAATACAATGATACAACCAATGTACTAATACTCTTTGTATTAAACAAGCATGAATTTTATGATCTTCCCAAGTAAATCATACATAAACTCACCGACATAGCAAACTCCAAAACTTTCTTTAGCAACTCCGGGTCTCTAGTCGCTCCCAAGGCTCTGCTAATTCTGTCCTTCTCCTCATGCAAATCAGTCTGCCTGTACAATTCCATCAGTTTATTGTACTCTTCTTTGCCGCCTGCCCGCAAGATCGTTTTGTAACATGCGCTCCTCAGATCGGCTGGAATAGCTTGCTGCGATGAAAGATGCAACGAAAACCTACAATGGAGAAAATCACGATTTCATTATCAAGCAACTTTCATATACATTTATCGTATATCACAGTTTCGGATTTTGAGATGAATATCTCAAAATCGAAACTTTCTAAAGATAAGTCAGTCGAACCAGAATATTCTGTCATAAAATGAAAAAAGCCCTGTACATTAGGTTTATATTCTCAGAGAATGTTTTCAATGAAAAAAAAAATCCTGATGATTACAGATAAAAATTGCGACGTCAGGGATGTACGCCAGCCAAATGCTCGGATGGCAATCACCCATGGACTGCAGGCGGTAACTCCACTATTTCCGGCGGAAATCGTTTGAAAAAATTTTAAAGTGTACTTGAAAACATAAATAAAATATCCTCCAAGTTTAAACAATTTGTGATTGTTCCTTCCTGGTTAATAAAAAAATCATGAAAAACAGCAAAATTTCGACCTCATAAACCGGTTTCCCCCCTTAACCTAACCTCACCTGTTTCTAGCCTCCTTAATGGTGTCCTCGTGATCTAGCCAAGCGAGCTTGCTCAAAACTAGGCCACGCAAAAGAGTGTCCAAGTGGGATTCACCATCGTTTTGATTCCAGCCCAGTCTTTTGTACAGCTTGCTCAGAAGTTGCCTTTGGTACTGAACACAAAATCAATAACATTCTGTACACAAAAATACACATCCGAACTTACTCTGTTGTAATCTTTATTGTAGTCAGTCTGTCCCAAGAGTTGTCCTAGTCTTCCTAGGATGTTGCCGATTGACGACCAGACGTTATAATCGGGTTCGTCTTCGTAGGCTCTAAGCAATTTGAGAACTTCTACGGTGTTGGTGTGGCCGGCTTTGACCATAGCGAATACGTCGTCTATCAGGCCCAATCTACAAATAAGTGATTTCATGTAATATATAATATAATGTTGGGAAATAATGTATATCAATTTTTTTCTGGAATATAATATAGAACATCATGCTCGCTCATTTAGAAATGTGTTGAATGAATGTTTAAAAACGAAATATGTCTGGACAGACCCGGGACTGTAGATTAGGGTTAACGAAATAATTTTCTATCCACGCTTCAGATTGTTTCAAATGATGAAACTGATAGATATTTCAACTGATTCAACTCATAATAAATCTTCATTTTCGAAAGAACTCACCTATCTAGAGGAGGCAACGTCCGGTTACGAATGGCGGGAACAAACTTCTCCAACATCTCGGGTGGATACTGCGTCCTGTAGAAACCGATAGTACCCGGATTAATCTTGACCCATTGCGATGGATCGACGTCAGGCACGAAAATTTCCGTGACGGGCTCCTTCAGCACAACGCTAACCACCTCCTTGGTGGGATCCTTCTCCGTGGACACCGAAACCGGAATCATCCACTGGTAGTCGGACGAAGGTTTCGATCCGTCCGCCGTGAATTTCGACTGCGACAGGGAGAATTTCGCTCCCTTGGCGGTGCCAGAAGGCAGAGCCGTCACTCGAACGATAGGAAAGCCCATTTGCTTGGTCCACGTCGACATGATGTCTCCGACTGGTTTCTTGCTGGCGTCTTCCAGCGCCGACCACAGGTCCTCGGTGAAGGTGTTCTTGTACTGGTGCCGCGTCAGATAGAGGTTCATGCCCTTCCTGAAATCGTCGTCGCCGATGTAGTGGTGTAGCATTCTTATCACGGACGCGCCCTTGCTGTAGCTGATGTCATCGAAGATCTCGTCAATTTCTGAGGGGTTGCCCACAGGGACCTCAATCGGGTGAGAGTTTTTGAGGCTATCAAGCTCTGTATAATAAAATAAAACAAGTCACATCCGCCCTTCCAGACATCACATTTCTGCTATAATTACCCAATGCTCTGATATAAGAATCGTTGACGAACTGCGTCCAAATATCGTACTCGGGGAAGAGAAAATTGACGCAGAGAAATTCAACGAAAGAGGCGTAGCCCTCGTTGAGCCACAAGTGAGTCCACCATTCCATCGTTACCAAATTGCCGAACCACTGATGAGCGAGCTCGTGGCCTACCACCAGGGCGATCCACTGCTTGCTGAAGGCCGAAGTGTTCTTGGGGTCCACCAAAAGGCAGGTTTCTCTGGTAATAATATGAGTTAACTATGTGGACAACCAAGTTAAATGGGAAATCAGTGTTTTCACGACAGTATCTGGTGTCATTTATTAGAAGCAATAATTTTGAATTTATTGTACGCCGTGTGATAAATTCACTGCAATTAAATAGTGACAAGAGTCATTAAAAGTCATAATCAGCCTAAACATTTTCTTACAATATCGCTAAAAACGTTGAAGTTTCATTCTTCCAAAATTGGAATTGAATTAATTCTATTACATGAAATATGTGATGAGCCTGTAACAATGTGGATTGTTGATTTTCCAAAAAACATTCCATGTGATCGTACACTGAACGGTAATTTCAGTTGGAATTACGGGGGCATAAAAAAGGCGTTGATTGATTGAAGTGAATATAAGTTAATAAACTTCTACACGACACGTGGAACTTAACGTGATAAATATAAAATCGAATGCATAAAAAAGCGTGTTTTAGATAGTCCTTGACATTGACACACATATGATCAAATGTTTCGAAACACATGGAGATTGAAGAAAGGAAAAAAACAATAAAGATTGCCTGATTGTATAATTTTTATTATTGTTCATCACATTGTTCATTCAAATTATTACTGAGTTTACGGAGAGCCAGTATATCAATTAGAGCCAATTAGTATACCGTTAGATGAACATTTTTCTTGCATGATGATTTTTTTAATTTGCTGTCAATAATTACAAACATGACGAATACGGCATAGTAAGCTATCATTAAAATGAAATTTGCTATCAAGTTGTGAGTGACAGTCTAAGTTTTCAATTAAAATTCACTCGCCATTATTGTAGCTGGAATATTCAAGATCCTTTCTGAATAAATACCAATCATGTTATAAATCACACATAAATTAAAAAAAAAATCCCATGAGTAGAAAGATGCAAGAGTTACGGAGTATTGATGATAATTCATCGACTAAACACTCACCTGTAAGTAACAAGTCCCCAATTTTCCATTGCACCAGCGCTGAAGTCAGCGATGGCAATCAAATCGATCTTCGGCAGCGGGTAAGCGATGTCAAAGTATTGTTTGTAGTAGGGCAACACCTTGGTGGCCACTTCGAGGGCGAACTGACCCTGCTCTTTCTTGCCCTTCGGGGTGTACACCCTGACTAGCACGCCGTCGGTGGACTTGTCTTCTACGTAGTCGTACTCGCCGATCACCGCCGCCACCAAGTATGTCGACATTATGGGAGTCTTTTCGAACTGGTATCTGCAGATGAGATCGAAAAATCATATTTCGTACCGACAAAGTTGAGGTCTGCAGTGTAATTGAGGCTATTTTCAATTACTGGATAACTTGAGTTTCAGGGTGAGCCCTTCAATGGCCTTCAGTGACTCACATCCATAGTTATGTTTACTTCGTTATAAATGCTAGTTAATAATGTTGCGAAACTGCATAAGATTTGTTTTATACTGGCAATTTCGCAAACTGAAAGTTTTATGAGACTATGCAAAAATATTATCAGTTATTATTTCAAATATTCTCCAATGATTGCTAAAGCATAGATGAAGACCTGACTTATCAGCAACCTCTTGTACAATTCAATGCATGTGATGATCAAGTTCACAATAAGTTAAATTCATTGTATTTTCTTCTCTTGCTTATGAACTGGGGATTTTAATAATCTCAAAACCGTAACTCATAACGATTAAACCAAAATCCATAATCTAATTACATGTTTCATGAAAGTGGGATATTGAAAGATGAGTGATATAAGACAAGGTAATAACACATAATTAACCGTTTAGTTTTTCTGTCCACAACCGTCTTCATAAGAAATTGTCAAATTATAGGTTCTTAGAACAAAATATAAGATATAATATATCTGAATATATCCTCAATTGATACCAGTTTTCATTAGGGTAGACGTCATTACTGATACCTAACTTTTTATTAAGGTTAATATAATAATAATAATAATAATAATAATAATATTTTTATTCCATTGAGATCATTTACACGATATTGGAAAAGTCAGTAGAGAAAATAGAATACATAAAATATGAATTGTTACATAAGTGAACATACAAATAGATAGGTACAAGGTATTAAAAGCCAAATTCCATAAATTCATTCAGACTATAGAATGAGTATTGCAACAGGAGATCTTTGAGAGATTTTTTAAATAAATTCAGATTTTGGATTTTTCTTATAGCGATTGGTAGTTTATTGAACAACTGTATACCTGTATACGATGGACTCTTTTCATAGAAAGTTGTCCGATGAGGAGGTATTCGAAGCAGATTACCATGCCTTGTCCTATAGTTATGCTTGTCAGCACTTTTAATGAAGTCCTTCAGATTATTTTTAACGAATAGGATATTTTTATAAATATAAATACAGGAAAGAGTTAAAATTTTGTTTTCTCGAAAGTAGTCTCTACATGAAGTTCGTTTATGAATCTCAAAGATGAGACGTATTATTTTTTTTTGTAGAATAAACAATTTTGTTGAGAATCTGGAGTTTCCCCATATTATAACATTATAAGATAAGTGCGAGTATGTCATCGCATAGTAGATATTCATTAGTTGTTGTTGGGAGAATATATTTTTGAGTTGTAAGATTGCATAGTAACTGCTACATATCTTCTTAGAAATATGATTAATACATGTCTGAAAAGTAAGTGATGAGTCGAGAAATACCAAGTTATAACTTAGATATTTGGACACAATATAGGAAAAATGTTGAATCAAAGTTTCATGGAATTAGTATTTAATAATGGCTCTAACATAGTAGTAGGGATAAAAACTGTTTCGAATCGGTAGAAGACAACTATGAGCTGAAATCTTTCACTTACTTTATGAGATCACCGATGGCTTGACTATTTTTTACTGGCATATTAGATAAGGCAATCAAATGCTTAGGTACTGTAAGGGTTATATCGAAGGTAGCTTTAAGTGCAGGCTCGTCCCAGCAGGGAAAACATCGTCTAGCGTCCGTCGATTCGAATTGTGTCACAGCTGCGTAGGATTCTTGTCCTTTTTCGTTCACGTATTTACTCCTGGAAATAACCAAAATGGTAAAGTAGAGAATCTAGTATTCGATAACCATAAAATCCATCTATCGATAAGTGATTTTAGGTGCAATCGACAAAATAAAAAATACATAGGTGGTAAAAAACTTCACCTGTAGAGTCCTTTCATTTTATCGTTGATCTCGCCCGTAAAGGCCATGTTCAGGGTGTAATCCCCCGGAGCCAAAGCAGTGGGTAAGGTCAAGGTAGCCGTCTCTTCTTCTTGGCATAGCTCTACCTTAGAAGGAGTCACTTCTGTTCCTCCTACAATCTTTATTGTTTGTAGCTCGAGGTCTCGGGCGTTAAGTACGATAGTTTTTGTGCTTTTCAACACCTGAAATGAAGAAGAAACGGTTTCATTGAATGAGATATGTTGATGTAAATGAATCCTGAGCCAAAAACTATCCAATGTACTCCAGATTAGTGTCGTATAACCGCAAGAGGACGCTTACATTCAATCGATTTTTTGAATGGGATTCCATCAACGAGGAATAGCTTAGATTATGCCCATTTATAGTCCACTCTTTCCGTATAACGGTTTTGAATGAAAGAATTTAAATGGTTCCTAATTTCCAATCTCATTACAGTTAACGATGAGTAGAGATCACTGTATAGGGACGAATACGTTCAAATTAAAATTCTAATGTCCACCTTAGATGTCTATCTGTGGACAGTTCACGTTTATGTACAAGCGGAATATTCACATAAATATAGCATTCTACGACAGAAGTAGGATCAACAGTTGTTGACGTATGTGAGGCACCAAATAGGTTCAAATATTTTTTCCCTTTTTCATCAAAGTGAAAGTTAAGATAAAAAATTGGCATCAGCGGTCGGTAAATAATCCTTCGTACAAACGAAATAGCTTTCAACAAATGATCATGCATCACGAATAGTGTAATATATTCCAAACAAGAATTTTCCAATTGTATTTACGATGTGTCCAAAGAATTAGTTATTTATTAGTGAAATTTTCATGGCTCAACAGGTTGACAAAGCTTTCTTTAATCTGAAATTTTAAAATATACTTTCAATTTTATATCTATCGTTCATGTTTTCTAAACCAAAAACAATAATCAGGACAAGTTGTATAGTGTAGATTCAAAAAAAATTTCAAATAAATAAAATATTTTCAAACACGCAGCCTGTACAATATCAAGTTCTAGTACAATTTTAAAAGTGAATCGATGATTTTCGAATAAAAATGGTATGATAACTTGAAGTTATTTTAAAAATTTCAAACATTCTAATTCATAGGCCAATGTATGAATCATCATAATCATTGTCTTAATTACAGTATATATGCTATAATCATGTCGAGATGAAACTGTACAGGGTGGTCCACAAAAGATGATACTATACCTCATCTCACCAAGTACAATATACATATCTCTGCTGTTATATGTTTTCACGGTTTTCATGAATTTGTATTAATAATATAAATAAAAAGTATTCTTCGGGTCAATTGTTTCTTGTATATTTGGTTAGTCCTCCATTTTCTGAGATAATCTATAGGATCATCTTACGTGGAACACAATGTATATATCAATATAAGCGTTGATTATCCATAAAATATGACCTTGAATGTTACCAAATGTCAACTTTTATTCTCACGATTGCGCATATGCCATAAATGGATAACGAACCTACCACATTTATGCATATTTTTAATTTTCATTGGCTCACACTTGTTTCGTTATTGTTCTGAAAATTGTGTGAATCATAGTCTCAATATAATGCATTAATCAAATCGATAATCAACAGCAATCGTGAACGAAAAAAAAATGAATTGAGCAGTAATCGAAACATCCGGTATGTTATGTGGTAGCAGAAAATCAGACCGATCGAATCATATTTCCACGCGTTGCAAAAAAGTTTCCTTGAACAATACCTGTTGATTGAATTATCATAACTAAAAGTGAGACATATTGAAGAAAGTACACATGGGTAGCTAGTTACAACGTTAATTATTACCTACCTTATTAATAAAACACCTTGTATTCATTTGCGTGAATTCACGAGGTGTGTTTATTATTTATAAAACGGCTTTACAGTTAGTAGACATTTTTTCGTTGTCAATAAATATTACCGGGAACAATACGCGTATTGAAGGAAAACCTGTTGGAAATGTCTATTGAGTGATTGATATACATTATTTTTTTAAACTGAATTGACAGTCACTTCCATTTTCACCGTTTTCCGATAGAATACATGTAATACATAGAATTGTTTGTGGAAAACTGAAATCAGTAACTAGGAGTAAACTCTATTTCAATTCTCATTCATAGATTTGAGTCTGCACTGCACATGACTAAAATAAATTGACATCATTATTTTACTCGAGTATTCAAAGTAGGCATAAAGTGATGGATACTTATAGATTTTCTTGTTTCATCCTACCAAGTACTCAATACATTTCAGAGAACGAGTACCGACCAAATAATTAGCAGACTCATCTCTCTTTGCTGAGTCCTCATGTCATTATCAGATAGATGGAAATGTGTGTTTTTATTTATTAAAATCGATAATATTTTATCGCTGCTTTTCATGTATGTTATGTCTCACTATTAGATGATTTACAGACAGTTTGTAACGTGTTTTTGTTTACTAGAGTTTTATATTTATCTGTGTGCTGCGTACATACACTTTTTTGATTGTAAACTGTGGAAATATCATCTACGTGTACCTCTAGTCCCCCAAATTGTAGGAATTAAATATTAACAGTGCTGCTTATTGTCATAGAAAATGAGTGTAACCGGCTTAGTTATTATATTATAATTTCTGTAGAAATAATTTTAATTCGTCACCAAAGTACTCATTTTCTTCGATTTTTTCCATGTGTTGAAATGAAAAGGTGAAAAAGGTTGGAAGAATAAATTAAATTAATAGTTCTGAATAAAATTTAAAGTAGTTCCTGTCAATTGTGACTTTACCAGAGTCGCTAAGAATTAGTGATGAAACACCCTATATAATACCGAATAATCACCCAAAAATGGTAGAATTCAGATGATAAAATCAATATCTTGTAAAACTCAACTGTTTTCATCTCAAATAGTAATGAAATCTTTGAATCTATCAACACACTAATTGAGAGATCTTCATTTTATCTATCTAAAATACATAATCCTCATTCCTAATCAACATAAAATAGATCTTATCTATCTTTTTTATCGTCTATAAATACGACACGAATTCGAGGACTATGTATTTCTTGACTGAAAATAAAAATTGTTTCAGCTCAAGTTGAAATGCTCAAATTTTCATTTTCATTTTCATGAGACTTTTTTTGAGATGTAAAGTGAAGAAAATGGGATAACTGAATTGTTTTTATTCAAATTATGTAATTATTATGAATTTGAATTTATAACATTAAACAATAAGAAAGTCAACAAGATAAATCCTCAAGTTAGTTCCGTAGACATATCGAAGGTTTTCATGTCTTTCCATCGTTTTTTATAAAAATAACTTGAGGTACCATCGGTAGGAGAACGCCCCATATTCGAATACTGAATACTTTTATAATATTCTCAAATCTCTAAACTCTAATTCAAAAAGCATGTCCATTGCTTACGTATGTAAATGACGGTGAAAGTCATATTAACACATGCCCCGTATAGGTGTATTCATTGCTCTTTCCTTATCAGACAAATATTTTGACATTCATTAGAATTCATGCTATTCATGTTTAATAGACCCATTGTATTTTTTCTTTCTCTCCAACACGCTTTATGGCTCCTGGATTTTTTTGTCGCGACTGTTTACGATCTTATACCTCCTCGCCACTATTTCATATGCATGCCATTCAACAACAGAACCGTTATAATTTCCTTTTGTTTCATTTCTCTTTCGTTGAGCGTTTCTCGTTGGCCTTGGTAATGGTTTTCAGCAGCCAAATTATACAGTGGGCATACCACGAAGACCTGCGACCGACCAACTTCGAACTCAACCCACCAGAATCTGAAGACATGCCACAATCTCATGCTTACTGGCGATTTCAACTACCATAGAGGGCGCTGTGGAACGTAAACAAATATGGCGTCAAACAAGTTGACGTCGCACGAACGTATCTGATTTCAGTTATGTTTCTATATGTTTCAACGATTTTTAGTCATGTAATACGTGTAAAGACGGTAAAGTCACGGAAAAATAAGAATTCTGTTTGGATCAGCAGCTATGCTTGAAGGCATTAAATACATGATAGTAGGAACTTTGAGGAGGGCGGGCAAGTTTTGAATAGTAGACACTTGATTGACTACAAGAAAGAAATTGTGGAAGATTATACGGAAACGATATCTTGGCAATCTAACTGAAATATTTGGTTAATAGTAGTGTATGAGTAGAGGGTTAAGAAAACATACTTGAAAGAAAAGCAAGAAAAAAGGTTCCGTCTCACTGAATCAAATTAGACTCGACTAACAAATTATTTATACACAGTAATAAAAATAGTCTAGATAGATATCTGACATTAACAACCAGCGAATATCTTAATTTCGTAGTTTTTCAAAAATTAATTGGCCATTTACCAGAAGATAAATGTAGCCTGTAATCTGAATATTGATTTGATCAATGGTTTTTCGTTACAGAGTGATTCATGAAATATGCAAGAGTCGATTTGTAAGCTCAGAATATTAAATAGTTCTCATAAAAAAAAATATCCATAAGCTTTGTATCCAGAAATTGTCATTTGAAAAATTATCGAAATATTCTACTGATTTTGAAGAGAAGAACATAAACAAAAATAACAAACTGAACTGAACAAATATACTCCATGATGGATGAAATTTTCTAATAGATATGGTATTGAAGTGAAACTGAAAAGGTTGGAATCAGAAACGAAGTGTGCGAAGGTGATGCATCAAATTTTTATGAACAGCTCTATACTAAGTTAGTTTCCTGCATTTTACTCTAATCAACATTGCACGAATATGCGTATTGAGTAGTTATTATAACTGATACACCCACGAATATGAGTCGGCTATTTCAGAAACAATATTGCCAATGATGCCAATCCTCATATCATCAATATTTAATTAATATTCTACACGTCTAATCGCTGTAATGGTGATTAATAAGACCAATCATACATTCAAATGGCCTCTTGCATGCAACAATGAAATATAATAATTATACACATCAATACAATATACATCGCTACATTCTAATGATCAAATAATGTGCTTTTGTGAGCGAAAAAATCTAGCCATAGCTACGATAAATACGGATAATTGAAATCATAATTATATGTATTTTGCCAAACCTTTTTTATATAGGGTGATTTATTGAAGACTTGGAACAGAAACTGAAAGAATTGAACAGGTTCTTCCATCAAAAATGTAATTTGAAATATTTACAAAACTGACACGTTCAAGGATTCGAAAAAAATCATGTATCCATTTATCGACATTTTTCTGACCCAGAAAAGTTCAACTTCGACGGTTTTCAGTAAAATTCATATTCATATAAATAAATATTTCATGTCTCTCAACTTGGAAATGCAACAATGTTCAAAATAACGCTTTATATGTGGATCTTAGATCAACAAATATTTATCAAAAACGATGAAGATAAGATATATTATATCAACGTTGTATCAATTCCAAGAAGAAAAAAAACATATGAATTCAACAATGTAGCATGTACCTTATTATGCTATCTCTTGAGTAATATTATCGCATATAGAAACAGTGATACCTGCTGAATTTCAATTCAAAGGTTCAAGTCGTTTTGGCATGGGAAATTTCTCGTCATCCAAACATAGGCGGTGTATATAAGTTTCTATGGAATAATATATTCCATCAAAAACAACACAGCCTTTCCAGTCATGGAAAAGGGTATTTTGAATTCTGCATTATAGAATATAATGAACGTGCCATGTAGAGTAAAATGTATTTTCCTATAACTCAAATAAAGTGAAAATGGATTCCTTTAAAAATGTATCCTTTAAGAAAAGTTTTGATGTATTTAAAGACTAGATCTTCATTCAAAACCAATCTACTGTAAAACTTTCGAAACTTAGGAAAGAATTTGACTAACTTTCATTATGACAATTGAATTGAGAGTAACATGTGGAATGATCTATAGAAATCCCATTTACACACCCATAGTGCCCCTATATCGCGGTAGAGAGACAATGTGAAATGAATTAGCATAGAAAATTAATTACCACCAGTAAACATTACGGAATATGGTGAAAACGACGCAAGTTGTAATGAGAATTAGGAAAAGGACATGAAAACAAAGTACCGTTTCGTTTATGCTAATTTATTTGATTTCTTTTACACCACCATTTTAGATTTAAATGGTATAAAGATGGTTAAGACTACACGTTATTCGTTGATTGTTATAGTTTAAGAAGATGTAGCCATTTCTTGAAACATTAAAAATTAAAAAATTGTCATTAGAATATGTCCGCAGCTTTCATTACTTTTTCTAATTTCCATCTTCCACAAATACCTCAAATACTTAAATTCCAATGACGAAATACCAATGTTGAAAATCAATGGACGTTTATCAGCCCTGAACTAAAGACTGAAAAAATACTACGCCACTGTCATCCGCTTTCATATACCGATCAAATTATAAGCTAAATAAACAATATTTCACTAGGACGCCAGTAATATTCATCTTCTAAATTAAGGGAATCCTGAAATTGTGTTCAAGACAATAATTACAGCAATGAGATTGCGTTATTTATAATATCTCGAATCTATTTTGACAACATGACACATGAAAACAAGATACTCTTTCCAAAATAACCTCAAATCGAAAAAAGATTTTATAAAAACGAGGTCAATAATGAGTTGCACCAAAACACTGTCCACGTGGAATACAATTGGAATCTACTTTAATACATACAGGTCTACAAAAGTTTTAAAATAAGTTTTTCAAATTCATCCATTTAGAATACCGGCATATGCAAACAAATGAGAATTGAATGAAATTCATTGAACCTACCTCAATCTGAATGGAAACATCTCCTTGGAAAGTCAAATTCTTCAAATCTGGCACTAGGGAAAGTATGTAATGCTTGGGTTTGATATATTCAGGCAATCTTTGGAACGGTTTTCCTTTTCCTTCTGGCATCGTTCTAGTCGTCTGCAGAACCGAATAGAAACGCTCACTACAACTAAATTCACTACAATTTGTGATACACTCACAAATACGACGATTTCGCCCCACTGACACAGCTACCGATTCGGCCGAAGATAAGCGCAGGCGAAAGGAGGAGTGTCTACGATTGTGGGGGACAGGGACGTCCTTACTGTGCTTTTCTAACGGTAAAACGCCGGTGTTATTTTTGTTATTGATTGAACGAGTGGGAATCGAAGTTTTCGGTAATGGTTTGGTTAGCAACCGTAAAATACCGAACAAAGAATTTTTTGACATTGAAAAGAGGTAGAAACACCCAAGACACAGTATAATAAGAACTTCTTCTTCTTATTATACTGTGCCCAAGATATATATCAGAGTAAATAACTGTACCGTTTTGTTTATGAGACGGCAAATATAGCATATGCCGTTACACAGTGGCTCTATCCACGGCCGGCGTTGCGTTAATTAGGAAAATCAATGGTATTACGCATTATGCTGTTTGTTTATAAAAAACGAATGTTCAGATTGCTATTTTTTATGTCAAATCGTCAAATCACGGATTCTTCAAAATACACGAAGCACTCGAACTCGAAAGAGTCTATAATGAGATCGAATTATGTAATATAAATTTCGAACATTACATCCATAATTTTTCAGTCATTCTTCAATACCCAAAAGTTGCAAAGGTAATGCATATCGTCACGTCTCTGTGATATCGTTCTCCATCATTATTCGTTTCTTGAACGAAAAATATATCCGGCAGTATCGTAGTAGACACGGTCGTGACTCGAGATCACACATAGACATTTCTTATGATTGAGAGTGGAATAAGACTACCCAAAAATTATTAATGTATTCTATATTTTTCAATAAGGTTTCTGTATAATAAATTTTATTGCACCAATATTATGTTTTCTCAAGTAATACAAGTCATTATCTTTTAGTGTAGATGCACCAAATACATCCAAAAAATAACAGAATACCCCTGTTAGAAAATATCTTAATATAAAATAACCTTGTTATAACAAGATATATCATTCCATCATTCATTAAATTCATGATATAATTCAATGATTTCAGTAGCTAGCAAAAAATATTATGTTGGGTTAACATTTCGTATTCGTACAATTTGGCATCGTTGTGAAGTGAACGATGCCAAATTGTTTGGAGCGAATCCTTACAATCGTTTGTTTACATACGAATTTTTCTTTTATTGCGATTTTTTAAAATTGTTCTTTTAAGAGCTTAATATCATCACATTCTTATCAAAATGCCGAGAGGATTGAGTGGAGATGTCCAGAAAATGGTTGCATATTTATTAGATCATTTTTAACGAGAAAGGGATAACAGGAGCCCCTTATACTTTCATTGGATTTTGTTTGAAAGGTAAGTGAAAAATCTTCATGAATATTCATTCACCGCACGATCTTACATTGGTTAAATAGTTTTTATGAAATATGATTATATACCCAAGTTTTTATTCGGAGTTAATTCGGAGCATCGCTGAAAAAGTGAAAAACATGTGGCATCACGGCTAAATCTGGCGACGCGTCACAGGTATCAACCCAGATGAAATAGACTATATTATAAATAAGGCACAATGTATACATATACATATCTTGATCAACTATCCTGAAAATTTGTTCAAGTACATTTTGACAGACTCGGAATCTCTCTCCAACCAAGCGCTATTTAATGCGATCGTCTCCAAAGCCTGCTGCACGCTTCTCTCTACTCCAAAACCCTTTTTATCCCGGAAAAATTCCTCTACATCGTCGGCCATATCTTTGCTCACGAAGTCTTCAGTTACTTGTTTGACCAGCCTCCACAGAAGAGGACCAGCCCCCGTTAAGCCGCTCCACTGTTCTTTGAGAAACCGCCACGCCAAATCTCTACCAAGTTTGGTCTGCGCTACGGAGATGATGACGAAGGTCGAGTCTTGTTTTTTCACTTCGTTCTATGAAATTGATAATAGAATTATTCACAAGTTATTCGTTAATAGTTGGTTATCATCATAAAGCTAGGAGTCGTACAAAAAAGCACAATTACCATGAAATGGGGTAGAAAAAATGTGTAGAAAAAACTGAAAGATGGAATCAAAGAAAAAATGAACCATAAAATGAAGCAACATATATTGTTGTGGAAATTCAGTTCTGGTTGTAGTCTATAGTGTCCAATATTGTTCAGAAATTGATAACTCATCAAGATTAAAATATATGACAGAGTCACACTTACAGTCAAACCAAATTCCAGCAACTCCTTAAGTAACTCAATATCTTGAGTATATCCCAGGGCAAGGATAATTCTCATTTTTTCCTCATTGAGATCTGTAGATCTGTATAGTTCCAACATGTTGTCGAACTCTTTTCTGCCTCCGTTCAATAAGACACATTTGTAGCAAGCGCTTCTCAAATCAGCCGAAAGAATTCCCTCAGATTTAATATGCTTGGAGAATCTGTCTCTTGATTCTCTCATCATATCTTCGTCTCCTAATGATGCGAAACGGTGCAAGATTGTGCTTCTCAATAGGGCGTCAACATGGGTTTCAGAAGGATGAGGGTTCCAACCAAGTTTTTGGTAAATTTTTGCCAAGAGCGATTTTTGGTACTTGAAAAAATAACTCAATTGAAACCAGCATATTTTTCGAATTGTTCACACCGTCACACGGGTGTTTCGATATTTTGTTGTCGTCAGCTTAGATTTCAAGTGATCAATAAAACATTTCTAACCTTTTTGAACGATTCACCATTATCAGTGTAATCCAGAAGTGTCTCTAACTTACTAAGAATAGTTACTAGTGAATGCCAGACATTAGAATTTGTTTCGTCTTCAAATGCTCGCAAAAACTTCAGTAGTTCGACTGTATCGTTGAAACCAGCTTTCACCATTGCAAATAGATCATTCAATAACGTTAATCTAAAAAAAATCACAACTACCTCAGTCGGAATCACCGAAATTCAAATTAATTATATTTAAAAATAAAACTAGAAGATTCGGATCTACTAAACAAGTTGGCAAAGAAGCCTACCTAGTTAATCAGATTGACCAGCACTAGTATACTGACCTGTCAATAGGAGATAATCTGCCACTTTTGATATCAGGAAGGAAATTTTTCAACATCTCACTGGGATACTGTGTCCTGTAATATCCAACGGCGCCAGGATTTATTTTAACCCAATCAGATAATCCTATATCTGGTATTAATATCTCAGCAGATTCGGTGGACAAGAGAAGCTCGCTAATATTTTCAGTTGGATTTAAACTAGTAGAAATGGATATCGGAACCATCCACATGTATCCAGCAGGTGGGGTCGAACCATCACCCACAAATTTCTGCTGAGTTATTGTCAACGATATACCTTTGTTATTGTCTGAAAGGGGGGTTCAAGTTTCAACATCGCATCAATCGCATCGCATTCAATCTCAAAAAAGTCCAAATATAGGTCATGGTCATATCTTGGCGATTTCAATACAATTCAATCAAATTTCCGAGGCTTTGAATTATTGACTTGTGGTTTACCGGATCGTTTCACTGCAACTTTAAGGAGGGGGAATCCCATTTGCTTGGTCCACGTCGACATAACCTCACTAACCGGTAGTCCGCTGCTTTCGGCAAGAGCATCCCATAGGTTTTCAGTGCACGTGTTGTCATATCGATGTCTACTCAAATATAAATGCATGCCTTCTTTGAACTTTTTGTTCCCTATGTATCCAACCAACATCCTTATAATAGATGCACCTTGAACGAGAAAATTGCATAATACACAATCGAACGAAAGTCAGTTATGATTAATCATTCACTTTATTCAAACCAGAACCAACCTTTATGATGGCTTTTGTTACAAAATTATTGGACACTGCATGATTTTATTCGATTGTGCAATGATTGATGAACATATGATGAACTCCTGACTAACCTTTATTATAACTGATGCTATCGAATATTTGGTTGATTTCTGCAGGATTATTCACCGGCACCTCGATCGGATGCGAATTTGACAAGCAATCGAGCTCCAAAGCGGGAATGTAGATGTTATTCAAGAACTGCGACCAGATGTCATATTCAGGAAAAAATTTATCAATGCAGTGAAATTGCATGAAAGAAGCGTAACCTTCATTCAACCAAAGGTCTGTCCACCATTCCATCGTGACTAGGTTGCCGAACCATTGATGAGCGAGTTCGTGGCCTATGGTGAGAGCTGTTGCTTGTTTAGATGCGGCCGAGGTGTTTTTGGGATCCACCAATAATCGAACTTCTCTGAAAATGTTCATTCCCAATTTCAGAAAAGAGAACAATGGTATTTGAAAGTCTGTTTTCGATAATCAAACTTAAACTTGGTTTCAGACTCCTTTAGAAAACTTTTTCTTTGTGAATTTGTTTCAATTCTGCGATTTTACTCATTTATCATTTCTAAAGGAATAGTTTATGTGATTCTGAGGAAATTATAAGATGACAAAAAAAGGAGAGAATCTAATAGACCAAAAAAACTCACCGATAGGTAATAAGACCCCAGTTTTCCATTGCCCCATAACTCAAACTAGCCACAGCTACCAAATCAAGTTTTTTCAAGGGATAGGGGATTTTGAAAAAGGTCTCATAATAAGGCAACACTTTTTTTGTTACATCTAATGCAAATAGGCCCTGTTCACTCTTACCCTTTGGAGTATATACTCTCAAAAGAACACCATTTTCAGTTTTACTTTCACAGTAATCAAATGGACCAACTACAACTGCTACAAGATAAGTGGACATTTTTGGTGTTGTATCATAATTGTATCTAAGAAAAAAAAGCTGTGGTTGTTAAAAATTCATTTGGCTGAAGATTTGTGAAACAAAAAATGAATAATTCAATGTGATTCAATATACAAATTACCTGATCAATCCATCAACATCTACAGTGTCTACCACAGGCATATTGGACAGAGCTACAAGATCTTTTGGCACTGTGAGACTTATATCAAATGTAGCTTTAATTGCTGGTTCATCCCAGCAAGGAAAACATCTTCTAGCATCTGTTGGAGCAAATTGTGTAACTGCTGAATAGGACACATTACCAGATTCATCTTCATATTTACTTCTGAAATATTTTGAAACAACATGAATATAATTTTACTCCACAGAACTGGTTTTGTCAATATGTTTACCTGTAAAAACCTTTCATGTCATCCTCAAGAAGTCCTCTGAAGGATATTTTTAATAGATAATTGCCATTATTTATTAGTGAGGAGAATTTCAGAGTTGCAGTTTCATTCTCAGGAATAATAATTATTTTCAAGGGTTTCAACTCTACCAAAGTTGTTTCATTTATTAAACTTGATGAATTTATATCTAAATTTGATGCATTGAATATAATGGCATTTGTGGATTCTCTCACCTACAATAATTTAAACATTCCATGTTTCATAACATTACCTATAAGTACTTCACTTTCTCACATATCTGATCAATATCATATCTCACCTCAATATTAATTGATATGTCTCCAGAAAAATTTAAATCAATTATATTTGGGATAAGGCTCAAAGAATAATGCTTTGGTATGACTGTCTCTGGTAGTTTTTCAAACAGATTTTCAGGTGACATTTTCAAGAATTTTCCTAAAACAATACATAAAACCATTTTAATATGTATTACTTGTTTATTTAAAGTGATAAGATTATAATGTAGAATATAACGAGGTACCTACTGAAAAATTAAAACGTCCTTTATACTATTGTCGAAAATATTGTGAATTATCGAGTAATTATATCGATATATATTTTATTTAACAATACAAAATTACCTTGCAAAACGAGATTTTTAAAATTGAATAATATACAAGAACACAGATATATAAGAAGATAAGAACCGATTTTGACAGGTAAGTATGGCCACAGAACAACTATTACATCTATCCTATTTATGTCACATTGTCAATGCCAAAAAGTCATCATTCTATCAATTTCGTTAGTCATCATTATTTATTGTTTTGATAGTGCGTGTTTATACTTCATATAAGCACTAATAAATAAAGGATATTTCTGTTAAATAAACGATCGAAGGTGAATACTACTGGGAAGTAGTATTGTCCCAGTTTTTTCTTGCTAATGATAATGATTACAGTCTTCTGCGATGGTACGTACTCCCAAAATAGATACATAGAATCCATTGTTTTCATGCTGTCAAAATGCCTTGACCCATATGAATAATGTGAAGGTGATATTTAATTTATAATTACAGGCCGAAATATCACTAGAAGATGTAAATTTACTCGATTGTTTGAGGAACCTAGAATTAGGTATGACTGCTGATAAAAGATCCATTAAAATGCCAAATCAACAGAATCCCTTCATGAGAAGGCGTTCAAAATCTTTGTCATCAATCAACTTTGGTACAAAATGTCATAATTGTACTGAAAAACCTCAAAACATCAAACATACAACCTCCTTCAAGAGGCCAAACAAGAAGATTCTTCGAGATCCTGTATTAAAATTTCTCAAATGTACACACAAGGGTAGTGACAAGTTTAGTACAAAAATACCAATCAAATACAAAAAGAAAAGAGACAAACAATTTGGAGATATTTCCAGTCACAGTGAACAGAATTTCAAATCCATTACAGATGCTTGTGAAAATTTATCCATAGGTAGTAATGCAGCTAGTTCTAGCTCTATAAACTTTTCATCTCCTAGTTTCTTGAGTGTCCGTTCTCAGACCAATACTAGAGTAGAACCAGCCAATTCAAATTTAGGAAGCTGTTCTCACCAAGCTCGTATGAATGGTAATCCTCCTTGTGATGTGACTATTGATGAACTGGCCAGTTATTTTGAGACTTTTGTACATATTCCCAAAAAAATGAGCTCTATGGCTGAAATGATGTACATCTAACTAATGACTTTCATATATTATTGATTTAGAATTGCTCTAGAGTAACAGTTTTGTCTTTCAAGATGATTGACAGTAATAGTAATGTGATTTTTGATGTATTTTCCTCAGCATAGATTATTATGAAACTTGTTCACATAGAACATATTGGAAAAATTTGCATTATGTTGTGTGCGCAAATACTGGTTTATTCCATGGCATTTATCAATTTTATTGTAGATTTTCCTCAATAAATCTTCCACATAATAGGTGTGTTAATTTATTTACTCAAACAATGAATATGAATAGTACATATTGGCAAATTTTATAGAATATTGATGGAGCTTGAAGTTTTGCTTTTTATTCGATTGGCTCAGAGTAGTGAAAACAATTCATGTAAATTGAGAACTTCACTATTTTATGTAGGTATTAAAGAATTCTATTTTGTTGAATAAAATAAGATTTTCCTGTTTTCAAGTTTAATGAATTATATTAAAATAAAATAGTCAGGGAAATGTTGGAATATAAGAAATGTACATTTATTCAATTGTGAGTAAAAAAATAGAACAAATATTCTAATGTGAATATGCTTGATGAAAAATAGAATGAATGCAACAATAAATATCGAGACAAGTGCATAAAGGCATGATACTAGAATATTTTATGAAAGTTTATTCAATTGTATTATACATCAAGTTATATATGAACAATAAGTCTAAAGATAATACAGTGTATACAACACTGAAATACAGATAAAAATATACACTTTAATTCCAATTACTTTTTCCCAACAGGATAGGTACAGGTACATCTCTCTTTTAGACAACGGAGTAAGAAGATCGGAACTTCCCAAAAAAATACCTTTTCCACTAATGATGAGAAGTTTTCATCTATTTTCCTGATCAGGATTTGCTGAAAGATGATCCAATCATTAGATAGAGAACGTTCCTATTTCATTTTGAATCATTTGTAAAATACTTACATTTCTCAACTTTCATTTCTTCCTTAACCTTTTCTTCGCCGGCCTTTTCTTCTACAGCCGGTTTGTCTAATCGAGGTCGTTTCCTACCCTTGTAACTTCTGTTGTCTCTCCTGTTACCTTCACCCTCATCTTCGCTGTCCGAAAATTCGTTTTCAGGAACAATCCTCTTGTCTAAATCTTTCTGTGGAAGCCTTTCATCCTGTAATAGAACAATTAAAAATAAAAAATTAATCTCGCTCTTTATGACCGTTCAAAATTTGAAATATAAGTCCAGTTGCCCATAGTAAGGAACTACCTTAGATGAATAATTTAATCTTACCTTATCAACTTTGTCGTCGTCAGACTCCTCGTTGATGGCATCTTCGGGAATGGCCAACACTTGCACTCCAGGAGCGTGCGGCAACATCCTCAAGTTCTCAAACAGTCGCATTTTGACCTTCTCCAAGTACTCGGTGGTGTTCTGGTTGGCCATATTACTTGGGCTGATATGCAGCTTGAAGTCAGGTCCAAAATATTCGAAGTAGTCGTTGTAGGGCAGCTCGTTGGCTATTTCGACGCCGAGAGCCACTGACGTCTCGTACGTCCAAGCTCGAGATACGTTCCTGAAAGAAAACAATTTAAATAGGTAATAAAATACCTCAATTTATCATTTAATTCAGCATATTACACCATTTTTACAGTTAGCAACACTTCACGACAATGTCAAATGCATTTTTTTATTTCCTCATGATATGTAAATTGTATATCATTAAAAACAGTTTTTTTTATGGATCTACTTTGAAGTGAATTATTCAATAATCGAATCATTTGAATAATGAAAATATAACAATGACAAATGTTACATGAATTTTCATGGAAATATAAAATAAGAATCATCGTTTTAATTCAATTTTTATGAATATGATATCATCCTACTGTTCAAAAAGTCCACCCGGTTCTTTATCAGTAGCGAAAAAATAAAAGAACAATAAACATACCTAATTGTGTAACCGCCTCCACCGACCATCAAGAATGGAAGATTATACTTTTTGACGAATTCGACGCACTTGCCATGCCCCTTGACGGAGAGGTTGAAGCAACCGAGGCGATCGCCCGTCAGGGAATCGGCCCCACATTGTAGCACGACAGCGCTGGGTTGGAAAGTCTCCATGACTTTGCTAATGATCGGCACGAAAATGCTCTCATAAGAATCGTCGTCCATACCATCACGTAGAGGGATGTTGACCGCGTAATATTTGCCTTTGCCTGAAAGAAATACACTTTTTTGGCGATTTTTGAGGTGACTGTAGTCATCATTTTTTGTTTATTGTGTTCTGTGTGAATGTGCTAATGTAATATTATCTCTGATATATGATGATGATTGAATTAGGGTAAAGTTACGTATTTCTATCTGAAAATGGGTAATATAAATAAAAAAAAAAATATTGTCAAATTCAGTTCCAAAACACAAAAAATATAATTTCTTCTCTTTCACCTTCTTGAAAATTGTCTTTCAAATTCTATTGTTATTGATGAATCTACATATTATTACATACCTGCTCCAATATCTCGCAAATCTCCTGTGCCAGGGAAATACTCCCCATATTTGTGGAATGAGACTGTCATGACACGGTCAGTAGTATAAAATGCTTCTTCAACACCATCCCCATGATGGACATCTATATCAATGTATAAAACACGCTGGTGGTATTTAAGTAGTTCCAGGATACCAAGAACTATATCGTTAACATAGCAGAAACCTGAAGCTTCTGACTTCTTGGCGTGATGGAGACCACCACCCCAGTTGATGCAGATTTCAGAAGCTTGCTTGTTTAGTTTAACAGCTGCAGCTACTGAGCCCCCAGCAGAGAGTTGACAGAACTCATAAAGACCATCAAAGACAGGACAATCTTCTCCGACATTGAATCTCTGCATCTGTTTATTGTATTCAGACATGTTGTCTGGTCGAATTGAGCGTAAAAATCTAATATAATCGTCTGAGTGGAATTTGGTCATTTCTTCCGCGGTAGCTTTGTGCGGCCGCTAGATAAATAAAACCATTAACATCATTTCCCTTCAGAAGTATCATCAAAACTTACATATATTTCCATTTTTCTGTAAAGTCCATAATTTAAAAGCAAATTATGTGTCATACGTATCCTATGAGGTTTCATGGGATGTCCTTGCCCATAATAGTAGTTACCGATATCACCTATGGAATAAAATATTTCATGAAAATAATGAGTCTATCAAGTCCCACGATAGACTACTTTCCGACGAGTCAAGCTACCGTACAAACAAGCATCATACTACGTCATAAAGTAATCAGCCAACAGCATGGCAGAAAAAGTACGATGGCGACTAGTCTATCGAGAGACACTGGCGTTATGCTTTCGAATATCATACATAGCATTTATATCGAAAAAGCGATGAATTATCATGAGTACTGAGTAATACGATAATCAACACTACCAATAATAATTTTCATAAACCGAAACTGGAAGAGATTTAGACAAAAAAGAATGTACTTACTGTCGTAATAGTAGCAAACCCTTTTTCTGCTGTGAGGTTGAACAGACATTTTTCCAAATCACTAATTTGACTGGACGAACTTTTTTTATTTTGTAAAAAATGATAATTAGTTATGTGAAATAGGGTGCACTACTTTCTTAAAAAGCACTTTTCCAAAACAACACCCTCACACTATTCCACCAGAAATACCAGAAACGACAACAATATGAACAATTTCATGTCCATCTCACAAAACACCTCTTATAAATTGAACCACAGGCTAGAAAAGAACACAATCACAGAATAACCTCATAGAACCACAACATAGAACAGACAGTATCGCCATCTGTGATGGAAAGACCAATTATCAATGAAGGCAAACTATTTCGTGCTCCAATGTCATTCTGACGAATACGTCATCATGTTACCTCGTCCTACTCCTAATATAAATCATGTGCGGGGCGTGTCGCATTAGGTGTCTATTTCAGTTCTGGGAGTAAAACAACTTGTAATATTTCTGTTCTGATAATTTGTATCATGTTCGTTGGACATTCAAGTTAATTGAGATTCGCATCTGACATCATAGCCGTCAAACGGTTTGGAGGTAAAACAATAACTCATTGTGTGTTGTGTCGTTGTGTGTGCTTTTTTTAAGCATTCCATCAGCGCGAAGAAATATGAAATTCAGAGCATTAATTTTATTCTTCTTCAATTCTTCATTATCAAATACATTGTGCAAGAATATGCATACAAATTTCATGTTTTTTCAGTCTAAAGATACAATACTTTCGGCTGACCATCTATTACGAGCTTGTAAATGAGGCCCACCCAAATAACTGATGGGATTGGCGAACGTCCTCTGATGCTCATTCAAAAAAGTTGATGGCTTCATGTTGGCTGCAATATTACCACCAATTCTGCTTCCAAATTTAACTGAACTATCATTTTTAGGATCACTTCGGTTTCGGTAGTGTACCTTAGAAGTGAGTGGTGTCACCGGTTGATATTCGTTTTCTGTAGGATCATTAGTTTTGTTTTGTTCTTTCAAAATGTTTTCATTTTCCTTCTCTGATTCTTCGTCTAATTCTAATATAGGACCAAAAACATTTTCATCTCTTGACGAGTGTTTCCAGGTTTGGTCTACATCTTCAATATAAATATTTGAGTTTAATCGGTATACAAATATGATATCCAAATTATATCGATTGATATAATAAAATTTGCGTATATCTAGTTATGAAATATTGACTTACCTAAAGATGTGTCATTCTCCGTGATTTGAGGATCTAGTGAACCATGGGAAGATGACTGCTTAAAAAACGTACACGTTAATTTATATAATGACCAATATCAAAATCATTGATACTTCATCAGGATTAAGGAAAGGTTAAATAATCGAAGGTTATTGTTAAAAACATTGAAAACACCACACTCAGATTAATTTTTATACTTATAATTAGAGTCCAACCACCAGCAACGAAAAACTTTTAGCAAACGTTTTCACCACCTTATTATTCACACTTCGTCATTAAACAATAAGTCTAAGTTGATTCATCTCATCAACATATAATGTGATGTTTTCAAAGCACACCCAAAGCTGTCACCAAAGCTACCCTTTCACCACTATCACCACAATTGACAGTTACGAGGTTGCACTCAGTTCTTCGATGATTGAAGATGAATCTCTTCTGCCCATACTAGAGAAAGAGTTCCTCAATCTACGAGCAGAAGGGGTGAGAGGTGAAGGTATTGCCTGTTGAAATTAATCGAATTATTTTAGAAATTAGTAAATAATGTAGAAACAATTGATCATATACAGTTGGGTTTGGATATTACCGAATGAAGACTCGTAATGGAATGAAATAGGTTAGAAAACAGTTGAAGTTGAAGCAATTGAATTTACAGAGTGGACTATTGAAAACTGAACAGTGGCTCTATATCATCACCTGGAAACATTTACTAGCTTGATACCACTTTGTGGACATTAATTTTTTTCCATTTTATGTTGTGAGTCACTGTAATCAAGGACATTATTATGCCTTGTTTTTATTGACTAAATTAACTGTGAATGATTTTGTTTCTATTGATATACACAGCCACTGTTTCCAATTTATTTTCTGCTGAATGACATTTTCTTCCAGACATTTCACATGGATAAAGTTAATCTCTAAACCCCATTATTTACAAATAACATCACAAAAGCTACTGAAGCACAGTTGAATCACCGTTTTCAATTAACTTACTAATTTTCGCTGAGAGTTATCAGAATCATCATCTTCCTCCTCCTCTTCTTCGGCTTCAGTTACCTCTGGCATGGGACTCAATAAATCAGTACCTTCCGAAGGAGTTTCCCAAGGATGTTCCCTTTCTAACATTGAAGAAATTATAGATTGTAGAAGTTGGTACGAAAAAATCAAATACCGTTTTCAACATGCCTACCTAATCCTAGTTGATAAATCTTCTTGGAATTTGCATACATACCTCTGAATGCTATAATACGTTTTTGTTTATCTCTCAAACTATCTGCTCTTGTGAGAGGTTTGACTTCTTCCAGAATGGGAATTAATTCTTCTGTGGTAGTAACACTATTAATGTTTTCTATAATTTTACCGTTGCCATTGCTATTATTTCCGTTCGATTTTTCTTTGGATATTTTTCCATTTTGGTTGCCAGGATTTGTATCCTGTGAAATGAAAAACTCAAAAATTCGAAATCAATCATTAGAAATGATCAATCTTCCTTACTACTTTGTTATTTTCTTGTAGTAGAGCTGCTTGTTGTTTTGATAAAAGAATACTGGCATCGGTTTCGAATTCTTTCCTCTCCTTATATTTTTTATTGGTGATGAAAAGGTGATAGGAGCAACAAATCAACACCAATACGAAAAACGATGCAAGAATGATCATGACCAATTTTTCTGTTTCGTCTTCTTCTTCGGCTTTGTCAGAATAAATTGCGGTGTACAAAACTCGTTGAGGAGCATCTTGGACCCATGTCTTGTCTGTCCCCTGGGAAATTATTCAATTGATTTAAAATTTTATAGTAATGAGGGCACTTGAGTGAGCACATATACTGGTTGTCCTAAGCGTTCTGCTTCCAAATGGCATGCTCTCCATACATTTCCTTGATTCAAATTGAAACAGTGACTAAGAGATTGCATGAATAGGACCATTTGAGTGGACACTCAGAAAACAACAGCCAGGAATGAATGGAAGTAAAACACAAACGAAAATTGGCTAGTAAATTATCGACACAGTGAAGGAGAACTACTTACTTGACTTATATTGAGATTAGTTGTAACCGGTGCTTTTTCGTGAATTTTGTCGAAATCAGAACTGCATTGAGCACTTCTGACTCCATGTTGATTAGAAACGTTCACTTTTTCGGTGCCGGATTTCGTGAAGAGCATGTATTCTTCAAGTGGTTTCATTACATGTTCATTGACCTCGATGAATATGTCTGAAAATAAAAATACACTGAGTTTACAGCAGTGAATGTATTTTTTGTTCCTGATACTTACTGGACAAACAACCGCTGTATCTCTTATAAATTGCAAACCTAGGATCGTTGGTATCGTGTCCTCCGATATGAACTTCATTGGCACCCACTTCCAGAATGTTCGTGAAAGATTGTGCTGGTATTTTCAACATGGGAGTTAATTCCCTGTCGACGAATAACTCGGATTTGTTGAGGTGTCGCTGGTAGTGCACGGAATGCCTGGCACCGTTGAGGAAGTTCTTCTTGTCTACGGTGGCGGAGAAGACGGCACCTTCTCGGTCCTCTTGGACTGTCAGATAACCCTCCAAGCTCAGACCAACCAAAAGATAATAACTTCGGCTGGAAATGTGAATAAAAATTATTTGATATTTTTCAAAAATCCTTATTGTATAGGAAACACCTTCAACCTTTTCGTTTTTTTTATTTCAGCTACTCTTTCGGCCGGAATTATGTCAGCAGTTCGGGCACCTGTTTTAAAAAAATCTTCAAATATAGCTGAAAATATAGCTCATTCTGTCCAAAAAACTACGAAATATTCTGGTAGTTTGAAAGAAAAAATCGCTCAATATATTTCATTATTTTCGTCAATAAGATGCATTTTTCTCTAGCTATCTATTATTCAAATTTGTCACAATTTCTTGTATTTTTCAAGACATTGTCCATTATCAATCATTGTACACGAATTATATGTCTTTCCTATACTTAGTTTAAATTCACTTCGTACCTGTTTTCTGTTTGCAATAGCAACAAAATCGTATTTTTCTGGCTGACATCAACACTGG
Source organism: Plagiodera versicolora (assembly GCA_037013635.1). NCBI lineage: Eukaryota > Metazoa > Arthropoda > Insecta > Coleoptera > Chrysomelidae > Plagiodera > Plagiodera versicolora. Next base: position 4,128,669 of record CM072983.1, on the reverse strand, counting down.
AAAACGCCAGCTGAAACTTCACGTGGTTCACCGATCCGTTGAGTACATACTCCCTCCATAAAATTGACTCTCCGTTGAATTCTGCTCCCTTTTCTTCCGAACAGAGTTCTCCGTAGTAGCTAGTGTGCTCGCAGTTGCATGTGTGCTTCCGGTTCCGGAAATCTTCGATGCATATTCCTTCGTGCTGGCAAGGGACTTCGTCGCATTTCATGTTGCAGTTGGCTATGACCCCTTTAAAAAAACACTATCAATAATAATCTTGATTATTCATGACGTTTGTGATTGAATAACCACATTTTTGCTTCCTGTTTGACAAGACCGCAATCAACAGGCATTTCTTAAATGTCATAATGATAATAAAGTCATTTATGTTTCGAATTAATTATTCCAAATTTGATTCAGCCAATTATAACATTAACCTTGTCATCATTTTGAAAGATTGTTATTGGACACCCTTATAGAATATCTAACCTGAGTCTGTTTCATTGACTTTGGAAGGCAAGTCAATCAGATTATTGCCGATTTGAAGTCCCCTTAAACATCCTACGTATCCAGGAAGCACTGGACGGTTTCCCGATACCTTCAATAAGGTTTCTGGATCAAACCCTCCCAAATTCAATTGAAAATATTCTGTTGGAGGAGCTGGCGGCCTTTGGGGAGCTAGGACCTCTGAAAGCAAATCATAGAGTTTCAGGTACACATTAGGAATGATAGGGAAAACATTGCGAGAATTGAGCTACATACCCATGAAAGGATTTATCCAAGGTTTGTTGGAATATTCCTGGATAAGTTTTACTCCCAAGGGTATCGTTGAGTTTCTATCATTAACGTACATTATAGTGTTGTTTTCGTTTCTTTCGATCGCTATTTGCACTGATTCGCTGCTGTTCAGTCGAGAATAGTTCACTGATATGTTGTGTATTTCGTTTCCATAGTTGAACAAGAAAACTACCTGTAAAAGTTGATGAATAATCCTCAATTATTGGAAAAAAAATCGTGAAACAATAAAATAACAATTGAATTTTTGACACGTGAGTTATTTCATGTGGTTTATGCAGACCTGGGTTCCATTCTCGATGTACAAATGGACAAAGTTGTTCAAATTGTCGTTGGCATAAAAAATCAAGGAACGCTCTTCGTATGTGCGCAGGTTCACCAGAATTCTTTCCCGAAATATTTTTGATAATATAATTTTCTCATCGCTTGTGTCATTGGTCAGATAATTCCTCCTCAAATAAGACTCTGGTTGCGTGAATGTAATAGCATTCGTGTTTATATCTGGAAAAGCAGTAAGTCAGACTAATACAGTGTGAAGTTAAGTACATTATATCTAGATGATATTTAAACCCAGAGGAAAGTAATTTTTTTCCTTTCATCAGTTTGATCACATGATTTCGAAAAAAATAGAGAAAAACTGGAGAAAAATGTTGTATATGTAGGTTAATGATCACGTTAGGTAATTTTTCTTCATTTCACTGATGTTTATTCATGATTAGACTTCTAAACTCACTTGTTTCACAATGTTCTCCGCTGTACGCCCATGGATTGGGGCAGATGCATTGGAAGTTGCTCCACAACTCCTTGCATTGAGCCCCGTTTTGACAAGGATTTGGGTCACAGGAAGGTTTACACTCCTTGATGATCTCGCTGAGATGGACGCTCATGTAACTGTATATGTCCAAGACTTCCTCGTTTACTACTAGACCGCGGAAGCATCCGATTAGACCCTGGTGAACCGAAGATTTGGGATCCAGTAGATCGCTGTTAAATGAGAGAGTTGTGACTAGGGAATTAAAATCGAATAACAAATGAAATAAATATCTGGTATTCTCTCCAGATATCAAACATAAATTATAATGAAAGTAGCTCCAAAGGCCCTTTTGGATTCAATGATAGTTGATGGAACCACAGATCTCAGGCAGTTATCCACGTATTGTAATATTTCGTCTTTTGACCCTCAGGACTCGTATAAATTCATTTTATTTTTGATTAATGCCTCAAGAGTAATCGTTCTTTATGCGCGAGTACAATTCGTTCAATTCGTGAGATATATCATCCTTTTTTTCTTCCGAGACCAATCTCGCGAGTTTCCATATTATATCTGAATGGATATTATACGGGTTGATGTTTATTATTTGGTTGGTAAAATATGTATTCACAACAGTTCACTAAAAAATTAGGAGTGTTACATAACAAGTCTCGTCCACCAGCATAAAGAGATCACATTTCTATTACTGTCGACCACGAAACAATATCACCGATATCAAATTCTGTAATTTAATAAGATTCAATACAAAAACAACACAGAGTACATTCAAAACGAATATTCATAATTAAATCAACCATTTTTAGTTGTAACCGTCGCTAAATAATGAAAAGAGTCATTCAACATTCACGGCATTTAAATATTTTGTATTGTCGTAGTCTGAAATACAACGCACTATTTAACAATGCTTTATTTATTATTATACATTACTTGAGTTGATATTATCAGTTGAGTACGTTATATATTGATGAAGTACGATTGCTAATTTTATGGAGATCAGACGACAATGCGTGAAGATAACTATTATTATTCAACCATCTAAAATTTATTTATTTGGTTCTCTGATCTTCTTAGGTACGATCAAAGAATAAATTGAGATGTTTGGTGGCGATAAGATTGATCACATAAATAATAAGTCTATGCTTTTTACCTTATTGCTCCTCCTATGAACATGGAACCTTCAAACGGCCCGAATTCTTCTTCAGGCTTCAGATTCACCATTTGGAAATCCTCATTGATCATGAATCTGACGTGGTATTTGTTGTAGTCTATCCAAACTTTGTGCCATTCGCCACCGTTTAGTTTTTTACCCGATGTTACCACTAACTTTTTAGACACTCCAGTGTTTAGTGTGAAATTGAAGGTCAGCTCATAATCTGGAAAATGGATAGAAAACTTCTTCGTTTCGTGTTTTCGATCTGTGAATCCTGTATGAATGAACACGATAGACAAGCTAGTACAAGTTTCGAGTCATAGTTGAAAGTGAGTTGAATTGTTTGATATCTGTGATGAGACAAGTAAAAATATAGTGAATGATTATGATTTTTTGCTCACCACTTGTTAGTGCGACCATGAAACTGGGATAATTGGGTCTGATGGGTGGCTGATACAGGAGGATAGCCTTTTTTCCAGTGGTCCTGAAGGAAAATGCCAAGTCTCCTTTCCTCCAACCAGGTACTTCAATGTAAGATTGACTTGTAGTAAATGTGACGACATATCTTTGCGTATCTGAAATAAAGATGACTTTGTGATTGTACACAAAAAATTTCAATAACTTCATATGAACAAGGATTATTTCAAATCACAATATTGCGACAAGGCTTCATCGCAATATGTCGATAAGGCTTCATCGCAATATCTCGATAAATGAATCAAATTTTGAATACGAATAAACAGGGTGTTCCTATATAACGTGAACATAACAAACTTTTTATTTCTGCTCAACGTTCAAATGTGATCACTAGAAAATTATCATCATTCAAAATGATCTTTATTATTTTATTCTTTCACGTCGCATATTTTGAGTAGGTATTTGATTCACTACTGAACAACTGCAATTACATCGTCTGTGTGGTGCATGCTGTGGAATGTCATATCTCCATGGAATTAGTGCTGTCAATTATGCAACAAATTGATTTATGTATTTTTAACAGCATAACGAGACGGTTTCATTTTCAAAGGAAACTTTACTTCTGCGTTTCTTCTATTAGATCTTGGTCAGAGATATAACTAACGACAATGAAATATATAATACTGATACGATAAAATTGTCAGAGCAGTTTTAAATTCAAAACATTGAAATGAATTACATCATCATGGTGCTTTTGTCACAAAAATCCAAAATTGTTGAATGATTAGAAAAATTATTGTGTAATTTTCTATGTAATATATTCATATCATATTTGCTTCCCATCTTACGAAAATTGATCTGGATCAAATTTCATACAATTAGGTGAACGCATTCGTTATTTTTTCTGACTTGAACTAATTCCAGGCAAGGTCATGCAACTGACCGTAATGGTAAAATAGAAGAATTATCACTAATTTCTGTAATAATCCGAACTTTTGTTCTCACGAAATATAAAATATCTTGGTTAGACCTTGTCCATACCGGTTCAAGTTCATCATAATTCATCCTTGATTGTAAATGTGAAGATACAAAGGAAAAAGGAAGTAGGAAGAATAAATTGAAGTTAATTGAAATGCTTTGACGAATGAGTCAAAACTTTGCTGGAAATATAGTTCTTATCAAGTAGGTAATCGTTTCTTGTAAGTATATTGTGTTCTAAATCATCGCCCACCATTTCAGTATCCTCAAAAGTTAACTATATATAAGGAGCAAAAATGTAACAATTCAGAATATTGATATTAACGTAGAATAACATTTAACTATATTCAACTATAATTTATTTTCGATTGTATTCAAAAGGTTATAAAAATTGAGGAAGTTGAGTTGTACTGTTTTCTGGACGGAACATTTCAAATATAAGTTTTAATAACACTGTTTATAATTTTTCAGAAGAACTAATTTTAGATTTCAAGGTCAATCAAAATCCATATCATTATTTGATCGAACCAAACTTCTTTTTGTTGACTAGAAGTCACTATATGCGCTTGCTCCATCCTGTTTTAAAGAATTGAACACAAGTGTACACTTGCACTTACTTGTTTCGACGCACTCCAAAGGTCCCAAAGTGATTCTGCCCAAAGCGTCCACGGGCATATCAGATTGCTGTAGGAATACCATCTCGGTGATTCCCAAGCTATTGGCGTGGGTGTAGTACCCATCGTCGGTGTACCATTTGTCGTCCTCCAGGTCGTCGCAGTTGCACCACTGCGATTTGTTCTCGCACTTCTTTCCTACAGAACACGGGCAAGTACCCCTGTAAAGCTGCCGTTAGGAAACATAAAACTGAAAGTCACCGTTCGAGTGTGGCCCCGAGTCATCCATCTTCGAGATCTTGTTAACATGAATGAAACAATACTATAGTGAATTCTAACGAAGTACCCGTTTTTGTACACTAATTCGAAATCATTTTCGAGAAATAAATTTTTCTATTCCATTCAGTTGATTTCTCATATTTGTTCTTTTGTTTATATTGATAGGCGGTCAAGTAGAAAACCATTTTTATAAAATGTCAGGGTATGATCCAAAATCCACTTGGGTCGAAGATTAATAGGATTTCTAGTCATATTTTAGTACCCATTGATGAGTTCACTGATTTCTCGATCGATTGTAGATAACTGAAGAGAGTTCTGAATCAACTTATCAACAAGGTTTCAGGATTACTGACTGATTATTAAATACATAGATATGCAGATCACTGGACAAGTTTGACTTGAGATCGTAATAAAATTGGTAATATTTTTCATCAACAAATCATAGAATTTTGGTTCTGAACGACGCCAACCTATCATAACACCTACCTCTTCACATCTCCGATGAAATCCACCGTTTCATTGGCCGAACTAACGAACCATGTCGCCGAATGCAGTTCAAGCGGTGCCTTTTGGCAATCGTACCGCACATACTGGCTGCAGTTGAGCGAATGTCTCACTAGTTCCTGCAACATTTCAGCGTCAAACTCGCGATATTTGATGCTGAAGCTGAAATCCTTCTCCGAGGATGATCTGACGTCGATCTGGCTGGGCAGGTTATGCTCGACAATAGTCTTGGTGGAGTCTTCCGGGCTTTGGAACTCGCATCGCACGTGGGCTGGTGGGAATTTACCATTTCCGTCGATGTCTATGAGGTATACGTCCGGTTTGGTGTAGCCTGCCAACATTAGAAGTGAAAGAATGTCTTGGGAGCCCAACCAGGAGCTCCAGCTCACCTAACAGTGCCAGTTCCTCGCAAGTTTTCCTGTATTGGGTGAAATGACAGTTGGTCCCCATGTACCCGGTGTTGGTGCAGTCGCAGATCAACCGATCCTCTTTAACAGAACATTTCCCGCCGTGTTCGCACGTGTTCGGCCTTTTGCACGCATCTACGAACCTACAATCGTCCAAGGTCACTTCCCCCACCACCCTCTCACTCTGAAGCACTGATCTAGGCTCGAGTTGCGCTCCGTTCACTATTATGTCCATCATGCACCCGATCATTCCCGAATTGGAGCGCGAGCCAGCAGCCACTTTAATTTTATCACCGATGGCGAAGGTCATGTCACCGATTTTCTCTTGTTTGTACCGATTGTCGACTGTCAAATTTACTTCTCCGTGGACGTACGACAAGTTGAGGGAGTGCCAGATGCCTGGAGTCTTCTTGACGCTCATGAGGTGAGTGACGTTTTTGGCGTTGTCGGATAACTCGAACCTCACTTCATCGTTAACGACGCGTACCTCCCAATAAATTCCAGTCTGGGAGTCGCTGGAGGCTACGACGCTCAGATTACTGCTGGCTTTGAAGCTGAAGGACAAAGAAAGGCTGTCCGTGTGGTTGTTGTGCCACCAGATATGCGAAGACGAGAAGGGGAAGGTTATGGGGATGTCTTCCACGTCAGCTTCGTAAAACTCTGGTCTCAGAATTCCTATGTAGTGCACCTTGGGGTTATTTTTGTTCAATTCGTAGATGATTGAAACGTCATTGTAAAAGACATACTTCAGAGAACCCACGAAGTTATTGGTCGACTTGAGCCCGTTTTTCTTCTGCAGCTCTTCTTCGGGTCCCCCACCAATGTAAATCTCTGGATCGATGTATAGCAGAGGATTTCCAGTAATGTTCACAGTTACCCTCTCCTCGTTCAGTATCAGGTGCAGTTTGTTGTACTCGTGAAAAATAGTGAGATTGTTCCACTGATAGAGCTTGAAATCAGCTGTCATCCCAAGCACCGTTACTAAAGGATCTTCCCCGAAATTAACTTCGACGAAGACGGAGTTATTGTAGATAGAAGCTGCTATGTAGTGATCTATGCCTTGCTCACCACCTGCTGCGTACAGCAGAGCTGAGTTATCGAATCTGGTTTTGAAGATTAAGGAAAAGCGGGTGACTGATGAATGGACGCGGTCTTTCCAGTCGTAAACTCTATACGAGACATAAGAAGATCCCCTCAGAGTCAAAATAGTTGCAGCTAGAATGAAGAAAGAGTCAGCAATAAATAGTTGATTAATTCTTCTGTCAACTCACTATAAATATCACAGTATTCTCCCTCGTATCTGGTGCCAAAGCAATCACAGGAAAGCGAGTTGTAGTGGTTGATGCATCTGGAGCCTTGAAAACAAAGATTTTCGACTGTCATGCACTTATCGTTGCAGCCCTCCTGAACGTTCTCGTGCTTCGTAGCTATCAACGGGCTGATTGGCAGAAGATCCGAAGCAGACTTGCCAGTTCCCAAAACGACGTTCTTGATGCACCCGACGAAGGATTCGATGATGTACTTCACCCCATGTAAGCGTTCTTCAGAACTAAGACCTAGTTGAAAAGCATTTAGAATATGGATAAAAAGGTCAGCGGATCATACCTCCGATGAGGATGACAGAAGTGACGTTGGTAGTGACCCCGTAGTTGTTCTCTTTGTCGAGGCCTTTGAGCGTGATTTCTTCTTTGAGATCATCGACGATGGCCATCAGGCGAGCACTATGGACATCAATTCGAACCTGAAGACAAGACAATGGCTTGGTTTCGATAGAATATGCTTGGTACTGTTCAGGTTTACCGTAACTGAATGCCATTCGTCTCTGTTGAGGCCTCTTCCAACTGTCAATGCTGAGGAATGTTTGCCGTAGACATGCACTACCTTAAGCTGACCTTGTTGGACTATGATGTAGAGGGCGTAGGGTTGTAAGGACACTCCAGCTGGTGCTTTTACGTTGTGGTATACTAGGAGACCATGTGGTAAGCGTGTGCGAAATTGAAAGGATATTTGGCGACATAGCCTGGAAGAAAACTCAAAAAACATTATTTCACTGTTACCATATATAGAAATAGGTATATAAAAACTCAGAAAAAATAAATCAAAAAATCGGATAGGAAGCTGACCTCAGTTGAAATGTTTGTATAATGTCGCCATCTATCTGGATGAAGGTATTGGACTGAGCGAACATGAAGGTAGTCTCGTTTCCGGTTTCTTGAAACGTGAGGTGTGAACCTCTTGTAACATTTGGTGTAACTGTGTCATTGTTGGGTAATGCCACTCCTTCTGAAAATCGAAACAATGGAATTGGAAATAGGAACAGTAGGAATATTCAGGCAATTGCCTATTTTCATTGTGCAATGAATAGGAAAATTACAACAGTGGCGAATATTACAGAGGGAAAATAAGACCCAAAATAGAATCAGTAGTACATTTTCAGAATGTGGATAACTTTATTATTATCAAATAACGATATTTCCTGACCAATTTCAAGTTGCAAAATACACATATGGGTTTTGTTTGTTGTAGTGTGGAATCTGATGTTTTGAGTTCACTCTTTCAATTTGAGAAATGTTGAATTCGTATTTGACACATTCTAAAAAAAATCTTTAATATCTAAACAGGAATGAATCCCAATAACAAGACATGAATATTGATCAGCAGAAGGTTGACAATTCCATAATGAAGATTACGCAGAGGATGATATCGATATAAATATTTCAGGGGGAAAGGATAGAGGGGCAATTTTTCAGAGTTTTCAAAGGTAAAATGACAAATAAAATGAATTTATATACACAATATACTCACTTTCGGGGGCAATGCATCTATTCAAACACTGATGTTCGTTGTCGAATCTATTTTTGTCGTTACCCCCGCACCCTCCCCAAACGAACATAACGCATTCTTGTTTATCGTGGTCGAAGGACCATTTGTAGACGTTCCTGTTGCAAGGTCCTTTTTCTGGGTGGCCAGGGCAGGGGTGAAATATATTCTTCTCAGGTCTCGCCGAGATCGTGGTCAAGAGCAAACAGGTAGAAACGAACACTTTCCACATTTCAATCTGGAACAACTTCTGTTGGAAGAAATTGGAAAAAAATGTTTTATGATGAGAAAAATTCCTCTTATGCCTCTTCCTTTACACACAGTGTTCTGAGATCAAAGTTGTCATAATTATTCCATACATATTACTTGATCACATATTGCATACAAACTTACGTAACTGTTCAATAATATACTCAATTGTTCTTTGTTGCACCACCTCAGTCTATGACATCAAAGTCATAAAATTGGGTCTTATATGCATATGTTTTGTGCATTATGAATTCAACTATGATCTCGTGATATTTATTCGTAACAATTTTCAAACAAGGCAAAATGTAATAGTATGACGTTTAATCAAATCATCTGTTTACCAAAGATTTTAGAAGTATACAAATTATCATATTTAAATAAAACTGAACCTTTCTCTCTAATTTGTACTCTATATAGTGAAACATAGTTTTTAATAACTTTCTTCTTATTCTTTTACAACACGCTTTTCTCAACAAATGCTGAATTGATAATTGACTAACTCAAACTATTGATCTTAAATTTCACAGAAGAATCATTCAAATATACATAAATCCGCAACTCATAGAACCTTTGAGTATTATTTGTTGAAAACAGGAAATATATATATGTATATTAAGTCATAAAATCCCGAAACACCTCTACTGTCATCATTACTATTGTTGTTAAGTGATGATGTAGTTATGAATAATCATAAAATAATTGATGGAAATGTATTATTTTTTCGTATTCGAATCATGTAACTTGAGAATGTCATATTATCCGTATGACAATTCAATTAATTTGGTTTACATATCAAAATTGGCACAGATATACTTTTAATTTTCTGAATAAATCATTGTTGGTACTTATCTCACTGATATGAGTACCTCTTGATAATAAGAGGTCAAATTTTAGTTGTATTTCATTAACAAAATCTATGATTGAAGATTATTGCAAATTATTGACTGAAAATTAGAATGATATGAACTAGAACTTTCAACTAGATTCATTTTTGTTGCTGATGAATATTTGGAGATAGAATTACGAGAGACTAGACATATATTATATTTTGGGAAAAACTCGCCCATGAATCACCAAAGGATGTTCCCTGAACAATCGATGTACCAAATTGAGTAATTCAATGGTAGACAGTATATGCCCACTAGGCGTATATATGATGTGTGGGAATATAAATATAGCCATTGAATTTGAAATAGTAGCGAATAATACTAAAATTTTACACAATGTTTGGAATAAGTGCTACCGAAACTCATATTTCATGGGGTTTCAAACAGGGGTATTATCAAGAGAATCCAACATTTCTGAGAAATTTTTTCGTGATGACTGCTTAATCTACAATAATGGTTGAAGTGATAATGATTTTTTTGGTGTCTTCTTTAATACATATATGGTTGAAAATGTTACCAATAAATATAATGACTTGCATAGTTCACACGAAACTAATGTTTACGAATGATTTGTATCGAGAAATTATAGTGGTTTTCATATCCAATTAACATTTATTTTGTTCGACCTTCATTACAGATGTTTCAGACGTAAGACTGGATAAGTTAATGAATAAACACAGATAAGAAGTGAGAATGAGATTGGATAATACGAAATTTGTCAAATATTTTATATCGGCTTAGGTTCACCTGTAAAACCCAAAAAGTGCATTGAGATGAACATACAAATATATAAACAATTTCTATAATTCTCAAGATAATTTTTTCTCTGTGTAAAGTGGAATTTTCAAAAAATACTATTACATAGATTATTACAGTATTACAATACTATTACATAGATTTTTTGAAATGCCATCAAACTACTTTTCAAACATTTTAAAAAATCAAATACTCATTTCAAAGAGATGTGCTCAAAAAACCTCTGTGAACTAATTCTTGAGAATATAAGCAGAGAGTAAACGTTCTAAAAAAATAATAATTCATAAATACTGTTGGAAGATAGATAAGTGTGCATCCTCAGATTACCGGCACATTTTTCAATCAGGCATGTCCGAGCGATATGCACCGGCAAATGAGAAACAATTGCAGCAGACGAAATCGTATCCATTATAAATAATAAGATCAATTTAAAATTAAGACAGTTACCCTCACAAACAGCGGAAATGCGGTGACGTCAGGAAACAATTGAGCGATCTCCGCAACTAGCCACTTGTTGGTTGATCTCAAATCGTATCACCACTGTCTGCGTTCCCGAAGACACGCTCAATTCAGAAGGAGGAACGATTTTCCTGGCGAGGAGGAGTATCAATCATTCGTTACGGATGAGGGCATTTTAGGAAATCGCGTTGGACAATTTGAAATAATCGCTGTCACTTGACTATGACTCGGATCGGTCGCTGATAACTAGATCTCGAGTGCAGATAGAATTGCTCTCGGAAAAAACTACCATCTAGCACCAGCGCTGCATACCGAGATAGAAAATGCGGAAAATATTACTGACGGGGATAGCCGCGCGGTGTTTTTTAAAGTACACTTGACGCGCTTGATGTTGCTCGAGTGACGGTCAAAATAATACTGGAGCTGGAGACCAAGGAAAGGAATGATCTTGCGATAAAGGATGCGATGATCTCTGTTAATTTTCTGTTCTTCAAGTGTACCGATGGGCAGCACGTTATGAATATGATTAGAAAAGTCGTGAACCTTAACAGATCCAGAATAGTGGTTTTGAGATGTAAAATATAAAAAATAATATTTCTTTACTCAGGAAAAATCCGTATTGTTATCACAATATTTGAACATGAAGGAAGCTTTCTAGTTCATTCAAATAAGTGTAGTTTGGGAAAATGAAATAATGGACTCTTCACAGTATTGTATTATATTTACGTCATTTAGCCATGCATTGATGCGCTGTATATTATGGAATTGTGCTAATGATAAAGACGAAAAATTGTAGAAATTCACATAACCAACATGAGCATTTTAATTAGTTATATACTATAAAATAGGTTTCTTTTCGAATAACCGTATTGAAATTCAAAAATCAGCTCATAGAAGAACAAAACGGATACATGAAAATAAACGCGGTGTTGCAAAATTAATATTTTGTCATTTATGCTTCAATGACGCACCCTATATAAATTAGAAAAATAAGTGTGGAAATATTATTTGTGAGATCCAAATCAACTGAGGAATATTGTCGACTCAAACTTGTGATTAGTTTTTGTTACCAAATTATTTCTTGAATATCATGAATTTGTGACTATATTATTCTACGGTAAAAATAAAATTGATATTAATTTTTACACGAGTATATTATGTTTGTGAAGCTGGCAACTTAATCCACATAAGCAGGTACGATCATCAATTTTATTATTATTATCTCTTCAGAAAGATCTATAACAATAAATCTAAAGGATAAGTTAGATAAAATGAGTAAATTATGATGGAAATATATAAATTTTTCACAATTAGTGGATGAATATGTCTTGTCAACATTTTCAAATATTACTTTTTATAATTAATAATGAAGTTTTGTTCGTATAGTTTTAAACTTCATTTACTAGGTCAATAATGAAATTTGATATAGATAGATATAGAATTTGAGACTTTTACAACAAATAACTCATTGCTTTTGAAATATCATTCAAATATTATTTCATGTGGAAATTTTCATCTCCACATTCCTACTATTATGATTTATTAATTCTATTTACAATTGCATGAAATAAATATAGCATAATCAATGTTTAGTCATCTTCCTCTTCTTCATACAAATGACACAATTTGAGTTCCTCTCCCCTACATGATTTTCCAGTTTTAGTTCTCATCTTTTCTTTTTTGATCTTTTGACCAACAATATATTCTGGCATAACAACTTTAGAATTCCTGAAAGATGATTTTGAATCTTCTGAATCACTCTCAGATATTTCCTTTTCTTTTCTAGTGTGCCTTTGGAAAACTATTTTGGGGGGATTATCTTCAGCAGATACATCATCTTCAACTTCAACAGTTCTTCTGTTCCTAAGGTCTTTCAGGAATGACAGAGCAGCCTGAGTATTGGTTTTGTCAGAAATATCGTCATCTTTAACATCGTCCAAAGAATATTTGGTCCATTTATGTGGATTCTTTTTGAAATCAGGAATACTTCGCATAAAATTTTTCAAAGCTGGTTTTTGTGGTTTCTTAAAAATGCTTTCTTTTCCTCTATATTGCTTGGTGAATCGCATCTGGTGTTTATCTTCATTTGATTTTTCATCAACTTCCATCACATTTTCACTTGCATCATTATGCTTCCTGCTATTCTCCAGAACGTTTAGATGATCGAATATATTTTTTTGGCGTTGACTAAAATCTGCATTGGATGACTTTAATGTAAAGGTAGAAAGTTGTGACATTTCAGCAAATATTATTGAAACACACAAATACAATAATGTAAACAAAAAGTCTCCCTGATAACCTGAAAGAATTGACAGTCACAGTCAATCATAGCAATCGAATGTCAATCGGAGGTCTTAAAGTTGTCTTACCACCAGATCTAAAATATACGCCCACTTTGTGACGCACTTCAGATGATGATACAAATGTGTGGTGAAACCACTGAACTCTGACAAATATTTTTCTATGAATACATGTTCTATGTTCATTAATGACCTGAGGACATTGGAGTGATATTCTGTGGTGAAATATTCACAGAGTGAAAATTCACAGATTTAGCACAGAGTACTCTGTGGATTTAATTCTAATAATTTAAATAATTTTAGTAGTTCGGCAAAGCAGTTTGACAGTGACTTAGTGCTAATTATATACTTGAGTTTATTCTTAAAGTAGGTATTTTAAGAATTTGTTAGTGAATACATTCATATTCACTATTGATGAAAATAATTTTTGCTGTTATTTTAATTCCATTCGAATGAACCAGGTAAGCTATAATTTCGCTGTTCTTTTGTCATAACCTCAATTTTTTACTATCAAATTTTCAAAACGGCATGAGACGAAACTTTTTAAAAATTATAATTAATGTGTGTTCAACCTTTTTTATCAGTAATTTAAATCTTTTCATTATATTCAGGTTAGTTTTCATGTACCTGGAATCTTACTTGAGTAATTGAAAACACTGACATTTCTTTTTTTTTTCAGTTACTGGTTATTTTTCGGAGAGAGTATGACAGGTACCACGAATATAAAGCGAAAAATACGTCTAGAGAATAAGAAGAAAAAAATGGCAGCCTTATTGGATATAGCAAAATTGAATGAATATGATAGAGAGAAAAAATTAAAACATGCTGGCCAATTGAAAGAGACACAATTGTCATCTCTGAAACCAGAAATTGAACCTAGCCCCAAGAGATTCAAATCTGAAGAGTTCCAGAAGTAGGACATCAGAGTAAGTTGGTATTAATCATTATAATCTGCTTTCTATCATTACAGAAACAAGAGTCAAGACGAGCCTGTTACAGAAGCTCCACCCCTTATTGGAGATTTGGGTCCCTCAGGGAAACCTAGACTAAGTGGACAAGAACTAGCAGATCTTAAGAAAATGCTTCGTGAAAAAACTCAACATCTTAGAAACTTACCCCAGTTTCGTCTAAGAGAACTAGGAGAGAATGCCAGTCTGAAAACAAGTATTGATAACAGAATTCCCATATTCTTGTCAGATATCCAGCATCTGATAATGTACTCACAGATAGGGGTACATTCTCCCTATTCCCCTGCTAGGTGGTGTGCCTTAGAAAAGTACAATAAATTGGCTAGTACAAATGTGCTGATAATTGAGAATATTTCACTTTTCAACTTCCTATCTAATGAGAGCTTGTTTCCATTTTTGAGCTCCACTTTTGAGCACAAATTAGAAATCATTACTCCTGCCTCTTATAATAGTGATATTGTGAAGGATTTGTCTATGGTACCTCTGACAGGTGAGCTCATTCAGTTTATCATTTAATTTCTTAGAAATCACAGACATAGTTAACATAAAATGTGTGTACTATTTTTACTATATTTACTATAGCCATTCAGATATGCATTTGAGACAAGAAATATATATTTAGGAAATGCATCATGCATGGTGAAATAATTTTTTCATTGATAGCTAATATCACTATTGTTCAAATTAATCTGATTTTTAAATTACCCATATCTGTGGCATATCTTTTAAAAATAATCATAAGGGTTCCTAGAATTTAGGAGTTTTATGCAATAAGTATAATCTATCTGCAGATAATTGTCTTATCTTCATTTAATTAATAGTTAACTGGCTTCAGTAAATAGGAATGAATAATTATATATTGAACTGTTTCTTTTCCATTCAATATATGATAATTTCCATATGAATTGGTCTCAAAATTTAGAGATTAGTTGATATTTTTCACTCATATTTCATTATTACAGTATTCTGAATATTTTTGATGCTGTAAAAAAATAGATATCCTATTTTGAGGTATATCAGCTTATGTTTGCTGTATGTTTTACTAAATTTGACTTTTTTATCAGTTTCACTTTAATCTGCCCTTAGTTATCAATTAATAATAATATAATCATATCTCTATTTCAGGTACTCATATGAGGAAACTCCTCAACAATTTTGGTACCCTGGAAACAGCTGTCCTCAAATCAAATGAGATCTTTGATACTGTGAGGAACTTCTTCCCCATAGAAGAAACTCAAGTTGCATCTACTGAGGGCCAAAAGGGTGAGCTACCTCCTAGTGATAAGTACCCCAGGACTCAACTGTTACTCTCCGGTTGGCAAATGGTTGAGGAAAACTTTCCACTGC
The DNA here is from genome assembly GCA_037013635.1 of Plagiodera versicolora. Lineage (NCBI taxonomy): Eukaryota > Metazoa > Arthropoda > Insecta > Coleoptera > Chrysomelidae > Plagiodera > Plagiodera versicolora. Next base: position 4,112,985 of record CM072983.1, on the reverse strand, counting down.
CCATAAAAGGATTGATGGAGAGGAAATATCGGGGGTACACGTTGACGAAAGAGAAATACAAGAGCGTCACCCCTTTCAGTCCTATGTTTGCTATCGATTGTGAGATGTGCAGAACTTCCACAGGTAATTACATACAGATACAGAGTTTTAGGGAATAGCTATTAGATTTTTCTTGGTTGGGCAAAGTTGATTAATTTTTTTTTCTATTTTAGGTGAATTGGAGTTGACGAGGATATCAGCAGTGAATGAGAAGAAAGAGGTTTTCTATGATACTCTAGTGAAACCAGACAACCAAATCGTTGATTATTTGACGAAATATTCTGGAATCAATAAGAAAATGATGAAGAATGTTACGAAGAAGTTGAAGGATGTTCAGGAGGATTTGAAGAAGTTATTACCTGAAGATGCCATACTCATTGGACAGTCTTTGGAGAATGATTTGCATGCTTTGAAAATGATGCATCCCTATATTATTGATACAAGGTAGGTCAAATGAATAATTTTGTTTTTTTTTGTATTTTGGAAAATAGTTGCCGAATCATTGAATATGCAATTGATTTTTTTCTTTCAGCATTATCTACAACGTGACAGGCGACAGGACTCGAAAAACCAAACTGCAAACCCTAGCCCGAGAGTTCCTGCAGGAGAGAATCCAAACGAGCCAGCAGGGCCATTGCTCCACCGAGGACAGTACGGCGTGCATGAAACTGGTCCAGTTGCGCCTGAAAAAGCAACTTTACTTTGGCGACGCCGTCATGGGGGGTACCTGCAATGAACTGAGGACGTATCCGGAGATGGGTACTTCGCAGTTCGCCACCAGCATGCTCAGACAGTGCGTTAAAGTGGATAAAACAGCTAACGTGGTCGGCTTGAACGACATTGGACTGCAGTACAAGTTTTACGTTGACAAGGGGCAGGACGTGGACTTGTCGAACATAAAGTGCAGCTCAGAAAAGTCTAACAAAGAGGTTATCGAAAAGTGTTGTGAAGGTTTGGGGCAAAATTCAATGAATATTGCGCATTTGAGGGTGGCGTGGGAGCAGACAGAGGGGCAGGAGGAGCGGGTGCTCAAGAACGTGGATAAGTGGGTGAGGGAGGTGTACGAGAAGAGCAGCATTTCTAGTTTGGTAATGGTTATGTTTGGTGGTCAGAAGGAGGGGAATGGGGCTTGTTTTATAAAGGTCAAGAAGGAGGTTCGGTAGAGTTATACGAACAATTTGAAGAACCCAGGATGTTTTGTATATATGTACCTATCTGCACTTTTATTTGTTTTCCAACTGTAACTTTTGACAATATACATTGATACTTGTTATACTTATTATTATTATTCATTATCTGTTAATTCTTTTTTTATTTACCAATCTAATTTCAGGAGTGTTTTTGAATAGGGACTGTAATCATGTTGTACAGTTTGTACAGCTTTGTGGTCAGTGATTGTTGAATTAAGTAAATGATGATTTTTTCTTCACTTGTCTCCAATTTGTTGATTTTCCAATAAAAAATGTATAGATTTTCAAGAAAAATTGGTGGATGGCTCTTATATTCTGTAGATACAATGATATGTTTATGTTTGTATATATCTAACTGCTTCATTACTAGTTTCTCAACTGAATATTTTTGTACAATATATATTGATACTTGTTATGCATAAATGCCCTTTATTTTTCCATATGATTGGTTTACCTCAAGTAATTATCCAATGTAATTACTATAAGTTCCTAGAAAAAAAGTATACCCATTAATTATCCTTCGACTCCCATTTCAAAATTATGAAAACTACCATGACTAAGGAAATATGGTATCGAAATTTAATTTCATTCATTTTGGCAGTAAGCCTTCTCCTAGATACTTATTTGGAAAACGTTATTTGTTGGTGAATAAGGTAAGTAAAGACCTCCTAGCCTAGAATATTGAAAGAAATATTGAATAACATATTTTTAATAGACGCCAGTACATTTTTGTTTTCTCAGAGAAAATATCGAGTGAGCCCTACTGTATCTTGATGAACCCTTCCAAATTGAAATGTACAAAAATGAGTATCAGTCTACATTAACGAATCACTCATTCTTAGTAAAGCGGAAAATATTATGAGACTGAATTCTTATAGAATCTGATCTCTAATATAAAAGAGCATTTGATTTTGAGGGGGTATACTGCTTCCTTGGAATCTTGTATTCAAACAACATTTTTAAATCGCGTCAAAACAATGCGAATGTTTTATACTCTTATTGCAAAATGAACATGCACCAACGCTGTATCATACACGCTCGAACGATTTTTTACAGCTCCATTACAACAATAATATATCATATAGTCTTCTTTCAGTTATATGAGAGCAGGCCTGTAGAAAAGTATTTCTGAATCGGTCGAAACAAAACAGAATTATTGAAAAAAACTGATTGGTATAATGGGATTAATATTCAGTTACAATGTTGATTCGAAATGTAATAGGGTAGAATTGAATCATCCTGTAAACATCATGCTTTTATTTGTTTTTAAATTGAGTGTAAGAGAATGCACATCTGCTAATTCTGTTAACAGGTAACTATTTCTGTATGTAGCCTTATTTCGATTTCAGAATTTATCATATTTCATGTTTAATTGCCCACATAATGTACCTTAGATTAGACTTTATTTATATAAAACTTGTGACCAATAAAATCTTTTATTATAATATTAAATTCTCTCATAATGATCTCTCATATGATGAAACTATTTTGGCTACATCTGGATAGAAGGTTATGTTTCTATACTTTTGCGATATAACATTGAATCAAAATCGAAGCACGATGAGTATAATTTTTCATCATTCAATAGATCACACGTTCTTCAACTCTGCATTTTTCTTTTAAATATCGCCGATTTATGATCCGAACTTAAATTTCTGGCGGATGCGCAAACGCCATCATTGTAGCACCATATTTTCAATTCCACCAAGAAAGAGATTTCGAACTTCAACATGAATTATTTCGAGAAGTATCCCCAAATTTGCCAATGAAAATAAAGCTGTTATCGTGTAAGACATTCATTATTGTTTATACCTTTTTGTTAATTTATTTAATTTAACTAATTAATTTATTTTATTTAATTAACGAAACGGTTATTGACGACAATCATAAAATTGTTGTTGAATTTACGATTGCAACAGGATATAATGAAAGCAGTCACTGTGTATTTTCACAATGTCAAGTTAATGATTTACAATGAGCTATAATCTTGTGAGAGAAAAGACATCATATCATTGTTTTCGTTTTCAATTAATTTTAATAGATCTAGACTATACTTAGAATCCAGTGTTCACTATATTTACAAAAAATAAGTGAAATTTCAGGTCCCTAGTGACATGATGATACTGACCATGTCCTACCAGAGACCAAATTATAGTTGCAGCGAATCATACGCAGTATTTACTCTGTTCGAAATTAAATTCCTGTTTATTTTACCGAGCAGCATATTTTCATTCAAAATATGAAAAATTCGATTGAGGTTGTCCCTTAGTCAGCAAAAATAAGCAAAATGCAATTGTCAACAACAGGAATAAATATCTGAGTCCTGAAAAAAATCATCGAAAATATTCAGTGTCGATATTTGTAGCTGAAACTTCCAACTAGAAAAAATAAACTCCATCATCCGAAGAACGTTCAAACGTGCCGTTTTTGATATCTATCGACACGTATGACCATTAAGGCAGCCCCCCTTATCACCTTGAACGACGCCATAAAGCGACGGCGTCGCGAATCGTCGCGGCCGCCCGCGATTCTGCGCCGCGAAAATATTGGGTTCGCGTCTAGTAGGCCGAGACAGCGCTATCATTTCGAATATCGCGCTCCTCTCGGGTGCAGGAGTGACGGCAACGCTGGAGTGCGTTTGCGTGGCGTTTACAGTTTTCAGTTTTCAGGTGGCCATCGGCTGCGTCAGATAATACAAGGAATTGGTGAGTGATGATGGGGTAGCTTGGAGGGGAAAGGTTGACACCTGTCGAATAGCAAACGACAAGGGCAAAATAAGGGTTATTGTATTAACTACCATTCTAAACATATAAGATTGTTAAAGGAATACTGGAAAAGCTACAGGTTATCCAGGTTTTTCATTCTGAACATGCCTCCTTCTACCTTTCTATCCCTTGAACAAATAAATAATTAAAAAAATTATATGTCATCCATATTTGACAAAAGCCAAAGAAAAGGGTGAATTTGAAGGATTCCAATAAAAGTAGGAAAATTTCTGATGACAGAAACTTATTTAACCAAACGTATTCCTGAAACTTACTTTGCAGTGCATTTTTTGATTTATTTGTACCTAATTTGCTTTTTTTGTAAATCATATTAATTTTTATGCTTGTAATTGTTGTGCAGTGTCTTTTATTACTGCAACCACGAACAATCAATGAGCTTTATGACTTCATGTTTATGTTTATTTATTTTGTTCACAATTGATATCTCATCGTGATATCATTGATTCTGCAATAGATATTGTTATCGATCATTGAACATGGCATGAAAGCATCAATGCTTTCTTGTGTTGAGAAGATACTGCAATCTTGTTCTTCTCATGATGAACAAACGTGTCATAAGAGAAGGATTATTTATTATCACGTAGATGTCAAAAAATTGTCGCAATTTGTCACTTTCAGTCCAGCAGCAAAGTATTGAATCCTTTTCTTGAATTTTTCGACAAAAATCACATGCCTCATTATCATCCTGTAATAAATAATTTATGCAGAGACGTTGAATAATATGCTATATATCTGAAAATCAAAGGCTTGCACTTTAATCGAGACTATACCAAATTTTCATTTCGCTTTCATACGAATACCTACTTTAATAACAAGTACTTCCTATACACTGATAATAAATAGAAAAATTAAATAAACTATCTTTATCATGATATCTATCAACAAATAATGCTTTGTCAATAAGGATGATATGTGATCGATTTATTAATTGATTAAAATTAAGATGGTTTTGATCTCGGTTAATATGAAATAATCAATTACTAAAAGTGACGAAAGATCTGTGGTCGAAACGAAAAAAAAGAATAATAACGTTTATACTAAAAGCGTTAACAATTGGTTTTGTTAAGTTATCATCGTAAACTTCCGTTCAAATATAATTTATCTCAGGATTTCATATAATACGTACTGTTAGTGTTTATTAATGAATATTGTGAATTACACATGTTCCAAATTGTCATTATTGAAAATTCATAGAGTTACAGGTATGTAATCGATTTATATCGTTTAGATTTGTGAACGTGAATAAAACATGTGTAATTATCAATCTATTTGTTTCATCAAATATAGTATTGAACTTCATGAATTTTTAAAACACATCAAATATTTGATTCATTTATTACTTCCGATTCCGAATCGATAGATGAATTATTCTATATGTAGGTAAAAGGAAGGTGTTCTATGAACGTTAACCATGTTTTTTGTACTGCACAATTATGTAGTCCCTTTATTGGTTGGAATTACATTCGCGAACAAAACTAATAAATCTCGGTACCTCTCCATAATTGAAATTTTCTGTTATTTTAGGCTCTTCATCAAGATCGTTGTAAAATCTGCAATTGTATTGGTTCATTTTCGTTTTATTTCATTTTATTTTTTATCTACGCCATGATTCAACTTCCATTTTCTCAATTTCAAGATTGATCAGGAATACTTTAAATAAACCCATAATATTTTTTTATTCACCAGGCGTATTTCACTGAAAATTTTTGTTTATACCCACTTGATTCTGCTCTCATCTGTACTTCTTGAGATAGCATCTTGTTAAAATTTGAAATTTGTTTTTTTATGACTTCTCTTTATATATTATACGAACAGACATTTTCATCTAAATAAATATTGCATGATGAGTGAAAAATTATCAATTGAATTAATTAATATACCATATAATTATTTGAAAAGTGATGTTCTATTGGAATTCTCAAGATTAAAATGTCTGGATAATGTCCTGATTGGTCTACATTACAAATTAAAAACGATAATTTGAAATTCTTTTCTTTCTGGAAACTATAGAGAAACCTCATTCTTTAGTGCCGAAGTCTTTTCCCGGAAAGTCGCTTACTAACAGCCTTGTTTTTCTTGGAAATTCTGTGCCAATTCGTCCAGAATTAGGTCGCCAGAATAAGACCCCTGCGCAACCGAAGAATACCGAACGGTTTCCCTTACTTCCGACCTTGGCACACGCATTTTTCAGTACCCATCGGGAAGTGTGTGCAGAAAGTAGGTCAAATATGATCAATACCGCTCTCAGTTGAGAGGGGCGCTTGCGAGCGTTTACGGGGAAAGGGGGTTGCTACCACTCGATCACTCAAAGAACTGTAAAGAAATGTAAACCAACCTTTGAAACAAGAAATCGCTATTACCAATCGTTTATGGTAACTTCACATTGAAAATATAGAACAACCGATTAAATTTCAACTTTATCGTTGTTACCAATCGAATAACACTCTGTATATAAGGTACATCCTAAAAGTGGACATGAACGAGAGGTGTCTAAACATTTTGTTTACTGCGGATCTCGAAATTATGCACAATAGGCGAGATCACATAACCATAAATTTGCTTCAAACCTGCTTCAAGATCAAAATATAATGATGAAAAATAGTGTATATTAAATTTTTCTGAGAAATGTCATGTAATCCGAAAAAAATTCACTTATATTCGGAGAGACTTCAAAAACCTCGTTTCAACTTTTAGGAGCTCACTGTATCAAAATTGACCCTTTCCTCTTTCTCCAAACTCAAAACAATAACCAATATTTTTTTTTCTAGCACAATACTGTCCATAACTTATCCTCAAACTTGTAAACATGTACATTTCGTCTTAGGCGTGATAAAATTGGTCCATGTACTCACAATAATGTTGCTTGTTTCACATGTAAATGGGCATTGAAATCTAATATTTTCAGTTTTGTTTTAGAATATTTTGGAACTAATTAGGGCGTTCTGAATTTTGTTGACAAGGTCGTGAGTATCTATATCATTACTCGGTATTATTGCTCGTAAAATACATGACTTAATTGTTAGACGGGAATGTGCTGAGCAGAGAATATAACGAGTGTTCGCTAATTGTATACATATCCCTAGGTCATTCCTAATGTTTAATGGTACTCAGGATAACACTAATTTTGTTACATGAATTTTGTGTACGTTCTTGGGTATTTTATATTATAAATATAGCATATTTATACAGGGTACTGCAACTCACCTTTCGATTTCATAGCTCGGTTTTTAGTTATTCAATTATCAGGTGAATATTTGCGATTGTACAGGGTGTCTCAAAAAAGTTACGTTAAAATAATAAAGTGTCATAAACATCTTAGTACTGTTCACCTAAACAGTCCTCAAATTTCATTGGAATCATACCAGCGATATTCACGAATAAAAAATGGTTCGCACTACAACTCAAAAAAAATAGTATTGCGTTGATCCAATTTCATCGACTCAAATCATTACAGGGTGATCAATATATATATTTTTAATTGCAATCCGATTGAAATTCCCACTTTGTTTAAAGCTATTGACTGTGATCTCGTTTTATCAATTAAATCATGAACAATTTTAAACAATAAAAAAAGAAGAAGCATTGATAAGTTAATCTAGTGAAGAGGATGTGGAGAATTTGTTAGAATTATTGAAGTTTCAGCAACTAATTATGATTTCGAAAGAAAGATAAATCCATTTTCGATTAACTTAAGATATGACTGAAGAGTTAGCAAATCAATTTACTAATTATGTGTATCATTAAAGGCAGGAAGGTGATACTGACGAGGTTACTACGTTCATATATTACTACACAATTCCAAGACGAGATAAAATATAAGACCTAAGCATACACAAAATTTCATTTCAGTTCTGAAATCGTAAAAGTATGCACTTCGTTCTAATTCTGAATAAGTTATGAATTGATCTCAAAAACCAATTATTAAATTCATTTAGTAATTGTAGACACGTGGTATATCGTTTGTGAAAGTTGGCATTGACTGAATTTGATCGATGAAATCAATGATTTGATTTAGATAATCAAGTACACTCATTCGAAGTCAGGAGTGATTTTTTTACATGGACTATTATCTACTTGACAAATAATTGATGTTTTAATGAATGAATAAGAAATTGAATGGATAGATACATAGATTCCATTGGTAATGAAGTTGTCAGACAAATTAAAAAGAAAGATGGTGAGTATAGTAGGTGTAAAAAAAAAGTCGCATTTTCAAGTTCGATAAATTTTAATGGAGTATTTATAAACGCAATTATTGACAGTTGAGTACATTTCCAAATTTTCGATTACTTTCACGATAACTATTTTCAGAACAATGTGTGCCGAGTTGCGATTAGTCACATTCAAATTCACTGGTAAATTGGATATGATATTGAATATTCATTAAAACCGAAATGATTATTTTCATGGTCATCTGAGAATGTGTCTTTAGATAAAGTTGAAATAAATAACTTATAGACAATCGACTTACAATTGGTATAGTAAATTCAGTCTTTAACAGGTAATGAGGTAGAATACCTTCCCAATTTTCATCTGAGCATGACGGCTTGACCTACTTTAACAATACACATCATGCGGAAGGATATCCTTTCAACCAAGTATTATAAACTAGTCAACAAGTCAAATGGACCAAGATCTACGATTATTTTTTTAAACATATCTATTTTTCTACGACAAAAAATTTTCACAGATCTCTGCAGATATTCTTGAATAACAAAAATTTATCAAAAAAAAAAATGTCTCAGAACTACTCTGCAAACGAGATTCAATGTCGAACATAATTTAGTAAAACGACCATCCGTTTGAGACAGACTGTTTACCGACCGTTCGTTCTACTCATGTGTCCAGATTTTACTCGTGATTCATTCTCGAACAATACATTTTTTTATCCGAAAATAATCCTTGGTGATTCAATATTAGACGATTTGGTTTCATCCATTCACTTGAGGTGGATGAGAAAAGGAGACTAATGTTATGATTCACTTTCAAGATGTTTGCTATCGGACCATGGTTACTCATTTGTTTATCACCAATTTAGTTTACAGTAATGTTTTGTTTTAGGATGATATTTATTCAACAATTAAAACATAGTGACGTGTAGTATTTGTCACTTTATGGTTTGTCAGTGAAACTACATCATTACAAGTAATGATATTTGTTGGATTCATGGAAGAAATACTAATTCTGGTCTCTGGAAAATAACCTCTTTATTTATATTCTTAGCACTACTAGTCTACTTTGTATCAATAGAAGTTTATTACGATGGAAGAACTAATCATTGATCCTTATATCATATGAACTTCAATTTCACTTTCAAGGTTTTGTATTCATCTACAATTTTCGATTTATACATCATCAATCATTGGAGTAAGTGAAGTGATATGATTCATTTATGTACCTAATTCTCAGTTGTTATCAAGGACAGTGTGAAAAGATAACTAGATAATTTTCTCTCATCGTAATTCTTTCATCTTCGTTTTTTCACACAGATTGTCGGGAAGAATCATCAAGAACATACTTTTCACTAAAAATTTTATATTGAAGTTGTATTTGACCATGTACGATTCATTTTTACCGTGTGACGTCACAGCTCAATAGCAAATGGATCTAGGCTTGAGGCTCTATCCTTTCATGACCTGTTTCGTCGCAGTCTCAAATAGACCCGATGTGCTTCTTAAAACACTAGTGTTAGATAAAATCACCTTATCCAAATGTACTTTACTATAAATAAGTAAATAAATAGCAAATTACTATCGATTGATTTCCCATATACATATTTTCTTGATCAATTATCCCGTTTAGTTTTTTTTTCTGTCAAAAGATTTGTGAGTGGATAGCGTAACATAATATAAATTCAAAAAAATATCTCACCTGTGCTGTTTTGGAATATTTTTTTCTTCATTACTACAAGGGTTCAAAGGATATACTGCAGCCGAAGGCTTATTGTATTGTATTGTAAAAGATATTGGTCCCTTTGACTATTTTGCAAAGGTCACTAGGTTTCAGGGTTTCCACATTCTCTAAGTTTAAATCAGGTTCCCCTAGTTGTACTACTCTTATATAGTTTAGTGCCTCACAATAGCACAGACAATAGCACAAAATGTGTTCAATACATCAATAGTCTCAGGTTCTAAGCCGCACAATCTACAAGTCGGGTCACCTTGATATAGCCCCATCTTTTGTAGGTGTGTTCTGACAGGAGCATGTCCTATAAGGAGACCTGTTACTAGTCTTATCTGATCTCTACTTAATCTAAGTATCTCATCAGTTCGTTTTTTACCCGTTATCTGAATAATAAGTTTACTATATTTTTGTCCTGGTGTGTTATCCCAGGCTATTCTTAATAATTCTTTGACTCGTCTTTTAATGGAGTTACCAAGTAGTTTCTTGGGCACTCCAAGTACTGGTTCCGGACCAAAGTAGGGTGTAGCTGACCCCTCCCTAGCTAGTTCGTCAGCTATTTCGTTGCCTTCTATTCCATTGTGCCCAGGTACCCAAATCAGTTTAACTCTGTTCAACCTTGCCAGCGCCAGAAGTTCGTTGTAGAATATAAAATTCTTTTTCATTGGATACTTTAATAATTTCGACCTTGATTTGATAAGTGATTCTTGCTTATCATTCACTATCTATTATTTCTTCATTATTTGTTTTGCCATTAAAAATTTGCTTTTCTTCGGTTCAAACAATTGCAAAATAAATAAATAAAGACCCCATGATATGGATTATTGCGATTTTATCTCAAAATATATTTCTGAAAGATTATTTCGTTCGAATCAGGATCGCTTGATATACCTCAATTACCATAGCAACTGTTAATCGTTCGCTTATGACACAAAATTAAAAAAAAATTCAAGAGTTGAATAATCTCATATCATTTATTGACACAGGCCATAGCATGAATTAGAAATATGGCGAAACAAAGAGATATAAACACAAATATGAAATTAATTTCAATACGAGCTGTTTCAGAAACATGGGTACAAATGCCTAGAGGTTTAGGTTTTTATTTTTAATTCTCCTTCACAAAAAAGACTCATTTTATCCACGATCATCCGAGTCTCGGGCAAACTTTTCACAGGAATTGGTCGTCTTTTTTCTTCAAGTACAATTTGAGTGAAAAAGAATATTCCAGACACACATCGAACATTGACTCCATGGAATGAACTCTCAGTAAAAATGGTAAATACCATTATAGTCGGCACCAATTCAGATTTACGTTTCAGGTTTAATTAGTATACGTTTTCGTGAGCTGATTGTTTGTGTAGAGGTTCGAAGAAATAAAGTCTGAATCATTCAGGTTTGAGTGATAGTTTCCTGATCTGCATTCCCAGCGTGCTGAAATATTTTAATGGTTCTTGACTGCTTGCCAAATCTACGATACACATCCAAACAACGCGGTGCTCGACATACATATCATCGCTATTTTTATATGCGCAACTTCTCTTTATATACAAAAATTCGGAACGATTGCCATAAAAATAATTGAAAATCGGTTTATCTCAAAAGTGTAGTATGCATGTCAACATTGGAAGGGATATTCATCAGCAACTTTCATTCGAGAAAAAACCTAACCGTCCCTAAAAATAGTGGGTCGAATAAAAAAATCGAAGAAGAAGGAAGAGAATGGGAATAGCCATTGAAAAAATAACTCTCTATCAAGCTTTTGGCATGCCCAATAGTGAAAACTCAAAAGTGAAACGTATATATTCGAATTGAAAATCTTTATTGAACAATAATAAATTAACTCTAATATAAATTACATTCAACACCTGTGAAAAACATTGAACAACTTACAACAAGACATCTAAGAAACCTCCCAATACAATTCGTAATAGAACATTACATAAATATAATTTAACTTTGAAATATTAAGGCATATTTTGATATTATAAGAAAAATAATTGTAGAAAATAATACTACGCTTCACCTTCTCGAATTGATTTGATGATTCATTTCCTGAAATTGCTTGACGAAGAACTCTTGATAATGTCTGGTCATGTATTTTTCTCATTCGTTTCATTTGAAATGTATAGAGGATGTCAATTCGAAAACTTCCCACCCTTAATATTTTTTCATTTGTTGGTTATTTTCCTTTTACAAATTGAAATTTAATTGATTTTTGTCATTCAGGAGTTGAAACGGTGCCACCTACTCTTCTAACCAATTTCATTAAAAGGAGTCAACAGAATAATGCATTTCAGAACAGGCAAATTATAATTAAATGTGTGTATTTTTAGAACGCCATTTTTCGGAAAATCCTGGTCCAAAAATAGTGAGTCATGAAATCATGGTACTTGATCCCCCTTTCCTTTGGAAATTCTGAGGAAAACATCTACCTCTCCTAGGGGGTTGAACCACGAGCGCTACAAATAGTCCTTGAAAGTGTCCCCTTTGCAAATAAAATTAATCTGATTTTCCGATTCCTCATATTGTTTACTGAAAGGAAGATACTAAGGGTGATAAGTTTTCAAATTGACACTCACAATACAATATGTAAAATATTTGAATAATACATGAGTGAAATATATCCTAAAAGCTGCAGAAGCTATATAACCTAGAAATTCAATAAATTTCAACCCTCTGTGTAGCGTTTGCAAATTTATTGAGCACAAAAACTACCTCATTTACACCTCGTATACAATAATTTCAAAACTTTGCGGCTCACGCTAGGATTTTCCAACTTTGGTACACACCCTGTACTGCGAGAAATGAACCGAGAATGACCTAGGATGTCTGCAGCGCCAGTGACTAGACTCTGGCCCTTGCCCTATCCTTCACGTATTACGCAGTAGCTCCATGGAGGAATTGCTTTTTGCTACGCGACCCAAACGAAATAAAACAAAACCATGCCTCGCGATCAATACGAATCGCGTGATGGTAGTAGAGAAGGTATGCTCTTACATATGTAAAATAAAGCATTGACAATAGGGTTAGGTGTAAGTATACGAAGGAATGGTCATGATTCACTCGTAGTCGAATGGAAATTCGCAAAATTAGTGAGCTTTTTTGATGAAAATCAGTGACTAATTAATTAGTATTTCGCAGGAAAAACTATTAATCTTCAATGTGTCATGCAATATTTTATATTTTCATTTTTATGTGACATGCAATATTCAGATTCCTACAGGAGCTTGGTGACGAAGTTTTTGACGAAAACTTTTTATATTTTAGAACATGTATTCAAGTTTTATGTAGATGTAAATGATTCATAAGTGTCCATCTATTGTTAAATATGGTTTGAGTAAATAGGATTATTTTGGTGTTGAATCATTTACCAAGTATACTGGGAAGGTCTCAGCCTACAGTCTGAGTTCGGTGTTTTAATTGATATTAAGTATATTATATTGAAATATACAGGGTGTTTCATTAATATGGTAAAAAAATTAAACTGAGAGTAGAGAGGACCAAAATGTGACGATTGAGCGCAACATCGCTTATACAAATGTTGATGGTTAAGAAGATACAGTGCGTTCAAAATTAAAATTTTGTTTGCAAATAATAGTTTAGACAGTTTTTATGAACACCTTTTATTAATGATATTTTTTCATACATCAAATGAAAGCATATGAATTTTCAATTGAAGTCTACGAAAGCGAAAATAAAACAAATCAACCTCAGTTATAAAGTCGGTGATAAGTAACACAAAGTGTTATAATGAAAAGTATACAGAGTGGAACAAAAGTCTGGAAACGCTCTGTTATCTCAAAAATGGGTAGTACGAATTGTACAAAATTGTGAATAAGTATATTTTGGAATACGAATATTCCAGATTCGACATCTGCAATGTTGCCAGACTTACCGAGTTACTGAGTTTGGTTTTTTAAATAGATCACCCCGTATATTGTATCATTATTGGAATGTCCCTTTCAATACGAGTTCAACCATATGTAACACTCAATATTTCATAAAGTCAGGATGGTCTTGAATGAATAAAAAAAATTCTGGATACACCTAATTACACCAATAAAATTTTAAATACAAAGTAAACTACAACGTAACAATTGAAAGATTACTACAGTACCATAATAATGTCTACCAAATCAAATGTTCAAAATGTGCCCCGTTGTTGATTTGACAGTACCCTAATCAATGATAGACAATTGAGCGTTTCCAGACATTTGTTCCACTCTGTATACATTATTCGGTTTACCCGTCAGTTACAGTGACAGTTGTTATACTTCATTTTATTTATTATTGGGATAATTTTGTGGACATACTAGAAATGGTCGAGAAGTAGTAATGAAAATTTCGAAAAATTATCGAATACATTTATCTCGAATATGTCAATTGATCTGGTTCATTCTATCTTTGGAGAGGATTCATAAAAAATAAATAATTCACATACTACCCAATATTTTGGAATATAAATTGCATTTTTCTCAGAGCATGTCAACTTAATACACAGATAGGCCATTTCATACTCGGATAAATATTATTATTATTATCAAGGAATTTACAGTTTTACAATGATATATCATTAACTCGAATTTTATTTTTTTGTTTTTAATCTCCGCTCCGCTGATTCCAGTTTGGAATGTTAAAATTCATCCAGAGTAGGTCCATTCCATATATCAGGCATCTATTTATACAAAGTATTTTCATCGACTGGCGAATGTATTGTGAAATGGACTTCGGCATGATTATAGGTGCTAAATTTAGATCCCGAATAGGGCCACCTCATCGTAATTCTGATCTGTTTTTTCCGATTAGATCGATGTAAAGTGTACCATCCAAAAATGAATGGATAAAATTTGCTATCGCCAACAAAACATTTCAGTAATGTCAACTTCAGATGGCAAAATATTTCTTCATACCTTTGATACAATATCAAATCAATAAATACATTGAATAAAATAAAATATGAATACTACTCTCATTAGTTTTCGTCAATTTCTTGTTCTCGTGAATTTGATCCTATCTAATGAGATTGCAGTGTAATATCTGTTCGACAAAATGAAGCTGAGCTCGCCTTGTTAAATGAATACTATGAAACACTAAGTACTTGTCAATTCACCACCCAGTATGAGATCGTTATCGGCATGCGGGTTGAGCCCTATGGAATTTTTCAGGAAAAAAAAGAGGAAGCCATAGTCCTTCATGTCAATATGGATGTGGGTTGTGGAATTAAATGAGGTGCATTTAATTAGTGCTTGAATAAATCTTGTTATACCGGGGAAGATGGTAAAAAATTGCGATAAAGTTCAGAGCAGATAAAAAACATCGATTATGATTACTCTTTAATCTAGATTTATTCTGGAGTTGATATAAATCTTTCAAGATATCATACAATAAAAACATGAAATTAGATGATATGAAACAATTGACTTGATTGAATGAGGAAACGTTTTTTGATATCTAATTCCTAAAAAATTTCCCTGAAAAAATCGGGTTGATTTTGTGGGTTCATACAGGGTGTCTGGGAAAAAATGAGGAATATCTGGGGCAGAATCATCGAAATTATTGGTAAATTCTTTTTCAAAAACTGTTATCGGTTCAATTGTCGTTTTTCTTTTGATGACATTGGTGAAAACAAACGAATTATTGAGTATTACGTTGAGTTATCAAACAAGAAACATTCGTAATATGCATAATGCGGTGTTGCCACTTTTATCAAAACAAGTAGTAGCAACTTCGATATTTCAAAAAATTGTAGATAATGATATTTGAAAATATCCATCTATTTTCACATTCTTATAAATTTCTCCTGATATTTCTCTACAACTATTTATTTATCGAACATTACAGTGTACAGTACCGAAAGTAACAAATTAGAACTGTATTCATAAACGAATTAATACACTTTTGATTATTGTCCAAATTTTTCGCACGCGCCTCCATTGAAAGCTTTTAATTCACGGTTTTAATATAATCAAATTAACATGCTGGCCATGCTGACATATTAAATCAATATTTGTAGGACAAAATTAGAGCTTATAGGTCGTAAACAGTAATCGATGCAGAGCTAATTATGTTTAATTGGTTGCTATATGTTTTATCTCTAATTAGTTCCGAATTATCCTTTGTTATTTGTGTAGGTATGAATATAGAGTTCAGAACCTCTATCTTGTTGGTTCTTATCAGGATATAAATTGTTATAACTATCGGCGTAAATGTTTATCATCGTAGACAGAATTACATTGTGAAATTGATTTTTCATCATAGTGCATGAATATGGAACTACCATAAAATATTTCGAAACAAAATCACATAAAATGTTGATAGTGATTCAAACATTTCAATAAAAAAAAAGTTTATTTATCGAGTCATAGGTAGTTGCGACTTGTGAGAGAGTTTAGCAGAATAATTGTTCTAAAAATATTGAAACAAAATTTCAGCTTCCCTGT
This sequence comes from Plagiodera versicolora, assembly GCA_037013635.1. NCBI lineage: Eukaryota > Metazoa > Arthropoda > Insecta > Coleoptera > Chrysomelidae > Plagiodera > Plagiodera versicolora. The sequence goes on along the minus strand of CM072983.1, from coordinate 4,096,626 downwards.
AAAATAATCACGTGAGCAACCCTCAAACCGATTATGAACACTTCCTTGACAACCTTGAGTACGTAGTTGCTAAGCAGAATAGGAAATCTGAGCACGAGCAAAGAATAAGTTGATGATGTCGATTATTATTCGGACAATTCATTTGTAATTATTCAATTAATATTATTTTCCTCATCATCTCTCAATATGTCAAGTTGGGAATGTCTATTTTTTCATCATCATAGTCCCAAAATATGACCTTGAAGGTACCATACAACAGTTTTCATACCAATGATTGATATAAAGAACGATGAAAAATTTGTCACATCACAATCTGTGGACTTGGAGTTATGGTGCATAAATTCAAATATTTTTCAGGATTCAAGACAATTACTCATTGCTCAATTATGTATACTATTTGCAGATCAGCATTGTATTTGTTATAGAACACATATATAATGATACATAAATCGGCCCTGAGTTCATTATTTTTCATCAGAAATAAGCCAATCTGAGTATGAATACGACCGCCATATAAAATTGCATTCTATATCTGTTTCTATATCAGTTATTATACATGAATTATAGGTTAACAAACGAATATTGTGACTGATAATCTCTAGATAAAATAAATAAATATTCGAACTTGATCCTGAGCGGATATCAGTCAAGTAATATCAAATGTGAACTATATTGTTCCAGGTCAAGTTTAGAAATACTTTTTCACTTCGAAGTCAACGATATTTGCTTCAAGTTATTTTGATTTCCTGTGAGTTTCGATGACAGATAGGGTTTTACTCCTGATCCTTCTCCAATCATTTAAATGATCCTATTTTATATTTCAGATTAGCTGAACAAACATGGTGCTGAAAGTGGAAGATTCTTTCGATGAAGAATCCAAATCTATATTGGACTCAAAAGGTCTGAATGGCATAGACGATACCAAACACGATGTATACAAACCAATCATATGGTAAGACAATCTGCGAAATCAATTCAGCCCATGCATTTCCTGTAAAATTTAGAAATCATATCATACAATGGTATAGAACTCAGTCATCTATTGGCAGAATTAAATGTCTTGACAGGATGTATAAGAAGTTTGGTAAAACAGTAGCTTTGGTCCCAGTTGTCATGAAAATGTTAAACACTTCAAAATCAATGATAGCATTTCTATGCAGTATTACGTAATATCACGTAATTCGTACTCTCTTCCGGGTATAGATACGTATATGCATTATGTCTAGACACCAAATAGTTAGTTCTGCTAATATCTGGTGAATGTATCGATCATCATTCTCTTCAACTCCAGTTTTCTTCATTAAATTGTGATATTGATGATGAATATCCTGACAGCACGAGAAATCCACACCCTCTCTCCATCGACAAACACGAAGTAGCTCTGGAACTGCTTGTGACAGCTGTCAACGTACACGATAAGCTGTTGGCTAATCAATGCATAGAATGTCTTAAGCAATGTTTGTGCAAAAACAACGCCCTACCCATCTTCAAGGGTCTGGCCAAGTGTAAAGTTCCGAGTCACGATCCCTTCAGTACAGAACCTTCAGCGCCGCCTATGACCGAGAACGACGAAAGACGAAACGATGATTGGGTAAGTGAGAACCATGTGACCCAAGCTGGACTTTTTAACAATAATCGTGAAATATTCTTGTTGATAACGTTGAATACATTTCCTTGTCGATGTCCCCTATCAAAAGTATCCATTTCTGTTATTGTAAAATATTTCCTTCCACTGTTTTCAGGTCCAAGATCTCATCGAGAACCTGAAAAACGATTGCCTACTAGTAATCGACAAGAACGCCGACTTCACCCTGAAACAAAAAGATTTCCTCGAGATGGACTACTGCGACATTCTCAGCATCACAAAACGTGACACTTTGCAAGTGTCGAGTGAGATTATCGTGTATAGCGCCACCATGCGATGGTGCATCGAAGAGTGTCGTAGAAGGACGTTACAAGCACAAAAAATCAACCTCAAGGCTGTGCTGAGAGAACTCGTCTATGCTCCAAGGTAAATCAAAATTGTCATCGACTTTTGAGTCTGGCTTTTCAGGAGGAATATTTCATTTGTCCTGGAATAGTCCTGGGCCGAGTCTATCTGGGTCCTTTTTTATTCAGTACAAAATCTGTGCTTCGTACCAAACTCATTGATTGATTGGAACTAAGAAAGGAGTGTCAATATATTGAGAGAGATTGGAAATCGCAATTTGAACTGATGTATCCGGAATTCCCAAAGGCTTCAAAAAATCTCCATCGAAATATATGAGAAACTAATCAGACAGTCTGGACATGAATCTCAGTGGGCGTTCCGTCTTCTTTGGCGAAGAACCGATATGCTGACGCCAATTCTCCAAAGTTATAAAATTGAGATGAAGTCTGGAGATTAAATTTCGCTCTCATCAGTTGGGAAGCTACGCTAGGAAACACGACTACTGGAATTCATAATAAGTTTTTTTGTATGTTCGGGAGGAAATTGATGCAATTTACGTAATTCAATGGAGTTATTCCGCTAGGTTATTGAATATTGACTGGCTGATTTTCATAATCACAAAAGAAAATTTTAGTATTCTCAATACTTAATACTGAATCAAGGTCAGTTCTAGTTCGGAAAATATTGTTTATATATTATATACGCAGTAACTATTTGGCGTTTCGTAACAATATTTTCCTAAGCAAAGATTAGATAAGAATATAGATCTAATAATGAAATTGGGATAGGTCTAGATTTCCGGAAGTGGTTTATGTTTAAATTCATCATCACTTAGAAGTATGTCTATGCTTTTTATCTACATTACATCCTTGCTCATTGATATTATTAACGACAAAACACATATTTTACATATTTCTCGCAGACCTAAAAAAGTATGTCGCATCAAATTTTCAAAACCATATCTACTGAGACCATTGATGAGAAAAATATTATCCACAACTCCCACACTTTTTGTACCTGTTATATCCACAGTTCTTCGTGGTTTGTTTCTGCTGGTCATCCATACATTCTGACAGCAGCCTATTGGTCCTAGATTTTAGAGCTTTTAGAGCGATAGTAAAATTGTGACGTTTTTCAGGTACGGTCTAATGTCGAAGAAAGAGTTCCTATGCAGGACGATAGACGGAGTGAAAGGACCAGACAGAAGCGGAATCCTCGACGAAACTGAAACCGAAAGAATTCTGGAGTACATAACTAAGAAATCCAAGAACAAGCCGGCAGTAGAGTTGCCCTACAAGGGCTCTGTTCCTCGGAAATCCTCCAACGAAAAGTCCAAGAAATTCCGTTCCGACAGCAGCTGCAGCTCCAACTCGTCCTGCGACAAGTTCATTCTCAACTTCCTCACTTGCTGGACTGCTGTATTCGACTGAAGCTATTTTTGTCTCTAAGATGCGTAGGTTTGGTGTTCAATCAACTCTACTGCATTTGGTGATGTGGAGAGAACAACTGAATGTGTTGGGTTACCCTTTGGAGTTCAAGTTCTTGACTGAAGTTTTCTATAACGAACTGATCTTATTGGAAGCCAAACTGTTTGCTTACCCTTTCTGCTTTTCTGATGAAGATCTCACTGATATAGTGCCATTCCTAATCTATTTTTACTCCTTTCCCTACTTATAGTTGGAGCTGCATTTTCCTTATTTAGAGGTTTCATATCACACCTCCAGCTTCATTCTTTGATTAGGTGGTTATGTATACATTTTCTTGATGAAACAGAAAGAAAACAGATTTGGTATCGTCTGAATTCTGTGTTTATCTCCATATCATAAAATGCAGGATAATTTTAAGTGTTTCTATCGTACTGACTTACTCGTTCGTATTTTTGAAAGATATTCATTGTGGGCAAAAGGTGTTTATCTTGTCCTCAAACATATACAAGTTGTTTCATTCAGATGACCATAACGTTTAGCTATCGAGAAGAAGAATAAGACATTTTCTTTTTTTCAGTCATAAATGAAACAATTTATATTTATGTACCAAATACATATGAAGCATCCTCATTTCCAGAAACGGAGTTCTATGAGTTTATTATTTTTGACAGCTTTGAAATTATTTCTGGTCAACTATTTTGAATTGGTTTTTCGAATTCTTCAGAATAAAACGGGGACATCGGATTTAATAATGGGTTTCAATAGATTTCGTTTTTGGAAGTGAAAATTGCTATTTTTCAACTTGAAAATTGATTGATAATCAATTGATGTCCATTAATCATCACTTTTTTGTGATATGCCTACAGAGTGATTCATATAAGACTTCAAATACAGATTTGTTTTAGAAGTCTCACCGTCAACAGACAAAAATCTCGAGTAGTTCATGTAATGCTGGTTTCTTATTCTCTGTTTTTCTATCACACCTCGTAGTGTCAATAAGGATTCATGAGTTTGTATTCATCAGAATTCTTGGAGAATATTAAAGAGATATACAGATTTATTTGCAGTCTTATACAAATTACTTATTTCATCAGTTAAAAACGTTGATGCTATCAGTTATGGTGATCTATTTCTTCTAGAACTCGTTTCTACAAATGAAAATTTTTTAACAACAGGTATGGATATAAAATTTCATTCTGATTTTTTCTAGACGCTTCGCTTTGAAATTGGGGATTTCTTTTTCTTCGTCTATTTACTCCCCAAAATCATCACATTGTGATTGTTCTAGAAGAAATAAATTTATCACCATATCGATTTGTTCATTGGGTAATTACTTTGATTACTACAATTTTACTCGCGTTGTGGTGTTGTAACCAAACACTAGCCAATTATCAATGTGATTTTAATGTTCTCATATCTCATACTATTTAGAAAACGTTTTGAACTTATTCTGAGACGTATTAAACACGTCGACATATTTTTATAATACGTTTCTGTTAGATATATCTATGATCTGAAGTGTTTTCAGACGATCTCTTTTTAATTAAATGCCAACACTTTGCTCAGAAAATAATTCAAATTTTAAATTAACTCACTGCAACTTGAGCACTTATTAGTCCAGTTTAAAATAAATATTTATTGGAAAATATTTTCATAAATAACATTAAAATTTTCGTTAAACATTTGATATCTTATGAATTGTGGCAGCGGTACTCGATTTTACTAATATGAATAACCACAGAATCATTTAACTATATAGTATGTTATGATTTATGAGTATCAATTTGAAGGATGAAAGTGATCCATTTTCAAAAACTCTACTGTATCTCGTTCTTAAAAAAGTTTTATTCATAGCTGTTATTGTATGCTTCCACGACTTTTCTAAATGTTGATATATCTATTTGATGCGTTGAACCCATTTTTAATTTATCTGTGATTTAGTATTTTAGTTTTAAGCGTTGTTCAATTTTTTACAAATTTTATTTCTAAGAGCGTCTAACGCTGGTAAGAATTGTTAGGAAGGAATTAGAATGTTGACGGTTTTAGGATTTTTATCGTTGTTGAAAAAGTGTAAATCAATTCTCATTGGAATATATGTGAAAACTTTAGTGCGGAATGGAATCAGTATGTTTTCATCGGAATGATGGATTAGACCAGTTTATATCGAATTAACATTGTACTTCAAATATTGCCATATTGAAAAAAGTGTTCTCATATAATGTTCATTTGAATTCCTTTATTGTGTATATTGAAAATAAAATAAATGAACTATTTGTTAGTTGATTTCCATCTTGAACCTGATACTGACAATTTCAATAGACCACATTAGTGTGACGTCAAAATGTATGCAACCAACAGTGCATTGAGTCCCAACGAAATATTTCTGAACGAAGATGCGCTAATATGAACCTTAAGTAACCATTATCTAAGGTTCAGGATCTGTGGTTAGAATTATGATGTTATTTATTGAATTATTTCGCTGTTATAAGGAATATTTAAGAAATGTATCTGTTTGAATTCGATAGAAAAATAATGAATACGTCGTATGGAATGGGTAACGTATTGAAAGTTTTCTCAAATACTTTTGAATAAATTCCGAAAATCGTTTTACGAAAATATCGTTACTTCCATCCTTCATATCCAAGGTCCCCTAAATGCAATTCCTTAAATATCAACTTATTTCATGTGAGAGCATAAAACAAAAGGGCCTGTTACGATACTTTTATTATCGTTCTTATGTCATCCGTACTTAAGGTCGAGTATAAAACATATCATTTCGCGGCAAACGATTCAGGACTCAGTGTAATGTTGGTTGCATATTTGTGACGTCATCACTAATGCGGTCTATTACCGTCAGGAGTGCTGTTGTTCAGTATTTCTTTTGAAAGTCATGTCCTGAAAAACCTAAGAGTAATCAAATTATAAGACTGTCTCCAATATTTTGGATGTCATACGTGGAAACGTCAGTCGTGGAAACTTTGTGAAACTTTTAAAAACGATGTGACCAATCTTTGCTATAGCCATCTGGCGGAAAATCATTAAAGCACATCTATTGAAGAAAGTTTCCTGTGAATGCTTCACACTTCAGAAGGTAGATGTCACTACTTGATACACATCACTGATGTGGTACTAAATCGAAATGTACTAAAATGACGCAGGATGTAAGGCATAGATCTAGATGAAAATGATGGAGATATAGTTTATTTCTTTCATTCATTACACGATTTTACTTTTTGCAGACTAAGAAATTATATTCCAGAAATATTAGAAGATGATAATGAGAAGATAATAACATTATCGATAACTTTTGTTATACTATAATTAGCATTGTAAGAAATATTTCCAGGCAATTCGTGATACCTATCACCAACATGAAATATAACTATTGATAAATATGTTGTATTCCAAGATGATTTATATCGATAATTCTGAAAATACTCAACAATCGTGACTTGTAAAAGTTTCATCATGAAGAATAGATATCTATTTACGGCAAATTATTTTTGGTGGTTTATCGTAATCGATAATAAATGTTGATGATCATTTAAATATAGTTCTGTGTAATATTTTCAGACCACTTTATTATGCTTCATAAGCAATAAATATGTGAAATAATAGAAACTGGGAAGATTCCATTGACACGCTAGACCAAAGAGGTTATCTCAGTGATACTGATAGTTGAGATTTATCTTCAGCTGTTATGACTGTAACTGTTTATATATGTTATCGAAACAATGAAAAATACTATTTCAGATGCTGATATCTCATCACTTGTTTTGAGGCAAATAGCCCAGTATACACAATCTTATTAAAGAAACTTCACTTTAATCTAAACCACATATCTTTGATCGTAACCATCGTAACCAAGAAACTACTATTTTATATACACATCTTTTTTATGGCTTTCATAAAACGAAGTTTATGAGGTTAAACATCTGTTAGTAACTACTCGAACATTTCTCATTTGTAAATGTATATCTTCATTTTGTTTATATTCAGAGCTGCTCCATGACGTATCATTGATTTTTTATTGCCTGAAATTCGATTAAGAAATGAAACTAAGACTAATTACATTCTGATATATCCGACATTAACATACTCCAAGGTATATTTATACAGAGTAAATTATCGAAAAGGAAACAGTGGTTCAGTGTAGGTTAACAGAATTCTAGATTATAAACAGAAAACGCTGGGACACATCTATTAATTTAAAAAAGTTATGACAGCTTGTCAGCACATGCACATTAACCGTTCGTCTTTTTTTCAGCAATTTTCTGTTTGGAATGAGCAATGTATGGTTTAATATGTAGATCAAATTAATAAATGAGTAGATGTTAAAATTGGTTCTCGATTACATTTTTTAGCCGTCATATTTCAAATGATTAGTAAATTATGATAAAATTAAAAAAGGATTTTTCAGAAAATATTTCATATCAAATCATATAGAATTGGCACTCGCTTTCAAATTCGTTTTCATACGTCTTCCATCGTGAATTATGTTTTTCAACTGATGTGTTTACTTGTATAGGTACAAGTTTTTTCCAATATGTAATAGCATATGCACAATATGTGTATATTCAATCTATTTTCGTTGGAAAAACATGTATGCATCATACTTTTCACAAACACGTAGTAGTAGGACAAAGATCAAAGAGAAAAGATAAATGAACACATTTTTTATCTTGAAAGCAATAAATTAGGAAGTGTATACTATGTTCTTATTGATATACATTATATAGTTACATATCTCAACTGGAATTATGTTTCCATTGAATGTTTGTTTTTGATATAAGAAAATAGCATTGATTGATGAAGCTCCAGCAAACTCTTATCAGAGAATAGAGGTTAATTGATTCTGAAATATTGATTACCGATAATCTGCGAACAATTATCGAAATATTACTATTTCCCAATTCATAAGTTCTTATATAAATGTGAAATAAAAGTGATAATCTATCAGAAAAAGAAATATATTTACACAGAATAGTAGAAAGATTCGAATGAAAAAGTTGAATAACAAATCATGATATCAATAGTTGGATATTAAATGGATACATGATATAATAAACACAAACATCAGTGTCTGCAAACTTTCCTTTGTATGAAAATGGTATTCTCACATCAAGTTTTGTCAAAATGAAACACTACCAGGAATCCGTAAGGAGAATGAACTCTTTGCATGGATTACCTACTTATTCATATAGAAACAAAAGCAAGTCTAGGTTTTCGATGCTTTCGACCTTTATCTTGATGCAGTCTTTTTCTATAAAACGACAACATCCTTTGTTGGATATTGCTAGAATTTACCATAATGCTAAATTTTACTCATTTATCTTTCTCTTCCATCATTTGCCTGTTTATCTGAAAGCTTTTTGTAAGTCAGTATGAAAAGAACTGTAAATCATTTGAGCATGCACATACAGGGTAGCTGGAAGTGAAATTATTTGAGGTATAGATTTCCAGACTGGATAATGCGATACTGTATAATCTGAAAGGGGTGTTCAAGAAACAAAAATTGCGAAATATACCAAGATTATTTCGAAAATTCTATGCAAGTTTCTCCAGTTCACCTTGTAGAAGTTGAGGCATGTTGTTCAGTAAATTATTTTTATGTGGATTTTTTAAAAACTTAAGTATGTTATGATACCTCTTTAGGATTTCCATTCGAATTTTTGGAAATGAGCCTTAACTAATTACCATTTCAGAGTGTGAAAAACGAAATTATTCGCGTGAAACTTGATAGATGAAAAAACGATGAGTGATGAGAATGAAAATATTTATGAGATCTTGAAAAGTATACTGCCAATTCCAAAAATATAAAGCACATGAATCATTCAAACTTTGATAGATTTATATACAGGAGTAACCGGGAAAATATGAGGATTCATTATTTTTGTAGTTTTCGTTTAAACTACACAATTATTTTTTATTTCATCTCTGAATTTGATATTTTGACATAAAACACTTCAAATTGAAACTATAGAAAGGATTGACAGATGTGTAGCTATTTTTCATTAGACCTGTATGATGTCAAGAATCTACCAACTACTTTATTTGAATTAATTGAGTGGCAGTCATCTCATGTTCTGTTCAATAATGAAATTTATTCAATTAATTTCAACTTCCCTACGTGAATTATTTTGATTTTCACTCAATTTAGGATATTTTCAACTGCGTGTTTTTCGTAATAATCAAGTTATATCCAATTACATAGCAATTTCCTAAATTGTTAATTGATTGTATATTTACGTAAATTGCAGGTTAAGTTCACGTTAGCTATATTACGAATAAACAATGCCATAGAAAACAACACAATTTGCATACTAATGTGTGAATAAACCTATAACGATTGCACAGTCGATAAACACGGATTCAAGGACCGTGAACTAGACATTATAATATTTTTTATAGATTCAACTCATTTGTGATTATTTGCATTCAGTTATTGTTGTCTATTACTATACTCTATTGAGTATCTACCTACTATAATACGTCTACGCTATACAACAACCGCATTGTGTCGAAACAGCCTTTGTGTTTCATCACTTTTGATGACCACGTGACCATGAAGTCATTCAAATTTGAAAGAATGGATTGAATTTGACGCATTGGAAATTGTGTTATTAATTCTGATGGCAAGAAGAGGCAATGTATTGTGACCAGTGGATGAACATTAACAATCTATTGATATTTATGTTAAATTCACCCTTTGAAAATTAAAATTGAACTGTAGGTACAATGAAAGAAATAGGACGTCATTAGGACGTCATCAACAGATATTTCTACTGTAAAATCCATTCATCTCTTTTCAGATATCAAAAATATCAAAATTACATAATTTGCTGTGGAATAACAATATGTTGATATATCTGTTTGTCAATAAAGTCTCACGCGGCAAACCAAACGAATTCAATTTATATTACCTAATTAAATTATCAACTATTAAGTAATACAGTAGTTCGTGGGTCTCAACATTGATTTGCCTGTTGATACTTATTATTATTTGATATTGCTCATGTATACATTTTGAGATAAAGTTCAAGGTTTTCATGATCAAGACCACAGTTTTTGGGATTAATTACAATAACATAAGTAATAACAATGATACGTCCTGGTACGTATATACTGTAGGCCAGAGATCAAAGAAGTATAGGTTATCTAACCATGATTAATGACCCGGAAAAATAAAATTGAAATAATAGTTTTCATAGTACGAGTTATTTCCAGCATTTTTGGATGTAATTCAAACGAATGACAGATCGTTAAGTCAATAGAAAATTACAAAGCTATCAAATGAAATGTCCGATATTGAGTAGTAGAATAGAGATTTTTAAATAGAATTCAAATTGGAATAGATAATAAAAGTTTGATGAAGAATATATTGGGAAATCTTCGAAAGAATTATTTCATTGTCCATTTTAAGTCTGGCCTGGATATAATGTCTTTTTTGTTTAGGAAATGCAGCCCATTGCAGGATTGACAGCCAAAAATCACTCAAATCTCTTGGAGAATATTTTTAAGATATTAAACTCTGAGACAAAACAATATCGATTCTTTAAAAAACCCAACCCTTTACTTTCAGCCCATTCCACAACTCTTGCTTCTGCCATTGCTGGAAATGTTTCCCTAAAACTTCTTCAGTAACATTGACTGACGCGACTGATCCAACACTCATACTTCTTCACCAAGCAGCTCCCAAAAATGAAAGTCATCTAGATTGCTGCAAGTAGCGGTAGTAGGAGCATGAGAAGTATCGTGTTTACACTCTCGTGCTGCTCACTTCCCTGTCCAATTGGACTGAGTGAACCCAACTTTAAATCAAAGTGCATTCGCACCCAAAATATCGCTCGGTGCATATCCATTACACACCATCTAGTACAGAGTACACAACCAACACTAGTGGCATGGGTTGTGCCTCGTAATAACGACCACTAAGGCTTTATTGTGCATCAGACTTGAATGATATAATAGCAGATCAAGAGATGATCGCTGCGTTGAATTCAAATTGGCCGTGTCCTTCTACGGCACACAACAAGTAGATTTAAAGGTAATCTGATGCTATGGAATCGGAATGGTTCGTTCGGATGTTTGTTTCCCGGTGAAGGGAACTAATTGTTCTGAACATTTCGCTGATAATTTGGATAATAGGGCATGCCAAAGCTACTGGATGCCAATGTTACATGATATACGAATTAATTGGGAAAATTCGTGGAAATTCTTGTTAGCACATCAGAATAATTGTGATGTCATCTCTATGCTGAAGAACCCATCCAAAAATATTATTCAGTATTTCTTAATTATTCCATGATAATAACATTTCATGTATTTATTGAACAAGCAGATGAACTTTCACAAAAATTTTTTGATTAAATGATGATGTTTGAATTCTACTTTTGAACATGTCTGATCTTTTATGAAAATCAATTTACCAGAAGACAGAAATTATTTCTATCATCTGTCACAATCAAATAAATTGTATATTAAAGTGGATAAAAAGGTCTTTAAGACAGGCGCGAGTTTTTCGAAATTAAACAAGTGTTTTAAAGACCAGATTCACGAATACTTTACGCTATTTTTTTTATTGGTGCCACATTTTACGTTTGAATAAAGTTTTGCATCTGTCAGTTATATTTTATTTGACGTTTACAAGGTACTCCTGTCAGATCAATAATCAAAAATTTGTCATTTAGACTTCAAGTTTCTTAGTTGATGTTGCCATGGTAACTTAAAAAAACGCGCGTTTTTTAAAGTTCCATTTAAACACGCTCAGGTGTGCTTTAAATTGATATAAAATGGGGCACCAATAAAAAAATAATATTACTCTTGCTTTTTATTACTCAAATGAAATACTTTCTTGTTGTATTTAACATTTGTTGTGTATCAAAAATAATTCATCTCGAATATTGTGGCTCAATGGGAGCATGAAAAATAGATGCTGAAATACTGAAATAGTATCACGTAGAACCCAGCAAAAACATTCAGATGTCTACTAATAATATTTATTGAAAAAAATATTTCGAAAAAAACAGAGACTGTAATAGAACATGGAATTAATGTTCGTTCATGGAAAACCTCCATGTGATGTTAGAATTGAAAACGCCCACGCTGAATAAATTGTTATCAAAATCTATTATTTCAGAAAATGTAGTTCGCCCATCATCATCAAGCTAGAAAAAATCTCATCCAAGACACACCATTCTAGAAAACGTTTATCTGGGATCGAATTCTCAAGTGGCCTTTTACACATTTTATTAGTGAAATTATAGGGCACAAAGCTTTCTGAGGTCGAAAACTATACCTGGAACTGTACAGGTATAATCTTTGTATTATTTTATTGTGTGGATTGCTGTTGACTGTGTAATTTTCGGAGATGACTTATCTGGGAGGCAGTCGCAACTTTAGAAGAAGGTGTGTCATTAGAATAACTCAAGGTTTCCTCTCTAGCAGGTGTTTCAGAATAAACAATAATCATGAGGTCCCGAAAACTTTTATCACGATTTGTTATTCTAAGTGACTTTTCCTACGCAAATGTTGATTCGACTGAATAGAAAGGCTATGAAATTTATTCATGTTATGCCCAATACAGGGTGTTGCCTCTGCATTATCCATAAAAAACTGCTATTTCCAAAAATAACTCTTATTATAAATAATATGTGACAAACTCATTTACCTGAACTCTCGTAAGCTGCCAGAAATAAAAATAATCTAGTGGAGAATAATTTTCTTCTGAAACTTAGAGATTACATCTTTATGTTGGAACTGATTCTTTCCCATTTCTTCCAATGGAGTATAAAAATATCAACGCAAAGCTAGAAGAATATCAGTAATGGAATACCTTCAAAGTATCCCACTGAATTTTCCCCTCTTTATAGGTGATCACATCATTATTGAAGCATTCAAATCAAAGATAACGCACCATCTGCAATAAAAACGCACATTCCACTGAAAACACATCACGGAAAACGAGTTTTTTCTTCCCGGACTTTTTCTACGCTGAATTATCGCCTAATTATTTTTGTGTTCTCTCGTACAACCTGATGGAATTCGAGATGAAGATGGGTTCGTTTTTTGCCGGCACGTCGTATTCTTTCGAGGAAATTGTTAGAGGGTCTGGGAAAGGCTCGAGAATTCCAAATATTCCACGTCGTATAGAAAGAAGTGGACGATAATCTTCATGAAGATGATGGTTAACATAAGAATGGGAGGAGCGTCTCATACGAGATACTATTGTGTCTACCGGAATAGTTAGCTGAATTTCATGTTCCTTTTTTTCATATTCCACTAAGTTCATCGTCCAACCGGATTATGTTGATGCCAAGAAAAAAATGGATTCATAATCTTCTCACAATGAGTAGGGTAAGATTTCAATCACTTGATAAGAGAAGTATTTCAACAGTCACTACTACAACGCAAAATTGTCAATTGTCATTTAATTGAACAGATGTTATTATTTAAATAACAGGTGGTTTCTTCATGTTCCATAGATTCTAGCATCTATATTTTTACCTAAGTTACTAGATATTTCGTACATATTCTTCTAACTGTGAATTATTCATGACAATATGAATTTCTTAAAATTCAACATAGTATATATTTCACCCAGAATGTGACACTTGTCGACTCTCGACAATATTTTACGAGCCTGTGAAGTGTAAAAAGTCCTTTATTACACAAAAAGGTTCGAGTGTCTAAGGGGCAAATATAACTCTGAGACCACTTGAAATAACAATAGACCTGTCAAAATGTTCGACGCTTCAATTGCTTGCTATCGTTTTGAAAGCAAACCAGAACTGATCAAATATTTGGTTTAGGTGTAAGGTTTCAGTTCATGGTCTTGGCGCCTTTCGATTTTTGAAGGATCCTAAAGTAACTGGTACTTTTTCGCATAAGTTTCATAAATATCCTTCTGCAAATATTACGAACTTAAATTCTGAATCTGATAAAGTTTTTTGTTCCTAATAGATTATTTTGTTATGGTTTTCAACAAATAATATCAATAGATGTTTGAGTGGTATGCTGCAAAATGCATTAGTATTTGTAAGTATTTATGATTTACAGTGAAAGTTACTTATTATTATCATACTAATATTCTAATATTGATGTTGGAGTCCAACTACGAGCCAAGGATCTATTGTATGGACTATAACAACATTTGTTAGTTATTTTCACTCGTTTATATATTTCCGATTGTAATTTTTGTCTATATCCAATTTTCCTAAATTTGAAGCGGAACATGTTGACCACCTAATACAAATCAAAAAATGTAATATAAAATTATTATTTACATAGGAAATTACATTTCTTGAGAAGAAAACAAGTTTACCAACATCACAGTGACGTCACACTTCAAACAAGGAAATGTAATTATTCAGAAATATTATAAAACAATGATTATGTGCTGTTTGAATAGTACTATGAATACCTTTTTTTTATATAAAACTTCTCACGAAAGGAGACATCCTGTTATGTTCATAGTGAAAGAGATGACAGCACCACAGCTACTGTTCTTCACAGTAGTAAATAATATAATATAGAGAATGGTGAGCTTACATAATGTTCAAATATAAGTACCACACGCTATGTTTGTACATAGTGGTTCCCACAAAGATGAAGTTGTTGCGTGAACATATTTGAAGATGGTTTATTTAGTAACACAATATTTATTCACCACTACAATTAAATATTCATACACACATACACATATTCATTATGGATATTTCAAAATAATACCTGGAATTTTTGTTTCCACTATAAATGAGATTGATGGAATAAATATTGTAAGTGATGCCAGTATTCTAAATGGTAGTAAAATGTTCATTCATTGCACTTTATAAAGGTATAGTTCAGAATAACTCCTACAACTTTTACGTTAGTGTACAATGATTGTTAATGAATCCTACAGAAGTTGTAAATTCACGGAAAAACCCTGTACATGTACCCAAGAGTTTTTTTATTGCACACTATAGTTGTAAACGTTTCAAGTTCATTGAATGAATTATTGATGAATGACCGTAAAGTACATACGGTGAATGAAATTCGCACAGAAGTGAAAGTAACAGCTTATATTCTAGGAAGGTTATTCATTTACAACTACTTGAATTGAAACCCTCATAATCCCACATTGTAATCCAACATTAACTTAATGTATTTTCAACAGCTGTCGAAGTTTCAGGTATACCTGAAATGCAGAATTCTAGAGCTTTAAGGTGGATTTGTAAGACTGAACTATCATCCGACATATATGATAATCATGAAGTTTCCAAATCCAATAGCCTGAAAAATTTATTGTATAGGTATTACAAAAGAAAACTTCACATCCGAATTGCTCCAGATTTTTTTCTATATTGGTAATAATTTCCCATTGAAGGTCAGAGTATTACCGAATTATTTAGAGAGGGATCGGATCGGATTCAGCTCTTGGCGTAGACTTGTTATAGGTAACATGTGAAAAATTAACTGATGAGATATTTAGGGTTGAGTAGAGATCAGATTACAGGTCTCTTTACAGATCAGGCGCAGGAAAAGATGGGGGCCTACCAAGGTGACCAAACTTGTAGATTATACAGCTTGGAGCCTTAGACTATTGAACACATTTCGTGCAAGTGTGAGGCACTAAGCTACAGGACAGTATTGCAACTAAGGGAATCTGATTTAAACCACCTAGAGAACTTAGGAACCGCGAAACCTAGTGACCCTTATAAAGTACTCAAAGGGACAGAAAGCTTTCAAGTTATAAGATAGGGGAAGTACCAGAAGAATTTAGTTCTAGGACCAAAATAAAACTTGGTCTTATACTGCACACATATCCCTCTGTTTCTATATCTTAGTTGCACAATTTTCATCTTCCACGAGTCAATATGGGTAATACAATGAGGTCCCTCTTCTATAATGGCTTGAAAGAATATAATGAATTGCCTATAAGTATTAAAGATTCCAAAACGATTGTACAGTTCGAGAGGAATCTAATTATGCATATCAGAAAATGAACTGAAGGTGAAATGTTATTCCTTAATTTTTTTATTGGTGCCTTATTTTACCCATTTGAAGCACGCCTGAGCGTGTTTAAATCGAACTATAAAAAACGCGCGTTTTTTAAAGTTACCATGGCAATATCAACGAAGGAACGAGAAACGTGAAGTCTAAATGACAAATTTTTGACTATTGATCTGACAGGAGTACCTTGTGAACGTCAAATAAAATGCAAAACTGTATTCAAACGTAAAATGTGGCACCAATAGAAAAATAGCCCAAAGTGGATCTGGTCTTTAAAACACTTGCTTTATTTCGAACACTTCGGCTGCTCCGTCGTGCTCGAAAATTCGCGCGTGTTTTTAAGCACTTTTTTTCTGATCGAACCAATATTGAGCTATATCGCCTTAGTTACCATGTGTCATAACACACTCATATTTCCCTAGGGAAATATGAAACGTCAAATTATATTTCTTTCGAAACGTCAAATCATATTTTATTTCTTTATTTATTTATTTATTTCAATCAGTTGTCTATACAACGCTCGGGCTCCGCTCTCGGGATGTAATTTTGACAACCTCGGGAAATATACTGTTCATATTTCCCTAGTTGTAATAATAGCTATTTTATCCTCCTTCACTTTAATATACAATATTGCTTACATTTGAAAATGTCTAAAAATGTGTACAGTACATATACCTAAGAACTACATGTTATGATTAGACACATTTGTCACACTGTATAATGTATTTTTATATTTTTCCGCTTTGATTCATTTTTACTCACTAGTTTGTTTCTGTTTTTTTATTGTTATACAATTTACTATGTAGTAGTGTAGTTCTTCTTAATTTATTCGTAATTGTTCTATTGTTCGCTCTAACTTAAAATATAACTCAATTATATGGTACCCCCGGTATAAAAACGATATAGATGCAATAGAAAAGGTTGAGAAAAGATTCTTGAGTTATGGTGCCTTCGAAATGGGTATCCCAAGGAGTGATTATAATTATGATGTATTATCATCAGATATGGGTCTTAGGTCGCTTGAATGTCGTAGAGTTGAATCAGACTTAAACTTCTTCTACAAATTACTGAATGGAATGATTAACTCTCAACAGTTAATAGAATTAGTAAGTCTTACTGTGAATGATAGAAGAACACGTAATCCTGAATTGTTTAGGGTGCCATTTCATTCAAGAAACTACGGGTGCAATGAGTCTATGACTAGACTTCAAAGAACTGCCAATATTTATCAGGGTGATATTGAGCTGTTTGATTCATCTCCATCTTCCTTCAAAAGGAATACTAAGAAAATAAACATTGTGAGCATGTACACTTGGTGGATGCCCACTGTAACAATTTACTGCACTGCATGATTGCAGACTGGTTTTTTCTCTTATTCTTTTTTCTCTAGGTTCAAATAAATGTAAGTATACAAAAAATACACACAAAACATTACAACAATTGTTCGAAATGCTGTCCATTAACGTCAATGCACTTTTGTATTTCAAAGCCACCTTAGTAATTTCTTAGCATCAAATTAGAACAAAGTAATTGTATTATCTTATTTTCTTTCAGCTGTAATTTTGATGGTATTCATCGCCTATTCAATTAGCAGGTATGAATAAATTCCTTATTAATAGTACTAATAAATGGTACCACGGTACCAATATGGTTCCATTTGAAAAAATTGAGTTTTACCCCAAAATCGATTACGATGAACTTTATTTGCTCATAAAAAATGCAATTTAGTATTTTTGACGGGATTTCGATTTTTCTAGCATTAGACGGTTAAATTGGAATAAATCGGAACCATCATGGCACACTCGAATGGAAAACTCAAAATTGAATTATCAAAAATATTGACGTTTGAAATGTCACTCATGTGGTATCATTGGATTCAGAAAATTATGCAGATTTCAGAAATATAATAATATACAGGGTGTTCTATTTAAAAATCGAAAGTTGGTATCACTTTCGGCGAAACCGGAAGTGAAAAAAGAATCATTTGTGAATCAAAAAGTGCCGCTTATTATGTATATGGGATATCCCAAATTTCAATCAATTACCTTCAAAACTAAAGCAGATAGAGGGGGTGTACCATGAGTCTGTTACACACGGTATACTGTTTACTTTCCTTATTTCATGTATTGCTTTATTGGTATATCCGTGAATAAATAAAAATAAATAAATATGTTTTGTGTATTAGGATTTCCTATTATTCAAATAAATTTCATTGGTGCTGTTTCTCTATTGGCCAAGGAATAACCTTTCAATAAAAAAATGAGAGTTTATCATGATGTATGATAAAAAGTTCTCTTTGGCCGTCTGGTCGTCCCTTCACTGGCACTACCCTTCGCCGCGGGAACCACCCCATTGAAGTGGTCGTACCTGTCGAAGATTGTCCCTACGCGCATTCAAGTTTCAAGTGGATTCCCGTGGCTCTTTTGTGCTTCCACCATTGTCCGCCGGTGTCTTTTTGCGGGCGACTTGATTTCGGCCCATTGTCCGACCCGTGGCCTTCTATTCGGCATGTCATGTGGTTCCTAGAAGGCGCCGAAATCTGCAGTCGATGCCCCCCACCGGCTAGGGTGGTTCTCCGAAAACCTTTTCACAAGATACTAAAAGTGTAAAGTGAAACAATGATGAAGGGATTGGTAGCGATTCAGGCTGAGCGATATTTGAGGTGGCCGATTTTTGAATTTGTTTGTTATTTATCAACACTATACCAACGTTTAAATCTATTTTAGATACATTTATTACAATTTTCTTGGGATTTGGATTCGGTCAATGTCAAACTTTCTATACTGTAATATATTTCTTTTCATAAGACGTTTCGCTCGTTGTAATGAGCTTTATCAATCATGTCAAAATCAAAAAATAAAAACAAAAATAAGTAAAATTACAACCACATTGTGCTATTATAGCACTTTAGTGCCATTCTCCACGAGCGACAAAAACGCGACCGTTTGCCGGCTAAGAAAACGCCTGTGTTACAGAACCAACAAGTTCAAATGGGACTGTCTACACGGGCGTTTTACCGGTCGCGACTGGACGCGTTAACTATTGCCGACGCGTTTTAAACGCCACCGGACGCGAAAAAGTCGCCCGCCGGAGAACGGCGAGTCATTCTCCACGTGGCGTTTTCCAAGCTTTTTACCGGCGCCAAAACTTCCAGGCGAGTCAGTTAACCATTGTTATTATCAGTACAGTAGTAAACTTATTTTAATTATTCAATATGTTCTGAAAGGTTTTTAATGTGGAATTGAGGATCAACCTCCTTTGTATGATGTTAGGAGTAAAGAATATTCTAATAGGGAGACGAAGGCCAAGTGTTGGTTGAAATACCAACCGTTAAGCGATTTGAAAGTAGTGGATGAGTCCACCATCCTCTTCTTTCATCATGTTTTATGCTAAAGAATTGAAGTAATTGCAAATGATTTGCAGCGATGCAACTAACTTGGATGGGATCCATGTGGACATTAAGGACAAGGCGTTTTTTTTCGCTCGTGTAGAATGGAGGGAGCGTTTCTCTCGCGTTTTTATCGCTGTTTACCGGCGGACAATCAAACGCTCGTGTAGAATAGGAAAACTTTTCACGCGTTTGCGCGACTAAACGGTCGCGTTTTTGTCGCTCGTGGAGAATGGCACTTAGTCTCAACCGTGTATATCTCCATTTTATGAACAACTAGAAACAGTTGTATCAATAAGCTTATTATTTTTTGAAGCAGTGCTTGGTTGCGTTTGATAACGTGAAAATTTTACTTTGGCGGTAGAGCTCATCATTGGTTGAACAGCGCGATAACTCGCATATCTGTGCACTCGTCTTATTTATTTATGTATTTATTTATTCATCACACTGTTCAACAGGTTGCCCCAATCACAGAACAGGGAAAAAAGACAAAACACAAACATATGCATTGCTTTTTGCATAAGCTTTAAACGAAACAATGTTATCCTATCATGGGTATCTAATTATACACAAAAAGAAAAAAGTTGAGATCTAATATAAGTTATTCCACAATTAAAAGATCTATGTTCTCAGACACTACATCTTATACAAAGGGGAGTTTTTGTATATGTTGGTTCGTGGAAATTTAAGTAAAATGTATTACAATTTCTAGATGATAGTCCCGGGATAGTGAAATTTTATTTTTTCAACGAATCTGTACAGTTTATTGCATTGTTAACAACCTTATACAGGATCAGAATACAGCCATATTGTCTTCTTACATGCAGGCTTACTAATTTGTAAGTCTTGAGAAGCTCCTCGTATTATAAAAAAATTAAATAAATTCAATTTGTGTATACCATTATCAAAGGGACCGACAGCTTATCATGCACTGAGAAAAAAAGATTTCGGATATAACCAGGAATCTAAAACTCACGCATTCAAAATAAACACGACATAGAAGATAGATAGACAGCTTTCATCAAGCATTCATTGTAGGAAAAATATTGAAAGAATAACAATTCTACCAGATAGTTCTACAATCTTGTCCAGAAACTCGGAAGGAAAAGAAAAGTTAATTTGGAATTGCATGATGAATGATTTCAGAAATGTTCAGTACGAGTTACTCTTTTCCGCAAATGACTAACAGTGGTAGTATATACAGGGTGGCCCATTAATTTTTGGAAGTGGAATAACTCACTTAAGAACGAAAATACCATAAAATAGTACTATAACATGATGAATTGATGTACTGGGTGTTTCATATTTGAATTATTGCTACTTGAAATCTCCTGAATTGAAGCTTATCCAAAAAACACCCCGTATATAAAACGAGACTTCTGGGCAGTTCAGACATTTCAGCCATTTTTTGTTTTCGTACCCTTCAAATGGATTCTCTTATTTACCAGTGACAATTTTCTGCAGCATGTATACTACACCGATCATAGTCAAATTGTTTTATTTTATGGAAAAGGGAAAGACGGGACTGTTTCATGAGGATTTACAGGGTGTCCTCTTTAAAAAAAGGAACTCAATGTTGGTTCGCCTATGCTGAACATCCTGTATATCTTGGAGTAATTCAGAATTGTGTATCTGCATAAATATAACAGCTTTAATTCGATTTTTTCTTGTATTCTCATTCCTAAGTGAGTTCTACTTCGATTGAAAATATAAGGTATGAACATTCACATGGAAAATATTATGTAAAATGCATCTCGAAGGGAGTGTACCGAAATGTCACCTCCAGGTCACCGGAAGCGTTCGGGTCACCCTTATTATTATCAACGCGATATCCATCATCACTGGGACCGTTCCCAACAATCCCATTATTTCCGGCAAGTTTGCGAGGATCAAGCGGAAGTTCCAGCCGACTGCGCTCGTCTCTATCTCTGGGCGCATTAAATAGGGGTCACCAGTCACCACTCAGTAGTACTATCTCTCTGCAAGTGTGTAGAATAGACAAACAGCGAGTGTATCATCATCGACCACCATCGTTTTCATCGCCGTTGAGTCACATCCGCCGCGAAATGCGCACATCTAGTTGGCCGCGATCAAATCTCGAATAATAAAATTTACATGCGGATGAAACATTCCTTAAGGGGATCGTTTAGTTTTTGGGCCAAGATTCATCCGAAAATAAACTAAGGATTTGTTTGTTGTTGATGTTTGTTTTTTATCTACCGATAATTTGAATGCTAAGTAAATTTATTATTTATAATGTTATTTTCATGATCATCCATTCAATGTTTCATATGTCATAATAATAGTGGACGAAATATGTTCTATTGAAGAGTTTTTTTCATGAACTATATGCTATCAGACCATCAGTTTCCTTCTTTTTGATTGAGTCACAAGAAAAACTGCAGATTTCCTTCAATCAAATGACAATATTTACAGTGGAAGACGTGTTAAAATAAATGAGATTGAGAGATGCTCTCAAGAGAGTAGGAAAACAAGCAACACTTTAAAGACGTTATCTTGCATGTTTGTACTGTACTTATTTCTTTTATAGACTCATTTTTTACAAACTTATGTCAAAAGACCTATAACGTTCATTTTGTGCTACCCTGTATAAACATTGCTTCAGCAATTTAGTGAAAATGATGCTTGTTCTCGATTGAAGAAAATTTAGGATGATGCTTCAATAAGTGAATGAACCAACGGAACCGGAAATGATAAACCAGAATAAGAGTTTTATCCTATTTCAATTCAAAACTCATATCTACGGTCTCGAATTTTATGAAACTTTGGATGTTTATGACAAACTATAATGGAACATGATAAAAATGGAAATCAGTACCAGAGACCATTTATTTGCAAAAACTCTTTTTCTCAATGGTAATTTTTATCGATCCCCTTAAAATTGATGAGAAAACAAAGATCCATTGCCAACAATATTCCATCCAATTATACTGATTATAGTCATATTGTCTGCTAAAAACTTCCAGACTGACATCTGACACATCATAAATTCCCGTGCAATAAAATTATCTCTGTACGTTAATAATTATACTTTATGGCTTGGCAAATTATTCATGTATTCAAATCGGCAGAAGACCGCTGAATCAACGTTTTAATCATCTATTCTATCGCTGCTGTTGTTGGTAATTAGAAGAAGAGATGAGTAATTCAAACAGTATTGTGCATAAGATAAACTTTTTTCATTCTGAGGCGCAGAAAGGATAAGAACTCATTTTTTCATTGATATACATTGTCTCAAAAATACGAGATTTCCCAGATTATTCAATCAAGCAGCTGATACTCATCTCAATATTTTGGACTACAGTTACATTTTGGATATTTTGATGTTTTGTATTTCTAGACCAATAAGACTAAGAAGAAAAGGTACTTCCATTAAATTTCTTTACGAAGTGAATAATAAAATTTGTTGAAAATAGATAGATAGATAGACTTTATTGGTCCTTTTTGCTACATATGCAGATGGGATAAGTCACAGTGCCAAAAATATAAACATACATACAAACAAACTCTAGGTCTAGACAAAAATGCAAGTGAAACGTTCAATAAAATGAATCATATCAGAACATCTGATATAAAATCTTGCACAATAATATTACTAAAATAAATCCAGATGAAACATGATTCGAATACATTATACAACAAAAAATAACAAATTCACCAGCCCGCACAAAGAAACTTTATATACATATGTAAACGAATATAAAAAAGACGCAGACGGCAAATCTCTGCCGGGAGAAGGACATTTCAAAATTAAAAATAAAAAAAACTAAAACCAAATCAACACGCTAACTATTTAATCATCCATTTATATTTTCTATTATTATATATGTTGGAATGTCTCAGACGCAGTGACAAAATTAATTATCATTATGAACATTATATTTCTGCAGTTCCGCATTGAAATGGATCTGTGAACACCTGCTTGTGGGAAAACTTTTTGGAAACTCGCATTCACTACTGTAGAAAGTAAAAAGGATAAACAGGACAAGTTGAGAGGTCGTTAATCGCGAATGATGATGGTTTCTCACAATTTCTTGGTAAACAGAGCAAATACAAATCGCGGTATGATAAAGTAATGCACTATTTGAAAATTAATTACGACAGATAATAAAACCAAGAGTTGGCGATAATGCTTGTAGTGAAATTAAATCGATGAATTATGGAATCATGGAAGGAATAATGATTGATAATTACATCCGTCAATTATAGGTAAAGCTTATAACGCTATACAAATGAAATAACGTGCACGGTAACACCAAATTTCTAGATAATTATGTATGCTTATCTCAACTTTTCGAATTAGCGCTATATCAAGATGTTAGATCATAAGAAAAAAAAGCTCATAAATGAAACTTTCAATGTGTGCTTGATTTCTAAATCTCATTAATTATTGTCGATTCATTATCTACTACAGATCTATCATTATTTGTAGGCAGAAATATTGCAGTGTCATAGTGGCTTCGTATACAAGGTGTCCTGTAATTCAAAGTTTGTCAATTCAGAATTAACAACAATAATCAAATATCGGTCTTCGGACAGACGGATTTATCTGTATATTTAGCATGACTGTTATTTCCAAGAGATACGATT
Organism: Plagiodera versicolora; assembly: GCA_037013635.1. Lineage (NCBI taxonomy): Eukaryota > Metazoa > Arthropoda > Insecta > Coleoptera > Chrysomelidae > Plagiodera > Plagiodera versicolora. The sequence continues at coordinate 4,072,277 of CM072983.1, read as the reverse complement.
GTTACCAGTGGAAATAAAAATCCATTTTTGAGGAAGTCATACTTGATATCTTGAAATGTTACGGAAATTTTTTGCACCAATTTATCGATGCTTTACCATCAACAGATTGTAAGAATATTTATGAAACAACAATTTGGGAACATAATTCAATAATTATCTTCGAAACCATTCAAGATAACGATGTGCAGTGTTTGGCATTTGAACAAACACGAATTCTAACAGTAGATGATTTTTTTGTATCAAAAGAGCATTCACCATGCTTTCCTTCTATCAATTGTCAATGTGTCTATCATATATTCGCTATTAGGAACAGTGCAAATACGAAAACGTACCGGAAGGTAGGTACCAGGAAGAGATTTTATCGAAAAAAACTTGAAAAGCCCTTTTGATTTCCTATACATTGCTTTCTTTCATTTTTGAAATTCTGTCTACTCGTTGCAAATAAATGGACCTTTGAAATGTCGCTAGTACATTTCTCAAAGAATACAAAAAGTAAATCGATTTCGCTTAAAAACTTACAATTTTGTTAAAGTTAATGTTGAGAATATTTTCCTGGAAACAATTCACTTTTTTTCTGTTTTTGTTGATTCCAGCTAGTTTCTCGATAAAATCTCTTCCGGTACGTTTTAGTTGGGCCACCTTGTATCTTTAAAGACGTTTTATTGGAAGAACATTGTTTACGAACAATAAATGTTAACGAAAGTTCACAATTTCACCACCAGATAGCGTCGAGATTTTTTGTAATCGCCAATATTGGACGACCCTCAATGATATTCGACACCATCTTTTTCACATTGACATTCTGCATGAGAGACCCACTATCCACTCATATATCACCTGCCAGAATAGATTGTTTTTTTTCCATATTTATATGCACCTGAAACATCGGACCCTGTAATAATAGAGACCCAAAGGGCGTACAGAATCGGGGGTGTAGTTCTCACATAACTCTCGGTCATAGGTAGGACCCATGGTGACTGGCTGTTATTGCGAAAGAATGGAGCGCAAAGGGGACAGCAGAAAAGGACTCTCGTATTTTGGTTTTCCGTTTCTTATCGTATAATGAGGGCCATTCATATTCTATTGTTGGGCAGTGTTAAACGATTATTTATACTTCGGCAGAGGCGGGTCTCAATACGTTAGTTGTGGAGGGGTTCAAAGTGCTGAAATGTTACGTCATATTCACTCTGGAAGGATTCATAGAACATATGGAATTCACATGATATTTTTATCATGATGTGAAAATTGAACATCGTAAATGGAAAAGTCAATACGTAGTATGACGTTTTTGACATTTAAAGTGACTTTTCTCCAAAACAGTTTTTTGTTATCAACTTTGGCTCCCAAACTATTACAGTTTCTCGAAAAAACAAAACAAAAGTTAAAGAAAAACTGCAAGATAGTATTTTGATTTGACTTCAATTTTTTATTTAAATGATAATGAGCACATAATTATAATTATATTATCTATTATTCCCATCTTATTCACTTACAACGTAAATAACACAATATTGTCTCGTTGTGAGTTAATAAAGATCTTGGCATTTGCTTTGATTGCAACTTCACATTTGGTCACCACATTTCTGTAAAAGTAAACCAAGCTCTCAAATCCTATGGCTTTATAATAAGAAATTGTAAATCTTTTTGGAATCTCAAAGCTCTATGTTCATTGTATAATGCGTACGTTAGATCTAAGTTGAAATATGGTTCTGTTATATGGAATCCTGTCTATATGTGTAACAGGTTGATGATTGAACGAGTTCAGAGACGATTCCTGAAGTTTTTATGTTTCACAATCGATAATCAATATCCCGAAAGGTGCGTACCATACCAAACTTTAATATCGCGCTTTGATTTTGTAAGTCTTGACGTTAGAAAGCGTGCTGGCATTATTTTTCTATACAAATTATTGCACTATCAAATTGATGCAAGTAATATAGTGTCTCAATTGAAATTTTTTGTTCCAAATTCTAGAACTAGGTACACTAAGACGTTTCACTTTAATAGAGCCAGGACAAATTTATATCTGAAGTCCCCTATATATACCATGTGTGAAAACTTTAATAAAATTTCTATCTACTGTGATTTCGGCATGATACACTGAATTATATAGGAAATATGGCTATTCAATATCTTCTTATTTTTTTATATTTTTTATATATATATTTTTTTATTTTATATTTTTCTTTATTGTAGTATTTTCATTCTTCCACTACTTTTTTCTCTTTCCTTCATCTATGTTTGAATACTCTTGTTATTTATTCATCAAAATGGTTGTAACTACACTTTGAACTTTCTTATTAATGATTCGTTCTGTAAATGGGTAACTGTTGGGCAATAAAATGCTATTATTATTATTATTATATTCTGACAGGTATAAGTACAATGCATCGGAGAATAAATTTTACATGGATTAAAAATTTCACATAAGTACATGATTAAATATGACGAACACTCAGTATGTCTAATAAACTCAGATATCTTGAACAGTCTTTGGGTTAGAAACGATCTCGAACTACATGATTTTTTTTTTAATACTGGATAACACTGTATACATCGTTTTGATGACGATATTTGTTAATTTGTATATATACAAATTTTAATAGAGCAACTGAATTGATGAATGAATTCAATAATAAAAGTCCAAACGGCACTGAAACATAGGAATCTGATTGAATTAATTAAATATATACATATCAACCGAGATGATATATTTGGAACATAATTTTATGATGATTAGGATTGGCTCACTCATGAAAGTATAAACTGAATATCAGATTTGGGTAACGATTCAAACATACTATGTATTGAAAATCCTTCAAGACACAACTGACTTGTTTTGGAATCAAACAACATATACAACAATATCCACTTTTCTCGATTCAATATCATTATTATTAATCTGAAAGTGTATGATTTTGTCACTTGTCATGTCACAACATTTATGTTACCATAAATGAATGAATAGAAGGATATCTTGATTATATATAATTGAGACTATTCTGAACTTGATATATACATTGCCAACTTGATAAAATGATGGAGTTAGTGAGCTACTCAATAATATACATTTCCTTCCAACATATCCACAGAAAATTATACGAAAATATATGTATGTGTTGCAAACCGTTTCCTATATTTTTTAACAAATAAGACGTCACGACGTAGAATGCAATACGATTAAATTATCGATTGAGATCACCCCCCATATTTTCACGTTATTATAAACGTTACAAACTACAGCTATTAGCATAAAATTGCTGGCATGAAAGACTCCGTGTCTCTCTATGTTCCACTATCAGCGATTCAATAAATACAAAAGCGACTCTTTCATCAGTCCATAATTTTCCAAATGATGGTATTTGATTCATTGCACAAAAGCTTCGCATTCAATAAATAAACTCCATTCAATTGTTCCCTAAGTACCAGTTGGATATTCTAGGAAATTATACGACTGCCGATAGTACACATCCGTGGTCGTTCTATAGAAAACGAACTCTGTATGGTCAAACGAAGAGTGAGAAAACGCTATTGATTACTTTTTTCGTCGAGGCACGGATGCACTGGTGCATGAATGCAAATACATAGATATCGAGGTCGGCTCGTTTGATTTACATTTATCATTTGTGTTTTCGAATTACTGTGATACGATTCACATATCCAATCATACATGATTCCTGGAACTGAAAACTAATACGCGGGCAATGGCCTATATCATTAGGCTAACATAATAACTTTGTTAGAGAGTGCAGTTCCGAACCAGTATAAGGATTAGAAGCCCACACAGTATGAGAGTTTCTTTCTTGCTCTCATCTTGTTATTATCGATTCAAAATTTTGGTTTTTGCATTTTCATTAGGGCACAATTAGTGTGGGAAAAAATTCAAGCACAACTTCTTAGTATATTGACTGGTTGTTGAGAATTATACAATTTTCATTTATTATTTCACTACTCAAACTAGAAAAATTGAGAATGCTGAAAACGTCTTACCACTATACCAGTCACATCCAGAGCTATAAGAAATAGAACCTTTTTTTTAGGTTACACCCAGAAAGTTTATATGCTTACCTTCTAAGTCATAACCTATACAAATCTTTCTGAATGAAAGCAGAAGTCGATCCTTAGTTACTTCTGCAATAACTGTAAGGGTACTCTAAGAATCATGTAGTATTATTTGTTTATTTTTAATTAGAACAATATTTCAAAACTTGATATTCTTACTGTGGCTGAGGATTCAACTCTGGATCATCTTGTATGTAGATCGTTTTAATAATAAATTGCATGAGATGCAAATGACGATATCCATATTATTCGAAATATGTAATAGTATTCGCAGAAGTTGTTTACTCGTTATATGCAATCCAACCATATGCTAATAATATAGTTGGAATAATAATGTAATAATGCATCAAATACAGCATTCGCTCATAGCAACTGAGTTCATATGACCAGATTGAGATTGTTATATTATATTAATGGATAATCAGAAATTTCATGCACAAAGGAATTGTGGAGAATCTTGTTTTGGGCGTTTTCGAAATTAGATCTCGCAAATTTCCACCAAAATCTTTGGAAAATATCCTTTTTCATTTAATCAATATGGAAGTCTTATCCACCATAATATTCAGGACCACATTATAATTTCCTATATCTTTAAGATATTTTCAATATGTTCATTATCGATCAGGATCTCTGAATGATTTCATAAATAGTGTGAAAGTTGATTTCGCTGTCCAAATTGAATATTTTTCTAGAAGATATTTAGCACCTGCCGAAAATTCCGACTTGTAAGAGTCGTCGTGGCTCTTCAGAACGTCAATTGTCTAATTTACAACGGCGCTTCGCATTCCTGGCGCCATTGTGTTCTTTTCTTCCATTTAACATGAAAATGGCCCGAGATTTGCAGTGAATGCACCTTGTCGTAACACTTCTCTAAACTTTTAAATGATACACTCCGAAGACCATTGAAAACTGCAAAAAGGTTTTAGCTTTTGTATGGCACAAAAGGAAGGTTAATAGCTTTTCTTAAGAACGTGATTGATCAATTTTGTGTGTGGCTTTCTGGTACATAGTCTGCTGCTTCTTTCACTAGATTTACGCCAAAGTATCTTGAAACATGCATGAAACAATACAAAAGAATTTTCTCCAGCTTGGGAGTTGTTCCCAAAATCAGATCGTGGACTAACTCTTACTATATGCTCATTCCTCTACATTTTGGTCAAAATTTTAAATCATATGTACAGGGTGTTTCATAATTACCATGGCCTACTAAAAAAATCATAATTTTTACCAGCCAATACGGAAATTGAGTGATATTATGGAATTTTGAGTATGGGGAAGTGAAGTGAAATCAGAAGTAGAATCAAATCACTACATCCATTTGAAAAAATTGGGTTTTGCAATGTTTCTGATTCACACATTGAATCTACTTTTTCGTACACCCTGTGGATAGTTTGATTCAATATTTATGGATAAATTAATGCATATCTCCAAAAATTGGAATCCCTATAAAAATGCGATATTAAATATAGGCTGTTCTATTAGGAAAAACAAAAATGGCGTCACGATAGTTGAAATATTTCAGCTGGATTTTTCGAATCTCCTTCAGTGTATACCTGTACAACCTCTTCAGAATCGTGCTACTCCTAGTTCTCCTTTCAATGATTCCGTAAACTCATGCAGAAACTTCCTGTACATCTTCCCATAAAATACATCCTTCATTTTAGGATTTTTTTTATTTCAACATGCTGGGTATACCAAATGTTAATCGAACCAATAACAAAATGTTCTGTTTTTCCCCCTACCTCGTATGTCACACCACTGGCTTGGCTGGTATATTCGAGGCAAACATCCCAGAAAATAAGCCGTGTCAATACGAAAAGTCTCGTTCTTTCGTTCTATTGTTCGGCAGAAAAAGAACCACTTCATCAAAAAAGTATTAGAAGCCGCTGCATGCTGTGAAACAGATCCCTCTGAAAAGAACTAGAATTGAAAGATGGTCTTCTTTTTCTGTTCTTCAAGCCCCTACACTGGCGACTCCCTCAATTTGAATTAATGATATCGAACAATGCCTTGAATGGGTGTTTCATTCGAGAAAAATGTCTCTTAAGTCTACCTTTGATAATGAAAGTTCATATGATTGAGAAAGAAATTGTGTAGATAGATGACTTCGTATTATGGAAATATTTCTTCGAAAAAATATATTTATTCAGTGAGGACATTGCCCATTTTCGTGATATACCTACTGTTTCAGCATCAATTCATTTCTTGGTTTCAGAGGAAAATTGTTGAACAACTTAATTTGCATAATTTACAAACAAATTGAAAGGTAACGGTTCTGCTGTCCTTGAGAATTGATGCACTTTCGATATTCGGATATTAATCGTTATATTTTTCATGGCAAGTACTTCAATTGAGATACAGAGAGATATATTCGATCTTCACCCAATCGATAGTGAAAGTCGAATTAAAAATTTTGTATATTTTAAGTTGAATCTTATTCCTGTATTCATTCAAACTTTCACAATCAAGCATTTTATATTCCAAGAAGACATATTATGTCATTTTCATACAAAAAATTACAATTTCCTTGCCAATAAACACTCGTTTGTTAAGTATGCTAATGTGGTATCGCTTGAGTTTAACAACTCATTACGTTATCAAACGTTGATTAATTACCTATTTGATTAGTTGAAATACAACTATTATCCTTATAAACAGACCGTAAAAAGAGGCAAGAAATTATATGTTCGCTGAAACATGAGCAATCGAATAAATTTATATATGACAGGGCGATTGAGTTTATTCAGATTATTTTATTTTCAATAAATCGAGTCACTGAACAGTTCCATGAATTATTCGAAAATATGCTGGAGAAACCTTCAGAACAGGACATGAAAAATATGATTTATCCAACACCTATTCCAATAACAACAGTATCATCTACTAGCCACCTCATGGTCGATGAGCATGTAGGGGTTAATACGTCATCATATATTATATGAATGAGAGAAATGAATGCACTGTATTTGAAAGAATCTATAGAAAGAATATATTTCACAAAATATGGAATGATTGGATTTAACGTTTTGTTATCGTTTCAGACGAAAATAACTGTTATTCCCAATCAATACTATAATGATGAAATTTGGTATGGTGAATATAATTCTGTAATAATTTATTCTTCTATCACCCTGTGAAATATTCAGAACCTCTGAGTTACTCACGCGCGAAGAAATATACAATCGCCCTACCCAACAACAAATTACAAATTATAAACAATCCAAGGGTGTGCTGAAGTTGACGAAGAAAACAAACAGGCCGTGAAATAATTTAAGTAAGGAAGGCTGTGAACACAATCACAAATGTGTGGCTGTCGTAGAATAATAAATAACAGAAATTAAAACAATTGCATATACTAGAAATGCGTGTTCAATTGATGCATAGTAAGAAATATATATCCTTCCAATCCTGCCATTCAATGAAAAAATGAACAATAAGAAAATAAACAATGTTGTTGACATAAACGTCAAAATTTGAATTAAAATTGGTCACGCCCCTCTAAAATATCATTACCGAAGAATCTCGCGATGATCTGTTGATATGGTGTGACTACAAAAACACAAATATCTCGAAAACGGTTCAACTTTTTCCTTTATCGAAAGCTTCTGTTTCTTGAAAATAACACATACTATTCTACCACCTTCAGAACACTCGGTATACATCTTTGACTCACCCTGTATATTCTCCACGTATATGCATTTATGCAAAGTTGTCATTTATATCTGGGATTTCCTCACTAATTGATGTTTATCTGGTTAACACATGTTTGTACGAACAAAGACAATTCATTTACGGAATTAATTTTCAAAAATTCGTCCCCATATTTCATTCCCTCGAGCCTTCTTTCCGACAAATAATGCCTTTACGAAAATAAACTGACAATACATGACACATGCTTCTAATACACGTGTGCGTAGCCTGATGTTCGAGATAGATAAATGGCAGCCATTTTGTCAAAGACATCTTTGCTTTCTTTGAATGCAATCTAAGTATATCTATTCGTGGGTGTTTTTTTGCGCATTCTGAGAAGAGTTGGAATATTGGCGATTGAATATATGTGATGCGCCCACTTGTGGATATTGTCAATGTACTGAATCCACGGTATCTGCTTGGAAATTTGTTGCTGTATGTTATTTTGAATGGGTACTGAAATGTTCTTTGAATTCTCCGAGAAACCTTTGAAGATGATGCATCATAATTGATTCCTAGAACTGGGACTGTAAAGGTCAATATACAGGGTGTCCCGAAAAGACCACGTCAAACCGAGGGAGAATGTAGATCGGAGGATAACCAACCTGCTATAAGATATAACATTACAGGATGCCTCCTTTCGTGAGAAGTTTTATGAAAAAAAAATCCCATTATGATAGTCTCACCGTTAGATATGTTTTTTCAATAGTTGTGTCTTCACGGTTGGTACAATTTTACACTTTTTTACACATTTACATTAAAAACATACATCAGTACGAGCCAAGAAAAAGTCAACAGAAGAACACCGTTTGCACAAATTTACTGAAAAACTAGATAACCAAAAATGGTCACCAGTGTATTTGTCATTGTCATAGTCTAAATTGTCTAGAGACGAAAACTCAACATCTATCAATCCAGAACTTATTTCCACACCTACTAACAGCTTGTTTTCATTACATCCGAAATCGTCAGGTCTCAACTGGAGAACTCATTGACATAATCCGCTTCTTTCTGCACCTACATAAACATACATCAAAGCTGGCTGTGCACCAAATAAACAAAGAACGTAATAAGCTTTTAAGACAAAGAACACACGAATTGTTTGGGTATTCGTCAGACCCACTTGGAATCCTTAGATCTCAATTACACTCATATTGTTTGACGTATTGTGCATGCGTTGTCCATAAGGAAAACATGGTACTAGCATTCTGATTTTCCAACAGCCTCAAGGGATTAAAGTTGTAGTTTCAAAATGACGAGAATGATCTTCGCATCAATTGAGGAACTTGATGGTGTCGTTCAATAAAATGTCTACAAAGAGTACAACACGTAATCTTATCTAATCAGGACGTTACAACAAATCAAAAAACTAGGAAAAGAGAAATTTCAGCAGTAATTATTTGAAGATTTCAATAATTATGTAGGTATTAAATATGGTCAATACTTGTTATTTCAATGAGGTAGATGAATTTGAAAGCAATTAGCCATTATGTCAAATGTCATTCTGTATTGTATGTGTGTTGTGTGTGATATTTTCTTAACCTTTCGAGAAAAAGCAAAAGGTTTAGTTTTCAGAACTATGTTGTATGATGGATGATTATATTTTTAGTATGAGAACAAAGAAACTATTTGATTAATGATTACACCAGAATTTCCAAAGGGGAATAAAGCGACAAAGCAAATGTAAAACGAGACAAGTGCATTGTCACACAAGTTTAGTGTGAAATGTTACAAGATAATTCTTGTTAGGAAAAATAACTTATCAATACTACAAACCAAACAGTTTTTGACCTGATCATCAACTTACATTCTGGAGTAACAATCTGAATAATGTTGTCGAGAATAATATTGATGAAAAATAAATTAGATAAATAAATTAGCCTTGACGCTTAAAAGTATATCTGATCTTAATTTTTGTTGCCAATAAACACGAATACGTCACAGCTATAACAGTGTAAAATTTGAGTCCATGACTCAAAATTCAATTTTGTTTTCAACTTTTACTATTGTGGTATCGTAACTTATCAATTATATGTTAAATATATCTAGGGCTCCACCGATACAATTCAATAGGATAAACAGTAATTTCACATAAACTATCATTTATTACTTTTATAAATAACGTACCGAGAGTTATGGTCGCTTATAGTTACGCAAGCTACCGCCTGTCACGTTGTGCATAGAAGCGTAGAAGCGTAGGATTTGACAATGTACTCAACATTTTCCCATTCTTTATGTATATTCAACTGCAACTACAACTTACAAACAACTGAGTTATGTAAGGTCCATTAGGCCTTAGTAGGTGTGAGTACAGACATCTATGCTAATTCATATGCAACAGGATTTGTCGTTAATGGATTATTGGAGTCCAACATACATGTTATGACACATTAGAATTACATATTCTAAATTGTTAAGCGACTATAGTATCTAGAGAATTTGCAGTTGATTATTCTTCTTTCCGCTGTAAAGAATTCGCAAAAGCATTTGAAGTAGCAGGGCCTGATATCCTGAAAGCTGCAATATCAAATGTCTTTAGTATGATTTGAAGCATATATGACGAATAAATTCGAATGCATTATATAATGATTGGCCATGTTTTACAGATTTCTCTTCATGATCCAAAATAGGAAAAAAATCTATTTATTCTGACTGAGAAATACATACAATACTAGTCTGTGAATAAAACAAATCTTCTCAATTAAGTTCTAATTCTTAATTTTTCGTCAATATATTGTATGCAGAAATATTTCCATTATTGTGTTATGACAAAAAGTTTCAACAAATGGGCGGGTCCTGTGGTCTGAAAATTGAATTCCAACAGTAAATGGAGGTGCGGCAAATAATATTGAAGGGAATATCGGTTTGAATCGTGATTATTTTATTTATCAGGTGGTATGAAATGATTTGCGGAATTCAGAAACAATTCAAACATTGTCGTACCCAATGGAAATTTTCTTATGTATTTCATATGTCCACCATATTTTTTAGACTGTGATGTAGTTGAAAGTTGAAATACTACACGCTATACAAAATATTAGTCCAATTATTGAATTCAGGTCCTGTTCAAATGTAAGTACATCAATTGTTATTACACTTTGTTCAGTCAATTGTTATCTATAGTCATGGAGTGTTTTATGGTTACGTAACTCGTAGGTTATTTACCAGAAGAATATGTGAGGTTATGTATTGTTATGCTGTTATTATATTGTATCTATTCGTATATTTTTCACTCCACTATTTTGATTGGAATTCAAATCTCGTTTTGGAATATACCTTTTTGTCGTCACTGTTGTTCTCAAAAATCTCTATGATTCAGATTTATGACCATTTATTTCGTTTCGATATATTATTCCAATACGAATTTGTCCTTGAACTTTGGTGCCAAATTAAAATACAATTTCAATATCGACACATTAAAAGCACTTTTTTCAATAAAACTCTTGTGAATGAATAGGCATAATTGTCTATTTAAGAATAGCACGCCACTGTCAAAGCTGAGATAACTAAAGTTCAAGTACTTGTGTGGGTTTCTCAAGAACTATAATCTGCTTCGCTAGTTCTATCAAACTAGTAGACTAGTGTCTTTGTTTTTCAGAAGCCTTAATTGATTTACCTGAGTCTATACGTGTGGCGATATGATAAAGGCAACAAACTGTTCGAGCGATTTTTTCCGGTCCAGATTGAAATCTACAAGTACTCTACAACTCTACAAGTGACGGCAACATGGCGGGAAAGGCGAAAAGATGCCTCATCTCCTACGCGTACTAAGCTCTCTCACCCCAAACGCCCATTGGAATCGAGAGTGCTGAGGACCGAGGCGACGACGTCTGCTCACATCGGGCCGCTTTCGTAGTATCCCCTCCATTTGGCGTAGTAAGTAGTACGGCGAACGCGTACGCATAGCCGACCGCGACACAGCGCTTCAGCGGCAGTTTTATACGTTTTGTAGTTGGCCGTGGCGCCGGCTACTGTTTATATTTGAATTGCCGCGTCTCGCAGTGTTCGTTCTTCTTCTTGTTTTGCGATTTCGCGCTCGATTCGGTGGACGTTCGACAGCACGACTGGCAGTTTTGGTTGATGGTGAGAAGAAGAACGATTTTTTGAGAATCGAAGTGAGTATATTATTACTATTTTTTCAAATAGTGACTCCTATTTGGGAAAGCTCAACTTGAATCGATAGTCGGTATCGAATATTCTGAAGTAACTTATACAATTCTACAACAAAATAGCAAACCATTTATATTCAAAATTGTTTTTATAAATTATTCAGATTCTTCTAGCTATTTTTAATGTTGAAAAATTGTGCTAAAAGTTTGTCATTGGTTTCAAATTGGCATTTTTTTCTGCTGAATATGAAAATAAAAACAATCAAGTATCACATTTTTGTTTCATGAGTTTATCTTGAAAAATAATACTTTTTTGTGAATTCTCACCTTTTCGATCCTTCTGAAATTAATTTATGTTTTTCATATTACTTACCCAAATGGAAAAACTTCAACAACATGCAAAAACTAAATCTCCAAAAAGGGGACTTAATCAAAATCTTTTTTAATCTGATTAAATTCATATTCCTAACGTATTCTGGGATGTTATGCAACTTTATTCTGGTCACACTGTCACATATACTGACATGTAGTATGTTTTTCTTTGATATATTGCAGGAATCATCCGCATGGGATATTTCTCAAAGGTATATATAGATTTACTATACGTCAGATTTTACTTGACCCAACTGAATTGACATATACCTAACCTAATATTGAGCTTCTCACAAGTTTACGCAAGACCTATAAGAGGAGATGAACAGTTTTCTGATATGAACGAAATATTCAATTTCAATTTGTATTGTATCTACAGTCTGTCCCGTTTCTGTACCATTTCTTTCCTCGCGGTATATTTCTCCCATTTCAGATAGAGATTTGCGTTCTTTCGTGAAACCTGTCATATCACGAACAAAAATTTTCACATCCCCTTTGTTGTTGAGTTTCAGGACGAATTTGAGGCTTAATGTGGGATACATACAAAATGCATCCATTGAATACGAAAACTCAACATTGAACCATATGTTTGATAAAAGTAAACCTTACGAGTAAGGGCAAGGTCGTATGCAACCATGGTTATACAAGATTTCCTTGTTCTTGAAGGTTATTCTGATAAGAGTACACTATACAAACACACTTTCAACACTATATTGATATTTGCCCATATCTTACACCTATACAAATAATATCTGGACAAACAAGTCTGATAACTATGTATGTTTTATAAACATAAATTATTTATTTCAGAAAATCCTCTATTTATAGACCGCTTTATCTCTTATTGTAGATGGAGTAGTACATATACATATTCAAAGACTCGGTCTCTTACAATACTATATTATTAATTTAGATACAGGTCATATATATTCTTTGTAGAGCGTCCAAAGGCCAAAAGAGAGTCTAATAAGAATACCTACTTCACTTTGAAAAGGGATCTCGCATGTCAGTCTGATCATTTTTATTATTTACACACTGTCTGTTGCTGAAAGAAACGGGGACTGATGGGGATAATAAGATACATTTTTTCAATGTTTCCACATCACTTTTATTGACACATAATGAAAAAAATTGGTTGGCGTGAAAAAAGACAGTTGGCATTTGACAGTGGACAATGTCAAAAAAGGATGAGAAATGTTTCTGACTGATTCCTAACTATACAATGAAATATATTGGTTTTCCTTTTCTTTACTACTGAAACACTGAATAACTGAAATGTATCATAACACAACCAAACACGTCGTGAAACTTTCACTCGATTTCCGCCATATTTGTTAACGTACAACAACAGTAGTTGAAATCGCCAACACAACTTGTGGAGAACTCTAGAACTATTTCAAAACCAATCTGAAAAAAAATATATTGCTTCTCAAGAAGTTGGGCGTAATCTTCACACGAACTGTAATTTGTAATACCCTGTTCTGAAAAGAAAAAGACAAATACAAACGCATCGTAATGTAGGAATTACCAGTCATACACGTTATGATGAATCGTCGAGGCGTGTTCGTACAAATTTTATTTCATTTTGTTCTTGCATCCGAGTTGTAGCAGTCTTGTGATAGATCGCTTGTCACTTATGTGAGCTCGTCAAGAGCTTTTCCTGGTTTCAGAAATAAACCAGCGGTAATTAACAGTGAATTTAACTTGCAGTGTGCATCTTTGGGGCGTTGTAAATTATACTTATTATCTGAGAAGAGGAATACCGTCTGTCGAAATATTGTATTAGCATAGTTTCTCATGAAATTCTTGAAAGGTTCATCTGGAGCGGAATTTCATGAATGATTGCCAAGAAATGAAAAAGTTCATAGTGAGAATGAACGATGACTGGAAACGAAGTTCGTATGAAAGAAATGAGGAATAAAAAATTAAAAATAATATAATATGGAGAAAGAATAAAATTAAAAAAATTATTGAAAAGTAGTGGATTTTTTTAACGAATTCTGTTTGTTTTTCTGACCTGTGATGAAAGGAATTTCCTCTTATTGAGCTCATTTTATATCATCCATCCAACTTTGAATCCATGAATTTTGTTACAAAATATCAATTGCAAATCATGATGGTGGGTTATAAAAAACTCATAAAATGAGACGACAAAAGTTGATCATCTCTATTCCTATTTATTATTTCTTATTTAGCTTTTTTTTTCGTATTAAAACAAAAGTTTGTTGTGAATTGTTCTTTCTTTTTCAATTCCATTACGTGAATGAATTTTTCTTGCCTCATCCATTCAAATAAATCACTTATTTGCATGAAGATGATTGTAATGACAATAAATAGCAACGTTTGGTCTGTCGCCAGGGGTCTTTGATCCAGTAAGCCGGAGGTAGACGTTACGTTTCTAATTAGCAACAAACGCAACTTTTGCGGCGACAGCTATTTTTGCCGGCAGAGGTCATTGGCGTCGCGGCGTATTATTAACTGCGCCGACGTCGGAAATCGCCGCCGTGGCCGTTGGACGGTTCGTTTGATAGACGCCGCCATGCTTACAATGATCGTACACATTCATCTGTATCGAATTACCGAAAACAAAAACAACAAAGTTGCAGTTATTTCGACGCTAGGGAATTGCATAGGGTGGCGAACCCATTTTTGTACATTTTCATCGAAAGCACAATCCTAGACTTTCAGTGACAGATTGACAAGTGACATGCCAATATATTATAAAAATGTTCTTCTCATTTCTTTCTTGTATTTAACAATCAGCGAAAAAGGACTTGTTGTTACGTATACCTTGAGCCTACAAATTTATTGTTCTACCGAACGATTAGTCACTGAAATGGTAAATTACATTTCCTTGTAAACAGGTCAGTTTTATGCATTAGTCATCTTTTTCCACGCGTTAGTCATCTGCTTTATTATCAATAAAGAATGTTACAATTGTTGATATTGATATTAATTCAACTTAAATAGCAGTTTTTCAATTAACATTTTCAATATTTGCAAATCTAGTTATATGTATATGAACAGGATCATCATCACTAGCTGAATGAATATGAATTTATTTAGGAACTAGAGATGTGACATCTGTCAGAATATAAAACAAAGAACAACTTCGACAGGAATCAACAACATTTATAGCTCGAAAATTTCAATTATATTCAGTGATTAATATAATTTAGATGATTATATTGTTTCATCTAGAGTATCAAGAAACGATTCAAGTGCATTTTACTACACTAGTAAGTAGTTAGTATCTGTTTATAATAATATAATAAATAATATATCATAATATTATTCTTGACAATTGATTCATTATGTCATATGTATTCATTATTTTGTTTTCCTAAGTAATAGTCAAGAGAAAATTATAAATTACAATTGAATATTCCAAAATAAATTCAATTGAAATATCCAATTTTCCATTTCAATTGGTAATCAGTTTATATTATCACTGTGGTGTTATACTGCCATATGTTCTACTCTAATAACAATGTTATCTCTTTTTACGACAATGTTACTTGATTCATTCGTAAACTATGATCACTGGGATGAAAGAAAAATACTTACAAACTCATATTGCCTAGAGTGGCGATAAACTGATAAAATTCTATGGAGTAGCTTCCATAGTAACGATTGACGAATATTTGTTTTTACTTTACGTTGATATGCCGGAAAAAATTAGACATGATAATGTCGCTTAACACCCACAATCCATTATATGTTTATTATCATTTTAGTTCACTAGAGATAGATAGAGATAGAGTTCTTGTTATGTTATATCTTTCTACTCTTCTTTTGTTTCGAATTAATTTCATCTAAATTATTACATATTTCAAAATTTAATTCTTATTTTGTTTTCTCGATAGGTTCTCAATCAAAAGTGAATTAAATTTTTGATTACCACTCTCACTTGTTTCGTTACAAAAATAGCAGCAATAGCAATGATAATAATTGTGTAACAGATATGATAACTCTTTTAATTTTGTGCGAGGATTCATTCGTAAATATAAAAGCGTTTGATTATGAGTGCAATGGAAACCTTCCTTTCCTTAGAGGAAATACTTCATTTTTATAAATATAATTTGCCATAATCTTGAATGTAACTCATAAATGTTGAATATATTAGTTTTTAGTGCCTCCTGAATATATGACAATAAAAAAGCTCAATTTATTTTAAAGTTAGTCTAATTGGAATTGATTAAATCTTCTTCTGACTCTTGTGAGGGTGTTGCATGATTGAATCTCATTTTAAATTTAAATTTTGAGAGACAGCCTTAATGAGAACATTATTAATACAATATACTCTTGCCCGTATTAGTTGATGTGATTTTCTCAAATCATCGTAGACAGACTTCATAGATTTAAATTCATCGAAAAATAATTTTACTTTTATTAATCATTTGATTACAGTGAAATGAATATCAGTAGATGTTTTTAAATCATTCATTTGGCAACTGTTTGCACTTTCCTACAATTCCAGCTTCATACGCAAATTGAAGTACCAAGATCTTAATGGTCGTAAAAGATTCTTTTGAACAATTTTCTAATACAATTTTACATGAAATCAAGTGTCTACTATCCAGAACTTGCTTGCCTTCAAGAATGTTCCTAAAATTTTTGTTCTTCAATAACCAAACATTGTTGAAACACAACTGAATCGCAATGGGCTCATGAACCTTCGTGGAACTTTCAGTTGTTTGGCGCCCTTTCTGTTGACGTACCGCAGCGCCCTCATCGCTAGTTAAAATCACCATTAGAAACGTCAAAATGTGCCAGCTCTGTATATAAACGAATAAAGTCGAGTAAAGTGTATCATGTTTATTACTCGCGAATGACTCGTTTTGAAGTCGATTCGTACAAAAAATCGGAGAGCGCCCATTAGGGGGCAGTAACTTTATATTGCTATTCCATTGTTGCAGCCGTATAAGCAGAAACGTGAACCTGCACGAACGGCCTGCCCTTTTAGGGTGCGCTGAGCGACGAACAATGGGCCCGTAGTAAGCATGATTCTTCTGTTTCAATGGCTTTTTCGATGGACGCAAAAAACACGTAGAATTCATTATGTTCAGGTGTGAACGCGATCTTTCATTTCAGGTTGCATAATTCGCGTTCTCTGATGAATGTCAGGAAGATTGGAATGAGAAACAGGAGCCAATGTGAATTTGTTTCGAGCACATTATGTCAAGATTTTTCACAGAATTGAGATATTTTATACTAGAGTAAAGAATTACCTAATTCATGTTTCCTGAATTTGAAATGCATTGAAATCATTTTTTCAAAATACTTGATACAATCGATAGCGAATATTTTAGTATAATATCATGTTTATTTCGTTTCAATGGCAACACTTTTACATTTTCGCATCTGACGAATTCCCACATTGACTTCTTTCCGAAAATCTTGAAGCTGTCAATGAGGAACAGAAATAGGGGAGATAGAGTTACGTTACAAAAAAAAAAGAGAATATCAGAAAGATGGACTCGCTCACAAAAATCCACTAGAGAAAACTACAAAATGCAGGGAAAAAGAGAACGATTTTATTATAAAACAACAACGATTGTCTAGCGTAGATTAAACTGCATTATTTCTCCGATTTTGCAGTGTAATTTTCTATTTAATATAATTTCAATGAATATTTCCTCTGTATAATATTGGAGAGAATGAGAAATTACCCTAACACTTTCTTTGTGAACGTGATATATGTATTTTTTACAAAATTCTATAAGTAGTATATTTTCATCAACTTCACTCACTTCCGTACTTTGTCCCAACGTTGTTTTATAAATAACCTTAAAAAAACATTACACTAATTTGCCTCCCATCTCTCGTAACATCGACCTTTGCATAGCTTGTAGGAAAAGTGACTGATGAGAGTATTGAAAAAATATAACAGTAACTTCCTTCAGAAACAAATCGAAAATAACAAACGCTCCTACCGATTTTATAATGAACACTTTATGAAGTCATGTGTTTTTGCATCACGACGACATGTTTCTTCATTATACAATAATCGAGTATGTCATGGTGTGAACGATAACAATAGATGCTATTAAAATAGTAACAAAAACGTTGCTCGTTCAGCTGTTCTCGGCATATTTCTAGGAAAACTCGGTTTGTTCTCTGTCAACAGATCAGTGCGTACTCGTTGCAAAAACATTGCTTCATGCCATGTAATTGAGTGGTTATTGTTGCCGCAATTTCTTCGACGGATAAAAAGTGAACGAAGCCCACAATGTAGATGATAAGCTTGTAGGGTTCTTTATCGTCACCCACCAATACTTAGAATTGATTCATGTTCAAAGATAATCAATTTTGTGATTAATTCTACTGTTACTGAAGACCTTTCGAACTTTTTTCGTGTACCCCAATTTCTTATCCTTCAAGTAACACCTACATTCAGTGCTATCAGTAAACAAATTATCGTTGAATGCCCATTTCAATAGCATTGACCCGTACCACTTAATATACTGATTACTCTTCTGCTGATTTTCAGCTGAATACGAGATGGTATGGACCAGAACTCAAAGTAACACGTAATTATCTCACCTCAACATACTATCAGTAGACATTAACAGGAGTCCCTCCTATATCGAATATTATTGCATGATTCTTCATTTCATTTTGCAAAATGTTTTTACATAGTGATAAGGACAATCGAAAAACAGCTAGACGAATTCCAATATACAGTGTGGAACAGTCAAATGGAATTAATTCGATAACGAATAATTGAGAGCGTGTTGGGAAAAACGCTTAGAAACGTAGATTTTCATTTTTAGATGGGCATTTTTTCAAAATAAAAATAATTATATAGGATGTGTCTGTTTAAAAACTGTGGCGCAAACTTGGATCCAGATAACCCAGACCAGTCTATTAGTGTGTGAATATCCATATATTGAATTCTATATCCAGATTTTTGATAGAATAGACATACTAAAAACATTTGAGTTTCGATTTGACTTTTAATATTCAACTGTGACTGAAATTGATTGACTTTGGAGTGGTTTTAGGCATCAAATAATGAATTCTTATGCTACACAAGCTCCATTTGAAATATGCCTCATGATTCAATATACAAGTTCGTTGATTGATGAGTCCAAACGTGAATTTGTGATTTCAATTTGAATGATACCGGTTGCAATAAGGAAAATAAGCGAATATCAAAAATGATCTTCATTCACATCCACTTTGGATAATGAATCCTTGGGCAAACAGGTTTCTAATTATTGCAAACATCTTAGCAAAAGTAAACAGCTAATCGAGCATTCGCTACTGTATACTGAAATTGCATTCATTCACATGAATCAGATTCTACATCCAGGAGTGAATGAATATTTATGAGTTGAAACATGTGAATCTATAAATAATTATTCTCGAAAGGTGATAGTTTTGTTGATATTACTTCAAATTACCCCAGGTACATTCTTTTCACTCTGAATTCATCAATTATGAATTTCTAATCATGAATTTCAATCCCACATCCATACAAAAAGTGCTTATGCAATAAAATTATAGCACCTGCATTCTCATGAATAATTGGAAATAATAATAATCATTTATAATGCATGATGTTGCTATAGAAAATAACATGTTTCACTAACGCTTTCCATTAAACAAGTCGAATCATATAATATGAATGGTTGACATGTATAAACCTTTGTCCAATGGTTTCTCATGACTATTTAACAAAAGCATAATACTATGGAAACCCCTTCAAATCTTATTGTGGTGCAGATATTATAATATTATGCAATTGTAGATGTATGTAAGGGGCTTAAGATGCGTTGTATACGATACTGAACTTTGTTTCTTCCATCTTGAATAGTTTCCGAGATTCATTATACCCGAAAACTCCAAACTTATAAAATATTATAGTACGTGGTTATTTGCCTACGGAATTTTAAGACTCTATCCTTCCATTAGGTATAGTTTTTGAATTCATTATTTACTTCCATGTCCGAGTCCCAAAAAACCCCTTATACTACCCCTATTTTCCAAAATCTGTTGGTTTCCAAAAGAAACTAATCCATGCCCTACCATAGCTTGTGAATTGAGAGATTTCGTAATGACCATTTATTTGGTAAATTTCGAGCATTTTGACGGAAGATCGATTTGTCTGGAATGGTTTTCAAAATTCATCTCTCACAGCCCCAGATCTTCAATTGTTTGTTAGCAGCGCAAAAATTGTTTATTAGTGGATGTGATTCTAGCCACCCTGTTTGCAGCCCTTCCTAGATCCGGGACTGCAAACAATAGTCAACACGATACGCAGGTTTGGGTAACCTCCTGTATAATACTTCGGAAGGGATCATATTCAGTTTCATGTGAATCAGGTCGGCGACCTACAATGAATCGCCATGTTGCTCATGTTTACGCCTCTACTACAGAACGTGACGCAATTACAACTAAATTTAATGGCGTCAATTCCGTCGGTTTTATTGCAGACGATATTTTGACGAGCGTCTTTTTAAGTTCACTCTCCAGCTTCATTCGATATCAATTTCAACATGCACATGATGAGGAATTCATTTGTACTTAACTTAATACTAGTTTTTCTTACAAGAGTATTTCCCTTTCAGGCAATGGAGAAAAGAATTATTTGGGTGTGACAGCTATTCGAGAATACCTTGTATTTTTATCCAATGCCACTGTATCAATATCACAACCCAAAGTTTCTTGTTGATTTTCCATTATCACATAGGATTGTCATTTTCAGCTCCAGTATTTTTCTTCAATTTTCTTGAAGATGTTCCATTCATTTGAGGGTACATAAGGTTATAAATAAGCTTCAGACTCGAAAATATTGCACTGAAACTTGTTGAAGGTATTATAATACGTCTACTTTGTATCCCAAATTTTCTTCTCTTCACAATAAATATCAAATAGAAATCATCAACTTTGACTTGAATCAATTCTATGCAATCGATGCATTTTATTAAAGAACAAACACATAATTTTCCAGAAGAAGTTAATCTGAATTGCAGCTGCTGAAAATATTTCTCTACTTCTCATGGCCCTATAAAAATGTGATATTGTGCTATAAGAAGCTTATTTAACTCCTCTCTTGATGGTCGCAGTAAAATCATCGTATTGAAAGGAAAAGGTGAGAAATTTCATCTTCGAATTGGTTGTTGACAGTTGTCAATCAGCACAGAACAACTGTTTCTGTAACCATTCCACTGGGAGTGAAAAATAAGTGCTGATATAAAGAAATTACCGAATTTTTAGCGAGAGTTCAATTCAAATCCATATTTTCGAAAGATAGATTCATGTGTTATCTAGTTCATCAGTTGAGAATATTAATGGTTCATGCATCCCTATGTTCATTTCGTTTTCTAACCTATAAATATGGATAAGTAATCTCACAACAGAATTGCTATTAGTATTACAATTATAATATCAATAATTACAACATAATCAAGGTAATTCGAGATGATAAATGTTAAACAAGAATTAGTTTTCTGCATCAAGGTCTTAATTGCATGATTTGAACTATGATAAGTATTATTTTTTATGTAATTTCAGTTTCAACTGAGGCACCTTATGAGGTACAATATTTCTATCATTGACTACAAGGAACTCAGTTTCCTTTGGTTCATATCTCTCTCTTTCTCTCTCAATCTTGTATTCTCTGACTCACTAATTACAACACGATCAAAGTAATTAAAGATAATCAATGTGAAACAAGAATAAGTATTCTGCATCAAGGTCTTCATTCCATGATTTGAACTATATTTTTATGTAATTTCAGTTTCAACCGGGGCTTTTGAGAGGTCATCCCATGAGGTTTCTATCATTGACTACAAGGAACTCAGTTTCTTCTAGTTCATATCTCTCTCTTTCTCTTTCATCTCGTGTTTTCTGATTGACAGCTCATGCATTACGAGACGAATAAATCACAAATACTCCTGATATAACTCTATCTCGTTTCCGTGTCCAACTTCGTATCATTAGAATTTCAATGCACGCTTAATGTCAACAGCGGTTGCAAAGAATTTCAAGGACTCGTGTCGGCCAAAGATTTACTATTGTGACGTTAATGGCGTTTTTACTGGTCTGCATTTCTGCACTGCCAAGTGTCTCGGACGTCCAACAATGCTGACATCGGATATTTTCTGCGAGCTAATCATGTATGTGTTCGTTCATTGTATGACCTGAATAATGCTAATGGCTCTTTCGCCTTTCAAATATCAGTCACCGACCAATCGAATGACGCTTCTTGTTTGACAGGACCAATCAGCATACTCAATCAACGGGTATTCGCGTGATGGACAATGGTCAGTGGCATTAGCTGCAGAATTTGGTTCGAAAAATAAATTTCCCTGATATGACCTTGAACAGGGAGTTATCATTTTTATTTGCTGTGAAATTAAAAATCAGAAGTTGAATGTGTTGAAATTAACTATCTTAAGTTGGCAATGTTAAACCAAATGTTCCAAGACATGATTGACGTTGAAGGAAACAGGAAGTAGGAAACAGAGACATTACGAGTAGTTGTATCGAACAAGTATTGTATAAAGGTGTTGCTTAGTAAATTTAATAAAGTAAAATATAAACCAGGATTTAACATATATAAACATAAAATTATCAAAACCTTAACAGGTTATGGGCCCAGTAACATCAAAAGTTACTGATTAAACTGTGAAAAGAAACACAACTCGAGTAAAAGCATCGTCCAACGTGCTCAAGTTCAAGACAAAGGAAAAATGGCGTCCGATGACAGCGATCTGAAAGGTCTCCCAATATTGTCTGGTCCTGATACCTTCCAACTATGGGATTTCGAGATCACTATACTGTTCAAAGCCAAACAGCTGTGGCAAATAATTTCCGGTGAAGAACCTCTTTCCAGTTGTGAAAAAGATGAACGTCAAATATCTGCATGGCATACAAAGGATGCCAAGGCAAAACTCTATATAATAAGAACCATAGACAGATTGGTTAAAAATCATATCCTGACTTGCTCTACTGCTCATGAGATGTATAATACCCTAAAAACCATCTACAGAAGAGATACAAGTCAACTCAAACAGCAGCTCTTACTTGATTTCCATGGATATAAATTTGAAAAAACAAAAGACATGATGCAAAACCTCAGTTATCTGAGAAATATAGTCTTTAAATTACAGCAACTTAAACAAGAAGTTTCTGAGGAAAGTTTAGTTGCAAAAATCATGTTCTCACTACCAGACCAGTACCGTTTCTTTGCAAGTGCCTGGGATTCTACTCCAGTAGCAGAAAGAACTGTGGACAACCTCATTGCTAGACTATGTGTGGAAGAAAATTACAAGAATTCTAACAAACCAGACACTTCTGACCAACAAAATGTAGCCTTTAGTGCTCAAAATCCAAGAATCAAACACAAACCAAAACCAAAAATTGTTTGTCATAAATGTGGTGAAGTTGGACATATAAAACCAAAATGTCCAAAGAAGAAATGGTGTAAGCAATGCAGAAGAGACACTCATAATGAAGTAGACTGTTTTAAGAAAACAGGCACATCCTCCCATAATAGCTCTAAATATTCTCCTTGTGTGTATTGCAAGAGAACAAATCATGCATCAAACCAATGCTATTTCAAAGAAGAGCATGATAAACGAAACAAAGAGAAAGTTGCTTTCTTTACAGCAATGGAAAAACAACACCCATTAAATGAAGCTCTATTCAGCAAAAACTCAAATACAAATTTTTTTGTTGTTGACAGCGGCTGTACATCACATTTAACAAACAAATGTGATATCTTGACTGACACTGAATATTCTAGTGCCAAAATTCTTAGTGCCAAAAAAGGAGAAACCATGAATGCCATATTATCTGGCAATATCGAACTTGATAATGTATTGTTCAGAGATGTATCTTATGTGCCTCAGTTAACAAAGAATTTACTCTCAGTGAATGCTATAACTGAACATGGTGGAGAAGTTCGTTTCAAGGAAAAAGAAGTAGTAATCATGAAAGATGAAAATGTCATTCTTTCTGGACAAAAAACCTCTGGTGGATTATTTGTTGTTAATCTGCACCCAGAACCAAATAAAAAAGCATATCTAGTTCATCCTGATGAAGAATACATGGATTGGCATAGAAAACTAGGACATATCAGCTTTAAAAATCTTAAAAAGATCCCTAACATGTGTGAGGGAGTCCCATCCAGCCTCTGTGATAGCAATGCTGAACTCTCATGTGAAATATGTGCTATGGCTAAATTAAACAGAAGCCCATTCCATACAGTTAGACAGAGAGCAAAAAGGCCCCTGGAAATTATACATACTGATGTATGTGGGCAAATCAAACCTCCAACATTTGATAACAAGAATTATTTCATGACTTGTGTTGACGATTATACACATTTTGTGACTGTATATTTGTTGGAAACCAAGAATGAAGCAGAAAGTTATTTAAAAAACTATATTACAGAATCTGAAAACCACCACAATCTCAAAGTGTCTAAAATAAGAGTTGACAATGGTGGTGAATATCGCTCTAATGCCTTTAAAGAGTGGTGCACTGAAAAAGGTATTCATTTGGATTATACCATCCCTCATACTCCACAATTAAATGGGACAGCAGAACGTATGAATTTGACAATCTGCAATAAAACAAGAGCAATGCTTTTCGAATCTCATGTACCAAATAAAATGTGGGGAACTGCAGTACAAACATCTGCTTATCTGTTGAATAGAAGCCCCACAGTGACAATTGACACAACCCCTGCAGAAAAATGGTTTCAAAGAAAACCAGACCTATCACGACTCCAAATCTTTGGTTCCGTGGCGTACACCAAAAATCTGGGAACTCTCAGGAAATTAGATCCCAGAGCAAGAAGAGGAATTTTTATTGGCTATGCTGAAAATGGCTACAGAATTTGGGATGAACAGAACAATAAAATCTATGTGTCAAGAGATGTGAAATTCTTTGGCATTCAAGAAACAAATGAAAATCATCAAAATCAAACTATTGAAATCGAAATTCAAGAAAATCACAATACAGGAAATCCAGAGGACAATGAAAATGAAGAAGATCAAAACGAAATAAATCGAGAAAACAATGAAAATGAAGAAGACCGAAATGAAGTGAATTCAGAAAACAATGAGAATGAAGAAAACCAACAAAACATTGAACTATTTTCTGATAATGAACTGGAAACTCAAGTTGATGATGTTTCTTCCTACTATGAACCATCTGAAAGTGAAGATGAAATACCAAACGTTCAACAAAATCAAAGACCTCGAAGAGATATCAAAATACCTAACAAATTACAAGATTATGTACTGCTCACTGAAGATTCACCTCTTACCTATGAAGACTGCATGAAAAGTCAAAAAAAAGAAAAATGGAAAAAGGCCATCCAAGATGAAAAAGATTGTCTCCAGAAAAACAATACCTGGCATTTAGTAAGTGAAAACTGTGCTAAAGGTAAAGAAATTGTCAGTAGTCGTTGGCTATTCAAAATTAAAGATGATGGGCGTTATAGGGCTAGATTAGTAGCAAAGGGATGCCAACAGAAATCACACTTGGACTACAAAGATATGTACAGCTCAGTTATACAATCTAACTCATTGAGAATGCTGTTGGCAATTGCTTCTTCAGAAAATCTGAAAATATTTACTTTTGATATTAAATCTGCATTTCTTTATGGAGATTTACAAGAAGAAATCTATATGCGTTTACCAGAAGATTTCAATGTTCCTGGAAAATTGTGTAAGCTAAGAAAAGCTCTTTATGGACTGAAACAGGCTCCTCAACAATGGTTCAAACGCCTTACAGATTTTCTCAAAAATGAAGGTCTCAAACAACTCCAAACTGATCAATGTGTTTTTAAATCCATGTCTGGGCAAAAGATGTTCGTTGGAATTCATGTTGATGATGGAATTGTAATGGGTGAGGATCTGCAACAAATAAACAAATTTCTATCAAAAATGATGAAACAATTTGAGACAACAGTGAACCTGAAACCAGAAAATTATTTGGGAATGCAAATCTCACAAACTGAGAATGGGATACTCATCAATCAAAACAGATATGCTGAACAAGTCATTAATGCATATCAAATGCAAACTGCCAAACCAACAAACACCCCAATCTCTCAACAGAATCATGAACATTCTACAATAAATGAAACCAAATTCCCATATCGAGAGGCAGTTGAAAGTCTTCTTTATCTGTCTTGCAAAACAAGACCAGATATTGGATATGCTGTAAATTATTGCAGCAGATATACAAAGAACCCAACAAAACAAGATGTCACTAATATAAAGAGAATACTTAGATATTTGAAAGGATCGGCAGAAACAGGTATTCTTTATTCGAACAAAAAGGCAGACCATATACTGGAAGTATATTGTGATTCAGACCATGCTGGTGATAGAAAAGATAGCAAGAGTACTACAGGGTACATCATGTTCTATGCAAATGGACCTATAGCATGGTGTTCTCGCAAACAATCATGTGTTGCTCAACATTCCACTGAAGCAGAATACATAGCTGCAGCTCAATGTTGCAAGGAAATGAAATATGTTAAATCCGTACTTGAAGAATTACTGTCTGAGAAGGTGCAAGTTAATCTACATGTGGACAATACAAGCTGCATTAAGATGATAAAAGCCAACCAACTCACTAGAAAGTGCATATATATTGATGTTAAGTACCACCTAATCAAAGACGAGTTCAAGAGACAATGGTTCGGAATTGAATATTGTCCAACAGACAAAAATGTTGCTGATATTTTAACCAAACCTTTACAGCCTGTTAAATTTGAAAAACTTAAAAATTTAATCATGTATTAATTTGCTTCCTGATTGTTCATATGAATTGATTTTTTATTTACTTATTTCTTTGTTTAATCTGAACTTATGGTTCATGTATTTTTTTTTGTAACATTAGCTTTACCATTGAGGGAGTGTGTTGAAATTAACTATCTTAAGTTGGCAATGTTAAACCAAATGTTCCAAGACATGATTGACGTTGAAGGAAACAGGAAGTAGGAAACAGAGACATTACGAGTAGTTGTATCGAACAAGTATTGTATAAAGGTGTTGCTTAGTAAATTTAATAAAGTAAAATATAAACCAGGATTTAACATATATAAACATAAAATTATCAAAACCTTAACAGAATGAATGTTAGACCTCAAATATATCATCAGCAGATAATTGTTACTTATTTTCATCAATATTTCTCATCATCAGTTCTTATTCTGAAGCGCACCAACAATAAAAATTGCGTATAATATTCAAAGAAGAAAAAAATGCTATCTCAGGTCTGCGCTAGCTAGATCTATGCTGTTTCCTGGAATAGACGAATCCTTGTAGTCGTCCTGGCAACTGCCTCCTACTGACCTTCACCTCTAAATTTTCCATATCCCGTTTTCTCTCTTAAGCAGGGAAACAGAAACCATAAATATGCTTTCCTATTGAATTCGTTATCGACAACTGAAACGTGAGACCTAGAAAGATCTTACATATGATGAGAGTGTATCATTTAGAGAAATAATTCTGTAGTTAGGAAATGAAGAGATATGAACAGTGACGGATTATGCCATTTTGGTCACCCAATCCCTATCCAGAACTCTCTGGTCCTAGTTCATCAATCATCCAACATCGTCATTATATCTGTTATATCTTTCATTAAAATTCTTAAAGATGAAGAAAATTGTTAAGAGAAAATCTCAAGGACTTCTGGAAAATTGTTTTTTTAATTTCAATTTTCGGAATTCCATTTCGGTGAAACCAAGAGGTTTTTTCACAATGTGGCTTTTTGTATTCTGGAATCAATATGAAAATGTACAGTCTATAGTCATCTCAAATGTTCTGATACAAACAATCGATAACATCAATATTTAGATTAGGTAAACTTCATTAGATTGAATTGGTTAGTGAAGCAAAGTAGGTATAACATATTCACTGATTTGAATCCATAATCAGATAATGTGAATACAATTTTTTCTGCTGTCCACGAGTAACAACAACCTTACGCATTGATCTTTAAAATTGCAATGGTTATTGTTTATACTCTCATCGAATCACAACACCTACTACTGTATTTGAAAACTTTTATATCCAATCCAAAATTGGTAGGTACGTGCTTTTATTATCATTACACGAAAGTGGTTATCAAGATCTATCACAGTCAATCATCGGTCATATATATTCATACCATTTCTTATCACTCTGATCGCCTAATCTCTATAGCCATTTAAAATTCCTTATGATCGATAAAACTGGTCTATTTGTAATTCAAATCATGGAAAACTCATAAAACAATAATTCAGTTTATTTGAGAAGTGATAATAGAACCAGTTCTTCTAACGTGAATGACCTTGGTATGACCTTCATAAAGTTCATAACTGGTCAAGTGTTTTGCAAAACATACAAACATAATTTTCTTCGTTTCTCAGAAATCTGTAGGTGACTTACGAATTGAACCCAGTATGTATGTAGTCATAATCATAGTTATAATAGTGTCAAGTATTCATGACGATGAAGAAAATAAATCATGAAACTCTGAACTATAATCTGTACATCGTTTCTGTTTGGAAGAAACTTTTCAAGTATGGTATTATAGTCATCGATGAACAGTAAACCTAAATATGACTAGATGGATCTTAGTGTTGCTTTTTATATGAAAAACGATTTCTATCGATTGACGCATCGATAGCTTATGATTGATTATCATGGAGTGATAAAATATCTCATTATTTTACTATGAATTTACTCTAAATTGATTGATTACAAGCTGATACGTCAGTAAAACATCAAGTATTAACGTTATATAAAATATCAGATTGAGTCAAGATCCTGTTAAAACTTCATTTCATGAAACGTAACACTACAATGTCCTTGGGACACAAGTTTATCTTGAGAGCTTCAGTATCCTTATTTTCAACAGTATTTAGGTTAGGTTAGATTAGGTAGTACGATGCAATAGGTGATAATAAAGTAATATTTCCAGTTGTTATTCGCACTATACTGCAATTCTCGAATGCCGGTCCTGTCCTCAGTCTGAGACTGGTATTTTGAGAACCACCTCTTCATCTAATTATTTTTACGGTACACTACACAACTTGCCTGTCGCTTGCCGTGAGTATTTTAAAACAGTCTAGCATAATGACTCCAAAATATGCCCACACATTCCGATCGGTTGCCAAACAAAAATATGCCGTTGTAGTAAGAATCGGTAAACAAAATAATAGTCGCAGTGTAACTCTGAATGAAAACACAGGTCGAATTCATTTGTGAATATGAATCATTCAGATAACTGGCAACATGAGTAGGTCATCGATATATTTGAAGAGATCAGGAAAGTGACAGACTCATCAATTCTGAAAAACATATTTCTGAACACAGTGTTCCGAATCATTTTCTTTTCTTTTTTGATTTCCTTTACACTCATTCCAGTTACCCTGCGAGTAAATACCCGAAGTGATACGCCACTGGTAGTAAGAAGAAATGGAATTATATTGCACAAAGTGTGTGTGTGCTTCAGTACTCCCGCTCTTTTTCTTTATCACTCCATAATCTCGTGATCACATTCCAATCTACAATGTCCATATCATTGCGATCAGTATTATCTTATAAGTGATATTCCCAGCTAACAATAATGGACTCATCAGTAATTATTTCTGACATCTATGCGCCTTTTCAATCCTTTCCGCCGCTTTGCGTCTGACCTAGAGACGACTGAAAAGTCAGACGGGTGGGTACAGTGGAAGGGAAGCAATTTAGAAGAGGAGCATATATTATGTTTTCCTTTTATTTTCGTGAAGATTCTATCAATGGATTTTTTCCGAACCTGTATATTGGAATAACCAATGGGCTGGTTGAGTTTTGATTCTGTCGTGTCCAGGACAATAAATTTATTTGGCGTATGGTACCAAGTCAAATCAATTCACATTTATCGTTCGTCATATGGCATACGTGGACGTTAATTTGAATATCAAGTAGCAGGATGATGGTATGCGTATCATAATGAATTCATCTTCGGCCACTCGAACAATTCATTCGTCTCACGGACAATAAACAAATATTTTAATTTGCGAATATAAATACAAATAGGGTATCGCATTGGCAAATGCATACCCATTGTCCGACACAATGCCCAGACGCACATAATGCAGAATAATTGAGGCACGTCCCATGCAAATCGAATTCTCCAGACCGATTTTTAATGTTAAATGCCAGCATACAGGAGGAATCCAGACAACTGTCGATAGATCTTTGACCGTAGAAGGGTATGTATAACTTAACCGACTGTCAATAGCTATCAATAACAAACAAATCCTGTTATTTTTTTATAATTATGTTACTGGGAAATTTCACCTAGCACCCTGTATATATGACCACATGCATTTAAAAAAAAAATCAGATACGAATGCATTTCAGATTGATATCCGAGCTAGACGAGTTTAATTGGGGTAGCATACCCGTTGCCCTTGCTAGCATTCCTCTAACCGTAATAACATAACTGTCATCATAATGACAATCTGTGGAGTCTTGGGATTCCTACACCTTGCTGTATAATTTAATCGTAGGGTTTCCCGGAATATTTCTCAGTGTGGTTGGCTGTGTCACAATCTGAATATTCAACGTTATAACTACACATAACATTTAATTCGTTAACCCAACGTGATGTATAGCAGAAGTTTAGAAGGCTTACTCTTATGTAATTTAAGTCAATAACAATATTTTCAGACAGCTTAGAGTGCGATTAAGCCTACGGATTGTATGGATGTCATTTCAGCTCGATATGGAAGTGCCAGAAAGAATCTACACAAATAAGGATGAATACAATAATCTGAAATTTCAGTTTGATATTTGAACATGAAGAGAAGAACCGGTTGGAATACAGAGATTGAATATTCCTGAAAGAGTTTCCAGATCTAATGACAGAATACAGTACAATCCAATCGTCTGTGTTACTCAACGTATTGATAGATAGATAGATAGATAGATAGATATTTTTATTCATCTCTGAAGTAATCACAATCACAGTGTTAGTTATCAGACTAGTCACCAGAAAGAAATCACAAAGTGAAACACTACACTAACACAGATAAAAGATTAATTAGACAATGACAATGACTGATAAAAAAAAAAGTATTCAACGTAATCCAATGAAGCATATTGAATAACAATATGAATATAATCAAGATTATACATTGAAAGATGAATATAAAATATTAGGAAAATATAAGTAAAAAGCATTAACCAATGAAAAATTGTATAATGTATAGATCTGAAAATTGACTACATACATTATAATGAATTCTCGATGAAAAATAGAACAGTCCAGTGTTTTTGATGATGATTACATCATAGCAAAATGTCAATGATATCATTCTCCTTCATATGTGAGTTATTACATTAAATCAATTAACATGTTTGCTACAAAGAATGTGTATAATCAGCGAATACGAATCATAAATAACTCAAATTTTCGTTGAATGTTTCCAAATCAGCTATGACGAAAAATGGGATAAATGCTCGTCCATGTCAGATTGGTCAGTTCCTCAAATCTTCCACCGAACTAAAGTTTACAGGATCTCAAATTAAGATAACCTGACTATCACTACCATGCTGCCAACTGTACTCAACATAACGAAGCAACACGTGGATATCAAACAATTACTATCACTTGCATCATCTTGGTTAACAGTGAAAGGGAGTGTAAGAAATGATTGGCACTAATCGATATTTCTCGTTTTCGTTCGATGGCGAAGGTGCCAAGGAGTCATTAAGGTAATGTGTTGTTGGCACCATCAGTGTTGGATTGAAGATAACTAGCTTTCGCTATGAACAAACTCGGCTCGTAATGTGACTTCGATCGATTTCTGATTGCAAGGGCGATTAATAATAGCTACCGTGTTGAAAGTTCGGTTTGAACAAATCATTATTCGATGTGAGATGAAGATATCTTGAAGTCCAATGTAATACCAGGATATGATCAGGTGGAAAACATCTATCTACACCCAGAATTATGGATATTGATACTGATAAACAAATATAATGAGGAGACATGACAAACAGATTGTCCTACTACAGGCTTCAGTTCAATGAAGTTGAAAATAATTGCAGATTGAGAATTGTATGCAGCTCGAGCACTCTTGAATATGGAAAATGTCTTTGGAAGTTTTATTCATGGCCACATCCAATCACTACCTCTTCTGAGCAAAAGAAGCTTTTGTTCCAGGACTTCATCTTTCGTCAACTTATTCTTTTGAATCTTTAGTCTTTTATCCTGGATTCGCCATTTTCTGGAGCTTCTTAAGAGTGCTGGTGAAGATGAGTCTTAACACCTGGTCTAGTTGGAATTTTATTCTGAATTACAATTCATCATGTTTCTGTTAACATCGTCATTTTATACAGGGTGTTCCTAAAAGACATGCTAATATTTGAAGGGGTTATTCTTTGGCAGATTTTAAGAAGAAAAACTTTCTATAAACGTCTTAACTTTGGAGATACAGAGTAATATAGATTATTGAACGATTGGTACTGCAATATGAAGCAATTTTAATTTCATTATTTTAATCAAGAACAGAGCATCTGACCAAAAAAATATATTTTTTGAACTCTCATTCATTTTGGAACAAATCTGATCTCTTAATTTGCTTTCAGTCGATGCACAAACATTTTCACGCCGCATCAGGTTTTTGAGAAATAGAAGTAAAATGATTTTTATTTTGTTTAAGCGAAAACCATGCGTCAGACAAAGAAAATCCGTGAAATTAATTCTGGTAAATAATGAATAAGGATCTCAGAAGTAATGTTTATTCTAGAAGTAAGCAGTTTTCTCCAAAAATTTTCAATTCAAAACCCGTACGAACGCTACTAGTAGAGAAAATGAAAGATTTCTTACATCATAAAATGCATCTTGATGCATAGAAGACATGTACAAATTTTTTTATAGCTGTCTAAGATATTATCGCAGTTATTATTAAAAAACTGTATTTTTTTCAAAACTATATCACCCTGTATCTTAAAGGTTAAGACTTTCAGGACATACGTTTATAGAAAGTTTTTTTCTCAAAATCTGTCAAAGAATAACTCCTTCAAATATTGGCATGTCTTTATAAGGAACACCCTGTATAGCGTTGGAATACGCATATCATTGAAAGATAAATTACATTTTCATATTGTTGTTAGTCCATTCATATCATTGAAACTATTTTATGGCATTTCTGTTGCCTCATCGAAATTCCCTAGATCATTCGATAACATAACAGGGAATGCCAAATCGAATTGTAATTCCACTATTTTGAAAAATTCCTAAACCACAGTAATAGTTCACGAAGAATAAACAAACGTATCACACCAAACATTTCATTTGCGTACGAATAAACTACAGCGTGTTAATATAAATAGTGACTTACGTTTCTGAAACGCGTCTGTTCGAGTGTTGGTAATGATGAAGATGAAATCGTCTGCCAAATAACTTCAAAGGTAAAAAGGAAGTTATTTTCATTGCTCATTGAGAAGCTTGAAATAGGACCGTTGAAATGTTTATGGCGCTCTTTAATTGACCGTACCGTAATTAAGGAGTTCGGTCCAAGTTGCCAACCTTATTTATTCGTGAAAAAGTCTGCCTTTTTTTTCCTCATGATTTTGCGATTTCTAGAAAGATCGTGCAATAATTAGTACACCCCAATCATTTTTTTGAGTCCTATCGTAGTTATTTTGCTGAAAATTTTTGAACTGTCATATTTAGTTACTTTTAGTTCTCTAAGGTTAGAAACTAACTCTATGGTTACAAATGCCCGCCATTTACGAATATTTGTATATCTAGAATCAAATGAATAGAATGACGAATTGTCACTATAAAAACTGTAAGAGTGATTCAAGGTATTCCAGAAATTCCAGAAGAATTTGAAACGATTTGAAGTTCTTGACAAATTTTCGTAGGAAAAAATTTTCTGAGATAGTCCTGAGAAAGTTTGGGTACTACTATCCACAGATTGATTCGAAATTTCTTCACAATCAACATGTTTATCTACTTGGTATTCGGTCTCTATTTTATCTATGGTACCTACTTCTACTTTGATATTATCTGTTTCTGTTATTATTTGTTGAGTATTTGTGAAATTCGAGTTTTGAATTTCTGATTCGAAAGCATTTGGTAACGACTCCTTGCTATACTTTAACAAAAATGTTTATTATATATATATAGGTATTTTTAGTGATATTTTCCAATGTTAATTTTCCCACAGCGTTTTATCCATTCAAAACACCTTTTAGGATTACTCATTTTGGGGAAAGGGTAAAATTTCAACTTTTTGAGATTTCCGGATTACCTTGAATCACTCTTACAGTTTTTATAGTGACAATTCGTCATTCTATTCATTTGATTCTAGATATACAAATATTCGTAAATGGCGGGCATTTGTAACCATAGAGTTAGTTTCTAACCTTAGAGAACCAAAAGTAACTAAATATGACAGTTCAAAAATTTTCAGCAAAATAACTACGATAGGACTCAAAAAAATGATTGGGGTGTACTAATTATTGCACGATCTTTCTAGAAATCGCAAAATCATGAGGAAAAAAAAGGCAGACTTTTTCACGAATAAATAAGGTTGGCAACTTGGACCGAACTCCTTAATTTAAGGTGGTTAGTGGATATTTTCTGCTCGTTATTTTGTGATCATCTTATCGAACTTTGATTAGCAAATTCGAGGTGATAATTTGTACGTGCATGGTGTAATTACATAGTGTTTTTGTTTTATATTTCGTGAACATGCCTTATCATTTGTTTCTGAAATGTTCAGTATATTTTAATATCCCTTCATTAATAGTAGCTTTCAATTAAGTTCTCACATCCTATTATAGACGATATAATTCATAATGGATGTATAGAATGATAATTCATCGAATTTCTATACTATTGAAATTGAATAGCATTCATGAGATGCTATAATATTTTTGAATTGTTTTTACTCTAAAACGGTACATATCTGCGATTGCTACGGAACAGCAGAACCTTCTCTTTATAAAAGGGTACCTATGCGTATGGGTCAAAATAATATTTAATGCATACTTTATTTGTTTGTTTGTTGTTATGTTTGGTTTTTTGTAATTTTTCATTTTATTTTATATATTATGTTCTTCTTAGGTCAAGATATAATTTCACACTCATATTTGTTCAATTTTACATGTTAACCTTCATAGACATATTCATAAGTTCTTTTTCTTTTCACATCTCACATTTTTGAATTTTAAAATTTTATATTAGATATTGACATTCTACATTTATACATTTAAATTTTATTTTTCCTTTTTTTTGATATCGCATTTTACATTTATACATTTTATATTTCAACACTTTTTAATGTTCACATTTCCACATTTTGTATTAAACACTTTTCAACGTTTCATTGATTGATTAGTTAACTTGCTCATGCACAAGGTCATACCTTTTATGAGCAACAAACCGATCTATTTGCTGAAATTAATTGAATTTTTGTACTTGTGAGTTTTTATGTGTTGATGGCAAAAAAAATATATAGTTCAGAAATCGACTCGTTCACTCAAGAAAGTTGCCCAAAGCCATCTTCAAAAGATTTTTTTGAGGAGGCCGTAGTACCCCTTGAGGACAAGTCACTGATGCAGTTTGGTAGGCTTATTGTGGAACACTCTGTAGAGTCTCTATTCCGTTCCGTCACAACGTGAAAAAATATTATCGAACTGCCCTAATGGACCAAGAGACTGACCAATTATGCGCAGACAGAATTCCACTTAGATGGTGACTACATAATAACAAGTAAATTGAAATGAATTATTTTTTAGCAGGCGTTCCGAGTAATTATTAGAATATTCATGTTGTGCCTCCAAATTCGAAACATCCGCCATTCGAGAATACAAGGTCATCGCGCATTTAGTCAACATCATACAGGGTTACTACAAAATCCTCATCGATTTCAATCAACTAGGTACTACCTAAAAATGTATGAATGAAAAATATTCGTTTATTGTAAGAAAATTTGGAAGAAAAACCAGAAATGTGCATATTCGAAACTTATTCTCAGATTATTATTGAGCTCAGGTATGTCCCAATTCAACCATCTTTTCGTCTCTCAATCGAAATCCTTCCGAGAGACAGTCTAGAAGTTTCAATGCAGAGTAGTTAAATGTGAGATAACTTTTCTCGAAGTATAATACAAGATTATCAAGTGAGGAGGAGCGAATAGTGATTATAATTAAAAGCATATTATAAACACTTGAGTACTATACTGAGTTTGTCAAAATGTCGAACTTGTGGGGAATATAAAAAAAACATTTGAGTGTATCAGCAACATTATTATTTCCCCTTTAAAATGGGAAAATTATGGTGACGATAACAAAAGGACGTTGTTGAACCTTCCTCATATAGATCATGAGGTTATGACGTAGGAGATGCGACTTTTAAAGTGAGATTACAATTTGAATAGTAATACGTCAGTCATTATATCGATTGTATGTATTACGCGGTCAAGGACCATAACCTACCTTTTCAACAAAACATCAAACAACACATGAAATGGCCAGTTCTACGGCTATGCACGCCCTAATTATAATCATTATATTCATTTCACGTAAAAGTAAGCTGGACAAGAAATACTTAGACGTTCCATGAGTTTCTTGATTGTTTAATGAATTTCATTTGTTTTTGTGAGTTTACAATTAAAACAATTTCTTCGTTCCTATTGAACACTTGAATTTTTCAGTTCGATCGATTTATAGAGTTTTTCATTCTTCTTCAGTTCAACGGACGAAATCTGCAATCAAGAATTCCCATTTAAGTAAGTCATTAATTTGACTTGTTCTATTCAATGGTTCCGTTCACTTCACCATAAAAGTAAGACTACTAGAGTACTTGTTAGTGAGAAAATACCAATAATGGGTTTATTTCTCAACCGATGAAACAAATATCATGAGAATTGAGATATTTTTCTGCTGCAGGAAATTTCATCAAAATGTCATGTTCAATGTTTCTACTAATAATCATATCATATAATTTTTATTTGTCGCTACTATACTATAAATCGATAATCAACTATCAATTAAGTATAAACTATATTTTAATGAATATGCTCACAAATAAGCGGTTATAGAGAATGATAAATAATGTCGTAGTAAATCAACATTTCTCTCCAACCTTGGTATGCATAACACACTACAGCATATTGTATATTAGGGAGAATTTCATTCGATAAAAATCATATTGTTATTCAGTACCCAGACGAATGCATCAAGACCAAAAAACAGTAAACTGGATTTTGAGTTCATGAAAGATTTATCCTTCTTACAGCGGTAATTTCTATCAAACTGGCAACAGCGTATAATCTGTCACAACTTTCCCAAATATAGAAATATAAAGAATAATGTATCGTAACTGATATAATCTAGAGACGGAAGTAGATAATACGAAGTACATATCAGGATTATTGTTTACATTTGAATCGCTAGACAGATGCCCTGTTCTGAGACAAAGTGGGCCAAACAGCGCGTAACTTCTCAGTCACAGCGGGGTACGAAAGATCATTTTCACCACTCACGTACAGCGGATACACATCAACAAGTAGATGTACGAAACACGTAGCCCGATATACGAGACAGAGTATCGCGATCGCGTGCTACCGAACGAAATCCGATTCAGCGATTCGAGTCATCCTTGATCGCGACTCGCTAGGCAAGTCGCAGTACTCGCAGTGTGCCTGGAGACACGGTAATGTCAGTTGGGGTTTCCACAGCCTAGTATCGTCGTTGTAGTTCGCGGTAGCATCAGCTGACGACGGTGTTTGACGTGTAGGAATCGCAATTGTTCTGTACCATATCACGGCACATGGATAGCATTTGCTGGCTGGTTCCAATTACGACCACTCAAGAGGTAACCCTACTTTTTATCTCCATGCAACTTGCTTTTAGCTTCTAGTGCCCAGTTTCTGATCAGCTGATGAGTTTGTTGATGGTTTCTATGGTTTAGTAAGAGGAAATGAAAACGGTCTAATACTAAATAGTTTACGTCATGAACTCTGCTTAAACATGACAATGTCTGGGTATTGTAATCGCGTAACGTAAAAAAGTATCGTTCGCGTTGCTATTTGCCATTCAGCGTTTCTAAAAATACTCTGTGCGGATGATGTCACACAGCAATAATAATCATTGTTACAGTGAAATTTCAAGATGTTGCGTTGCAGTATCTAAACAAAATCGTGATATGAAACAAGATTTAGTGTCAATATACTAATTCAAGGTTGAACCATCGTTAGGGATAAGACCAAACATAAATGGATAAACTAACTATTGATTTCGTTGCGATATGTGCAATAAAAACGCTGTCCACGTACCCATAAACTCAGATAGTAAACCTTCGTAGGTTATTAATGCACATTTATTTTATCTCTCATATGATCTCGATTCGGCCTCTCAAATTATTCTGAAATCGTTCAAGTATTTTCTTGAATGGATCGAATCTATTCAATCATTTGAGCCACCTATCTACAATATAGCTTATCGCTGATAAGAGTATGAATGTAGTGAAATTTCTTGATCATATCCCTGATCCATGACAATGATACTATCAATGATGTATGATACTTGGATAACGATTCAGATAAACGATTTAATTCTACTATTAACTGTGAGATAGGAGATGAAAAAAGGAAGAGGTTAGTTAAGGTTGAGGTATCCTTGGGAAACATCCTAAATACACGATTCTTTTTCTTTTGTCTCTTATCTTACATAAGGAACACCTCATAATAATTTATATTCATTATTCGCAACGAGTGAAACGAGTACTCTCGATTGAAACCTTCTTAAATTGTAAGATTTTTTTCTGATCTCCTATTGTTTTATCAACTGCATTGTTATATTGTTGGGAGAAGTAAGGATCATGATATACTTACAATGATCCTTTCAGTCTCGAGTACAAATTTTCATCGTTATTGTCAATAATATAAATACTAAAAATAAAATCAATGAGTATAGATTAAAACCGTGACATATTAAAAATGTCTTATTTACGACCGATAAGCGAGCGTAACTGATAATTTTGAGTTAAATTTGTAACAAACTTGAATGTTTAGAAAACATGCATTGCCCCTAATGATTGCTCGTGTGATTTCTTCCATCATTATTTTTCTTGGCAGTCTCTCGAACATTTCGATCTATTCTATGACATTGTATTTTTTTGTGCAACTTTTATTCGTCTCTGACGGTCAATCCTATCCACCACTGAATGAAATTAGAGTGCAATAAATATTTTTATTGTTTCTCGAGAAATGCTGAGGAATGTTACCTCACGATGAAGCCGGTTTCTCCAAGAACAAGGTCCGAAAGTATCGAAAAATCGCGTCCTGTTACTATGGAGTCGTCTGCCCTCTCTCGCTTGTCACATCCAGCCGATATTCGCCGAACTCGACTCGTTTCATAAACATGATACATTCCAGAGATGGACCAAGTAGTAATTAGCTTGTCAAACATTTCGATACAATAAGTCGTGTCGAACCAAAATGGAAACGTATATTTTTATACAAATTCGGTTGAGCATATTTGTTACGACTTGTCAGGACATTTGCAATTTCATTGGTGCATTCTTTTTTATCCTATACTTATTAGAATCTATCAGGTTAAATGTCAAATATCTGAGTATGAAATATAAAAACTTCGATCCCATTTCCAGCCTAGTACTCAAAAGGTTTATGTTTTGATACTACACTACTTACACGTACTCCCTTCTTCCAATCCTCTCTTTACACGAGGTGACGGGGAGTAGAATCTAATCCTTTATTATGACGAAGTCGACACAGGAATCAATCTTTTGAGGCACAGTAATAAGGAAGTAGGATTGTTCTCTTCCCGTATTCTATTTGGTTCAAATTTAATCCAACCTCTTATCAGATTTGAAGAACCAAGTCTACCATGTTCACGCAT
Source organism: Plagiodera versicolora (assembly GCA_037013635.1). Lineage (NCBI taxonomy): Eukaryota > Metazoa > Arthropoda > Insecta > Coleoptera > Chrysomelidae > Plagiodera > Plagiodera versicolora. Next base: position 4,032,151 of record CM072983.1, on the reverse strand, counting down.
AAAAATCAGTCAGAAACATCGATAATGCAGCGACAGAAATCTACTGTGATCATAATCTATTATTCCAAGCAGCCAGCTACTGTACAATCGGCCATTACAATCTAAAATGCTCCTCAAACATTCATCAGGCCTACCTCTCGGTCGAGCCGAAATAGAACTCGTGGAGCAAATATGCAAATCTAGTTTTTTATAGTCGTTCGACTGACTGTTGAACGTGTCATTCACTCAAACGCGAACCAGGGTCACCTTCGACTAGGAGAGAGATTTCCTATGTTGTTTACGATATCGTTCGTCAAAGTCAAATTTGATGGAAAGTGAATGTTTGGCTCCAACTCAGGAAACTCGTAGTAATTGGAACGATGAACGTGAATTTCGTTGAGAACATGAGTTTTTATCAATCGAACTCGTGTAGTGTACGAATTAGTTCCACTTACATAACCGTTTATATCGGTGCATCTCGAACTGAAAAGCTGTGCTGTGTGGTAACATAAAGACCATATTGTTCGGATACAACATGTGCTAAGCATGTTTGCAAAGTGATAACTCAAGGCCATTTGAATAAAATGTTTGAACATACAATGTTGATGGCTCTGCGAGCACACTTTATTTTTTCAGGCGAGTTAATACAAATACAAAACTAGCCCTGAGAGTGTAGTTGAACTGAATATACTACTAGACAACTGTTTTCGAATCCATAAACTGCAAATCTCAGTACGTCATAGCAAATGATACCGTAATCAAAATCTTTTATCTAGTACAGGTGATACACGTTCATTCGTTCGTGAGACACATTGCCGTTCTAGGACTTCATTTCTTGTGTTGTCATTTTCGAAAAAGTAATTTGTTCTTGAAGCCTCTGAAGAATATCAATGAACTCTACTAACGAATCGAAACCTACAAGTAATTCAGTTGTCATTAGCTTCGTGAACATCGATTCAGAACCATACCGAAGTGAGGCAAAAATTCTGACTTGAATTCAAAATTAAATTTCAGTACATGAAAGTGGTGGGTGATGCATACATTCTCTGGGAAAAAATTGGACAATTTGCAAGGGATATTTCACTATGGATTATGGTTTATTATTCAAAAGTCACGACTTATAAAATCGTGAATCCTCCAATATTATTCGCAAAACTGACAAAGTTCCTGAGACATAAGTGATTCAAAAACGAACATTTCGTCGGAACCATATTCGGTTGTGGGAAAAATGTTGATGCCCAATTCAGAAGCACACTTAATTGCAGTCAGTTTGGAAAAGAATCCCTGAGGCTGCTAATTCGATACCCCATACCGATTTCCATATGAGAACTACCAAAAATTCATTCTCAGCCAAATATGCAGACTATTATGCATGTCCTGAGTTGAAGAGGCTATGGAAAAAGGTATTCAAAGACGAGTGTGGCTAATGATAGCCTAGGAAAAAATGAGAGAGGTTGAAGGTACTACATCGTGGGAGCTTCTGTGTCTACTACTGAAAGCCTGAAGCGAATCATTATTATAGACATGTGAAAATATGTTTTTGGAAATTATCAGGGCTCGATACATGACTATAAATTATTATCTCATGGTTAATAGATGATTTAATGAAGTTCGTTCCACGAAACGAGATAAATTCAGCGTCCTTGACGAAAATTAATTGACATATCAACAATTTGATCATTTTCAAGATCGTATCTTATGAGGAATAAAATAAAAACGTAATTTGGCATTATAATCAACCTTCATGATTAATGACCATTATTCGAATAAATAGAAGAGCATTATTTAATTCCACAGTTTTTTCTCAATTTGAAAGTGTATAATAATAATCGATATATCTTCTGCTGCAGTGTGAATAAACTTGGACATACTGCTCATGATGCTATTAGTTTACTTAAGATGGCCATCACTATCGAAGCAAACATTCATTATGCTCAATCCTCGCAATAAACCTCTCAATTTATTCTGTCTTGCCCGACCACTTCATCTTCTTTGTCGAATAGAAATCGCTCGCGACTAAAATTAATTGGATGTTCTCTTTATATTCTAATTAGTTGGCGGTCCAAGACCGATCATTCAGTGTGCTTAGTAAATGGAAGTTCATTGTTCAGGTGTTCATATTACCAGACGATGAAAGTCGTCTTGAATAGCATTGAACGTATCAATCTTCTAATGAAAGATGGTATGATAAGAAGTGTGACAGAAATTGAAATCGATGTATATTAAAATCTCATTACGGTTTCTACTCGTCCATGTATGATTTCTCTCAAATGGAAGCAGAACAAATAAATTCTCACTCTTGCTATTTCAGGCTACATCATTGATTCTCCTAAAAAAAATCTACACAATCTCATTTCATCCACAATAGTCAGTTCATGAGACATATTATAATAATAATAATCTTTATGTAGCATTAGTGGCATGAACATAAAAAATAAGAATGACATTCTTCTCAAAAGAAATCTCAATCAAACTCTTATATAAAACGGAGTTCAACATTTGGGTAGTGTAACATATATTTTTAAAAATAAAGTTAGAATAATTTCTTGTATCATAAGTATGAATATCTGTGAACGTTTTCAATTCATCAGAGATATATTCAGTAAGAAGATAATTTTCCAATTTGAATATAAATACATATACATTAAACATAATTCTTTGCTCGACAGACAACATATTTCAAACACTAAACATAGATCTTATAGGTGCATGATGATTACACTTTGAAATGAGTCTCATTGATGACATTAGAAGGAAGGGCACTACTGGGCTCACTTACTATTTAAAGATAAATGAATTTTTTGATGAATTCAGATAAACTGTATCTATAAATGCGATGCAAAAAAATAAACTATTGATATATTGACATTAGTATTATAATGTGATTGAATCATTGCGAAAAGGTCACGTATTTTTTGTCACAATCGTTTCTAATTGAAAAAGGAATCCATCACTGTCGAAGATTTTATCAAAACTGATCGTAAATCTGAAGCCGACTATCGATTGTACTCAACTCAATTTTGAAAAAGTTATAATATACGACCTGAAAACCCTTTATAGAGAAATTAATTTGAGACACATTGTATAGTCTGAAGCTAGGAATATGTATACGTTTTTTCGTTTATGAGAATGTTGCTGATATTTTATTAATTCATTATAATCGATAATCGATTATAATTTCAGTTTTTTAGCATTGAATGAACACCATTTGGTGAGTCCATGTTATGAATGGTGTCGTATATTATTCATGACTTGCAAAATACGTGCATATCGATCACTCACCTTCAAACAACCAGAACTTTCCCCCTCAACAATCAGAATTCGAGACTACTGCGTGCGACATGCGATTTTTCCACAACATTGTTTATTTCAAAAGAAATTTATAGTTAATGTTCAACTCGTGGTTCTACCATATAATGTGCCCATAAATTATACAGAACAAACCATTCCGAATATCTAATTTCATGAAATAAGGTTGTTGTCATCAATATTGCAATCACTCGAAGTTTTTCCTAACGTACAGTTGATAGTTTCAAATTCCTCTCAGTCAGGGAACATTGCAACAAGAAGAAGAGACATAATTTCGGTATAGGAAGAGAATCCAATTGCTATCGCATCATTTAAAAACTACACATGAAGCACAATAGAATATCAAATGGATACCGAGCTCGTGGTCGCGGTTGGCCTTGGATAAATGACAAACAATGGATGAGCGGCATGGACGCGTGCATTCGGAGAATGCAAGACGTGCCGAAATTGCCAAGATCGAAAAAAGATGCACTCCGTATAAGGTGATCCAAAACGAATGTATAGCATTGTAGTGATACAGACAAGTTTGGTTAGATGGACCAGTCAAAATACACAATAGGTTGGTAATGGCAGATTCGTTTCGAAAACACTGATTTGGTCTGCTCTTCAAGAGCATTTTTATTTATACCAAGAACTTCAAGATGAATCTATGTGTCAATAACAAATACCAATTTCCAATTATTCGACAAAGAATCGCACTACCGAAAAATAAAAACACTTGAACCGAATCATTGAGAAAATACTGATCATGAATGACACAAGGAGGGATTAACATCTTTCAGGTGGCGAAACAAAGGAAATCTTCTCGAAGCCTACGTACTGCGTTTTGCATGCAATTTGTTTTTGAAGGAGCGTATTCCTTACATAATTGATATACAGGTTGAATATTGCGAATGAATACTATCGACATCCTTGATTATATTAGGTTCGTCAAATAATTCATTCATTACTCTTATGAAATCAGAATTGAATCAAAAGTCATATTATTGCATCACCAGTACCTTCCCCACAATCTGCAATCAATTGTCAAGGTGTTATTCTTGTGTTGGGTTCATTCTTCATCGAGTTTTTTTTTTCAATGATAAGGTAAGATTTGATCGGTTGTCGTTGTTGTTGTTGTTATTATTAGAAGACTCAATGTTTGTGGCTGAAATAACGATTTCAGTATTTCTGTAAAAATATTGAATTGACGTTGACATGCACGGCATATGCAGCTCAATTTTACATCGTAAACATCAGATACAATCCTCCATTCAGCAACTTCATCTGAACAGTCAATTGCACGACAAAGTTCGATTTAATTTCGGTTGACCACCACCTATTAACGTTCACTGACTTATCGCGAGTGGTCGCTTTATAATCCGCTTTGAACCCACGCAATGCTTCGGCGAAGTGACAACGAAAAACACGAACATAAAACGAGGAATCACTCATGCATACGCTGAAGCCACTGCTCTTCTATCGATCCCAACAAAACTGTGGTCGGCTTCACAATGTGATGTGGTCCGTGAAATGCACCAGCAGTGCTCTCGAATTTTGAACACGGTCTATCAGCCCGAATGACTTTTATTAATATATATGAAAGCAATGGTCAATCTGTGCAAGATGAAACCAGGCCCACATCTGAGGATTTGGTCCAATATCCTTCTCATCATAGTTTGTGTCCATCTTAAATCTCTGGAGTTGAAGTCAGGTTTGAACAAGACAGAACAAAAAACCTATTGACAAATGCCTCCCCAAATTGTTTTTTATTAAACTCCAAATCCATATTTATGTTGTTAACATTTCTTCCTCGTTCGTTTTTGATTTGGCGGGCTGGTATTGGAGCCCTGGAAGAGAAGACAGTGTGGAGGGTACTATCATCCGCGAAGCTGTGTACTGGAGATGAAGTTGCCTCCAACAGATCATTGATGTGGAGTAGATAGTGTTAGTGATAGAATTGATCCCTGCGGAACATCAGCATTTATAATCAGAGAGTCAGATGAAACTCCATCGACCACCACATGGAGTGATCTGCCTGAGAGAAAACTAGTTAGCAGAGAACATAGCTGAGGAGGCAAGCCATAAGATGGAAGCTTGGCGTGGAGTCCCTGGTGCCAGACTAGATCGAATGCCTTGGAGATATCTAGTGCCACGGCTAAGGTTTCACCATATTTCTCGATAGATAGCTGCCATATATGTGAGACGTAAGCAAGCAGGTCACCAGTTGATCTTTGATGACGGAACCCATATTGCCTATCGTTGATGATTCCTGAGTTTCCAGCATTCTCTTCGTCTTCTAGATCCTACTTTGAAATGCTATTGTGAAAGTCGCAGCACCACCAGTATCTTTCAAATAATTTCATAGATATATTGTGTTTGTGTCTCTTACATCACCTCTCGTACTATTCATCAGTAATGTCTCACAATGACACCAGCTCAACATGATTGTTAGTAACTACATTGAAAAACAACTGATGTCTCATGGTCATTGTTAGCGCCTACTTAAAACACGATAAAGGTAATCATCGACAATTTTGACAGCCCATTTGTAAACACTGCTATTCCTGGTTCACAAGGTTTTCAACATAAAGACTACTTGAAGGGATTAAATATCGAGTTTTTCTGAAATAGAATATAAATAATTCTCATATTGTCAAATGGTATTGGTAGGATGAATCAAACTGGCTTTCATTAGTAGGACTAACTAGCTCATTCAAGATAACGCGTTCTCAGCTCATTATTAATAGATTTCGAATGATTCCCTGTCAAGTATTCATGAAGGTTACCTGTTGATATGAGGCAGCCTACTCACAATAATATTTCCTAGTACTATATCAATACACTGCTGTTTCATAATCAATTATTTTTTTTTCCTTCTTGGTGCTTTAGAGTTAGTTGTTTCAATGGCAGTGGATCCTATGCAAATGAAGCACATTCATTGAGACGACCTCGAGTCGACTATTCATCATTAAAATTCATTATCGTTGGCCGTGTAGTAACAGTACAACATTAAAACCATAGGAACTGCATGCTGATACTGAATGAATTTCGCATACTTCACACATAGTCAAGTTTTTTCAGACAATCAGTTGACGAATTTCATTACTTGACTGCGATCATGCAATTCAAGAATTTTCGGTGGTATTGCGTTTATAGCTCGCTTCAAGTTTTGATATAATTTCTGTTGTAGCTTACATTTTTTGGTAAAAAAAAATATTCCACTATTCCACTTCAAGTGAAATGTCACCTTCTTCTCCGTGTCTCTTTTTGAATAATATTGCACAGTTTCTTGGCTAATTTCTTCAATAACGTGACATTATATATTAGGAAAGGCTTTATCATGTATTCATCCTGAGGAGACTTTGAAGATGTAGTATTTTTCGAATATTCTCATTCGAAAGCATGTAAGCATCATAATATCGTCAACCATTAGCTAATTGTCAAGTGTCAAACCATAGTAAATTTCGGATAGATTTGACATTCACACTTATAACATCTGAGGAAAGCATGGTTAATCCTTTCCTAATAAGTTCTCTGTTGATGAGGGAATTCGCCAGGAAGCTTCCCAATCTCGTTGGAGGACGTTCAAAAAAAGAAGGCGAAATATTGAACACCAAAGTGGAATATCTTTGGAGATAGTTCCAACAAGAATCACTTCATCAATTTCACCGAATTATCTTTTGTTGAACGACATTATCATAGATAAAATAGTTTTTCAATTATTATAACAAATGGAGAATTAAACTAATACATATTAAATTTTTCACCATGTGTTTTTATTCATGGTGCTTCTTGGGGTCATGCCACTACTTCAATCCTCTAATAAATGGACTACATTCGATTGGATGAAGATATTGAGGGCCTGCCCCACGTCGGCATTGAAACTTCAGGAATTCCGTGATATATCTGAATGAACTTTGCCTCGATCGATCTCAACGCGTTCGATAGTTGCCTTCGTCGAAAAACCTTTTGATGGAGCGGTTGGAGACACGCGATGTCGTGAATAGAAGTCATCAGTTTACATTGCGGTAGATGATTCTGGTGTCTGCAGCTTTCATTACACCCAGACAGATTGGTCCTTTGATAGTTATTCCATTTGATAATTCGAAATTCAAATCCATTTCAGCTGCAGACATAAATAGTTACTTTTTTGATGTAATTTAAGGATCTTGATGAAATGGATTAGCTATCTCGGTTTTTATTCTAACATTTTCCACATTTAATGAACCAAATATTCCACAAAAATTTTAATCGTAATTTTTTATGATATAAAACTATTTCTAATTTGATGTAAAGTAGGAAATGATAAAGGGTGGTAAAATGTATGTGATATAATGTAAAGAGAAACTTTATCATATGAAGTAGTTCTGAACGAGACCCTTTATTGTCATACAAAGACCAAATTTAAACTCAAAATGATGATGATTTTTGATGTTCAACAGTTCCAAGACAAGCTTAAAAATAAATAATTGTCAATGTATCACTTCTGAGCTGCTGAACGCCCTATAAGTATAACTATAACAACTGAAGAATTTTATTCATATATGCAAACCTCAAGTCCATCAAATTTTCATCAACAAAGCGATTTGAAACCAAGTTGATTTTCGTGATATCCTCGCCCATAAATCCAAACGGCTTCGCAATCTGGCGAATACCCTCATTACATCGATAATTTTTAGTGTAGCATGTTTCTGAACGAGTCATTCACGTGTCATGAACACGTTAAACTTAATTAACATCCATTAGTCTTATCGGCACAAACTGTCCGTTGCTAAAGTGGATGCGTTAGCGCATATTATTAGAGCAGAATTAATGCGAATAAAAAGCTGGAGAGGAATCACTTAAGTCTACAGATTCATCACGTCCTTAAGATCTGACATTGTTTGTGGTTGGTATCCAAATTAAAAATATCACAACCCATTCATAGTTCTACGAATTGAGATATCTGAACAGAAACTCTGAAAAATTGAGACAGTCTACAGATACACCAATTAGACTTCACAAATTATGGTGACCAAAGTTTCAAAATATTCCAATAATGATTTACAACCTCCAAAATCTCTGTGATGTCCTAATTCCTCTTTCATGGCCAAAAAATGGAGAGTAATCAGCAAGTAATGCATCGAGTCATACGCCAGAACGAAAAGTTCTATGAATTCATAATAAACTCGTTGACGGTGACTGAAAATATTGTATTCAGCATAACGTTCAATAAAATCATTCATGTATCTGCAATATTGATGATCTATCGAAGTCTATCCAATCATTCGTGCAGTCAATCGTTATTGACCTTGACTATTCAGTCAGATATCACGTGGTAGCATTCAGATGCATCATAATGGTTAACAGAGAGCTGGTTCGAATTCCAATTAGGTCGTATATGGATACGTGGTCTACAGTTGTCAGTTTTTCTCTCACGTAACTTTATGGAAGACAAACGACCTTTTGAAGTGAGTAGAATAAATGGAACATTGTAATATATTACGAAACTTTTACTTTATACTAAGCTCTTTTGGCGAAACGATACTTGATACCAAAAGAGATGTACTAACGATTTTTTGGTGTATGCTCTCTTGAAAATAATGTTGTTTTCACCAATAGCACCGAGTTCAATTCATTTCTTCCGGTGAATTACTACACTGGTCTTCCTTTTTCTGTTTCACCTCAGAAATCCTCACCTCATTGTTTCTCAATTTTTCATTCAACTACCAGTTGTCTTCAGTTTCTGTTCCAATGCTACCAAAATCCTTCTATCCTGATTTCGTTCTCCCTTTTTGTTTGTCTCACTTCGGTTACCATTGTCACTATATATCAATCTTATATCTTATGGTCACCGCTTGATAATAACAAAAGCAGAATTCTAGAAACGACTCAACATAAATTTCTGAGATATTGTGCATTCAAAAGTGGGTATCGAATCATGGATCATGATTACAAATCAATTATGGAGGCTTTAAACTTGCAACCACTTAGTAAAAGGAGGCTTGATTTCGATCAATGCTTCATATATAAAATATTGAATGGAATGACTGTTTGTCCTGAAATATTAGAGTGCATAGAGCTCAGTGTGCCGACTAGAACTCTTCGAAATCACGAGTTATTTCACATTACCTTTCACCCCACAAATTATGGACAACATCCACCACTGCAAAGAACACTAAAAACAATAAATGATAATAATATAGATATATTGGGATGCTCTCTGACTGATTTCAGAAAAAAAATAAAAACTGTTCAACGGTGAATCAAATTATAACAGATTTTGGGATATGTACAGTGAAATAAGAAATTTTATAGCTTCTTTCTATGAGGTATATTAATTAATAAGTAGTGTTTATGTATTATTTGTTAAAGTTTATATTTTTGTAGGAATTGGGTTCGTCCCGTTAATAAAGATTATCATTATTATTATATTGATTGTAATATTTGTATATGCTTTGGATCATCTATAACGAAGTTATATCTATTTTATTTGTTTCAGGTACGTACTCTTTTTACCAACACTTCATTTGGTAAGTTTTTGTGGAACCAATTGGACAGGGATTATAATATTGATCGTACACTATGACATATATTTGTAGTGAAAATAACGTGAATAGATTTTCAATCGTATTCCTATCTCGACTGTAGCTCAAATATTATGCATTCCTCCCCGAGCTACAAATACATATTCATTATTCCGAGAGCTCGTGGCCCATGCTCGGAAAACAACACCCCGAAATTGATGAATGGGTAGAGAGAGTAGCGTAATTCGGCCATTATTCCCCGGCCAGCGTGAAAATCAATGCAGCCTTGGCGCGCGGTATTCGGTTGTCATGGCAACGGACTCCCATTCATCCCGAGCGCGCCGCCTCCGCACACGCGGCGGTACGGCGAATTTCCCCCCCCCCCTCCCCTCTCTTCTCCTCCCCATAGACCCATAGACGTGCCAGACGTACAACGTACAACTCGGTGTGCCGCCGACGTTTCCGATTTCCACTTCCTTTGTTCCCGTACGGGTCGCCAGCCACAATGCTGGGCTGGACTTGTAGGATGGGCGTTTTCTGTCCAGGTTTTTTTGCATCTGGATTATTTATCAACGTGACGACATTCCAGATATAGGTTTTCAGGAGAAATTAGTTCTGGTTCAAGTAATGTAAGTGTGTTTCCTCTGAAATATACCGATGGGTACTCCCTATGGTTTTTTCGAAAATTTCAATAATGACACGAATATGTTGAATATGTTTCAGAAGCATTTTGTTAGACGTTCTATTTTTTCGGTCGAAACAGATAATTTTTTGAATGCTTTTGTATGTTTTGGTACTTTTTCAATATTTCATTTGTATAGTGTAGCATGATAAATAAATGCAATCTCCATCACACATACGGGGTGTTTGTAACTGGTTATTGAAATAGCACTTTGTCCTAAATAAGGACCTGTCGACTTACTTTACATCAAGGTTGTGATCAAAATTCAGGATATCATGAAATGGTTAGTAATTTGATGGATTGAAAGTGAAAGAAGAGCATTTAGAGACGGAAAATGTATTTTTTTGAATTTCCGTACCACCTTTTCATCGAAAAAATTATTTTCGACTCAAATTAACAGGTACAAGAATGGCATGCGGAAGTACCAAACTCATTTGTTTAGGAATATTTTTTTCTGCTTTTTTTCATATCTGCAAACGAATTTTCGAAATTTCATCATACAGGGTGTTGTATTGAACTGTTGAAGTTCCTTTAATTTTTTCAAGTTCGTACCTGGATTATTAGTTTCATTCATTTGGTAATCGGTAGCATACAAGATAATGAGTGTATGTTGTGAAAATGAATAAAATATACAATGCGTATCGTAAGTTATGAGCCATTGAAGAAATAGGGAATATACATAAAACACTCTGTATCTCGCTCATACAGGGGGCTAGACCCATCATATGGGGTTTCTTCAGAACCAGCTAGGCGACCTCTACCTTCTCTTACAGTACGCCCATTTCCCAATGAATCACCCTGTATACGAGTTTTGGGGCATGTCGATTCTTTGGAAATTTGCTCGAAATATACCAAACATACTTAGGTTTTTTTGTAATCTAAAAACGTCGTGAAGTCCTTAAACTTGAAGAATTTGTTTTATGTTATTGTTTGTCGAAACAGACTATTTTCCGAATGTTTTTGGGTGTTTCCGAACTCTTTCAAAAAATTCGATAATGGAAAATCACGAATATCTCGAAAGCTATATTATATTGAAAAACAGAGTTGACTGCCGTGTTCAGCAAATCTCGGACACCTTACATACGAATTTCGATTTTTTGAAAATTTTATTGAAATATACCAAATTACGCAAATTTCGAAAATGGCGTAGAAGTCTTGTGAAAAATACTTCCAAAGCATTTTGTCAGACAGGTTATGATATTTTTTCTGTTGTAACAGGTGATTTTTCGAATTTTTTTTTGAAGTTTCTAGACTTTTTCGATCACAAACAGCTGTAGAACGATGGATATAACTGTTTTCCTCACACGAGTTGTCTCGATATTGGTTTATTTCCAATCAATAAATGAAAGGCAAGCAACTTGTTATAGTAGGTGTTCCACGTGTAGTGACGCCATCATCCTACAGCTTGTGCCTGATTGAATAACAAATGATCATTTAATTAGCGAATTTCCATAACATTCAAATTTGCCGTTTGATGTAATATCACCAACAAGTCCTTATGAAATTGTACCGGCACAATTATACTCAATTATTGATTGAAGAGTAGGCGTGTAATGTTCCAACAATTCATTCCAATTACTACGCCAAAGCACCGTCACATATGAATGTAACAAGTTGTACGTTAGAATATTCATGATTCAATTGCATGACGGGTATTTGTAATAGGAGGCCATTACACGCTCTGCTCTCGACGAATTCGACCACGTGTTCTGGTTAGAAGGGTTAATTAAGTATTTATTGAGTCCAATTGAAATCGACCTTACGACAACTTCAAGATTCATTTCACATTCTACATTGTGAACAAATTCTATTCATTGGTAATTCCGTATTTGCGAGATATTAATATTTGAAGAATGGTTTATTGAACTTTATCGGAGTATAATGAAGAAGTATTTCATTATCTGAAACACGATTTTGTTGAGTGTTACATAAACGATTTTTATTTTTTTAAGCGAAAACCATGCTTCGGACAAAGAAAATATATGAGATTAATTTTCCTCGATAATTAATGAGGATTTCAAAAGTAATATTTATTTTGGAAGTAAGCAGTGGCGTTATATTTTTTTCTCCAAATATATTCAATGCAAAACCCGTACGGACGCCACTAGTAGAAAAAATGAAAAATTTTGTATATCACAAAATGCACCTTGATGTATAGAAGACATGTACCAAATTTTCTGAAGATGTCTAGAATATTTTCTCAGTTATTATCAAAAATCTCATAGATTTTCTTTGTCCGAAGCATGGTTTTCGCTTAAGAAAATATAAAAATCGTTTTACTTCAGGGTCTATTCCTCAAAAATCTAAAAATGTTAGTGCATCGACTGAAAGCAAGTTGAGAGATCAGATTTATAGAATTCATTGATGCATCTAAAATATTATCTAAGTTCAACTGATCTTCTTTCAAAATTTTATCATCCTGTATCGCAAAAGTTAAGACTTTCAGGACAAACGTATATAGGAAGTTTTTTTCTTAAAATGTGTCAACGAATAACCCATTCAAATAGTAGCATGTCTTTAAGGAACATCCTGTATAACTCATTATTATAAAGATGGGAAAGCTTTTTTCCTAAAACTCTCTTCAGACATCCTCGATGATATGACAATTTCAAAATATTGCAAATAACATGGCATCCAAACAATGGGAATCTGAATTGAGATATCATGATCCAAAGTTCAATAAACAATTTGCAACTGTTTGAAAAAATCCGATGTTATAAAACTCAATCAGGAAGACGAAAATTATTGGTCGAGTATATTTTTTGGAAATTCCTGAATCGTATCTCTCTTGACTCAAAACGGAAATTCAAAAGTCGAGAATAACAGGATACCAAAACCATCTGAGTTCTATCGCAAGCATTATGGAAGAAATTATTCGTTTATTGAAAGGAGTGAAATACAGTTGGTGTTTGGGGGGACATCGAACTAATGAACGTTCCAGGAAAAATAAAAATGTAAATTGCTCACCAAGTACCAAACATCCATGAGGAGAATCAATTTGATTGCATTTCCTAATTATTACAGATAGCAGCGAAATTGGATCCTTGTAACTGAAATTCTCAGAGGGCCAATAAATCCTGTCGTAACAGATACGCCAAACGATATTTCACGAAGAAGTGAAGCAATACCGATTGGGAGTACGTGATCCGCACAGTTTCACTCGTTTCAACTCGAATCATCTCGGAAAGGATACCGATCGCACATTTATCACTTCCTGTGATGTCTGTGTGAAGAAAACTTACCATCCAAAATGTATTGATGTCATTCACGACGAATTCTTATGGGATCCCCAAAGGAAAGGGATTATACAAGATATTCTTCATTATAGAAGACTGTGTTGTTCAATCAAAATGATTTGTAACCAACCACGTCAAACAACATTTTCTACAAGGATTGAAGAAATCGAGAAGAAACATTTCAGCGAGTCTATCATTCAATGCCTTCAATTTCATGAATGAGATCAATTAGCTACATCAGATATGATAATTTCATTGTGATCTATGAAATTGATTCGTGACAAATACAATAATAAATTTCCTCACATACAGCTTTCAATAGAAGCCAGAAAACCTTCGTTTTTTCGTCTTCTGTGGATTTATACTCAATGCTTCTCGCATTTTGATCATTATGAAGATATTCGAATGAAAAGAACTTATTTGAAAAATAGGTTTTCAATTTTTGTAAAAATTCAGATAAGAATTAAAAATTCCTGTAATATAAAATAACTCTCTATGGTAGTAATTTGATTCTGAGATTATTTCGTCATCCTGTTGAAATGGAAATTCCTCAACAGTAATGGAACTTTTGCAGAAAACCAGTGAAATAACAGTACATATATACCTAAATATAGCAATCCTCAGATCTTCAAAATCTAAAATTGTGTGAATTATGTGAAACTACTGTTCCAGAATTTCGCATTTCTCCATATTTGAATTCATTATTTTCAATTTTATTTTCTTAATGTACATTCATTTAAGAACACACACAGAAAATGTTATAATCGTTCCGGTGAATATTTTCGAAGTTACATGCAAATTTGCAAAGGCGTTTGCTTGAAAGTGCTATTCAAACTTTAAACGCGTTTTTCTCAAAATGGTGTTTTCAAAGTCGGTGACCAACATAACTCAAAAACGGCTAAACCGATTAGTCTCAAATTTCAATACGAGCTGCTTAAATATATTTTTCAGTAATTAATCGGAGATTTTTCCTCACCGATAAATATATATTTTTTCGACAATTTTTGGTCAAATGTCGATTTTTTTTTAGAAAACGCCATTTCGTATAAAAACATATTTTGCTTATTCCTTCGATTATTTACTGGATTTAACATTACTTTAACGAAATCTGTTTGATTTCTTAATTTCAGATGATTCAGTTCAAAGATATAGGGGTCTCTGCAAAACACCTTTTTTGAGAGGAGCTCCCGGAGCTCAGCTGTAGCTCCTTTCCGAATAAATATATAAGTCTAAAAAGACTGTTAAAAGATACCATAATATGTGTAAGAATTATTGGATCAATAATTTTAAAAGTTTTCTCAGAAAATATTCTTGAAAATTCGCTTTTTTCGACCTTCTATACCCTTAAGTACACATTTTCCTTTTCCGTATTTCGCTGTATAAAGACTTTCCGGGAATCTTCTTTGATTATCCATTCAAAGTGAACCAGTGAGTAAGTATGTATTCACTACTGCAATTCCATGTTTGTTCCATCTTATAGAAGCGAACGAGTCAGACAACGTAACGAACGAAACGCGAAACAGAGCAAATGGAAGATAATTCGCGTAAAGTCGATTACGTAAGTGTCCATAAATTGGAGCTCGAGCAGTGCCAACACGAGCACAAGTTCAATGTCAAGGATGGCAGGACATCGCGTGCCGGGGGGCATCTCGTGCCAGTCCCCTACACGCCCTGGGCGTAAAGATTTTTTATCGACAGTCGTTTGCTGATTGTGAGTAAAGGTTGTCTCTATGTTCAACCTTCGATGTCTTGGTACTGGGTGTTTATATACATCCGCACATCCGCACTTTCAAATATGTACTTATACAGGGTGTTCCTTAAAGACATGCTAATATTCGAAGGTGTGTTTCCTTGACAAATTTTGAGAAAAAAACTTTGGAGATACAGCGTAATGGAATTTCGAAAAAAAAAATAGTTTTTCAATAGATAATAACTGAGATAATATTTTAGACATCTTCAAAAAATTTGGTACATTTCTTCTATGCATTTTGTGATGTACGAAATTTTTCATTTCCTCTACCAGTGGTGTCCGTACGGGTTTTGCATTGAATATTTTTTGAGAAAAAAATACTACGCCAATGCTTTTTTCCCAAATAAAAATCACTTTTGAGATCCTCATTCATTATTGAGCAAAATTAATCTCATGGATTTTCTTTGTCTGACGCATGGTTTTCGCTTAAAAAAAAATGAACATCGTTTTACTTCAGGGTCTATTCCTCAAAAATCTGATGCGGCGTGAAAATGTTTGTGCATCAACAAAAAGCAAATTAAGAGATCAGATTTGTTCCAAAATGAATGAGATGCTCTGTTCTTGATTAAAATAATTGAATTAAAATTGCTTCATATCGCAGTACCAACCGTTTAATAATCTATATCACTCTGTATCTCCAAAGTTAAGACTTTAAGGACATACGTTTATAGGAAGCTTTTTTCTTAAAATGTGTCAAAGAATAACCCCTTTAAATATTAGCATGTATTCAAGGAATACCCTGAATAACGTATTAATCAAAAAGTTCATATCGTCTTTCATTTTGTGACTATGGACATTTGATGAATCAAGTATTAAATTTGTTTCATCAGCGATTTCAAACCATTGAGAACCATTCGCAAAGTGGTGTATGCGATTCAGCAACTTCATTCTGTTTTAGCGAAAACAAAATCCTGTCTTCGAACTTACTGAAAATGATCTGAGTCTGGCACTGCTTTCAAATTTCGAAACTTCAAGAATAACCGTAATGAAACTAGGGTAATTCGCACGTACGCAAAATCTTAACCAAGTATTGAACTGCTTTCTCCTTAATTTCAAAATGAATTAATATTGTTCCTTTCTTTAGTTAGGAAATGAATCGCCCTTATATTTATACTAAGGTATAGAGAATTCAATTATTATGGCTTCGCACCAAATTCATACAGTAAATCATTTTTGCAAATCGTGTTTCGATTATGACGAAGAACGTCTTCAACCCTATCAAATATTGTTCCATCAAATTCCAGACCGATAAATCAAGAAACAATCACATGATGATTTAAATATGTAATATGCACAACTTCGGTTTCAATATTCGTTTATTTCAGTTTGAATTATTATAATTATAATTGATGACTGCATCAAATGAAAATCGAGCATCATCATGAACCCAAGACTTTTCAATCAATATTTTCAGCTACTCTAAAATAGATACGCTGTTGAAAATCTACTTACATTCTCCCATTCGCTATCTACACCGACAAAATAACCAATATATGACAAAAATAGGTGGAACGAAGACGAAAAGAATCCGGAAGATGCGACACTGGCTGCAATTTTGAAAGCCTGAACGAACTTCATCCAACGGAGTAAACACGTGGATAAATTGTGGAGTTCAATGTCAAGGGCAAGGGTTGTTTGCGTTGCTGTTTTGTTAGGAGTTTTCGGGAACCTGGACAGACATACCAGAGGCGTAGAAAAGTAACAAGACGTTTTCATTATGATACATTTCAAATATATTCCTATGAATGTCAATAAAACCACTATTATTATAATATATTATATTGTGATAACAGATAGATAAGTTGTTTTCAGTCGTTATATCTTGTAGTCTGTTTTATATATGAACTGAAGAACCAAAATCTTATATTTATTCATTCAACGATAACTTGTATTCATTTTTCCATTATGTATTTGATTCACACTAACACTACATTTGAAAGAATAAAGCGATAAGTTTTTATAATAGATCACACAGTACAAAAAAATACCTAGAGTTTATGGTTAGGAAGACAAAAATAACTTTGCAATTCACATGTTTTCTTGTACACCACGTGATTCAATTCCGCGTGAAAATAATATACAGGGTGGCCCAACGAAAACGTACCGGAAGGTATGACTACCAGGAAGAGATTTTATCGAGAAATAAGCAGGAATCAACAAAAACAGAAAATTGTTTTTAGGAAAATATTCTCAACATCTACTTTTTAGTTTTTAAGCGAAATCGATTAACTTTTCGTATTTTTGGAGTTGACGCGTTTCAGATTTTTTTCGATAAAATCTCTTCCTGGTAGTTGTACCTTCCGGTACGTTTTCGTTAATAAATTTTAGATTCCAATAGATGTTCCAAGAGTAACTCATTGATAATTTTTTGTGTTCGAATTCAATATTGAAAGGTAGGCATAATAGTTTATACCCTTGAAGGATTCATAGGGTCAATCGCAGGGTCAACAAAAGTATTTTTGTAACAATCCTCTGGTTCAAGAAACACTTCTGAAATTATTATGACGCAATATTCTGTCGAATGGTCGTTTATACCTGCCGGCCATAATTCAAGCAGTGCGAATGACCAAAGTCAATTCACAAAGCAATAACACTTATAGTCAATAAACCTTATCTTCGTGTCAAGTACCATCCCTTTGTGCCAACCTCATTATTTCAAAATTTAGGCGGAGTCACACAAAAAGCACAAATGTGCAAGTATGAGGGATCATTCATTGTCTTCCATGAGAGCCGATCATACCTAGCATTGACCTGACTCCATTGTCTGGGCTTGGACTTCCTAGAACTGCTGCCACAACTTTGAAGGCTACAGAGTGCTCAACGCTAGGTTCAACATCAAGATAGAAAGATATTCATTCACTAGAAAATTGAGGCTAGGATGCAAGCTAGAAATCGGTAGAAGATCAGCTATGAGCAAACCTTTTTCAAAATAACTCCAATAAATAATGATAATAATAATGTTTATTTTGAAAAATGTTACCATTATTTGTACAAAAACAACTACAACATGTAATACAATGACGTCAAACCTAACGATATTTCAACACAGATGTTTTAAAAAATCCTCAACACAGTAGGGTTCTAGATCTACAAGTATTTTTTGATGTTTTTTTTTTTAATTGATTGCTACTAGCAGAACGTCTTGTGAAATTTAATTGCCATATAATAGGGAGATATTTCGTCGTGCCTCTTAGTGTTATATTCGTGTTCCATGGCATTTAGATTAAAAAGTTCTCTATTTTTGAACAAACAAATACATTAAACATGAAAAAATGGTCAGGTTTTGCACAAAAATTCGGCACAGATAAGTATAGGGAATTATGTAGGAAAGTTGTGAGGAATCTCACGAGGATTCCAAAAATAATATAATATACGAGATGTTTCATTTGAAATAACAAAGTACCTACTATTTTCTTATACAAGAGGCCACACTGAATTGATGAAAATATTTTAGACGGATAAAGCATGTTTGATTATCCACGCTCACAAATTTTCGAAATGATCTGTCTTTCTCCAAATACGTCTAATGTTCCATCCACTGTGAAACACCCGGTATGTTCGCAATTTTTGTTATTTATAACATTTATAACAAGAGCTACAACTTTGCCTCAGAGATTCTGAACGGTTTGCAAGATATGAGCCTGAGAAAATGATCACTTTCTTGCGAAAATGATACCGAGGCCCCAAATCTTTGGCGGCCCATAAAAAAAGTGCATGACTTTGGGAAAAATTGGGAGACACGGGTCTCTTTTTTTCTAGTCTTTTATCACGTAGTGTTGTCCGAATATGGTTATACTTTTCGTGTTGCACTGTGTAATCGAATGAACTCTGTGCTACATTATCAATTGTTGATTTCGATGCAGTGTATAGTATGAATGATAAAAAAAAAGAAATTTATATATTCCGTGTCTCTTCCTGAGCTGGACCACTCTGTACAACGAACACCCCCTACTCCTCGAGCTCTCCGAAATGAATCTCTTCGCATCGTACATTCCACAAACGTGTAGGGGTCTGAAGATATGATGACGGACCGGACTCGGACTACACCGTACAGGTTTTACGACCGAGAAGCAGAGTTTAGTCGACGTTCGATTCGATCGGCACGGATTTGTCGCTCGTACACATAGTGGTTCCGTTTCGAGGAGTGACTCAGTGTTCTTGTTGGAGCAGTGATGTGTTTCGTGGTCCATTGTATCGAGGATTAGTGATCGGATTCTCAGCTTATTTCGGTGAGTTTGATGCCGAAAGTGATGCGGATGCAAAGTGTAGTATGAGTGTTAGGTGTCTACCAGAGGGTGCTCCAATACCGGTTTGGTTCCATAATATAGGGTTCAGATTTTCAACAAGGTGTTAGCACAGTTATCATAGCAGTTTTGGGTTCTATATAGAAGCCTCGTTTTTCTATAGTAAATATTGGTATATAAATTATCGTTGATGGAATTTTCAATCATATATTGGTCATTACAAGTCTTTTTTGTGAGTAATTTCATTATTATTAATAATAATAATAATAATAATAATAAATCGTCTTAATTACCAGTTGTATGAGTATCAACTTAAAAATATCAAAATACACTAATTTTGGCGAAGTCTAGCTGAAAGCTATTCATACTCAACCAAATTAGGTAAATGAACAGTATATTTATAAATTATAATAATAATAATAATGATAATAATGATACATAGATCAGTTGATTAGGTTCTGGTAATGACATTGATATGTAGTAAGTTGATAAAATACTTTAGAAGTTCGAAACAGCCAATTGTTTTGCATCAACGTTATTTGTGAATGACCATGTCCTCGTCTGGGTTTGGCAGTGTCTAATTTTAGAGTCCAAACCGGCTGTGCAGGCTAAATATCGCTTAAAGTTCGAACTCTACAATATATTTAAAACGAACGTTTCATTCAAGTTGGAGATGATATTATTCAACCGATGTAATAGCGGAAGTAAATTTCGAAATATATCATCTTTCGAGCGGTTAATTAAACTTCAAAATCATCAATTACCGAGTCCATTACAGTGCAATTGCAAATTCCCATTGAAATCAAGAGTAAATGAAATCGCGTACATTTTCATATAGAAAAGTGCGTTACAACACATTTCTATGTAATAATTACCAT
Organism: Plagiodera versicolora; assembly: GCA_037013635.1. Taxonomy (NCBI): domain Eukaryota; kingdom Metazoa; phylum Arthropoda; class Insecta; order Coleoptera; family Chrysomelidae; genus Plagiodera; species Plagiodera versicolora. The sequence continues at coordinate 4,011,585 of CM072983.1, read as the reverse complement.
ATTCAACAAACACCATTGTGCAACTAGATCTAATTGTAGAGCCTGTGTAATGAATTATTAAAATAGGTTTCGTAATAGTAATTGGCAGAGATAATCAAACACGTTCATTGGACAGGTGTTCCATTAATCTTTGATTGTTCATGTATACTACTCTACAAGTGTTCATTCATCATACATTGAGGAGGAAATTCAATATATCTCCCAAACAAATTTAAATTTTCGACTGTTTCAACTTCAATATTAGATGTTAAATAAGTGTTTTCGTTTTCATTGAAATATTATTTTTGTTTTTCTTTTTAGAGTTTAAATATATTGTGAACGAGTCTGTACTTCCTGAAGTTTGAATTCTGCTCTGCAGTTTTTGAATCATTTCATTCTTAACAATGACACTCAAAATTAAAGCGTTGTGAAGAATAATCTGAATTTCATGTGTCGTTATCAAGAAATAAGTAATTGCTACATGTGAATAACAATGTGGTTATCGAATCGAGTCTGAATACAAGTCGCCACATGTTGAAATATAAACGGTGTTGCCAATTCAAGTTATGTAAATATAAATCGAAGTATTTTCTTCAACATTTCAGAGAGATCAATGTTATGCTTCAGACTGAGGTTGATTTAGTAGAACCACCATTTTCATGCTGAAATGTATACAAATCAATGTTTCTTTCGTCACACTAAAATGTCAGCTATTACTGAGCATCAATCGACCAGTTGTATCTTAGTAAACATGTTTTTTAAACATGTCTATAGTAGATGCTTACTCAACTACATCATTTTCCTGGTTCAAAAAATCACATTTCTGGCAAACGCGTATTTGGTGGTTGATTCATCGAATACAGTGATAAATTATGGCTTCTCGATACTTCGATCAGTGGTAAATTCGCAGATTTGGCACCGCGGCATGCTCATCGATTCATTTATGCGTTGGTGTTCCCCTCTTCCCCCCTACGCCTACCGTTGAGTAAGGTAATGTGATGTAACCTTCGCCTTGCACTCTCGACGAAACATTACACAGTCGGCAACGCCAACTCGATTGCTAGTTGGTCCAACCACCGTTCGTTAAATGGTTACTCTACGATGGCCTTGCTCTAAACGACGACGTCATTCTAATCACAGGTTTCGTGTTTCAAGAATAACAGCTGTTGTATATCTACCTACTATGATATCGCGACGATAATGCACGGTTTTGTTTGTTATGGAGCCTTCTTGTCTTTGTTTCACTTTCAAGCTAGCGTTTGTTGTTGAACTGTGCTGATAAGACTGCGTTTTGTTTTTATTGGTGGCTACACAATGAACTAACTGCCTATCATCTGGCATGTCAATTTGATGGGTATGCGGTATTAAAAAGCTGATATCCGCTAATGGCAAAATATTGACCGTGTCTTTTCATTCTGTGAGGAAGTAATGAGTCTTTTTCGTTGAAATTACAGTTGGCCCTTCTCGCTCGTTCATATTCTCATCGATTCAAGTGTTACACTTCGAACGAAATTTATTGTTGTTTTCGTATAATCGAACTCTTGTGGTATGATATCAAATTTCTTTTCTCAGCAAGGTCTGATTGAACTTGAATCTCCTGCAGGGGTTGTTCAATCAACTGTGAAGGCAGTTGTAGCATTAATAAGATCAGTAATAGTGGATGAAACACCTTGAACAGGTGAAAACTGCAAAGTTTTACTTACGCGAATATAATTAAAACCACTGATCGCTACATAATATTTTCTTGAGAATTGGCTGTGGCAGTCATAATTGACTAAATATGGTATATTTTATCAATCTCATAACCGAGAAGACATAATTAAACCAATTAATAATGACATTCGCAACGTAGATGTGCACAAAGCAGATGGTTGTACAATAATTATCTACACAGTCAGGACATCTAGAAAAACTCAACAGGAACTAGATGTTATGCTGGTGCCATGATAATCATTACGAGGATATCTGAAACTGAGATGAAATCGTATCTTCTAGTACCACTATTATATGGAAAAAAGCAAGATGTGAGTGACGGAGTGTGAAGTTGGTTGGTGGTACTAAAACCGCAAATGGGCTCTCCTTGTTTTTCAAAGCCCACAATTTGATAAATTCAGGAAACTGTAATGGTATCTTGTCCAAATTTCCCAACCAATAATTACAAATCCTGTCGTTGAAGTATAAACAGTTTCGCGTTTATACGCGAAATGAGATAACTGGTACGTGAAAAACTACCAGGAAAAACCAGAGGAAACCAATGAGGCGCAGTTATCAAACTCAATGCGGTATCAAGTTTGTTAACTTCAGTTTATTCCTTAGAATCGGCAGATGTTCCTTCAACTACACTGAATTAATTGACATTTCGATTTATGAGCTCGATAAGTGGCGGAGATCACATAAGTGTATTCATTATTGTATGTTATCAAGACGTTAGTGTAGGGTTTAGCGCAGCTCGACGCACATTTTGTTGAAAGGTTTGTTCACGATACGAAACACGTGAGTACACTAATTTTATGTTTATCGAGACATGAATTCGAATCTGTCAAGTACAATTCTTAAAAGGTCTTTCATTTCCAGCTCAGACAATTGAGAATTCATCAAATAAAAACAAGAAAATGATGTAATTCGTTTTCGTAAATGGAATTACGTTATGATTACTTGTACTAAAAAGTATACATATGACAAAACCATTCGTAAATCAGTAAAAACCTGAGGAAATCTCATGCTGGAATTTTTTGTATCCTATAAATATACCTTATTTTATAATTCTTTGAAATTTTTAGAGAGGTAATCTGTACTTGAGCAAATTTCTATAAGAAAATTAGGCATCATTTTTCCTTTAGATATTTTTGATTTGAAACTGAAGATAAAAAATTTGTCTTCAGCATAAAGTGGAGATCACAGAATGAAGTCTACAAAAAAAATTGGTTGTAGGTTCTTAGCAATCAAACAAGATTAAACTTGCATGAATTAATCAGAAGCTCTTTGGAGTAATACTGGATCTGATGGAAATAGACTCCATCGAGTATCACTTATCAAAGCGTGACGATCTAGAAACACTGGATTCGTGGAAGGCATTTTCGATATCGCTTCTGAACTGGAATCCTTTAACAAGATACGACTCAATTCCAGGAAAGCAACGAATGCATTCAGTCGAACTGAAACATCCACTTATCTCCCATCTCACTCGATCGTATAGTGCCTGCCGTATATAGTACGTATTCGTAACGTAAATTGTATCTCGACGCAATTGCGAGATGTTTGTAAAGTTCATGATTCAGTAGCGCTATTTCATAGAATTGTTACGGTGATCTCACATCGACACATCAGTATGAATAACATCATCAAACTGTAGTCAATTCAATTTATTCAATCTTGTGGTATTCTTCAACATGAATCGATGTAGTGGTAGTTAACTTTTGTTCCAGATATTATTTTCCTGCATTTTCATTGTTGCCACAACATTTTTTTTAATCGATTAAACACAGTTGCAATGATTCATTACTATTTGATCATGAATAATCTCTAAAAAAGGAATATAATCCTTGAAAATATCATATTAAATTTATTGCCTATGACAACTGATATTTGGCATAATCTCAACCACAGTATCGATTTCGTAAATATCAAAATGAATGAGTACTCGATATAAATATCCGCGTAATTCTCAGTAATCTGTAAAACAATCTCTCAGTGATTTTGTGCTGCCTTACCTTATTGAAGGAGTGCTAAGTGTTGAATATAATACTTTGGTATAATTTACCGCTTATTATATTCCTACATTTCTTCAACATTACTTTCTATCTCGTGTTCCATCTCATATGCATAACTTGAATAATGAATAGATATAAAGAGAAAAGAAAATTCAGTTGGAATATCCCCTCCATATTTTCTTCTGAAGTTATATTGGATTATATTTTCGATATTGATATTGAATGCACTGAAATAAATGTCATTGACAGAGAAACGGGCAACGTTATATATAGTGCATCGTAGCTAGTAGAGCTCAGCTGTTCTTCTCCATGTTAAGTCCTGATTTCACTCGATGAGAGCGAGTTTCAACTCGATTCATAAAGCGGGATTGCCTGCCTGCCTCCATCGATTGAATTTGCCAGTGTGTTTCTAGGTCGCAGTCCAAACCATCATGTCCCCCCATTCCATTCACCGGTTTCCTAGGGGAATTCCCCTTCAGAAGTATTCATATGGAAGGTTTTGACTTATTGATAATCGGCGATGGCATGCGAGAGATGACTCTGGGTTATAGATTTGTTCTTCGGGTTTTTCTGGTCATATTCCAAGCTTGGGATTTAGTTCATTAGTTGGGCTATACCTTTCCAATTGTACGGTAGATTGAATTGTTGAAGTATGAAATGCGTACCTGGTGATGGCCTGCGGGTGATATAGCAGCTCTGTGTAGGTTTGGAACTGGTTGAAGAGTCATATAATTGATGAAAAAAGATACGCCTCGCTCTCTTCTGGTGTGACTCTCGAAAATAATTCATTCGTGTACGAGTAGTCGTAACGAAACGAATTTTCCTCCTTTAGAAGTGCAGGTTTATTCTCTTGCTTGTATTTTCACAATGTAACGATTGTTTTTCGTTTCAGACTAACGTATTTGTGGCACAGAGCCGATGATTTCTGCAGGCGTGGAGGGAAGACTGCCCTACATGACCTACCCGGAGCCTTGGAGAGGACCCCCGAAACAGCCACCCGAATTGTTTCTCAGGCCTGCTCCCAAACCGCTGCCACCTACAACCAAGTGAGTTAATCGACCATTAATTAATTCGTCGTTGATAAGACAGAGGGGCGAAAGCGAGATTTTTGACGATTTGGAGTTACGACCACCATCGTCGATTCGATTTGATGGTTTCTGCGACCTGACAAACTGTGCACCATAGAATGTTGAATAATTTGATGGACATTGAAAAGAAAGCCGCAATTCAAACAGGGCCTATTTTCTTCAAAACGTTCTCCTGTAAAAGAACAAAATTGTCGCTCTCACCTTTTCGTTTTTTCAAGGACGAATTGCTGCGACTTTCGCGGATATTTCCATATTCTTATTGTTCTATTTCTCGATAGATTCTTCGATACCAAACCGTCAGACGTACCAACATTCTTTCTACATTGCAGCAGATACAATAATGGCGTTAACACGACCACGTATCCGAACGGTACCAGGCTGGCGCAACCTCCGCGAACAGCTAGCAAATACCCCTCTCCGCCCTCCATAGCAAACCCGGTGAACCTCACGCAGACCAAGGACGAAATCACCGACGACATGTCGCCGTTCAGCCCCTACAGGCTCTTTCCTCCGACTCATCAATTCCCCCATTTCACTTACCCCCTCTGCCAACCTTCATACTTGATGAGGGGCAGTTTTCCTCCTACTCCCCTCTCCCCGATGGACACTTTCTCCCCTACGACTACCTCCAGCACGTTTCTTTCGCCTCCCAACACTTTTAGCCCCCCTTCCGCTTTGAAAAGCAACCAAGGTTTACTGCGGGACAAGAAACCTCCGAATTCCCCCGCATTCAAAGTTCCGTCCGGTAAAGAGGGGTCCCTGAAGCACCGCATCCTCATCAGGCCCGAGGATCAAGCCAGGATGGGGCCGCTGGATCTCCAGAAACCTCCGGAAGGTCGGAAGAGGCTACACGCCGCTATGTCACCACCGCGGTCGCCGAAGAAGCCGCTGAACAACAATACGTTGCCTGGTAGCTTCGCTAAAGGTTCGTTGATTAAGTTGCACAACGGCGAGCTGAGGAGGATAGAGGATATGCGCACCGAGGATTTTATTATGTCCGCGGAGAGGAGTCCCGAGTTGAGGTTGGCAGAAAGCACTGTGGTGAAGATCGAGGACCACCAACAGACTGGGAACGCGACCATCACGCTCACCTATAATAACAGGCGTGCTCAGGTAAGAATCGAGCACTATTTAGTGGTAATATGTGACATTTTTGGAGCCTCAGTTGGTGCCAACTTTTTTCTAGTGAACTCCAGTATTACCCAAGAGAAATGACTTCATGTATTCACTCTTCTAGTTCACTAAGACTTCACTCAACTTCCATTGATAAATCTAGTAAAAAATCTCATTTCCATTACTCATGCAACGAAATACTATCGCTGCTGGTAGCTTTAATTTAAATCATGACTGAATTTTGAAGGCAATCTGCCACATAATCATTAAAAACTGATACTCCGTTGCGCAATAAACTCGTTTTCGAATGGAAAGCTCTCGAGGAATGTAAGCGCCAAGTAATAAGTGATTTATAATCGGTTTCACAAAAAAACACAGCTCAATTCAGTTATTTGAGTGAAGCAATTGACTATGCGTCGATGACTAATTAGTTCATACATGTCAATGAGGATTTGATAGAGGCATTATTTGTTGAAATGTTCACCATCTTCAAGAAAAGGATATGATGCCAACAATGAAGAACGAACAGTCCAGTAAGAAAGCTGGGTGGGGATTTTAAAAATAGACGATGACGGTAACCGAACACCTTTACCAAGGACATTATTCAAAATAACAGTGAAAGAACCCACAGTTGAAATTATCTTCGAGTCTGTTACGGTAATTTCAGTAAAATAATCCAGTGACCGGAGATATTCTTTATTATACAGGACGATACCGAGATATTGTTCAAAACATACACCTCACTGCTCACTTATTCAACAGATACATAAGCCAATCACGAACTAAGAACATTATCTGTACAATACATCGAATTTTATTGATTATTATCATTGGAGAATACAAAAATGTCATGGTGGCTACACTGGTGCGAAAATATCAATGGTTTCATTCATCTTATCTGATTAAGAGCATCTTATAATGAAGTCACTACAGTGACTGATGGTGAAAACGGCATGCAATGGAATGCTTTTTCTAGAGTTGTTCAGATTTCTTCATTAAAGAATCACAAGATATTTCTTCACCAAATTTGTTCGTGATTGTTAATTGACTCTCCAGTTTTTCCATGATCTCTATATGACTTATTCCACCATTCTAAAAATTCACTTCACATTCGTCTTCAATGAAAACATCATACATCTGGTCGTTTGGATTACCAAACGTGAATCGCCCTATATGTATGTATGTACAGAAAGTTGTTTTGAGGCGAGATGCGATCATCGTACTGGCTCCTTCGAGATGGTGTCAGCGACCTTGTTGAACCTTGCCTCTGGCAGAATTTATTCTCGAAGAGAAGACTGCGCTCCATAGGCACGGTTCAACTTTCGTAATTAGTATTTTCAGTCATTGACTGGTTATGTATGAATCTAGTAGATCTGGGTTCTACCTAGAAACGAGTTCCTGAATGTACGCAACGGGCTGTAGCCGCTTGAAATGACAGTTTATTAGCATATTCGTTCTTGTATCAACAAAAAATAATAATAAAGCCTTATCAGAATACTGTTGTAAAAATACAACGTTCTCAATTCTTTCCGAAATTTTTCAACATTCAATGTTTATTTGCGAGTTGCCTAAAACACTTGAATTGAACAAAAACATATTATTCCAAAAACTGATAATCTTGCATCCAGCCCCTGAACTTATGAATATTCAAATGTCAGTATTGTTGTTGTTCATCGAAAATTCAATTAACATAAATCTAGAATAAGATTGGACCCAAGATTGAACTTCACTTCAAATCACGTCGCCTTGTATATTGTAAACAATTTTGTTTATTCTTATTTTGCTCAATACATTCTCCCTCATTTGATCCTACAATATCATATTCGAAATCTATGAGATTCCAAATTTGAAGATTGTAATCACATAAATATCTTTTTAATGGATCTCAATTCAAGACTTGATTTTTTCTTGTTTTCCTAGTAGATTAAAAATGTATTATACTCGATCTTCTTGAACTAGAACATACAATAATCAATTATTCAACGAAACATAATTTACGACATTGAATATTTGAGAATTATAGGGCGTTTTATCATGAAAATTTGAAATATTTTTTTTAACGGAGCGATTTCTGACAATGTCACACTCTATGCCATTTGTCACCTGTCGATTCTTCGCGAAAAGATTAATTTCACATTGAACAATACATTTGAAGGTAGAAGGATATTTCTCTGGTTCAGCATTTCGTAATTTCTTTTATCGCACGAATCCAAACATAAAAGATCAAATTTCCGTTGACCTCCAAAGACCTGTACACCAATAACAGTCCCTTGGAGATAGCTGCACGTGTCTCTTAGTTTCCGTCCTCGAGATCCGACAACATTGCATATCCTCTGGCAGTCACCAGACGAGTTCTTTGATCGCCGTATTATAAATCTGGTAGTGGTAGTACTGGTCGTAGTGGAATGCTACCCGCCCGTACACGTACGATTTCTCGTAGTACTACTAGCTGACGCGAGGGATGGGAGGGGCGAGGTGAGGAGGTCGAGATAGAGAGAGAAAAAGTGACAAGAGAGGGGATCACAGCGAAGAGTCGCTCGGTTCCGGGACCCGATGTCCTTGAACGGCCCAGGCCTACTCTTCGGTAGGTTTGGCGAGACATCTTCTGTTTTGTCGTGGTGTGAACATTTATTGTGTTTCATATGTGAACGAAAAAAATTCAATACACAATTAAATACACATGATCGTCTTTCCATGGGTACAATGTAATTGATATCCATCGTTGACCCATATTTTAACGCATAACTGTATTATTCAATGCCATACTTGTTTGGTGAAACATTGTTTATATTTTATCGTTTATAGCAGATTGAAATTCATCCTCCTTTTTCATCTGAAAAAATATTCAAAATCTCAACCAAATACCATTTTCGTATTAGCAGACTATAATTACCTGAAAACGAATCCTATGCCACTGAATCACTATTCTTCTATTGTCATAACTTTCACTCAAACTTATTTGTTCCCTAAGGTAGTTCCAGACAATTTTTTTCAAACCACCCGAATGTTAGTTATAATGAATTCACTTTTATTCATGTAAACTCTGGAATAGTTTCTGAATAGCTTGTCAAACAAATAGTATTCAAGTTGATGTGAGAGTAAGGTATATTTTAATTCCCTATAGTATTTTTTACTTTCATTCTCCGCATAAAGTCTGGCTAAGATATCTTAATGAACGAGAAGATTTATGTAATATAAATGTTTCTCGAATGATTAATTCAAAGGGAATATTAAACTTGTTTAGATAATGTGTTGGCAAACACTCTGCGTTGTTAAGTTTCGATTTCATAAATAGCAACGATGTTTGAATGTTGGCCCATATAGCTGTAAAAAATAATTTAAAGAAAAATCTGCTATTCTGGGAAATACGTTGAATGCTAACATCGCGTGGGTCGTCTATTTCCGTCTTTTGTTTTGAAAAAAGTAGCCGATGGAACGTTGCCAACTAATTGTTACGATAATACTATTGGCAAATGTTTACTCTTACGCTTATTATTAGCACCTCATTCTGGTTTTTTACCGACTGCATTTGGCGGACATAAATAAATATGAAAACAAATTAGTTTACGCCATGTCGGATCGACACAAAACAGTGTTCTATGCTGTCACGTCATAAACTACTCGATGCAAGTGGTATTCCGTATAAAATGATCCCCATTTCTATTTTCATATACTCGTTCCAGAGATCACAATCACAAAAAAGGAATATACAATGGCTATGACAAATATGTAAAGTATTTTTTCCTTTGGAACAATTTCTATCCATATCGGGAGCTTCTAGGTCTATTTCCTGTTATCACTGTCTTCATCTAGCTTTTCAACGCTGATTCAGATTTGACAACTCAATGTCAATATATTATTCTCTTCAGGTGGACATGGACTCGACGTTGGAACATCCCTACTTCGTAATGGGGCACGGCTGGGCTTCCTGCGACCCTGATCGCTCGCAGCAATACTACGGCCTCAAAGTTCATCGGTTGCAAGTGGGCGACGTGCTCATATCGCTGACTCCTAGGGAAACGCCGCCTCAGCAACAGCAGCAGCCTCATCAACATCAGCAGCAGTCGCAACAGCCGCAACCTATGCAGCAGCTTCAGCACACACCCAGGTCGGTGACGACGGTCATGACAACTGCCACCACCACTTCTATGACGGCTCGACAGCTGTCGGTGAACACTGGCGCCAAGACGCTTTTACCAGAACCAAAGGTGAGGGGCGTCTATCGAAAACATCCTTCAAATGTCAAATCGATTGTGGCTAATGTATCGAGAAATAGGACTCACTAATCACCGCAATTCGAGTATGACAGATTTTGTGGTTGATTGACTTTTGAATGAACTGTTGACGTGATTCTTCTGTCAACAATTGATTCAATCATTATTCACTGTCGAGTCACCGTTACCCAGGCATATTCATTTTTCTGTACTCTCCACTCTGAAAGTAAACACACTGATATCATCTATCATCAAATGTTAAATTGTAGCAAGACTACTACAGATTGTTTGTTGAAAATTTAGCCTGTTCAGCCAGTGTGTGTCATGTCATATCTTGGTTTGATTCTAGCCTATAGCCATTTTATTTCATCGGCTTACTTTTCCAATGGATATGTTTCACTTATCACTGGATCCATTCTACAGAATACACCAATACGTAACCGATCATTTCTAATGTGAAACTCACATTACAGGTTGGTACTCATCAAACCCAACCGATGAATCTTCATCTGCCCTCCAGTTACCCACAGTCAATGTCACCCGATAGTATAGCTGCCCGCAAAAGAAGGTGGTCGGCGCCAGACCAAATTTGTGATGAAGAAGAACAAAGCAACGCGAAGAGGCGGCATCGAATCGAATGATATTTGTTGTACAGTGAACATAAAGTTATTGTGAATAACTACATGAGACTAATTAACTAATTCGAGGAATCGTTCGCCTCGTTATATGGACCATATCAATGATTTGCGAACCGATGTAGCAGCTTAATTGGATAAATGGATGCTTCCTCTTGAAAATATACTGGTTCATCGACTCTAAAACTGAAGATGGTCCATTGAAACAGAGGGTGAAATATGTAGATTATATGTTGCTGTAAAGAAAAGTTATCTACTACTGTTGCTTTTTGAAAATTGATATTATTATCACCTTGTTATAGGAAGATGTAGCAAACTTTGTGTGGAATCAGATCAAATTTTTGTATCATTATATAGCTTGGTTCAGGGATATGATGTTCAATGTAAAAGTTCTTATTTAGTTTTTTGTGAAATGACATTGAACATCAATTGTTAGTTTCCCTTGTGAAAGACTATGATCAAGATTACCAAGCGTTTTGAACACGATCAAAATTTGACATCTATCGTTATATTACGCATTTCACAATTGCGACGTTGTTATAAATCTCTCCTATTTTGAATGAAAATTTGTTCAAGGTGATCCAGCACAAAATTTGTTCCATTTTCCACCTGAATTTGTTACTATGCTGTACTCATTAATTGTAATGGGGAAATGTTGGATCATAGATTAGGTATATTTTTCATGACAATACAAATATAGGGCAAGATGCATTAGAAAGAAAGATATGAAACTGTGCTTAGTTAAACTTGAGAACTGGAGTATTATAAAAGAGTGATATAGTAATTATATTAACATGAACAATTCGTTTAGTGATGGTTTTGTTATACGTTTTTAGTGGAGTTCAGTGTTTGAAGCCACTATTCGATCTCAAAGAGAGTCGTGTGATATAGTACTGCTTTTAATGTTCACAAAGATCTGTATATTTTATTTACCAATCGATTTTTCATATGTTAACGCACGAACTGAACGGAAATTTTTTGATTCGGATAGTAAACCAGGTACTACACCTTGAAAGTTTCTCGTATCTATCATAAAATCTTCAGGAGTGGCAATTTCAAACACTTAATTACTGGAAAGTCATACCTTGTTAATACATTTCGAGGTTAATTTGCTTCAATCATTTGCCATACTGTTCGATAGAGAAATCAGATAAAGTTCAATTTCAACAGAAATTTGGAGAATCCGAATCTCAAAATCATACTTCAAGAGGAAAAAAGTCAGCAATGGATACATATCTATATTCATATTCGATATGAGAGTAAGGCATATAATTTGGAATGGTTCTAATGTTACAATTATATTGAAGTAGGCGATATATCTTGAAAACGTTTCAACGTTTAAAACTTTATGGTTTAGTATTTGGTTTACTAAGAGAGGTCCTAGCATTTTTGGAAGATTCTGGAACCTTCCAGTGCAACAAATCTTTGAAATTTTCTAGCTATAAAATTCCTTTCTTTAATGTAAAGATACAAATAACGACTATCTCGTATTGTTAGATGATAATTTGCTTTCTGATGTTGTTTACATATAATTTTCCTTGTGAATTCTTGGCTGTGATACAGTAAAGTATGTGGAAAGTAGATATTTCCCTCCATGTCTTTGAAGATCCTGATACATGCAAATATCAACATATAAACATTGAATACCTCAATCTGTGCTTTTGATGTATCTGCTCACCTCAGTGTATCGTTAGAATGGTAGGCTAATTTCAGGAAACAATTATTGACTAGTATGAAACACCACCAATCACAGGATGGATTCTTGGAATCGACATTTCAATTCACCGAAATTTCAAAATTTCTAACGAACTTATACTGTCTTTGTGGGTTTTCAATAGAACAAAGTATAGCATTGCGATGGATAACGATAACATTAGGAACATGTTGGATTTTTTATTAAAATATTCTGTGATAAGATTTTTGCGAATGTAATGAATTGAAAGTATGTCGTTAGTGATTGAGACACCTGCCATATATTATTCTGTTGTACAACAGCCAGTTGCAAGCCAGATGAGTATGGAATGATCAGGAAGAGATTAGACAATGATTTTTGAAGTGCCTTTAGTAGGAAGAGTATGATTTTCATTTTTTAGAAATGTTGTGTATCTATTCTGTGAAGGATCAAAGAATCAAAATGCTAAATAACAGATTTCATGTACAGATATATTATTTTACAAATACATGTACAGTGTGCCATGTTGAAAATGTAAGGCCAGATGTGGCGATGAAGTCAAACCAATAAAATATATGTACTAAAAATGTGGTTTCATTTTCATGGAGGATTTCCACTTATGTTTCTATCAAAAATTATAAACAACGAACCATCTGCTATAATAACGTTGAAAAAATGGAGATTCAAGAGAACACAAAAATTATCTCAATCATAATCATTCAATTATCTTATATATCTTATCTGATGAATATCCCTGAAATCTCAATTTTTTTCATTATGGTCTGAGGAAAGATGCTAAAGTTGCATTCATTTGATTTCTTCGGAATTATACCAATGTTAATTGGTATAATTATGTTGATTTGCTGAACTTGACTTGGTAAGTAAATATAAGTTTATATTTATCAGAGATAAAAGTTACCTACCTGTATTTATAATTTCAATTGTAAAGATACGTTTTCTTTCTCTTTAACACATCTAATTGATGGATAGGTATACAGCATACACTGAATTCGTTTGACGTTTCAATGAATATCTCTGACATTGTATCGAGGTCATATTTGTATTCATGTCTATCGGAGGGAGACAACACAACATAGTGTATGTATTGTCTCTGTTATCTGTATTATCGAAAACGTAATTGATAAAGCCAACAAAAATGTAGTGTTATATTGTTGTTTTGTTTTGTTTATTTTTTATATAATTTGTGACATTAAAACTCTCTTTGTAGAATAATTATAAAGAATATGTTATTATTTGAAGAGGGTAAGCTGTCCTAAACATATGAGTTCTGATCCTTAATAGCCATTCGATTCTTGTTTGCTACATGATTTTTGAAGATAAATATACCTCAATAAACCTAGCAGAGTCTATAGAAAAATAATGAATCCTAATAGTATAACTCATTCATGAATTCATAAAAATATTAAAGCAAATTCTGCTAGCTTTTGTGTACAAGAGTTATCGATTGATTTCTGTCAGAATAAGAAAGAATTTAACCCGAGTCCCATCGATCTGTTTTGTTTTTCTTTATACATAAATGAGACGTGGATCAATTCATTAATAAAATTATCGATAACATAATGTGACAGCCTATTATTCAGATACAACTGTTTTTATAGCTGAAATTAGAATAACAAAATTCGCTTTTTTTCTAAACATGAGAAGTGTAAAATTCGAGAATATGATGATTTCCTGAATAATTGAAATGAAAACTAAACAAATGTTTCTAAAAGTACTCAATTCAAAGAAGTTTGCTCAAGCAAATCATATTTGTTTCAGAATAATATAATGGACCCACATGAGATACACTTGGGTAACTGGGAATATAATATCACTAGTGATAGTGGTAACAGTGACTTAGATGAAGATTACTTCAAATTTCAGCCTCCTCCTGAAGTCATTTCACCAAACAATGTGGTGTCAATTGAAGCAAGTAAGAAGTCAAGAAGAAATAATATGGCTAATAATCTACAGACAAGTAGCAATGTTACTATGAATGTGAAAGTTGAGAAAAAAAAGAGGAAACATAAGTCTACTGGCCAAACTAAGGAAGAACTAAAAGAGAAACAAAATGTATTGAAAAATATGAAAGTGAAAAAATTTAATGAAAAAATTGGTGAATTTGCAATATCAACTCAGAATAAATTTGAGGTTTTGGGGGGCAGTGAAGATGAAACTGATGACATTGAAGAATATTCTAAAACTCAACATCCTCAGGAAGATCTCAAAGGAATGTTATTCAAGGAAAATGAAACAGCACTATTCTTGGTACAGAATGAGATGAAAAATAAGAAGATCCACATTCAAGAACCTACCAAACAAAACAAGAGAGACACAGATATTAATAAGGCTTCAAAAACATCTAGAATCAAGAAAATAATGAATAACAAGAGTTCCTCTTATACCATGAATATTAACTATGATCAAGGAACCTCTATTCATTCAAATTCAAAACAGAAGAAATCTGAAACAAATAGGCAACAAACTAATTCACAGAAACCAACTAATAGACAAACTAAGGGTGATCTGAATAGGAAACAAAAAACATTGAAGAATATCAAAGTGAAAAAGTTGAAGGCAAAAAGTGTTGAACTTGCAAAATCCACTCAGAATCAATTTGTAGAATTGAAGAAAAGTGAAGATAAAAGGAATAATCGTGATGAAATGAAAGAAACATTTAACAAAACATTCAATTGTATTGAAACAGAGCCATTCTTGCTACCAAATGTTAAGGAAAATAACAAGACCCTTATTCAAAAACCTCACAAACAAGATGAGAAGCACAAAGTTTTCAATAGGGCATCAAATCCTTCTGAAATCAAGAAAAAAGGGAAAAACAAGACTTCAAAAAGTGTTGAACTTGCAATATCCACTCAGAATCAATTTGTAGAATTAAAGAAAAGTGAAGATGAAAGCAATAACTGTGATGGAATGAAAAAAACATTTAAAGAAACTTTGAATTGTATTGAAACAGAGCCATATAGGGCATCAAAAACTTCTGAAATCAAAAAAGAGAGGAAAAACAAGACCTCTCCTTATACTTCTCTGAATATTATCTATGATCAAGGAACCTTCATCTATTCAAATACAAAACATAATAAATCTGAAAAAAATAAACAACCTAATTCAGAGGAACAAACCAAATATGATGATGAAAACAAAGATAATGATGAAACATCACAGAATTTGTCCATGGAACAGCATAACACCACTTACAGTTTTTATAAATATAGCAACTCAAATTTTCATGTTTACAATGGACCTTTAATTGAAGATGAACATACAGAAGCTGAACATTACTCTGAAGTTGATAGGGCAACAGGTATTCATGTTGATCAAAACAACCTGACAAATGTTTCCTTGCATAAAGAAGGTACAGATCAATTATATATTGAATCGACCCCCTTGCAAACAAGCACAGTAATACTCCCAAAGAAGAAGGCAAAGAAAAAGAAAACTAATGGAAAGAATAACGATAATTTGGAATTTGGTTCATCTAAAGATGAAACATTGAAAATCAGTGGTTCATTTTCAGATTTTAACGTAACTCCAGAAAAATCGAAGGGATTTTCAACAGAACATAAAGTGAAAGAAGATTACAACTATTTAACAGTATCTAATATCCAGAATTGTGACAACTTAAATCAGTATGTCATTGACACAAACAATCAAGAATATGGCATGGAATATCCTAGTGACAATTACTTGTATTCATTTGAACCCTCATTATTACCAGAAATATCAAATTATGGTGATCATTATACCAACTGGTCTGAGACAGCCACAGGTGAACAAATTATTGAAAAACCAATTACAAATGAGAAGAAAACTGAAAATTCACTATGTGTTGAAGAGAATGGAGATGTTACTCCATCAACAAATCTAACACCAAAACCAAATTATCAAGAAAATTTCATAAACCAAAATGAACAAAGTAATGTGGATTGGAATATTGCTTCAATTTCGAATAATGGAAATGAGACTTTGTTAGAAGTTGACCTGATAAATTCCAGATATGAAAAGTATAAATCTAGCCATGGTATCCTCCATTCAGAAGATATACAAACATATTTATTAAATCATAAACTGCTTGACTATACCAACAACTATGATGTTGTTACAGAAACATACTCATTTGACAATTCACTGTTCATAAAATCAGAATCATTAAATGTTGACTCAGCCTTTCAACAAACAATTATGGGTAAAAAAAGGAAGAGGAAATCTCAAAAAAAGAAAAATAAAACATCAAATTTCGATGGAAATATAAAAGATGTTGCAAAAGATCAAGATATATTTTCAGGCTTTCCAAGAGAGTTCATGAAAGCTTATGAATCACAAGAATTTCATCATGATAATTCAACAGAAACCAATATTGATCATTTGAAAAACATTATTCAAGAAAATTCTATGACGTGTGAAAATGAATTCGGAGAAAGTAGACCAAGCATTTTTCTGTACATTGGTGATAATTGTCAAACAGAGAACAAAAGCAAAAAAATAAATATTGATGAGATTTCAAAACCTTCATCACCAAATGCAAGTCTGTCAAGTTCCGACGAAAAACCCAATAAAAACAGAAAAGAAGTTGCTAAAATTGTATTACCCCCCAGACACAACAAATCATCAGTACTTCTGAATTTGATTTCAATTGTGAAACCTTTAGTCATAATTGGTGGTTTCATCACAGTGCTAAGAAATTTATTCAGAGGGAAATGATTGTTATTCCTATCGACAGAACTAAATTGTTGTCTTCCAGCTATACTTAGTGATGATTATATAAGCAATTGGAATGATGAAACAAACATAATATCAGAACTATGGGTCTGATTTATATTAATGTAATATTGTATGTATATAATATAATTTTTTCGAGACCTGCAATAAAATTTTTGCAATTTTCTGTAGAATGTGATTATTTTTTTATACTTATTATATACAATATTCCTTGAGTATTTTGAGTAATTACTATTAGAATAATATTCGAGTTTTAACTACTGCTACACATACATCTGATAATTTGATGCAAAATTGGAGCCTCCATTTGAATATATTCCTCAAACTACGAACAAGATTCAGTAACATTGTTACAAAAATTGAGAGTCCAACTTTTGTTTAACAAAGTATAAATTGCCGCCTTCGTAACTGTCAGTAACGACTTTGGTAATGACATATATCATCAATGTACAAATCAGATCGACCAGGGTGAATCAGTATTTCCGGATGATTATGCACAAAATATTTTTAATATTGGTATAAATAAGGTTTTTATTGATAGGTATTCATTACACAAATATTTATCATCCTAGATATACTAGATTATCCTTAGATAATAAGTCGATGACATTGACATTACCCCAACGGATCGACCTCTGGTCGATCTGAATTACATTGAATTACATTTGAACCAACCTTCAGTATAGACATGGGGTGCGTTCCATTAAGCGCTCACAACGCCCAAAACACTCATTCAGACGTTCCGCATGGCGACCACGATCGTTTGGGTCGTGGCGAAAATGTCATGAATGACGTCATGATTCATGCTCACGACGACCCATCTCAATAGGTGGGTCGGCGTGAGCGTTTCGATGACGCACAGAACCAAGTGGAACGACAAAATTCGTGGTCGTGAGCGTGATCGTTGTGAACGCTTAATGGAACGCACCCATGGTATTAGACTAATTGTGTGCTCGTGGCACAACAAGACAAGGTGACGTTGACGTTAACATTCTAGTCAACAATTAGCTTGTGAAATTTTGGCATTTGTAAATGTATGGTATGTGTATGGTTTTCTCGAAGTATTTTGGAAAACACACCCAGTTGAGTACTATATAAACGGTATTATTATTTTAAGGTACTACCAAATAATTTTGATGTGATTTGGCCACGTAATGAAAATATCGCATACACACAATCAGTATAAGCACTCAGACAAAACAAGAATAAAGAGTGATTAGAAATTAATTCCATAAACTAGTTGAATATAATTTCGGTATGGGTCTCACTATCTCTGCGGTATTCAATAGGTTGTTCAGCAAAAAACCTATGAGAATTCTGATGGTAGGTTTAGATGCAGCTGGAAAAACTACAATATTATACAAGTTGAAGCTAGGAGAAATTGTTACAACAATACCTACCATTGGTTTCAATGTAGAAACAGTGGAATACAAGAACATTTCGTTCACTGTGTGGGATGTAGGTGGTCAAACAAAAATCCGAAAACTATGGAGACATTATTTTTCCAATACTGATGGTCTGATTTTTGTTGTTGATTCAAATGATAGAGACCGTATTGTGGAAGCTGAACAGGAATTACACAATATGTTGGGTGAAGAAGATTTGAGAGATTCAATCTTGCTCATATTTGCAAACAAACAAGATTTACCAAATTCAATGTCCACAGCAGAACTGACAGATAAGTTGAAGCTTCACACCTTGAAGAATAGAAAGTGGTACATTCAAGCAACCTGTGCAACACAAGGAAATGGATTGTATGAAGGCCTGGACTGGCTGTCAAATGAATTGGCAAAATAGGAGTGCTGTTGTTGAGAATTATATTGATTTGGGGATCATATAACAATTTCTTAAAAATAAACAGTTGTTCAATATCAAATTGAAAAGTCATGATTCTGACTATCCTATGTGTATAAAGTTATTTAATAAATATATCTTGGAAAATCTTTACCTTCCATTTTACTTTATTCCTATTAGTCATCACATTCAGGGATTGAAGGTACAGACAAAAAAAACTGAGTTACTTTCTGAGAAAATTTTATTCTTGAAATATTTTAAAGTAAAAAACAATGTGTTGAATACACAGTATATAGCACTTTATGAACAAAACCTCGAAAATTAATTTTATGTTTATTTCATGAGAAAATATTTCATTTTTCTCAGTAATGGAAAATCAGATGTGTTCCATTCAAAATGTAGCCACTTCAACAATAAAGATATAACGAACTCATCTAAAGCATCATAAATACAAAAATAATACTCAACTAATAATTACATACAAAATATAGTATACAAAATTTCTTCTAATATTTTACATACCAAAACAGTGATTACTAATTAGGAAGTAAATAATTCAAATTATAGTTGAATAAAATACCAGCAACTTTTCTTATTTATCTGGGAGGCATTCACTTCATTCGGAGCCTCTCTTCACAAATCTTGATGGAAAATAACAATACCTTCATGGTATCAGTAGCTCAGCTGAGTAACGAATGTAGTCGCATCATATCACATTGAACATTATCGAAATACAGTCTCAGCTGACAAGAATATGACAAAATTATTTGCATCCCAAGCAGAACTGCCGTTTTGGAATAACAGCCTTGTACTAGCAACCCATCGAGTTTTTTCTAAAATACCCTATCCTGGTATCCACCGTCCGTTATCGTAGACGCGGTGGGCCTCGGCATAGAGTGGTGGCGCATCTGATTGGCCCGTCGTGGTGGCGCTAAAAACTCGAACATACTCGTTGTGTGATTCCCCAACATTTTCCCGAGGTCGCACGGCATTGGATCGGTCCAGAAAAAGTCATGGTTGAGGGCAGTGTCAGCATCAGCCCTCTTTGACGGGTCCAGCACGAGCAGCTTGTCGAGCAAGTCGCATGCATAGGGGTCTTTGAGATAGGGCGTAAGGCGCTCTTTCACTTTCCTTTTCTGCTTCTGTGGCATCTCCATTTTCTTGTAGAGGTCGAGGCTCTCAACGCCTGGCCATACTTGTGGAGTGATCGAGCCACAAAGTTGTGAGATGAGTGTCAGCTGGTGCTGTTCACTGTTGCCCTGCATGATTGGCGATCGTGTCCACATTTCTGCCATTATGCAGCCAGCGCCCCACAAATCAACAGGTGGACCGTAGTTGCGCTCACCCAACAATAGCTCTGGTGGCCTGTACCAGAGTGTTACAACTCGGTTTGTGAATCTGGAAATGATAAATAACTATATATTCAATTAATGAAATGAAAATATTGGTCTTGCATACAACTTGGTTACATAAGAGAAACCAATTTGATCAATTGTTGATGAATTAAAGATACATATATATGAGAATAGTATACATAGATCATCAAAAGCAACCAGCAATATTCCACAACAGGGGGTTCCTTTATCTCCTCCTATATATAATTCTTAATATCATGGTGGTATGTGACTACAGTTAACAACAAATCTACTTCTTCAACAATTTATGTTTTGCAATATTTCTGGTCCTTGTTTTATATCAACTAAAAAACAGTTATGTGCAATCACTCACCTATTAGGTACTCCACTCTTGTTTGTGCTGAAGGCTCTGGCCAGCCCAAAATCAGCTAATTTGAGGATACCATTTTTAGTTATCAATACATTTGCAGCTTTCATATCTCTGTGCAATATTTTATTGCTGTGAATATAATAGAGTCCATTGAGTAATTGTTGTACCACTTTCTTAATTTCACCCAAACTGAATTTAACATTACTATTTGATAATAAGCCAGCTAAATCATGCTCACAAAAATCAAATACTAAATAGAAGGTAGATCGGAATCTATTATGTTGAGAAGCTTGTGTCCTGCAAATCTCAATTAGATTAACAACATTCTCATGTTTCAGGAGCTGCAATATTCTTATTTCCCTCAGAGCTGTTATTGGAAACTAAAAAAAAACCTTTAGCTGTGGTTCATGAAGAGGTGGGTGGTTGAACAAACCCCTTCTTTCTCGTTGTCCATCAACACTTTTTTCATAGCCACAAACTTCTTCGGATTACTTTTATCTCTTGCTTTAAATACTTCTCCAAAAGTTCCTTGGCCTATTTTAGCAACTTTTTCATATTTATCTGTCAGATCACAGTAGGGAAAAGGAAAACTTTCTATATATTTTTCTTTATCACGCATATTCATTGTGGTTGAATGTGAATGACTTCCTGCCCCAGATCCACCTGAACTAGGATGATGGCTCTGAGAATGTTCTGAATCCCGACTACTGGACTGCATGTTCACTAAAGATTGTATGTCAAATATTAAATAAATATTCTGAATTTAAAGGCACAAACGGCGGTCTGCAATTGCAATTCCTAAATTGCAGCATGAATACTAAAATAATAAACTCTGTTTATTCCTAAGGACCATGAACATAACCCCAAATATAATATGAAAGAATTTCAGACGTAGAGCATTGAAATCATAGACTCAATCGGAGTTATGTCACTCATGTGTCACGGAACAATTATCACCTGTTCACATAATAAGAATCAGTGATTTCTTAGTTTGACGTCATTCAAAATCATTAGGAATTCCTAGTAGGAATAATCAAGATCCGTAATATACGTTCGTTCACCAACAATAGCAATTATAAACATAAATTACAGGACATGGTCATATGAATACCCCATTTTATCATTGAAGTGCCAAAGGTAATTGGAACTTGTCAAGATATATCCTCTGATGTTTTAAGGATATTAGTAAAACAAAGTTTTATATGTCTTCAAAGTGTCGTCCAGGTGACAAACATATGTCCTAGTCACTGATTAGTGATGTTATGCAAGAGTTCTTGATTATTATTTGTATCTTTTATATTTCCATTTTTGTTTTCGATAAAAATTCGTGCCAAAAATTATGTTATTGGTACTGAAATCAACTCTATCCAGTTGTCTGGGAATGCATTTTCTTTAATTCTTTCATGTCTTAAAATTTATGATCCACCGGGAATTTCGTTTTTCTCCATGAAATACAATTACTTATACTCACTTTGTTCTCGGTCATAATTCCTCCGTTTTCTCGGTCGCTTGGAAGTTTTTGGCAATTTAAGTCTCATGGAATTTTATATTTTGCCTATATATTCAAGAAGAAATGCGGAGAACTGGAAGGTATATAAGCTCATTTTTTACGTCAGGAAACTTGGAAGTTTTGTTTACCGACTTTGGCAGTGTTATTAGAATTTTAATAATTCATTACTGCGTCACACCGAGTGAATCTAAAAACAAAATAGTCCATAGCAGTTATAAAATAAAAAATCCAGAGATTCTATAAGCTGTTTTCAAATGCTAAGATTTCATTTTCATCTGATAACTTCTCAATAATAAATGATCATGACTTTCACGAAAATTGACACAGATGATTTTTTATATCTTTTCTACACTTGTTTTTTTCCACTTTATCTGAAATTTTTCAAAATGTGACGTCATCAAATAATATTTTGAATACGTCGACTTTTTTGAATAACGAAATTATGGATGTTGCACTTAGGTCCTGAATAAATACCGATAGTTCCGTCTCTTTAGAGGAACAGAGGAATGTTGTACAAAAACCTAACACGTCCATGGTCCCGACAAAATAAAATCAAATGGCCAACAAGAAACGGGGGAAAATCTCGGAGAGTACCTCTTCAAAAGGCCTATTTGGAATTCATCTTGCATCGTTCTCATTCCGGAACGGACGTAACAGCTAATGGCACAGCCATCATGACGTTTGTGTATATATATGTGTGTTCTAAATAAGTGAGAGTGCTCACACAGACAAGGCCTTCTGAGGAATTAGAGGAACGGAAATAGAAAAAGCTCAAGCATTTTTATCAGTGGCGGTTTTATGATGCTCTATTCCCAACTTTGTGTGTTTTGAATCGATTTGATTACATTAGATTGAATACAGGTTTGCAAAAAATATATTTACATTATGGATAGGAATTTATGAGAGTAATAAGGAGAGCAAGTGTCTGTCAAGATATATATCTTAATAATCAAGAGAGACGCAACGCTATTCTTATTCAGCCAATTACAGAGCATATCAATACCCCTTCTTCGAGATACGAGGGTAGAAAACGTAATGCTGTCTTATTTTTCAGCAGACTATCCTTTTCGCTTTCATGAAATCCCAAAACTGTCGATGAATTATTTCTGAAACTGTATATACTCAATGATTTTATACACCATTCCATACGAGGATATGATTAGTCATGGAAAATAATGCATCTTCACTTTATGAAAATATCCGTCGTAGAATGAAGTGATGCATAGAACATGATTTTTACATTACATTAATAGAACCTCCTTGGAATCGGGCATATGACGTAACATATGGTATTCATAATTTTGGACATATATATATATATATATATATATATATATATATATATATATATCTATATATGTTCATTTGAAAATTTGGTCCAAAAAACATAAAATCGAAGACAAATATACAGGGTCACTCATGGTCCAATGAAGAGTCGCATGTAAGAGTATTTGTGAAAACAAAATCGATCTTGAAAAGATATCAATATGCCGTTTTCGACACTTTATTTTTATAGTTTATTAGTTTTTTTATAACACAAAAAATGATCTCAGTTCATCAATTGTCAACGGATCCATTTTAATGCTACACTATTACTATGTGTCCATAACTAACCTTACGGTCTCAACTTTACTGAAAATCAATCGAAGTACAATCAGAGAGGGCTATAAAAACTACAAATGCTGTAAAATGAGATGGCCGTCACAGCAGGCTGCTCGTAAAGTTTCGCTATTGTAACACTGCCACATGACAAGTTTATATTGAGGGAGTGAACATAAGGTTCGGACATTCAGAGAATCTTACGTTTTGGCTATTCAAATGTAGAAATATGTAGGTAGCAACGAGATATACAAAGCATAAGAATAATTTTCTTTCTTACTTGCCCCAGTTGTAGTGTCTTGTAACTGTTACATTATCTCTGTATTACTTTCAGGGCATTCTTCTCGTATTCCACAGAGAACAATCCTCTCATGTTCAGAACATTAATTTATTTGATACTGATCTGAATCAGAATTTACAATAATTCGATATATCTGAACTGTTGACAGTTTCCATCATTTCCATTATCAAATAACTGAAGCCAAAATTGTAGATGAAATTGTTCTGATACTTTTTCACGAACATTTACTTTTGAGGTATTCCAATGTTGACAATTTTAACACTAATTCTTTGAGCACTTTTAAACACACATAAGATCTATATGGCTTGTGACACCTTACATACACAGTTGTGCAAAAAAATCGGGCAGAGCTGTAACTTCTGAATCGTTCGAGATCGAAATTTGAAATTTGGTTCATTTTTTGAAGAGAAAAATTGTATTCCATTACTTTCGGTCTAACTGGAAGTGACCCCAACTTTTGATTTTCAAATGGAACCCCCTATATATTTTTTCATTTTCAGATTTAGGGTAACATTTTACATACATTTTCACACAACGCAACTTTTAGTGTAGCTAGAAGGTGTCACAATGCATTGCGTATTTGTTAATTTTTTACCGCCCCGCTACTGAAAATAATAAAGATTCGTTAATTCTGTTGTTCTTTCTGTTTCGCACAAAATGATCCGGAAAAACTGCTGGTGTATGTAAAATGATACCCTGAATATGAAAATTGCAAATATACAGGGTGTTCCATTTGAAAATCAAAGGTTGGGTTCAATTTCGGTTAGACCGGAAGTGATGGAATACAATTTCTCTCTTATGAAAATGAACAATATCATATAGTTGCTACCCACCAAATTTTAAATTTCGATCTCGAATGATTCAGAAGTTACAGCTCTGGCGATTTTTGTGCAGACCTCTGTATATCCAAATGTCATGCGATATATATTTTCAAAAATTCGCCCTACTTCTTGTGAACCAAAAAAATCTGTGATATTTAAATAAAAATCGGCGATATATCTTTCAAGGTAGGTGTCTAGTTCATTTTGAAGATCTATTTTCGGCCTCTATTCACCTCAGAATAAAAATATTTTTTAATTTTGTTTAGCGAATTCCGAACACCCAATACAATTATATATCTGATTTTCTGCATGGAAAGAGACATTTCCGAAGGCGAATTCCGAGTCGCTCGAATCGTAATTAATTTTGATTCGCGAGGGTCGACCGACTGAAAATTCTAGAAAATGGGATTTCCACCTTGGTTATGAAATGGGTATACGAGCACAAGCACGAGTAGGCGACGCATTCAGCGAGTTTTCTGGGTCGGAAACGAGCTAGTGGCTTTTGTGCCCGAACATCCATTCTTTTGTTTCCGAGCATTGATTAATGGCAAGTGCGAGGTCGAAGTTGTCGGAGAGAAATGTTTTCTGATTTGTGCTGTTGTCGTTAGGCTCGAAATATCACGAATATTCTCGAGTTTTTCCAATTTGTATTTATCGGATTATGAATGTTCATGAAAATCGATGGAGAAAAGGAGTTTTAATCAGATTCTGTTCAGATATCACATCATGAATTTTAGAATCAACTACAGAAAATCGTTGGAGAGTACACAAATCATTCATTCCTATCGACAGTCTGGATGAATTCTCTACGAAAACCGTAGGTAGAGGTATATAAAAAAAAAACAAAAGACCAGATTTCCTTCATAAAGTACGCAACAAATGGAGAATATCTTTATTCGTATTTTTTCGAAAAAAACATGCCTGAGATCCAGAAAGAAAAACTTTGAAATTAAGAGATTTCTCAAAAAATTGCCTGATGATTATCAGGCATTTTTTTTTGGATGTTTCGATATTTATCTACAATTTTTGTTAGTGTACACGAGATTTCCTATGAGAACTCCAACGAGATTATAATTAGCGTGTAAATATGATTAAGATCGTCAGGAAGATTGAACTTTTTCGCGACAATAAATCACCAACGTAAAAAATCAAATCTTTGAAGAATATTCATCATTCATGATATGAATGGTTTTTTAGAGACACAGAATGTTTGTTTTGTTTCGATTATGTTCATGGCACATGATTATATGTAGTTGTCAATACGATGAACAAAATAAACATCCATAGTGTCTTTGTCCTTGAGATAATTTTATCGCAATCGAGTAGTAGGTACATGAACGTCGGTAGAAGAATTATGAATGAGAAATTTACATTGAAAATAATCAGTTGATTCCACGAGATCACTGTTTTTCAAATGAAACTGAAAATATACCTACAACTCTGCATGTCTTGGAAACGATATATTCTGGGAATTCACAGTATATCATAACAAAAACTAGTTACATAATTATGGTATCGTACCATTCAATTGAATCCTACTCGATCAAATCACAGCCAGATCCAGAACTTATTGATATCCTTCCGTCGAGCTAACATAAAAAATTGAGATAACAATTCCAATTAAGAGAGACTTTGTCTTTGAAAATTTCAAAAAGTCATCTTTTTTTTATTACGGATTTTTAATCTACATGTAAGTAGAAATGAATCAGTCGAAGCGTTTCCCTGATTTCGAACGTTTTTGATATTTTAAACGCGTTTAAAATTGATACCGTCAGCGCGCTCTGCACACATAAAACTTAAAACGCGTTTTTCTCGAAAACACGTTTTTAAAAATGGCTGATATTCTCCTGACCGCTGTACATATCGACCTGAAATTTGCAGAGCATACTCAGAATATGTCTTCACGGAATGACGGATCGTTTTTTCGATGGATACATTTTTGCATTTATTATTTATCTTTTTATACAAAAAAAAAACGCGAAAATTCGATTTTTATATTTAAATTGCTGCCATTTTTCGAAATTCGTACTTTTTTTTATATAAAACTTCTCACGAAAGGAGACATCCTGTTATGTTCAGAAAAACCCATCCGTCATTCCATGTTCAAAGGGTCACACATTGATGATATGCTTTGAATTTATGTTTCGGATCAACAAATAGAGGGCAGTGAAGTCAGCCGTTTACCTCCCACGATTTGAGGACTTGTTTTCGCGGAGCTGCAACGTCCGCCATTTTGTTTTTTTTTTCCAGAAAATATTTCTTGACGTTCTGTATATCAGGAATAAAAGCAAGAAAACAACCGCGATCAAAAAGCTTCACTCGTTTCCTTTAAAAAAATAAAACACCTGAAATACGGCACTCCAAGGACGAAGTCTCCCTCAAAACACCATACACACTGTATATATCAAATGTTAGAAATCACGAAAAAGAATGTCTCAACCTTAAGTTGATCGTCTACAGTTGGCAATCGAGTTTAGATATTTTTGTACATGTGGACTCAAAATTTCATAAGTACGCCAATGCCGGAGCACCTTCCATTCTAGAACAACATCAATTCCACATGTATTTTATTATGACTATAGTTCGGTGTAAAGTTTTGAGAACTTTGGAGCGTCGCTGGAGAAAATAATGGCTTTGCGATGGGGTGTTGCTGGTGCGGGTAAAATTTCTCACGACTTCGTTACCGCAGTTCAATTATTACCCCCCTCTGATCACGTATTTATTGCTGTTGGTGCGAGATCGAAGAAAAGCGCAGATGATTTCGCGAAGAGTCATAGCATACCGAGGTCCTACGAGGGATATTTGGAGCTCGCCAAGGATAAGGATGTTGGTGAGTACCTCAGGGATCAGTTCTGGGTCTGTTGGTGTTTGGAAGCTAGACTTATCTGGCTAAATCATTATATTGATTGGTGAATTCTTCTACAGACATTGTTTACGTTGGTAACCTCAACACCCAGCACTTTGAAACTTTATTATTAACTTAATTATGCTAGAACATGGCAAGAATGTCCTCTGTGAGAAACCTTTCACCATGAACGAAAAACAGACGAGAAAGTTATTCCAACTAGCTGAAGAGAAAAAACTTTTCCTCATGGAGGCTGTATGGTCGAGGTTTTTTCCCGTTTATCACGAGATGAGGCGGATCATAGATGCTGGCGAGATTGGAGACGTCCTTTTTGCCTCCGTCCATTTTGGATTCCCCTTGCAAAAAGTGGACAGATTAACGTAAGGGAGATATTATAGTAGTGTAGGTCACGAATGTCAACTAGAATTGTGATTCATTTGGGTCAACTACAAAACACTCATAATTCAAAGGCAATTCAACGTCTTGAAATTGTAGGAAATTGGATATGGGAGGAGGTGCTATTTTAGATTTGGGCGTCTACATCTTACAGTTCCAGCAGTACGTGTTCAGGGGTCTCAAACCAATAAAAATAGCGATCAATGGTCATTTGAATGACCAAGGGACTGATGAATCTTGTGGAGCTGTCATAACCTATCCAGATGGTAAAATGGCTGTAGTTAGCACTTCAGCAAGAGTGGAACTACCTAATGAAGCAACAGTGGTTGGTACCAAAGGTAATTATAAAGATTATAAGGTATATTCAATATTCGGAAACTGTCATACTACATAATCCAGAGAGACGCTATGCTGTTTTCCTTTTCCTATTACCCCACATGTCGAAACCAGTTATATTATTTCCGATCACTGACTAAGAATGACAGATAATAACGTACATCAGAATCGGATTATTCTAAAATCAGCAAACTCGATGTAATTTTTTTTCGTTTTTGGTGATTTTTGTTAACAGTTCACAACAAATAGAAATACAACAATATTACATTCAACTTTTAGGCATGAAGATGGTGGTTGAGATTTTTCGAAAAATAAGTGAACTCTATATGTTGCAGGAACTTTGAAAATCCCAAATTTTTGGAGTCCAACCAAACTAGTTACTCCTGAAGGTGAAAAAAACTATTTACTTCCTGAAAGTAAGGTGCCATTTATACACCCCAATAGTGCTGGATTGAATTATGAAGCTGAGGCAGCTAGGAAGGCTATAAAAGCAGGTACATGATAATTCGAAATATCTCGAAACAAATTATAAAATAATGGAGATTAAGTAGAACACTGCTTATATAGTGGTTAATAATGATTAAAAACATCATAATGAAATCTTCAACAATTTTATCTTCTAGGGCTCACTGGATGTGCCGAAATAACACGCGAGGAATCTATAGAGCTTGCAAAAATGATGGATCTCATGAGGAAGGAAGTAGGTGTCCAATTTCAAGAAGATTCTCAAGAATTTTGAGTAGTTTGTTAATTCACGTAACAACATAATCATTATTTTCTCTACTTTTTCATTTTTGTTCACTCTTGTAGAAATAATTGATGAAATTGTAATCATATAGAAATATATTCGTTCATCTTTTTCGTGTTATTTACTGATATACAGGGCATTCGAAATAACCTTCTGGCAAATTCATATACGGAGTGGTCTGCTAAAGCAACCAACAACTCAGAAAATCCTAATCAACTTTATCGTTTAACGATTTTTGAAAAAATGCTCATAACAATGGCGAACATACCAGCGAGAAGCCCAAAAATATGTTCACATTTTCATTCCTTCCTATATTACACACTTTATTGCTGAAGTTATCGCCCGTTAAGAGTGTTTCGGTGCTACCCACCAAATTGCTCATAATTTTGAATCGTTTAGCCACTTAATTATGTGAACGACTGTGGAATCTTAAGTGGTCTTCAAATTGGAGTTTCCCATTTTCTCGCATCTATCTCAATTGGATGTCTCACGAGTATGAGCTCGATTTCAGACAACTTTGAAATGGCGGGTTATGCAGAATTCTATTTAATGGCCGCCATGAAATGGTTTGTTAGCGAAACTTTTCTACTTCTTTCGTGTTTTCAATTTGAGAATACTGAACTGGAGTTTAAGTGCGTTTTATAGATATGCCAGAAAACTTCATGCATGCTATAACTATGATAACAAAGGAAGTTCTTGAGTCACTAAATTTTCGAATTTTCACGAGTGTTCACATGAAAAATACTGAAAATATCGGTGAAAACGGGTTCTTTGCCAAAGGATCGCACACATCCATACAGAGTGGCAACTATATTCGTCATTTACTCAATTTTTCAATAATTATTGGTTGGATTATTTGGATTTTTTGTGGAGAGTGATGAAAAGTATGTCAAATTTGGAAATTTTATTGCAAAATGCAACTCTTGAAGGCTCATTTCAAAGGACATGCTTTATATTTTTGTGAAATGTTGATAATAAGGTAATTCAGAAAATCATCTGCTTTTTTGTATTAGTATAATTCAACCCCCTTTCTGTTTCATACGCAAATATTTATTTCTTTGTTAGTTTTTTGGTTTGTCTTGAGATCAAAGATATTATGTTCTTGAATAGAATTTCCCAAATGCCGTTTTTGAGAATTTGAAATAAGAAATACATATCTATCGATTTCAATAAGCTTTGTTTTGATTATTGCGTCAGTTCATTTCTTTATTTGAGATACATTTGATGTTACCTAAAATGACAAAAACGATGATACACCAATGAAAAATATATTGTTTTGTAAGCAGTGCATTGAATGACCATTGTATCACCTCTCACTTGTAAACAATAATTAACTCCCTGTATAGTGTTTGATATTCGGATTGGTGGAAACAAACGATGGGAAAGATTCATCTGTTTTTCCACGGCAACAGAACATATTCTCCAATTTGGGAGGCGGACATTTAGGTTTATGTGTGAGTTCTTTGTGTGGCCAGTATAACATGGGCTAATATTTTATCCACCGGCATAGGGGAAGAATTGGATTGGTAACAATTTTCCATCACATTGTTGCGCATTCATAATAATTCTTTCTTCAATTCTGGATGGAAATGTTGTTTTTTCACACCAGTATCTAGATTTTATGAAAGTTAGGATAGAGGAATTGATGTAGATTTTAACAAAAGTTTATGCCTGAATATAGTTCATATAAATAAACACGAAATACACCCTGTATATCGAACAGACAGCTCTATCGCAATCTCATACGATTTCGCAATCAATACTTCGCAGTAGCAATGGAACCACCTGATAAAAATGTCAGAAATCAGAATGATACTGTGACAACTTCCTCTGATTAAATGAAAGTCTGTATTCGAAATACAAAAATAGAAAGTTTATTGAACTGACAACGAACACGATGGCAAAACAAGGATACAACAGGAGATAAAAAAGCTTCCAAATCAAAATAACAGGACAGGATGGTAGTGGAAAGATCCAGGGGATTCAAATCTACACCTATTTGAAGAATTATTGTAGAAACTGGTGAGAGTATCTGACTTTGATGGTATTTTCAACGAACCACAAAATTCTATTTCCTAATCAGAAATTTTGAATTGGTTGAATTCACTACTTTAGAAATACCAAAACCTGACTTGAGGTTATTTCTAGGTCTTCGCAACGTAAAGCGGCTGTTGACTCTACCACTCTAAAATTGATATCCTCATTACCCAGCGTGTGCAGAAACGATACTTTTTCCGCACTAGTTGCATATATATCAGTCGACATCCACTGAGGTCTCCGCCCGAATCAACTAACGCTCATCCTGTGATCAATAGACCACTCCATATCCACAGCAGAGCACGGCGTAGCACATCCAGCTTCGTCGGTCCATCGGGGCAAAATTCTCCTACCTTTCGCGATATAAACTGCTCCACAAACCAGATGGAAAGCAAAATGAAACCTTTCGAAATTATCGCTTCAGTAGAGTGAAAGATTCATAAAGGAAAATGAACAATTTGGAAGCTCAACAGTCAAGGAGGATTATCTTCTCAGCCGTATGGTAAGCGAAACTACAGCAGAGACTATCCAAAAGTGGCATTCAAAGGCTTGCTTGGCTGCTACGGAAGCAATGATTACAATATTTACAACCTCATAATGGGAATGCCATAGGACGAGATGCTACGAGATAAATGTAAAAGAAATACAGCTCAAAAACCGAGTGATGTGTTGCATTTAAAGATACAAGGCGAAGTCAAAGACAACAATTTTACTGAGCTTAAGAAAACACGTGACGATAAAAAGTTGACGATCTAGAGTTACTAAGGCAGATCAGATACCATGAGTCAAGTGGCTTTTAAAGGAATCAGCTCCAACTATTTCACCTCCAAACTTGACTGGGATTTCTTGAAAAAGTTGAGTTGATAATCTGGGTATCAGATAAACTGACAATCAAGAGTTGCTTCAATTGGTCCAGAACTTTTTTGTGGTATGACGAAATTGCCAAGAAAAACATCCAAGTGATATTTGGATGGGAAAAATGATGAAACAAGACTCTAGCAACCAGTCAGACCCATCAAAGCACCATTGAAAAAATTAAGAAAAAACCTACAGGCAAACAATCAGAATTATGGTGGAGCTACTAACGAAGCACTGGAGACTCTAAACAAACCAGAGGTTCTGTGAAGGTCTGTCAAGGCCATGATAAAACGAAAATGGATGGAATGGATACGAAGACGGGTCTAATAGAGATCTCTAAAATCGTAGTGTAGAAACCAGTTATATTATTTCCGATCACTGACTAAAAATGACAGACAATAATGTACATCAAAATCAGATTATTCTAAAATCAGGAAATTTGATTTAAATAACAAACAAAATAGAAACACAACAATAGAAATACAACAATATTACATTCAACTTTTAGACATGAAGATGGCACTTGGGATGTTTTGAAAAATAAGTGAACTCTATATGTTGCAGGAACTTTGAAGATCCCAAATTTTTGGAGTCCAACCAAATTAGTTACTCCTGAAGGCGAATAAAACTATTTAGGCTACCACTAGGCTGCTGGTCGTCAATAGAGATAGGATGAATTAATGAAAGGACATAATATTTCTTCGGGTGTACCAAATACTTAGTGAGTAACTACCTCTGAACAAGAAATCTGAAATCTGAGTTTGCGCATGTGGTGCAGTTGAAATAGTAGGGTATCGGGCTTCTAAGAAATACAGCTTCACAAATACATCCACAATTCTCAAAAATAAGACACTCCCCTAGCGTAGCAGCTTATCATCGCAGTTCGGGATACTCTGCTCGTGCGTTACGTTGAGAGAAACGAAGTGGGCTGTGAGCACAGTCTTCTGTATTGTCAGTCGCCGTCGTCTAACCCGGAGTTACTCGTGCTCTCGTTCTGGTGTTTCGTCAGTGGTCCAGTGAATTTTGGCGATTCAGATTCGAAAGGTGAGTGGCATTTTTCGTTTTGAGTATGCGAATTTTATATTTTTTTGCCAAGCATGAGGTAGATATTCCGTACGAGTGCCTATCGAGTTGCTTTTTCGTTCAGTTCTGAAGAACAAACAATTGATGAAATCAAATGGTAACTTAGTGGTCATGAAAAATTACTTTGGATTCTAATTTTTGTTATAAGAGGATATGTAATAAATCAAAAAATTTACGGATCGAGTGAATCAAAATTCTCCTAAAGCCCATTATCTAAATAATTTGTAATGTATAAAAATCTAACACAAAGTAGTCAGTATTTCACCTCTTTCAATATCCATAATTGATGCGATTTAAGGTATAAAATATCTATTTCTCCAGTTGAAGGTTGAAATCGAAAAATCCTTTCTTCAAATTGCATTAATTGGAATTTGTGGTGACAATTTTTCGATATCTGTCTTCAATTATCAATGAGACAAGATTTTTCGAATCATAACTACCATGAAGCTCTTCATTTTTATAATTGGATTTCATATATATAGACGTTCCTTTACTAATAACCATCCCTATAGTTTAATTTCGATTATCCACTCTAGAACAAAACGGTGACAAATAAATGCTTTTTTTTTCACTGTCATTTCAATAATTAGATTTTAATTTCACAATTCATAATTCTTTTGTCTACGTTCTCAATAGGTATGAAGCATTCATTATCCCAATTCGTGCAACACTTTGCTCTAAAATGTTCCTAAAACTTACTTCAACACGCATTTGCACAGTAACTTATTCAGAGTAAACTCTGGGTGAGTACAATGAACACACTGTTAGTCCGTTTAGTCTGTTTATCTTTGCCAGATTTGGTTGTGTTATTATTGATGTATTTATTATTTTTCTCCGAACAGTGTTTGTGTTCGATAGGTTTATCTGAATTTATTCATTCCAATTTTGTGACCTGAAAAAACAAAGTTTTCAAAAATATTGCATTGACGATGACGATTATTCAATAGCATTGATTATTTCGAAAACGAAGCGACAAAAGATAGTTTTCTTCGTTATATGATATTCAACAGACAAATTCCTTAGGGATAACAAACACAGCACTGAAGAATCAAGTATATTTCCGATGTGTTTTATCCTGAACGAAAAACAGTTGATGTTTCCGAGCTTCGTGGAGAATTGTAGTCATTCAAGATTTCAATTACGAATATCCTCAGAAGTTTGTGCAAAAAAGCATATCTAGCAACAGGTTTTCGAAGCATCTGTCATCCATTAGTACGAGCATTTGTTTTCATTATATAAACAGACGTACCAAATTTCCTAGTCGAGTTATACCTTCTTCAAAGAAGCATAAAGTTATTTAATTAAATTCCCTTTGCACTGAAATAACTTGTAACAACAAAGTGGAGTTTAATTGGGAGCCATCGGAAATTCTAGACACTGATTAAAAATTCATCAAAACAACATTTCAACGGTAGGAACGTTCAATGGTGTTGAGATGAAGTTTTGGTTGCTGCATCAATGAAAATATATGCATTCTGGAATTCGAAATAATGAGATCGAATCAACTTTTCATTCTTATTTATGTTTTCTAACTTGGATATCTTGAATCAAGACCAAATTAAATTCATTATTTTAGGGAAAAGAACAACGGAAGAAAGGACAATACACTGTGAATCTATTTTTTATGGCCTCATATCCATCAATATTCAAATCTCTTCAAACCTCTTATTGGTTTTTGACTTTTGGTATCTACCTGGACATATTTGGAATTAGAGGGTGGATATTACTGTTATCGTGGTTTTTATTTGATTTATTTATGGAAAGCTCTCAACCAAACAACACGGTTGAATAGAAATATCTATCCTTATCAAGAGCAAATATATTTTGTCATCACTGACTACATTGATTGATGATGGCCAAACAAATAACTTTTCATTTTCACTGTAGCGCGAACGTGATTCTACGAGTATCTCGAAGTTTTTTGGCAACCTAAACTCTAAATTTGTCCGATCCAAAAGAGATGTGGATTCGATCATGGAATACGAACGTGCATAAACTTCTTTGATAGAAAGTTTCCGGGGTACCGGAATAATATGATATCGAAAAGTTGCTGCTACATGCGACGAAGGATATTTTATGAAATTCAATTCGTGGTGAAATTTTCTCCACGTCTTCAAAGGCCGCACCTTAGTGGGTCGAGGGACATGTTTTGTGAATTGTTTGAAAACAGAGGCAGATGAAAAGCTAGAATATAATTTCACGTAGAATATTATGAAATTCAATAGCAGTGGAGCGAATATTGATTATTTATATTGGATCTGCGTTGTTTAATCAACATTTACAACAGTGAGCAGAAATATTCCAATTATATAAATATGCATTTGCACCGCATATTGATGAAATTCTATTTTAGTGAAAATGTATTTGAAGCCACAATTAAAAGTGCATTCGTCGAATTCCCAAATAGCGAATACAGTTTCGAAACAACCGTTTATTAATTTTCTGATATTCGTAAAAAATACAATATAATAATAATAATAATGATAATGAGCATGAAAAATGGCTCAGAGAAGTCTTTTACGTAGGGGGGACACAGTGTCCCTTTGTTGCCTCTTTGAAAAACGGTTATGGAAACTTGAATTCAATAAAGAAATGTATTGTTTACCATGGATAAAGGTATCTACGGATTCCTATAGCACAGCAAGATTACGTTTACGACCTTGGTGCAAGGCTTTTAATCAGGGTATGTGATTTAACTTTCCTTAGACGGTATTTCAATTTCCACAGAAAAATTTTCACGAGGGATTACGACGCTTTTAATCATCATCAAATCCTTCGTAACGATTAGGGAGCAAAAATTCCAGGGGTAATGAAAATTGGTCTATAACGTCGCTAGCATGAGAGATCGAACAAGGAAAGTCAATTCATAATATGACGGCACACCTCCAAATCCTTCATATCGCAAAATGGGGTATTATATTTCAGAGTGTTGAACGGTTTTATTCAGGAGTAACGAATCACATTCAGTGTCAGTGACGTAAGCATATTTTTTGATGTGAATGTATGTTAAATGGAATGTCATCCATATTGTTCAGGACACACACATTGATCCATCCTCAGACATCTCTATTTATTGATAGTTATTGCTCAAGTTATTCAGTGTGAACGTTGTTGTTTCTCTAGTATTGTACAATTTTGTCATGTGGGGTTAAAGCAGTTTGTGGAGGCAACAGCGTTGGTTGTTTCTTTTTTTCCAATCGCGTTCTGGTTATGAATGTGAATGTATTCTACCCCTGACATCTACTTCCACTTATACAGTGCGTTCATAAAGTGTGGAAACGCTCCATTATATTACGATATAATTATTTTCAGAGGTAAAGCTCGGACAGGTCGATTTTGTATTTCAGTCTTCCATCTTTTTTCACAAAAAAATAATTTTTTCCCCCACCACCTTACAAGATATGACGTCATCGATATTTTTTTTTTAATTGAAAGGGTATATTTTCATATCAAAAATTGAAAGCCCATATTTTTCTGAGTTCAACCATACCACGTACTTCATATGTTACACTTCAAGTTACAGTATACTGAGTATAAAAGAAACCAGTGTTCATATTTCTCAACATTCATTTAATTATTTATTTTGCAATGGAAACCTGAGATTTACTCAGTAGTTATTTGTTTATTTTCACTACTTCTTATGATATTTTCATTGCAAATAAATAATTAAATGAATGTTGAGAAATATGAACACTGGTTTCTTTTATACTCAGTATACTGTAACTTGAAGTGTAAGATATGGTATGTGGTATGGTTGAACTCAGAAAAATATGGGCTTTCAATTTTTGATATAAAAATATACCCTTTCAATTTAAAAAAAATATCGATGACGTCATATCTTGTAAGGTGGCGGGGGAAAAATTATTTTTTTGTAAAAAAAGATGGAAGACTGAAATACAAAATCGACCTGTCCGAGCTTTACCTCTGAAAATAATAATATCGTAAGATAATGGAGCGTTTCCACACTTTATGAACGCACTGTAGATGACGAATGTATCATTCTTCTTCCTTCTCATTGACCACGTTCTCATTGTGGACCTGGACCTGGACTTAACATCCAACCTAGTGCGACTGGTGAGACCTGGTGGATAGAAACAGCTGTCTATACCTCACTAATACCTTCATTGATTTCCTAGTGTTGTACAATACAAAATAAGATCATGTACTCTTGTTTGAAATTGATGCTATTCGATCTGTCTATCGTCCCAAATTTCATCAAGTAAAGGGCTATACGATTTCAGAGAAAATTAATCACTCTCGTGTCTGGTGCATTATGAAGGGGAAATTATTTATTCATTAAAATACGTCAATTATAGGATGGCTCCTTGAAATGAATAGGTGAACAAAGAGGTGGTGCGGCAAAACTGAGTCTTGTTTTGCTAATTATTCCGTGTGCCGGAGGTACAGGATATTCGTTTATGTTGTGTTGCTGGTAATTAACGAGGTTGTTGTCAAAGGGTTTTCATGCATCTCTGGATATAATTGAGCGAGAAAGAATCACTCAAAACAAGAATAGCTCTGGAACAATTTTGAAAAACAAGAAAGAGGTAAATTGGGTATTTATATATCCATTACTAGAGAATAAAAACAGATTCGATTTTAAAATAGCACATTTCACATTGAAGGGTGTCTAAGAGGCTAGAAATATGACACTGGCCTTTCCTGCAAGAGCCCCCAACACCCCCAATTTTCTGAAATATATTTTTTTTTATTGGTGCCCCTTTTTACCCATTTAAAGCACGCCCCAGCGTGTTTAAATCGAACTTTAAAAAACGCGCGTTTTTTAAAGTTACCATGGCAACATCAACAAAGAAACGAGAAACGTGACGTCTAAGTGACAAATTATTGATTATTGATTTGACGGAGTACTTTGTACATAATAGTCGACGCCTTGTACTGCTCCTAAATTTTCTGAAGGTAAGCCAGCACAACTAGTTCATTTATTTCTGATACCTCTTGCTTCATTTGATGAACTTGTCATATTCTTTTTTATATATATCACTGAATATTTCCGGTATTAACATCGATTTTGCCTCACTATTCAATGAATTGATATTGGAATAATTCATTTTTGAACTCTGCGATAACAATAAACATAAAATTGTGAATGAATATCTGTTTTTCTAATTTCCATGACAACGAAAGGTGTCTTAATGTCACATCACGAAGTCAACCATTTTGCATTATAGTTTTCATTTCTATTCTTTGTAGTTATAATACCATTATATATTATTTCATGGTGCACCAATAAAAAAAAATAGCGTAAAGTATTCGTGGATAACTGGTCTTAAAAACACTTGCTCTATTTCGAGCACTTCGGCTGCGCCGTCGTGCTCGAAAACTCGCGCGTGTTTTAAAGACCTTTTTATCCACTTATACTTTAATATACTATTAATGATCATTCAATGTTTGATGATGTTGTAAAATGTTATTAAAATCATTAAAAAAATATTCATGCTGCACTCTGTGTCCAAAGTCACAGTCTACACAATACAAAGAAATACTACCAACTGTCATTAACTAAAATCCCTACGAATTGCAATAGGGCACTCCCTGAATTTGTTGTCGTTAGAAGAACAAACAAAAAATAAATTCATTATCTCTTGACAACACAACTTTTTGACATGTGTGCCTAATTGCCGACTAAAATCGAGTAGTGACGTGTACGGGAATGGAACAAATTCGATGTTAGCTGCCAACCAAAATCCAGGATGATACAACCTAAATTAGGCAATGGAAATAGTAGGGAAGTATTACCTCATAATATACGGCAGGAATTTCCATTCGGTTAGGTTAATTCGGGATGATTTACGATGTAATTAAGCTTTTATGGTGGTTGTAATCTTATTGGAATTTCAGAAAATTGTTGTGTACCTGGAAAAATGGCACCTTTTGTTACTATCACAACAGATCGGGAGAGTGATTGATTGGATATATATGGAAAATTGATAATTGGACTTTATTTACATATAATCGACTTCTTTTCGAACAGAAATATGTAATAATAAGAGTGGTCCCAATATGATAAATCAGTTTTTAGTCCTGATTACCTACTTCAAACATTGAAAACATAATATTCGAGTGATATGGCATCTATAAAATGATTCATGCCAACAAAGAAAATTATTTATCCTTCATAATGCTATCGAGTTCTGACAATTGATGGTTGAAGTTATGATTGTCTTATTATTTTCCTGTTCATGTTTTATTCTTGATTCCGGTTATTGAAGCATATTTTGCAGAAATATTCCGTTATAATTTATGAATTTTTACGTATACGTTGAAATAGCTTGATGGCTAAATGAACTATGAATATTCTCAATTAATACTCATGAATCTCTTTGTTGCTTCGGAATCTTTCAATAATCTTAATCTTGGATGTAGTATGAATCCACCCTGACCCTTTCTGAAATTGAATTTCAATATATGAGAAACCCAAATGTGTGGCACTTTTTCGTTGTTGACAGAAGCTTTGGCTAGATAGAGAGATATTTCATTTTATCCCATTTCCTGAACCAAGATGGCCTTCGACGGAATTTGCGTTTTCCACATCGTCGTGGTAAACTTATTTTGAAGTTTTCACGGTAAAAGCCGCTGCAACTTTTCATATCATTCGAATCGAGAAATAGAAAGGCGAGGAATTCAACCGACATCTGTTTAGAATTTGCCTAACACATGATGGATCGAGAAAACTGAGTGAGGTTGGCACCTAAAATGAGTTGGTAAATGGCCTTAGGCGTACATAAATTGGAATATAAGTGTGGGAAGAAAGTAGTGTGTTTCGGAAATGTCAGCAAACTGTGACAGCTGGTCATTTGTTCTTTTGTTAGCAATGTTCATATACCCAATATTATATTTCATTTGATCAAATCTAGAACGCAGCTTGTCAAAGTACAGTTTATTGAGCATTATTTCTATTCTTGGAAACGTAGTAAGATAAATGGATATATTATTTTGTCTACTTATCGGTTGGAGCCAATAATTCAAAACTACATTCAAAATCGTCAACAAGTCCTGATAACCTCTACAACATACATGCTAGAAAATTAATTTATAATCTGATATAATCAAAACTTGCAATATTTAATGATGTGTGAATGTCATATCGCTGGATATGAGAGATGATGATGAGAGATTTATTGATGGTGATATCAAATTTATGTGCGATGAAGTTCTATATAACTTATAGTCTCTTTTTTGGTTTTATTCCACCACAATTGCATCAACTCCTTCTTACCGAGCTGTAGATTAATGTTTGTTGTTTATTTTCAATGCAACAATTACTATTAGTTTGTAAAGTTTATGAAAAATAAATATGTATTTAAATCGAGTAGAAAATATTGAAAACTACTTTTTTATGAAACAATCACTTGACATCCTTTATATTTCCAACTAATAGGTACAACTTTAGCAACGTTTCATCGATATCATAACCATTATTGATGTGATGTTTGTGAGAATAAACCATTGTTGGAACAAAAAGATCATACAATTATATCCATTAAGTTATTCATAGCTTCGCTTACAGCTAGCAATTTTGTGAACCTCATTCCATTATTGTGATACTGATACCCATCTTTCTCTGTCAGACGTTAGGAGAAAGGTGATCCATCTTAAGACTCCTGGAATAACTTCAACATCTCCTCTTTATAACTGATCAATCTTATTTTGAACTAGCTATGTAAAACTCTTCTAACCCAAACAGCGATATTAAATTCATAATAAATCTTGAACAGTTTACAAAATCGAGACACTATGTATATTACTTTCAAGACAACATCCCATATAGGATTGGTTCCGAAAACCGATTTAAGTCGTCGTTTTTGTACTACTCAAAGCGGATGGAATCCACGAGCGGTTGTTTTTTGTTTCGTGAGCCCTGAATCGAATGGTATTTATAAAAAGATGTGCGTAGCTATGAAGAAGATGCCTTCTATAGAAAATAATATCATCTTTCCCAGGCTGACAATGCTGGTCTCAGAAGAGTTATCGATTTCTTTTTCCTCAAGTCGGAAGGATATGTCTACTCAGCAAATCGAATTTTCATTTAATTTTGTAAATGACAGCTAAGCTTTCACTTTGTTGAAAGGTTTTTAGTTTCCGAAATTCTGTTTCTCCTTCATTCCTGTGTTGGAAAGATATAGTAGAATTGGCGCTCGACCATTTGCATCACTGTCTGTCTACAATTGTAGAATTCACGGTACGGGGTCTCCATCTTGGTAATACAATACGAGTTTGCCCATTTGATAAATCATAGCAGAAAGCTAGACATGTGTATTAATGTATTATGGAGGTCGTCACATGACCCAACAATATTTTCCCGATCTAGTAACCGCTAGTCCTATACACACATTATACAAGTTGGTATACATTTGAGATACCAGGGAATACAAATCTGAATAAACATAACGACAATCCCGTGGGTACGTTATATAAATACGTTGAATAAACTCAATATCCGAATGTATTTGTCACTTGAAAAAATCAGACAGGTCAAATCAAGACTTATCTAATTTGAAGAAATTATCAAAGAGTCTTGAAATATCTCAATATCTGATATTATGATCGATTAATCTAGGAAAAATATAATATTGGTTACATCCGGTGTGCCCCTTAGGACCTCTAGTATTTATTGTAG
Source organism: Plagiodera versicolora (assembly GCA_037013635.1). Lineage (NCBI taxonomy): Eukaryota > Metazoa > Arthropoda > Insecta > Coleoptera > Chrysomelidae > Plagiodera > Plagiodera versicolora. The sequence continues at coordinate 3,969,746 of CM072983.1, read as the reverse complement.
AATTAAATAATGTTCTAATGTAAGATAAATTCATTTTGTTCCACGATGTTCAAATGAAAATGTTAGTGGGTGTTTCAAAGCATGTTCCAAATTGTAATTAATTTCTTTTACGTCGACATATATTGAAAGGTTGTATATTTTAATATTGCCAATTGGTTTTATGGTTTTACATTTTCCGAATAGGTTTGTAAAGACTTCTTTGGATCTTCGCACTTCTCTTTTCGAAACTGAATCGTTCAACATTCTTGATTGTTTTTTAGATAATTCCATTGTGTGATTAGAAAAATGAAATTTTCAAAATAATGAAAACATTTGGGAATATTATTTTCGAATAATATTTTTCTTCTTTTACTAAATAGGAGAAAATTTTAATTCATATTGATCCATATGGATTAGAACTATACCTAAATCCATTACATCTATTTCGAATGACATAATGATCGATTCAATATGAGACTTATGTACATAGAAATCGATTGTTTTCTTCGTCCAGTCTATTAAACGTATCATATATCGTTGAAATACAAGAAGACGTCATAGTTGGGTACTAAAACAAACAAAGCAGCATGAAGCATCCTCCACATCGACTATCGAATTTCATCATCCTAATGGACCCAGTCGACTTCGCCAATGTGTGTCTTTCTTGCCTAAAGTCGTGGTAATGGATGTTACGCATAAATATTCATATCGTCGAAATGGGGTGATATTTTTGTTGTCACACAGTATTCCAAATCCATTCATGACGGTGGAGTAGCTACCAAGAAGAAAGTAACAAAATCCTGTTGACTCCAACGATACGTGTTTCTCTATCATGAGGATTATCCATTGGAGAGTGATTAGTTTTTCAGGAAGTTTTTCGTGTGTGAAATATCATTATTGTGTCTCTATTATTACCCAATTTTATTCTAAGAGGGGCTCTTTATATTTAGGTCTCTAGGCAAGCCAATAGATGGCGAGGGTAGCATTCCTTAGTCTTCACAAGAAATCACATCCTATAAACAATTATTCGGCATTGTGGTAGAGTTCAGAATGAATAAACGGCGCCATGTGTCGATTATTTATTAATTTTTATATCAACGCAATCATGTTGAACATATTCTCGGCTCGTGAATTCTAGTAAACCGTTCAATTTCTTGAAATCGAATTGATTTTTCTGAAGTGGGTTTTGTTCGTCGACCCTACCTCACCCTAGATCGAAAAATGATGGAAAAAATCTCGCTGGTTCGCATTTGTTTGGCTTCAGGCGTCTGAGGGCGAAATATGAAACAGGGGAGCGTCGGTAATGGTTTCCGGGAAATTCAGAGTGGAAATTAGTCCCCGGCGAATCGATATTTCACGGCGTGGCAGCCATTCGAGGAGATAATCAGATATCTGAAGAAGTCGATAGAAGTGCGAGACGTGCAGATTTGAACTGACAGCGCGGATCCTATAGCGGATGACTTAATTGTGAAATGCGATGCTGAGAAATTAACTGGGTGACGGCGGATCCTGTTTATTATATAAAATGAGATTTCATTTTCAGAGATCCAGTTCGGATTCCAAGTCATTCTCAATACGATTCGCGTTGATGAAAAATTACTACTATGCTTCTGGTAAATTCATTTCTCAAGTTCATTTTTATGTATCATCAAAACTTTCTGTAAACGGTTGGTATCAATCTGAAAACTTTACAACTTTCAGGGGGTTTTGGTACTTTTCAGACATTTTTGACATGAAATAATTCGAAAACTATACTAGATATCGCAAAACGGATACACTACCGTTTTCAGTGCCTCTTAGACACCTTACATACGAGTTCAGGCAAATTTATTTCTTAAAATTTTGCTAGGAATTGAACAAATGATTGTCCCAAAAATTCGTCGTAATTGTTCGAATGAATGCTTCCAAAGCATTGACATACACTTTTCATTGGTTTTTCTTTATCGAAAATTGGGCACTTTGAGGGTATATAAATTCAATGCCACAGAAATTTTTCTAAAGACAAGATGAACGTAATTCGGTCTATTCAAACTCTTCTATGGAATCATATCGTATTTCCAACAAAATTCACTATTCTGTTTCCAGTTATGTGTACATTGCAATTTGAGACTTTATTCTTCAATTTCTGGAAATATAATACAGAATACCAAACCATGCCTTCGAAATACATTAGAATCTTCATGCCTATAAATTACACTTCTGCAACATTCAAACATTCAATAATTCAACGGCACACCGATATCGCCTCTAACTGAATACCAAATCGGACACACAATCTACAAGTCTCCTGCTACAAATTGGAGTAAATAACTCATACGTGTCACTAGAACTAATGGAGATACATAGTTTTAGCAAAAACGTATACTGCAATCCACATACTGTTGGGATAACTCCAAATGCTCTCATGATAAAGTCACCCAATTTGTTTGCTACGAATCTGCTGGACATTTCATCCATTTTTATCTTTGAAAATTCGATCCACCGTAGTTGAATCAGATCAGCGTGTTTTTATCGTTTTATGGATCAGATTTTTTTCGTATTGGGTTCGTAGGGGAAATAAAAGGTTTGTTTCATCATGAAATGGTTTGAATTGACTAATTGCGCATGTTTTTTTTGTGGAATAAAACTAGAAATGTTCGTTTTGTGCTGTGTATTTTGTTTACCGTAAATTATTTCAAAATATATGGGATTATTCAATAGTTTCAAACTAGATTTCAAACTGAATTTTATAGAATTAGATACTGTTTGATGATAATGTAGATAACCAGAACGAAACGCACTGAAAACATCAGTAAGTTTGAATCTTTGAATATCGAGAACTGACATATGCAATAATTTATAAAAAAAAATGAATGATGTTGATTTTTTGCCATTGATGAATGACGTATTAATTTCTTATTCTCGTTGCAGGTGAGCACCAACCAGTAATTATACATATTGACCAATACGGTAAGTTTGAAGCAATACAACGTATTTTTCCTCTCGGCGTTATAATCTCTGAGATCCACATGCTGACAACGCTTTTTGTCGATACTCCGAAGTGTCAAATTAAAATTTTAATATACATGGAACGCCCTCAACTTCATTCCAGTCTCGTGAGTTATTCCCCATGATAACTTGCTCTAGAATCTAGACCCAAACACTTGGAAATAAGGGAGATATTAGATAACCTGCTGCTTGGAAATCCGAATAATTTGTTCCACTTCATAACTCCTCGATAACTTTGAAGGCTCCAGGGGAATCAGTACTTGTACTCTGCGACGTCGTCAGAAAAGTTCGCAGACTTTCTTGTCGTCGAAAGATTTATGAGTGGGCTCTGAAAAAATTTCCTGTCTGACAATTAACAGGTGTTTGTTGAAGAAACTGAAGTCGAACTTAATATAAATTGAGTGTTGAGTTGAGTTAATATAGCGTAAAGAGAGAATAGTGATGAAAATTATGATAATTCTTTTGAATGTTATATCTGTTTTATACTTATAAAAGCTTGAATTGTAATATTTATTCCAGTACTGATATTCTCTGAATAATATAATGACACTTGACATGGTGCTAATAAAATAATGTCTTTTGTGACAAGCAGCGTTTCAGTTTCTGGTTAATGCGAATCGAAACAGATGCCAAAATTAGCCTGTCTTTAGCTTGGTCGAATTTGCTTCGCACAATGAGAGCACGTTTCGAATCTCCCAAACAAAAGAACGAATTCTTCGCTCACACCATCTGTTGTTCATTATTCCTGAGATATTTTTAATTCATAAGGAACACAGAATCAGTTCCAGATAGGACTGCAGACGTTGCAATAAAAAACCAACAGAGCTTGGATTGCATTATTCATGTCTGACTTCTCCTGGGATTTATGATCATTCTGTGGAAGCCATCCGACCTAGGAGAGGAATTGTTTTTAATTGTTGTCTGTTAGGTATACAAGGCGTGGGAAGTGTACGTGTTTGTGTTTTTTTTTTGGTAATGCAAATGTGGAACAGCTGGCAATTCAGTGGCCTGTCAATTTGATTATTGGCATTATTTCGATCATAAAAAGCGAAAATCTGTATTATTATTCCCATTTGGAATCATGGTAGCCGTGAAGCTCCTGTTAGAATTCATAGTTTATGAAGTAGATGTGAGATATACAGGGTGTTCCTCAAAGACATGCTAATATTTGGAGTGGCGATTCTTTGACACATTTTGAAAAAAAACTACATGTCTTCTATGCATCAAGGTGCATTTTGTGATATACGAAATTTTCCATTTTCTCTACCAGTGGCGTCCATACGGGTTTTGCATTGAATATTTTTGGAGAAAAAAATACTACGTCACTGCATACTTCCAAAATAAAAATTACTTTTCATTCATTATTGAGCAAAATCAATCTCATGGATTTTCTTTGTCTGACGCATGGTTTTCGCTTAAAAAAATAAAAATCGTTTTACTTCAGGATCTATTCCTCTAGAATCTGATACGGAGTGGAGATTTTTGTGCATCGACTGAAAGCAAATTAAGAGATCAGATTTGTTCCAGAATGAATGAGAATCCAAAAAATTGGTTATCAGTTATCATAAAACTGAAATTTTAGTATCTCAAAAGTTATGACTTTCAGGACATACGTTTATAGGATGTTTTTTCTCAAAATGTGTCAAGGAATAGCCTCTTCAAATATTAGCATGTCTTCAAGGAACATCCTGTATAATCCTCATAAATTTCATGAACTTACGTAGTTGAACAATTCTATGTTCAAGTTGTGAACAAATTGCAATACATTGCTCATTATTCAATACAAATATTTACTTAATAATGCCACCACTTAACTCAACACTGAACACTTGACGTGAAGCCACTTAAGCCCTTATTTGATACGTGGAGAAAAGCCGAAAACATACGACTCAATTTGTCTTGACATAATAATGTACAAACGAAGAAATTCGAGGTGAACTGAGCAACAAGAGTTGAGGTATATAAAAATCATTTTCAACCTGAGACACCTGTTTTGCATCGGTTGGTTATTCCCACACGAAACACTCTCTGGACATATTATTTTCGATTTTCTAGAACAACACAATACCGAGTCACTTCTAGAAATGGTAAGATGGAGTATTTGGAGTTAACTGCTTCTCTTTATCGCAATCCATAAGACCCTATTTTGGGTATGGATGCGTGGGCATTCCTGTTATTTTCGATAAATCTACATTGCTTTCCATTAGATATCCTTTTCGAATCAACTCGTGTCGTTGATTCGAATTTAGGGCAGCACATGAGGCGTGTAAAGGTTGATTAACCGTCGACTTTTTATACTTTATGTTTGGAATCGGTGTACAGAGCTACCGCATCCATCTCGAATGTTAAACGGGAGTTCGAAACACGTAGAATAGTTCTGTTTGTGGAATTGCCGAAGTTGCTCGGTTCTGGACGAGGGAATGAGATAAAGCTAGGATTCATGATGCGAGGCAGTTTGGATCACGTAATAGTCCATGCGGTTGCAGAACAGCTTGATGCTTTGATGATTTCATGGGTTCCGGGAAACATTAACTTTCGAACCGGAAATCTCACAATTCTATTAGACGCTGGAATTCGGTTATCGAATTATCCAACTCCCTGAAGATGGTGGAACTAACTCGAGTAAGGATTTGAAATTACCAAGATTTTCTAAATGGATGAATCAAATGTGCGAAAGTCATCGTTAAACTCATTTTTACTTCTGAGTTTTTCCAAAATCATCGAAAAGTTTGCCTCACAAGTAATCAAGAATCCTCTCTATACATATATCATTCTATTGCAGTTATTTGGTGCCCTTCTGAAACTCAATTCTGTTTTTGAAAAAAACTATAAACATCCATATTTCAAAATTCTAACTCCGAAGTGAAATATCTTGAAAAGTATTAATTTCCCCACGATAATATTGTTAAATTCGTGTTTTGATACCAAAATACGTAAGCTCCAACAAAAATCATATCAAAACTTATATCAGTCAACATGAAATAAAGTCATTAAATCCTTCAAATTTACGCGTTATGAATAAATCTTACGATATTTCAACATGATTTTGATTTGCTCTAGTATCCCCCAAAAATCTGACCTCTGAAATTACCTACATAAAAACAAATCTAACACAAAAATGTGCATTTCTAACGTTCTCATTTCAGTTGTTGCTGTGAGTTCAGTTTCATGGCTAGTTCCTCACTTCAAACTCCTAGAAATCTCATGAGTTGAGTTGAATTCTCTGGGGTATTACATTCGTCGGCGAATGTCAAACATTTCTTGATGAGTTATTTCCACAGGGTGTTTCGTTCAAATGGAATTCAGTAGAATTTTTCTTACGCACCGAACATTCATCGATCATGATCAATATCACGAATGATAGCCATGATAACCGAGTTGTTGATAACACTGTTTTGGATACCTATGAAATTGCCTAGGTAGAAACTAATTATTATATATCATACTAATAATTGAGTTTCAACTCAATCAAATTCGAAATATGCATCGATTAGTTTAACAGAGAAGCAATCTACAGTACTCGGTGCTATAATTCGATGTCTCATTATTGAATTACCATCGGAGGCACAGAGTTAATGAAATATGAACCATTTGGTCATCTGAGATTTGAAACATTTTTTTCCGATATCATATCAAATATATTGAACAGTTATAGATTAGAATAGATCTAATACGTTAACTGACAGTTTTAGTAATGTTCGAAAATCAGCAGTTGTGATGGCATGTATATTTTTAGTGGAAAGTTAACATGATTAGGCAAAAGAAATCCTGAGTTGTATAAGTGGTTAATCAAAATGTATATCATCAATTCGAGGATATAGAATAGTGTAGCCTACAATACTTCTTTGAAGCCAAACAAATGCTATAATGAAAATGAATTGCTTGATGTTGATTAAATTATAAGTTCGTTCAATTTCAAGTGGGAATAATGTTCAAGTTGGTGCTATTCTGAGAAATTTCCTTCATAAATATGGAAGTTGCCTAAATGAATTAACGTTGAGACCATTCGTCTTTCACAGAAATTATTGAGATAATGAATGCCGTGGCAATCTTGTCATTCAAGAAGGAAATATAAGCGACAATATGATTTATTATGAAGCGAGGCGCTTTACTTTCCTGAGAAACACGAATTTGTGATATCTCCACCACCAGGATTATACAGGGTCGGCTAATGAGACCACACACCACTACACAGAGAATAAAAGGAGTTGATTTTGGCGTACTGGGGCGAATCCAAATTCGTATTATATTTTAGCTACAAAACTAATAAATATCCTTTTCTTCACTGAAGGAATAATGATCACTTTCGCATTCTTCTACCTGTTGAAAAGCTTTTCCTCTACTTGGATCTCTGATTTGGAAAAATCCACTTGTGCTGCGCTAAACAACTTCACACGTACTTCCATTGTATATTCAACATCGTCTACAAACAGTGAATTTGCATACTGGATGGACTTGCTTGGACACAATGAATGTATTGGGCGATAACAGAAAAACCTTACGTTCGCATTTCAGTTCGCAAAAAATTTTTAATCGTGGTTGGAGGGTTTATACAAATGTTGTGTTTCCAGATCAGATATTTACTTCCAATAATACAATTACAAAATAATTCGAACAATTGGGTTGAAATAAAAAAAAATCCTGTTCAAATCAAAATATCAAAAAGCAGAAATAGATGGTGGATAAAAAAATAGAATCAACAAAATTCAAGATCAGTTAGTAAAAGCAAAAAGGATAAAGAGTTGGACTTTCAGCAACTAGCCCAAGATCGTTAACCCCAAGATTATAACGTATAAAAAATCTAATTCCTACAAGATTCGATTCCAGGTTTACTGAGACGAGCTTTGAAAGATTTCTCATCATGAGAAGGCTTAGTCCCACCCAACAACTCTATGCTCTGATATCCTCCTGGATGTGTTGAGATTTTATAGTGATTGAGTCATATAACAGAATGATGCACGTTGAATGCTCTGGAAGATTGGAGAGATGCTTCAGAAATCTAAAGAGTGGAGATCCAAAAACTCTGAACGATTGTCTGAGGAGAACAAATAAATCAGTGTCAGAAAATGGCAGCTCCCATATTCCTGCCAGGAATGCGATCTGAGAAAAGCAGACGGGCACGCCATTACCGCCATGCCATAGTGCTGTCAGTATCTGATATGATTGGCAATTATCACGCAAGAATTATGGTCTACCATCAGAAGTGGTTATTTATGAAAACGTGAGCCAGATTTATAATGGAATGTTTGTCCATGGATCTATGCTATTAAATTGATATCGACTATGAGCCAGTCGATTGAGACTGGAAGCATGGAAACTCAATAAATTTTATTATTATAAATCTTCACTTTCAGTATCAAATATGTTGTGTTTACTCTTTTATTTTATATCTTATTACTTCACCTAGTTTCCATATTATAGACCAATTGATGAAAATTATTTATAATGGATAATCAATCCACTTCTAGATCATCTTCATTGGACATTTTCGTTTCATATTCTCTATGTGGAAATGTGAGGTAACCAAAACGTTAAAATTTGAGAAATGCGCATGGCTAGATGCCAGATTGAGTCTTTAAGTTAACGTTCACTGCTACTTTAACTTTTTATCACTAATTGCTTAGATTGTAACAATAATTTCAGTGATCATATTTCCTCAGATGCATACTGTTATCAACACTCTAGCGTGGGATTTTGATATAAATGTTGATCTCCTATACAGTTGGATACCTTCAATCTCACGTCCGCATGCAATGAATAAATGATTCATTTCCTACCTGCTATAAACCATGAAATTGAGCACCTCTAATCTTCATTAAGGAAGACAATTGATGAATGAGTAATGAACTCCATTATGTGAAAGAGATAAAGACTATTTTTAGAGATGTATGTATCTCCAATACAGGCTTGTAGGGCACATGTTCAAAAACTTACCATTCTAATTGAAAAAAAAAATCATGTAGCTATAGAAGAAATAGTCTGAAATGAGAAATCCCTTGAATTAAATGAGAGTCAAGATGAATGAGTGGATGAAGTCTGTAGACTCACTGAAATTTCTGTTTCATAAGCGGAAAACGAATGGAATGCGCATTTTCAACTTCTGCTTTTTATGAATATGAACAGCTAATTCAATGCTTCAGGAGATGCAGTGACACGGAGAAAGTTTTGTTTGTTTAAGAAAAATAACCAGAAGCGGAAAATTTTAATTTGAATCCACCTCTGATATTTGTAGAGGAAGGTATTTTTTCTCTGCTCTAATTTCCTATTCGTCTTCGTAGCCCTTTTTTACGATTCCTGCTATCACTGAATTCCATTGCGTTTCATATGAACTATTTAAAATGCTCTTGGAACCAGAAATTATTAACTGAAATAATCGTTGGGTAATTTCATATGTACAGACAGAACCATAATTCAAATTATAGAGTAGGTTTTAATATCATCAAATAAACGATTACCCAGCTGGATAATCCATCTGTATGCGGCTCGTGTCTTTTATCAATTCCTTTGAGACTGTCTTTCGTTAGCTGAAGTAGGAATGGATCTATTGTTTCTGCAATGCGGTGATCACAAGAGAAATAAACTTCCATAGTCTTTGGAACAAATATTGTAGGAAGCTTTTGATCTCGATTGGCAAAGTTGGGTAGGGAATTCTTAGAGGGATCGTTGTTTACTTGGGGATGAAGTGGAGAAGAGGGATCCATTTTAGTTCAGAACAGGCATTCCGAAAATAAAAGCAATCAAGATTTTTCGGGTTTGTAAAGTCAAGGATAGATATTGTTTTTTTTTTCTTGATATAATAACATCAATCGAATAGTCTTCTTTATTTCGTCCTCAAAATATTCGATCAATGATGCGACCACCTTCAGCGAGTTCTCGCATGAAAAGAAATTCTCGACAGGAAAAATTATCAACGATAATACGAGATAAACGAATTAGGCTGAAGTGTCACCGATATAATTGGTTATTTCGATTTTCAATGAAAACGAGATGGTCTCATGATACTTGACACGCGTTTGATTGTTTGATTTCTTTGTTGTCCACTCTACGATCACAGGGATGGAAGAAGAAAATAACGTCTATATGAAAACGACAGTCGTAGAATAGAAGCAATCAACGATCTCCCATTGTTCAGTTGTTAGTCCTAGCAAGAGACCTGTCTTTTGGTGGTTTGATATTTATAAATGAATTGTATTTCCTAGTAAGTCCTTCAGAAATTCCAAACTATGGAAGATCTACTTCTTAAATATTGTCTACTATGTGAAATAAATAAATTAAATCACGTTGAATTGAATTCATTGTCATATATTGCCTATTAATTAATATTGAAAGTGAGAAATTTAGAACTTTGAGAATAGTTCCATATTGAACATTTTGTAAGATCCCATACGTTGTTTGTGCCTGTTTTGTAAATATTTTTTGATGGATTATTTGAACGTCGATATGGCGCTTCAAATAAAAAATCAATGAATCGAATCTCTCTGGTTTTGTCTGAGTTACTTCATGAATAAAACTTTGGTATTTTCAATGCACATGTACACTGAATTCAGTTAGGTAATTGATCAAGTTTTTCTGCTTTGGTCGTCGTTTCCAAAAGACTACTACTACGAAGTGATACACTCTTCGAGTTTGGAGAACCGAGTTTTGTTTTCTTTTTGTACGCCAAACTTTTCGAATGTTTCTGGGATTCTCTTGCACATTCTCTGAATTAAAATGATTTGCCCAATGTTATATTCGAAATTACTTCGAAAAGAAAAAAAGGTAAATTGAACGTGTATACCTCTTCAGAATTTTGATTATAAATAAACAAACAAAATATGAAGAGTACATTGAAACCCATGATTTGCTCTTTGATTTCTTCACCAGAAGCTTCATCTAGGAATATACAACTATATTTTCGGATATACATTCAACTATTCAGCCTCTTTCAGTTTGATAATCGATTTTTGATCAGATATCAACTAACTACAAATAAAACACTATAATTTTGAAACCATTTGAATTGTTTCTTTTCCTATGACTTTCAGGCATATTATTCATTTTATAATATGACAATTTTTTGTTATAAGGTGAGGAAATTGAATTGAAAGCCCCCCGTTGTTTCATCAAGAACATTCGAGAAAAAGCTATCGCAAATCAATGACATTACGATTCATCTTATTCAATCATTACCGAACTCCTACAAAGGCACGTTTGATTTACTTTCTTTCCTCGAGTCATTCAGAATTCAAGCTGGAATAGTAATATTAATTCAAAAGGCGTACCAAGAGAATCCCAGAAACATTCGGTAAGTTAGTAAAATAAGAAGATAAGAAATCCCAGTTCTCCAACTCGAAGAGAGTATCACTTTGTAGTATCTCAAATCTTCAAATTGCAGACAGTCTTTGGAAACGTCCGAAGCAGAAAAACTCGACCAATTACCTGCCGAAATTCAGCGTACATGTAGCAGATAAAAATACCGCAGTTATTTATAAAATGATTGAAAGGAGACCAGATTCGACAGTTGAACTTTTTTGATTAGGTAACCTCATTCCAGAACTGAATACATGAGGGATTTATTTTTTCAAGCAAATTATGAAGTTTTGATTATCGATGTGATAATATTCACAAACCAGATAATACAAAGTTTGATTTCTTGGAGACGGTTCAATGGAGAAAAAAAATCAGGAATGTCAGCAGGGGTATTATAAAATCTAATGAACTGATGAAATCTGATGGATCGTTTTAGGAATATTATGAATGAAACATTAAAGGAAATAATTGAATGAACTGATACTGATTCCATTGTAGGATTCAAACAAAATATCTGGATGTGAAATAACAATTGACAACAATTCGTAAAAGAAGTGAGACTTTTCTTTTGTCGATATATAACTGTATTTATAATCTGAATATGATCGCATCAAGTACTTTGTAGTCTCACCAATTCTCATTTTAAAATGTATAATATTATTTCCTCATTTAATTCTGATATCCTTGTTGTTCAGCTTCTTATTTCAATACTGATTTTTCTGATCTATCTATTGATTTTAATTCAGAAAATCTAAGAGTAACGAGTAACGTTTCTACATGTTCCCTTTTCTAAAGCCTTCAATAGATTTGAATAACTTGATAGTATGTTTACATAATTTCGGATACATCCGTGTATCCGTCAAATATTGGGTATGACAAAATCTGTCAACATGGCAAAGGAGAGTTGGTGAGAGTTTCGCTGACCAGGGTAGTGTTCGAGTAATTTTATGTTTTCTGGAAATAAATCATCTCCAGCAGTAATTGAAACACCCCTGGGTTGCTGGTAGAGCAAAAACAGGATCGAATCCACAGAAATTGCGTGGCGAAAATCACTTCTGAACGTATTCATGTACATACATTTCAATTAGAGGTTTCACCGACTGGCCTACGTTTTGATTTATTATACGCTCATCATATTATAAATGATGTTGTGCCTGGTGGAGATTCCAATTAAGGGAGTGAGAAATGGATTCGAGTGTTTTTTCTCTCGGGAAAAGGATACGAACGAGATGGAACTCTGATTTGAATATGCTTGAAGGATTTTCAGCGATGAAAAGTCAACTCAAAATTGGAATATACAGTGAGCACGTTAAAGTTAAGGTACATTTTTGAACCAGAAGAAAAAATAACACCAGAGTTTATATGCATGCTTTTAGATTATTCTTTTCCATCCGCATTTCCATACCTCGTAATCTGGCTAGATGCGACAGTAATGGTATTCTTTTTATATATCCACACGGCTTAGCCTCGTGCAAATACATGCATGAAAATGGAAGAATAATATTTCACGTTAATAAAATGTCAGAAAGTGTAGCGACATTTGGAAGAGTTTAAATCAGCTTTTTCGTAATGGTAGTGAGCGTTAACAGAAACATAAACACGTAGTAAGTACCTTTCTTCTTGCAACGGATGGATTTATTCAAAAATTCATTTGTCAAAGTACAACAGAGGATTTTTGAACAGGTACAAGAAGACATTGAATATAAAAATAATTATACGGAAAATGGGATTGACATTAAAAGAAGATTCTAAGAAGATACGTTTTTAATGCCGTCCTTATCACTAAATAAAGTGATATCATCCTGGAGATATAGTAAGACATTCGACTATATGAAACTGAATAATTTCAGAAGTTTTACAAAAATAAGAATAGAACTAATAATTTTCCAGATTCCTCGGAAAATCACAACGAATCACCCGAGACACAAACAAAATATATTTATAGTTTAATAAAACCCACACATAATATTGCACATAAAATATTCCCATATGCAAAACGGTTATAAATTTGTTTAGATAAATAAACTCATTTCTTCGTACCTACGTCTAGAAAGAAACTGAAATGCGCTGAACCGAAATTGATAGCCTTTTCCGATTCACCTCTATTTCCTCTCGTTTCTAGAGACGTACATCGCTGATTTAACAGCTGAAATTTCTTTTCTCCTTCAACCAAACGCAAATATGTTTCTACGGATTGTAGGTATAGAATTGACTCAATCGGAAAAGGAATTGACAAATCTGCAGCTGAAAAGTTTGCGAGGATTTATATTTTCTTTGAGCCGTACAAGACAAGGAATTTTATATGTTTATCACTCTTTTTTCGAAATGTCTGCAAGGGGCTTCGTTTAACCTCGTACTTCAGTATTTCTCCAGTCTCTTAGTTTGCAGACGAATGAAATCCCAGGTCTACAATTTTTTTTTCAAATACCATTTTCCGAAGCCCACTTTCGTGCAAAAAATCACACTTCGATACTGAGCCGTTTTCCTCACCCTAATAAACCCTGCTTTAAGAATTATTTATTTCTCGCGAAAACTCAGGGAATCAAATCAGATTCGTGAAAGTTTTTCCACTTTTAACGAGGCTCTGACAGACAGCATTCTGGGGTTACTGGAGTTTATTATTCTTCACTCGCGCCGAAATGAGTGTCGACGTTTTTCCCTTTCGGTTCGTTTATTCTTTCGTAGGTGTTTCATTGTGTTCGACTTGTCGGATAAGTAGAGTGTTCAAGACGATGAGAGAGTGTAGTTTCCGTTTACTGCGTTAGTAGCCATTTCCGGTTTTGCAAAAATGACACCATGAAGGTTATGGTAGTGTTTTATTATTTAGCGAGTTGTCCCCATCAGAATAAGTTGGGATAAATCGAATAGAAATAAGGAAGAAAGAGAAAACCTGATTTTTGGCATACTTTCACTTATAGACAGTTTATAAACCTACATAATCAACAGAGACAAAATACTATTCTAATTCTACCAACTCTTCAGGTGACTTCATCATAGCCATGCATGCATGTCGATGTTCCCTCTTCTAGCTTTTCAAGAAGAAATTGTAAAACTTATTTTCGATACTATATGAAACCACAAATTATGAAAAAAATTGTACATTGAATTCTTGAGAGACTATTTATTCAAGCAAAATGGTTTTGACAACTCACTAAGAAGCGCAGTGTTACTGCTTGTCTTTTTTTTTCAATGATACTCCGAAACAGAGACTTAGATTGGGTTTATCATACAAATTGTTCAGAATTTTTTTTCCGATTTCTAAAATATACATACCAAAATTGAATAAATATTGACTATGGGTAAAACAGGTTTTTCAATACTTGTAGACTAGAATTAAAAGATAACCAACTATAGTTAATTGATGATGGCACATGCACATTTTGTCAGGTATGTCAATCGTTAGCATATAATGAATGATACTTGATCATTTAGTATTGTGACTATAATTTATAAACACTCTGATGGAAAGTTAGAGTTCTAGAACTGTAAACCCAACTCTTTTTCGTGTATAAATCGTCGAAAGAGAATACGAATTGATCAAATGCATCCACTGTTCTGTATAATTAACGTGGATGGACCCCAAGAATTAAGCTTCATCGACCAATTTTGATCCGGATTTTATTTATGCAACTTTCCATTCAGGTTTGAAAAATCATTGCGTTTGGAGCAAATGGCGTGAATACACATTTTTGCATCATGAACGTGTATTCAAGGGATGAATAATGGAAGATGCATAGCTCCACGTTCGAATTTTTCAAAACTGATGAGGTTTATTGTGAGCTCAAAGAATGTCCGCTTTCATACCACTTTGAAATATGTTGCTTTGCAATTGATAAATGTTTTCATGAAGAAACGAATATAGATTCATGAACATTTCAATCCATATCAACTTTCTATCATATCAAAGCAGCTCGTACCCTTTCCCTCTGATCCAACTACAATAACACACAATCTTCTCTCCAGATCGTCATCCAACTGATTCTGAACGACGCAAATTGTACCATTCTCCCAATAAGGCTTCTTTGAGGATTACGAGACATTCAAAAGCGGTATTTATACTGTGCCAGAGTTGTCATATTAATGGATGAGGCTTTGTGTGAATGGCGGGAAGAAAAATGTATGGAGGCAAATAAATATGGATACACGATTATGAAGCTTGAGGGATTTTTATTACCCACGCGTTTTTCTCTCTTCCCCCTATTGAAGGAATATCTCAATACAAGAATTTTTATGTGTGAAATGGTTGCTCGAAATCCCTATCAATTATGAAATGATGGAAAAATAAATTGTTACTGGAACTTTCAGTTGCTGAACTCACCAATTGTTTTGGCAAAAACCACGTCATTCTTAATTTTTTCTCTTTTCATGAGGCCACGTCTCATTCAAGAATGATGACGTCTCTAAAGAGCTATCACATTTTGGTGTATATTCACCTTCAGATTGAACAAATCTGTACGAAAGAGATTCAAGCAATTTTCAAGAAATTCTTATCGATTTTCATAGTGTATCGACTTTTTTTTTTAAATATGCCGTGTGATCCAATTATTCGATCAGTTCAATTGTTACCATCTTTCATTGAATGCTTGCACTCCTTTTCGAAGGTTCAACGTACCAGTAAATACATTCAATGTTGGAAAAAACATGAAGAGTTGAATGCTACATAAATGTAGATTTCTTTCATTGGCGAATGTTCGACTATTTTTGAAAATAGCATCGAAGCCAACGAGATATTGACACTGGGAACCCAATTAGATAATTCCAAAACTAGGTGACAAAAAAGTGTCAAAATTGCTAGAGTATTCCCTACGATAGCATTCCCGGATCTCGTACCACTGAATTCTGGACGTAAAATGTTCCAATTAACAGTCCAATTGTCGAAATTCAGCAGCAAAGAGAAAAATAACTCTAAGAGTGCCATCTCGTGTTACGCGATTGATTCCCAACTGACTCCCTCCAGAATCTATACACCTGGTTGGCCTCGTAAATCCACAATTAAGGACTCTGAACGATGGTTAATCTGACTTCAAGAATCGACTGGGGTACAAATTAACGTCGACGCTAGAGGAGCATTCGCTTCGACTGGATGACAGGCCATCAGATTGGGAAAGAAGGAGTTTATCTTTCATCCCCATCGGGTTGGATGGGAAAAACAGGGGAAAAAGAGAGATAAGTTGCTGTAAAAAGTTGAGTGATTTTTTTTCGGCTCGGGAGATAAGCTTGAAGTTGATGACGTAAGGGGTGATAAGAACATCTTGGAAAGAAAAAAGTACCTTACTAATAACTATCGTGTAAACGTACACTGAGTAATTTGGATAGAAGTAAGATTATAAGCAGTTTCCTGTTCAAAATAATTTGTATGACCAAAAGAGCCACCATTATGATATATTTTTACTGAGTTATGTCGACTGTATAAGACGGGAGTGCCACGAAGACCTTCCTAGATGTCTCAATTTCCAGGATAGCGCATATGATTGGTGCTAAATTATTCGAAAAAAATGTTACAGCTAGTTAGGCTCCCGTTCCAGTAGCGAATATTTATGCCCAGAAATGCGACTTTTGAAAAGCACCAGTGAGTGCTCCCATAAACAACTCCCAGAAGGAGTTACAGCTTCAGTCACGGTTAGTTTAGTCCCTGATTCTATCCCAGCCCGAAACCCGAAACATCCCGACCGACTATTAATTGAAACGGTCCAGGAATTTCGACGTAATTATGAATTCAAATCCGCGTGCACATCAACTGAGCCCGATGCAAATGACCTACTTAATTTTCAGTTTTGTGACGATTCGCTAAAATCCCTGCTGAGCTCAGCTTATGTAGCGGATTGAGGGAACAAAGCCCAATGGATCAATTGATTTAATTAATGTCGAGTGAAGTCAACCGCAAATTCAGTATTTTTTAGATTTAAATTCACCAGTCAACACCTCTTCATTGTTTTCATCATTGAAGTATAATTCATTCAATCATTGAATTTTTTTATTACCACAATAAGGGTCCAAAGGATATACTGCAGCCGGAGGCTTATTGTATTTCCCCTATCATTCTGATACCCTAAAAGATATTGATCCTTTGACTATTTTGCAAAAGTCACTAGGTTTCAGGGTTCCCACATTCTCTAGGTTTGAATCAGGTTCCCCTAGTTGTACCACTCTTCCATAGTTTAGTGCCTCACAATAGCACAAAATGTGTTCAATAGTCTCAGGTTCTAAGCCGCACAATCTACAAGTCGGGTCACCTTGATATAGCCCCATCTTTTGTAGCTGTGTTCTAACAAGAGCATGTCCTGTAAGGAGACCTGTTACTACTCTTATCTGATCTCTACTCAATCTAAGTATCTCATCAGTTCGTTTTTCACCTGTGATTTGAATATCAAGTTCACTATGTTCTTGTCCTGGTGTGTTATCCCAGGCTATTCTTTGTAATTCTTTGACTCGTCTTTTAATGGAGTTACCAAGTAGTTTCATGGGCACTCCAAGTACTGGTTCCGGGCCGAAGTAGGGTGTAGCTGACCCCTCCCTAGTTCGTCAGCTATTTCGTTGCCTTCTATTCCACTGTGCCCAGGTACCCAGGTCAGTTTAACTCTGTTCAACCTTGCCAGTGTCAGAAGTTCGTTGATACATTCCCAGATGAGTCTGGGCTTTACCTTATACACTGCAAGGGCTTTCAGGCTGGCCAAATAAATATGGATTCCTTTTTTCTTGAAGGCCTTCTCATTGCATATTTTTGAACATTGTAATCATTGATTCATTCACTCACATATTTATAGTTATATAGATAGATTTTTTTTTTCAGATGAAGTGGTTATCATTGTGCGTATTCGCTATTGCAGTGGTAACACTGGCATTAGCTGAAGGAGAAATTTGGGAAGAAGATGACCACGAAGTGCTCATCCGGAATGAGAGAGGAGCCAAAAACCGCGGTAAGCGTAAGTCATTATTTTGTTTTCATTTATTATTTTAACATACCCCTTGAAATATGCAATTTTTCCAATGAGATAAAGAAGTGCGATCTTCAATGAAGATAATCATCCTTAAAAAGTGAAGATTTGGAGCTCGTACATGATTCAAAAACCTAACCTGACCTGGATTGACAATTTCACTACCAGATGACTTTTAGACTTATTATTTGCCATCTGTAATTATTTCTCATTGATACAAAAACGTGTCCTTCTCACATCAAATTCTCGTTCGTCTCCTTATTCATCGTATATGGCCACCAGATTCGTTTGTTGTCTGCCTTATCGGTTTACTGACTTGACTTGAATGTCTTTCACCAACTTGGGGCTATAAATATCAGCATCACCTATATCTGGCTGTAAGTGGCTACTGGAGATTTCAGTAAACATCGTGAATAGCAAAGAGATATAGTAGCGATAAGATGAAACTCTAATGTAAACGACCTTACTTACCCATTTCGTTGTTTATAAATAGGATAGTGTTGAACGATATACGTATTTTTACACGTGGTGATGAGCAGATAATTGAGCTATTACGTTACCATGATTCTTTCTAGGCCTAGGCGGGTTTTGACATGTTCTGGGCATGTTCAAGTTGTGGAAATTCGCCCCAGAAACGTCTCGCACAAAAATATTCTTAAATTGATTCTATCTCCTCAAACAATAATGGAGTATTCGAGCAGCTTCTTATTGCAAAAAAATGCTTCATGATCATATAATCTAGGCATTTGAAGGTATATTTTCGAATACATTAAAAATGTGATTCAGCCGTTTTGATTCATGAAAATATTCGATTGAAAATTGGCGAATGAAACATCTGTAAAAATTCATTACAGTAAATTCTCCTCAGATCACTTGAAAATTTTATCCTGCGTGAATAATGAGATCTAATGTTGTTATTGTTAATAAGTACCAAGTGGGTAAAATCATAAAATATACATATTGCATAAATTTTAACAACCGAGCTTACAAGTCATGGGATGTGCAAAATTTGAGGGCATACGTTTTGAAATTCACAGCACCAAATGTCTTCATTTGAAACACTTGTATATTTCCTCATCGAGATTCCTGTTGCATTAATCAAAAACTTGTTCAATCAACTATTTTAAATATCCCTTTAAATAATAAAAAACGAATATATATTTGAAAAAAAAAATATTGATACACCATATTGCGAGCTACAAAATTCCAATGAAAAAATTTGCTATTACCTCTTATTAATCACCAGGATTACTCGCTAACCGATCGTAAAATTGTAGATAAAGGCCAACCCTAATAAAGTACTAGAAACAAATAAAAAGTGTCTTTCATTGAATGTCGATCGTATATCGTAATACCAAAAAAGCCGTTAATTGCCAATAATTTATACAGCTTATAAACATTGCGGTACCAGAGCTCGTTAGACATATGTTATTGGACATGTTGTTTCCTGTAATACACGATCACGTGACATGAATTTTCCATGCACAGTACATGGTTTGTCCGTGAGAATGTATCTCCAGTGAATTTGGTGACATTTCAATTCTTGTCAATTTTTTGAAAGATTGATTTTTCCTTACTAGGAAAGTCCACTTTCTAATTGTATTGAATAACCTTACATATCTGGTCTTTGAGTTATTTTAATGAAATTATTTCATGATATTTTTGTCAATATGTTCTTGGTGAGAAAATTTATAAAACTTAAGTGAACAAAGTTAGTAATATACACAATTTCTCATCTAACTCCACTAAGCTATAACTTCGAACCCTTTTCCCAAGAAACTTCGTGAAGTCTACTGATAGCATATCAGTATAAAACAAATTCTGGTTTCTCTTGAAGATCAATCGACTGGAAAGGACTACGGAAAATCGAATCATCGAACTACATTTATATGTCGATTATATTTACGCAACACCCTCTTAGCTCTGGAATTTATTATCAGCTACAAACTTCCCATCAAATACTGAACGTATTCAAGCCGTTCGAATATATTCACCATCGTGAGAACAAGATTTATTTTCGACTAGTTTAACTCCATCATCTCGTAGCTACTCAGGTCTCTTTTGGATAACCTAGTTTAACTAAATAACTGACGAGTTGCATATGAAATTGTACGAATTCAATTATGGAGTTGACATTCGAAACGTATTCTTTATTTTGTTATATTCAATGTGACATTATATATAAAAAAATTGTGACACAACAAAAAGTATTACGTGATTCGTAACTACTCTATTTAATGATGAAAAGGTCTGCCTATTTTTCGTTTCCTGAATTATTTCTCATTGTGCGCTGTATAAACCCACTGCATTACGTACATTTTAGAAGATTTAGTGGGATGTGAGGTGTGTGCTTTGAAAAATTACTGGACTAATGCTCAGAGATACGTTTTTCCTGTACCGTACTGAAAAACATGTGAAATTGATCCTCCTTTGAGACAAAAACAATGAATAATCACCGTTATTTTTTGGAGGTTTACATTGCATCTTCAGCAAATATTCCTAATCAACTTTAGAATTAATTCAATTTTTGGGAATCAGGAACCAAAATCCTTTATCAAAAAGGCATCGATAACATAATCTCATGAAACAGCGATGACATACTATACAAATTCCTCTATCAAACCATCTATAAAAACGTCAATTCTTCCATTTCTAAGTTTATTCACGAATTTGAAGAATGCAAATGTTCACCTCGGAAACAGATTTCGCAGGCAGCGTTTCTCCGAAAAGACAGGGACATATTTATGACTTTTTTGTTGCCGCAGAAAAGTCCGGCTGCCTCATTTTGGAGTCAGAGATGGAGAGATTCGTTTTCGTTGATGTCACTTCCGCCTTTCTGAAGACAATACGTTATCCACACGGTCAGCATAAAACTTGTCGTCCAAGTTATCTCCATTTGGCATCCCAATTCAACAGATATCTCATACATTCACACCCAACTCTTTTTTTTCGTTATATATCAGAAGAAAACGACTATTGTTAATTATTCTACAAGCTGTTGAATGAAGAGTTCTTTAATGATTCTAATATTCTTAGCATTGCCTCTTTCTGCTATTCTGTATTGCCTAATTCAAACTCTCCGAATTCACAATAGTCACTGATATGTGTGAAAAATATTTATCACCAGTGAGAAGGTATCAAAAATACAGTTTACTTGATAGAAATTTCTAAAAGTTGATGCATCGTGAGTTAACAGGCTCATGTGAATATGTTGCAGATATTAGTCGTACGTCCACTTTTATTACATTATTTAACAATTATGTTGAGTTGAATTGATTTTCATATTTTTCATTCCATATGTGCCTAAGAAGTGAACTATCGTTATGGGATGGAGACGGATATTTATGCAGTAAAAAACAACAATATCCAAACTAGGTCAGATCAATTCAGCTTGAAGAATTGCTTCTAAACCAAACTCCATTTTAGAAATGCATGATATATTAATTTAATAAGACATTTTTCTCTGATTATAAGTCACATTGGCTAAAAACTATAACTTTCAGTTATTTTTGTTATCGTTTACTTTAAGAAAATTCGAGAAACGGAAAAGAAAACTGAGTCATTCCATAAAAAAAATAAATCTGTAATATGCAATGATACATATTGGATGTTTTCAACCTATTCGCATACCTTAAGAGATGAGATAAGTTCTCAACCCTTCTATCCATATCTCTTCAAAGCATACTAAATGAATAATCCATTTTTCATGTCACAAACGTCTGGAATATCCCAATCATTTTTCATCTGCTCGATGTCGCAGCTTAATTTCACTCGGATTTCAATCGCACGTCTCAAGAAATTTCAGAACTTCTAATTACAGAAACGTCTACTTTTTCCATCATTAATTATCGGTTTCGCAGAGATTATTCAGGGTGGGTAAATGTAGAATTCGCAAGAAAATAATCATCTTCATCAGAAACAAAATTTTCTGGTGCAGAGTTTATCCTGAACAGAATCTTGAAGTGTCTCTGGAATCGATTTCGAAACCATAACCTCATTCAACTAGTAAAGGAATGACCCTTCAGATTTTGCTGAAAGACTCAATATTACGCTTCAAGGGACCGAAAGTTCAAGGTTCACCCCGTGGAAAATTGAGGAAACAATCTAATTATCCATCATTGCAGTTGCAGGGTCTCCAGAACTGTGGCAGATAGTCGGGAAAACTAAATGGTTGACGTGCAGTGATTAAGGCCGTCAGCGAATCCCACTAATTGAGGGTAATTTTCGCGAAATGTAATACATTATCTCGGTTCGTAGACGTGATAGGTAGTCGTAACATTTCAAAGGGCGTTTCTAGTTTACGCTACCGAAACAAGATTTCAACGATTACAACTCCGCACCCGTACAAACACATATGTTCGTAAGTTCACTATGCTGAAAGCGTGAGGTAGTGTATAATGGCACGACCGAACAGCACAAGTGCATAAGAAAAGTCGTATACAATATCTAGCTATACGAAAGTGGTCTTAAAAAAAAATATTCCATATTTCGATATAATTCATTGACCTTACTATTAGTGAACCAGTTCCAATTGTTTTTTAAAACGAGAAGTCGAGAGTTATGTAGGTTTCCAAATAAGTAATATAAACTTTCGGTATATGGAAATTATTATTTTGGGAAGATATTTCAACCATTCTTATGATCGGATTCGTTGAAAAAGCTCAGACACGTCGATTTTCTTTTTACTTTCACATTTCTTTCACAAGTTTCAACTTATGGGGAGTTGGTACAAGAACCAAAATTCTGAGGAGGTGAAAACATTTACATTCACATTTTTTACTCATATTTTTGATGATGTCATCACTATTTTAGTTATGACGTATTTTTTTCATATGGTAATACTCTAATTTTCTTTGTATGTTTGTAATATTTATTCGTATGTCACGTAACCGTATGTTCAAGAAAAAAAAGATTTTGATAATAATGAAGTTTATAAAAATGACAACAGGACTGAATAAACCAACAAACTATCTAAATTAGTGCTCAAATTGCATGTCGATGTTGAAACTCCTGCGGAATATTATTAAGGGTATCAGCGTTAATTAAATTAATTTCGGTCCTAATTCTTTCGTTTAGTTCATCAATAGTATTAGGTCTGCTAACGTTAATTTTGGAGTTGAGGTATCCCCACGAAAAAAGTCTGGTGGGGTTAGATCAGGAGATCTAGCTGGCCACTCTAAGAATCCTCGTTTTCCAATCCTGAATTGAAGAAATTTTCGACTTTCTGTAGGTTCAGCTGATTATCCTGGAATAATTCAATAACCATCTCAAGTGCATATTCATCTTGCACAGCAAATAATCTTCCACACTTCCTCCTTACTTCGAACCAATCTTCAACCATGCTAAACTTTGCGATTTATCTATCCATCTCCGAATCCCTGCTTGCAGGAAGCGTCGAAAGCCCATCATCCTGCGGGATATCCCTCGAAGATCTCATTAGCAATCCGGGCTTGTACCACGATCGCATCATCCCCCATCAGAAGGGATGTCGAACTCCAAACGATTTAACGCCATATCCTCGCCGAATCCTATTATCCATATAGACGTTGAAATGAATGTTTGTTTGCTCAGTATCGTTCATTCGGAGGCGATGAAGAGGTGAGAAGTTATGGCGAGATATTATCTGCATTGTTGAATTAATTACTTTATGAAAACAGTGGATGATTCTTCAAACATGGGAGAAAACGGCATCAAAAGATACAGAAAGAGATACGGAATAGAAAGCAACAGAGATATCATGGATTCGTCAGTGATTATTTCTGATTGCTCGAATGTGCACCGCTAATTTCGACGGTTTCTTATTGGTCAGAGATTTCACGATAGAACACTGGATGATTCTAGCTTGATAAAGAAAGGTTTTCTTCATACTAAACCACGTAAAACAATGTTGTCGAAAGGTTAAGAGATACTGACAATAATTGATGATGTTATTAATTGAATAGAATTATTCGAAAAGTGTATTCAAGAACACAATATTTTTCATAATTATTTGATGAGGGGGAAAAGAGAAGAAAGTGAGACATTTTTTCCACTCATGAAAGTCAATATATTTTGGCTAATTCTTACGTTGAAAAATAATCATCAAGATAGGTGTTTCTCCTCAGAATTATGTTCCGAATATCTTCGTATTTTCACACTTTACCTTTGTCTGTTTCTGATTCGAATAAGGTCTTTGAAACAATCACCAATTTACCCTCTCAGTATACCATCCCATGTAGCAAAACCATTTTATCCTTCCATTTAGCTTGTAGTCGACATCACAGATCGTTTTGGATCTGGCCAGGTCAGTTTTGGGCTGGCCTCGATCCAGTTCAGCAAACAGATTAAAAGGAGGAAGCAAGGGAAGGTTTGATCGTTCCAGAAATTGAAAAATAAGATCACAGGAGATGCGGAATGTGGGTTTGTTGTCACAGGAGCTGTTCGCCTTACGGTTATTTCACTTCGTTTCATATGGATTACGGAAGATGTGATGGAGCTGCGGACATAGTTTATGGTGATTGAACGTCGTGGATTTATTTTATCTGAAATATGGAAGAAAATACTGGACAGAGATCCGGGTTTGTTTGCTTTTCATGTTCTTTTATAACAGAAGTATCCATAAATATGTATACAAAGGGACGATACTTTGGCATCATGGAAATATATCTACAAATATCACGAAAGTTTTCTATCGATATAGAATTCCAAGGTATTTCTCACATTCCTTTTAGTTTCTAGCTGTTTTTTCTTATACTCTTTCTTCATTTATAGCATAGAGTGGAAATTTTGTTAGATATCAGATGCCAAAAACCGCTCATCTTGATACGTCTAAATGATAAAGATTAATTTGTATTTTGTGCATTCGTAGTACCTCCCAGTGATTTATTCCACCAGGATTTATGTAAGAGCATGCACTCTTTTGGAAAAAAGTAGTTCATTCATTGTTTCCTCCTTTTTTGTGGACATTGATGTCGAAGTCATGATGTGAATTCGTGATTTTTCTCTTGAAATAAACCAGAGTTTACAGGTCAGCAGATATGTAGAAGGTAATTGTTTTCCATTCAGTAGTGCTTGTTACATCCATTAACTGATGACATATCCAGAATTATCCACTGAAAACTCATGAATCTTTTTATCTCTACTGGAACTGAACATCAATGTAACTGTCAACCATCCGAGATTCATATGGCTTGTTTATTGTTTATTTTACCGTGACATAATAAATCTTACTTAGCCGGTCGTCAACTCTCGATACATCAGATGCCAGCTCGCAGATCTGCGAGTAATCGTACAGCTTTTTGCACATCGCTGGCAAGTTCAAACTTGTTTACAGCCAATAAGACGCAGCTATTCGAGAGCTCGAGTCGCACATCCGGTGAGCAGTAAGCACCAAGGCATTTTATCCCGGTAATGGCGGGGAGCGTAAATGTAGAGTAATTGAAATTCATTCGGCTTTGTTAGTTTCGCGTTTCTGGAATTCTAGAAATGCTCAAGAATGCTGTGAAACGACTTGATTCGTCAGGCAGTGATGGACTGGCTTTGTGTAGAACGACTCGGCTTAGTTTTTCTAATAACTGTTCTCCGCTCTTGCAACAAAGGATTCTTGACTGCCTTTCCGAGTGTATTCACGGTGAAAGAACGCGAAAACATTGAGAGTTGGGAGTACAGGTGGAAAAACTATCGGATGAAAACTTCTCTTCAAGCAGAAACAATTTGATACAAAATTTACGATTCTAAAAGTCTGGACGTCAATCTCTGATTACCACGCTTTTTTTAATGCTTTATATTAACTTGAGTTCTATGCATATATAAGTAAGTAGCATTCATTTTCTTTGGAGACAAATGTAAATTTGTATAAGAATAATCAATTGAATTGACTTAACTAACTTAAATTAGTCCTTAAAAGATCAAACACAGATACAAAAAGTACTTTGTATTATGTATGTATATATGTAACTCAGCGAGTGGCGCCATCTTTTGAACGAATTGAAGAGTTTTCTATCCCAAGCGCCATGACAATAGTAATAGTTGCAGGTTTCTCGAGCAAATTACCATCATTAAAAACGTTACATTATCCGTTTACTTGTCACTTATCTGATACTGTCATATCGCACGAAAAATTAACAAAAAAAAACTACAAAATGAAAAATAAATATAGTTTGGAAAACTAGAGGATATGCTTTGATGATGAACTGAAAGGGAAAAATATTATACAGACAAATCGAGAAAAATATTGAAAATAAAAACTGATTTTCATAGTATACCTCGCTTCTGTTATAATAACAATATTTTTCTCTAACAATTTATTTCTATATAAATAATTATCTCTGTCTTTTTAGTTCATCATTCAAACGTGTTTTATAGTTTATTCAAACTATATAACGTGAATTCGAATATTGGTTCCGATCGAGTATTCTTTTTCTATGTGTATATTTCAAATTCATTCAATATTCACGCGATTCGAAGCGAAATCAGCAGTCGACAGAAAGCAAAGAGAGAGGAACAGTTCCAAGCATTTCTGCATTTCCTTTAATCTCATTTCCCGCTGACACAATTTGGTAGTCAAATGCAGTTTTTCCTTTGCGAATCCTGAATCTGCTTGTTAAGACATCGCCAGCTTGTGTCGATTGTGGTTTGAACTTTATTCCACATCGGTGGCTTGGCCTACTGGA
The DNA here is from genome assembly GCA_037013635.1 of Plagiodera versicolora. Lineage (NCBI taxonomy): Eukaryota > Metazoa > Arthropoda > Insecta > Coleoptera > Chrysomelidae > Plagiodera > Plagiodera versicolora. The sequence goes on along the minus strand of CM072983.1, from coordinate 3,942,904 downwards.
AAGAAGTATTCCGAAGTGAATTGAGTCATTCACCATGATCTTCTATTGGAAATATCGAAATGGAAATTCCAGAATATGCCTTTATGTATTCACTCTGAGTAAGGGTAGTTCATGAACTTGATCTTATAACATGAAGTATGCATTCATAGCTATTCAGTACATTTTTTTTTCAGATTTGTATTTCAGCATTTCCTTCTGAAAGTTTTAATGAAAATAGTGGTCATTTGTAACCTGAAGTAATAACTTCCAGTTCAATATAATCGATAATATATGCTCTTGAAAGTAATCCTGACCACGTAACCATTAAAAAAATTTATGTAAATACATCCATTCTTAAAGGAATATCAGAAAGTATAGTCTATTTAAGGAAGATAGTTGTGACAACTCGCCAGAAAATGCGGTGTTGCCGCTTGTCCACTTTTTCAGCGATACTCCGAAAGTTAGGTTAAGTTCATCATTGAAATTGTTTCGAACAATATTTTCGATTCATGATACACCGAAAATGAATAGATATCAACTGTGGATAACCGTTGAACGATTTTTTCACTATTTGCAAAGAATTAACTTCCTTAGTGGATCGAAGATTTCTCTCCAAATGGATTTGGCATCGTAGTGAAGTCACTGTGAAGTGTTGCCATAATTATCGATGCTCATGTTTCCAGCTATGTCTGGACCAATCAGAAAATCAGTAGTTAGCTAAATACTTTTTATTTTGCACTAATATGTTATCCATATATGTCAGAAATATCTTCCTTGAATGAATATACTATATCATCATCGTCAGCACAGATATTTTATCATCATAGCTCACTCTGTAGAATGTATCTGCTGTGACAAAAGAAGTCTGTTCTTTGAACACTAACGATGAATTGTATCGATGGAAACAAACGGGATACCTCACGAAACATGAAAATGCGAACAATCCACCATACGATATCCCCTCATATTTGCAAATATCTCTTTTGAAACTCGATAACACCATTCGCGGCTTTTGTTCTCATTGTAATGGTGCACACTTGGCAATGCGTGTACTTCAATATACGCTCATCATTCTTTCTGTTTCCTGCCATTTCAACGATATTCACGCCATCGTTTGTCATCCACACAATACGTGTAACGGTGATTAGAAGGAATCTGAAGAGGTCGGGTCGACCTGACCCTCTGTGTAAAGAAATAAAACGATTCTACACGTGAAACCACGCAATGGGGATTTGGGGACATGGACAAAAGGAGTTCGTGATCGAATTCAAATAAACCTCCAAGGGATTTGCAGGTGTTTGAGTCCCAGCAATCCTGAACATGAACATTTTCCATTCAGGCACAAATATTACGGTATTTTTGGTTGAAACTTCTCAGAAACACATGATTCCATTATTTTTGGATGATTTTATTTTAATTCAGTTCGAATTTGAAATTCCTCAATCACCCCACAAATAATCAGAAAATCTCGAATTGGAAATGTTGGATATATTTGACATCGATGAGAAGAATGTCAAATTGAGGAATTGAAATTATTTCTCAAGTGTGAAACACTTCCTTGCCTCAATTTTCTGATAATGAAATAACAAAGAAATGGGAAGCTACTGGTCGATATACTTCTACTTGTAATTCTTTTCGCTCACTGCATTATATATTTTATTGTTTCCTATACGTTCTACCCTTGTTCAATAATCTATATATTCCGGATCCATCGCCTCCCAATCCGGGGTTGATAAATATTGTAATGGAAATTTCTGAGGACAATCGAAACTCATCACCGAACGACGGGAAGCGAAAGCAGAATATTAAGTTTGGATAAAGAGAATCCATTCAATATAAATTAATCAATAAAACCTGGAATGAATGTTATTTCTTAAAAAAATTAATCTCACTTATTTCTCTGAGTCCTGTCAGCTCCAACATGAACGATATTGTATTATTTTGTGGTAAAGACTTGGAGTAATTACGTATCATATTCATATAATTGAAGAAAGTTGAAGGCACTATGAATTTATAACGGAGAACTTCTGGTATAACGAAACCAACGATGATAAATGAATTATAAACGATCCAAAACAAATACATAGTTTGTTAGAAACTTTGTACTAGGTTTTGGTCTAGGGAAGTTTCATTAAATTTGCTAATTTCAAAAGCGTCTATAAGATATTTTCGAGGGGAAATAACCTCAATGGATGTAACAATTAAAATACCGAAATTATCCTTTTGATGAATTAATATGTTGAAATTATTTTCCCAAAACATGGAACATAATCTTGTGTATTTATGTACGCCACTGGTTTGGAAGTGGTACTGAAGTGGAAAAGCACATTGGCAGAAGCACGTACTCTGGTGTATTCTGGGCCACGATTTATACTCCTTATTACAATTCCATAACTCGATTCTGAGTATTATAAATTAAACGGTATCAGACGCAGAATTCAGATGAGTTTCTCGAATGCGCCGCGATGCCGAAACGTCCTTTGTTTTTGCGGTTTATTATTCGATATCATACCGTTTTATGCCAAATGCATGAATTTTGCTTCTCTTTTATACCGTATGTTCTCCAATAGCGGTCCATAAATCTCTATAAATTTTTATGTTTCTTCAGATAAACATATTGAAGTATTCAATTGTTTTCTTTCGCTCTGAGATCAATATATTACTAAGAATTATGTCAGAGCAAGAGCAGAACGCAGAAACAGTTCGTCAGAAATTATTCTATCGAAACAAGAATAGATAAGTCGATCAGAGCAGGATATAAATCTATGCAATGATGTTAGATATAAATAGTATAATTTATAGTGTTGAATCTGATGAATCTTTCATCCTCATACAGATACGAGGATATTTTTACTTGAGATATTTTGTGTAGTCTTTGTTTTGTTGAACATGAGTTTAATTTCGTTAGACGAAAATCCACAGGTATCAAGAATCAATTTGTCATCTCAATGTGTACAAAGAAAGTTCGATAGTAAGGGGGGATTTTAAAACTGGAATTCAAAAATCATCATTTTCGATTTCTGGAAAAGAAAAAAAAACTAAGAATACCTCCTGTAGGAACACTTGAGTCAATAAAAAATGACAAAGGCAAGGTGAAAATCCACAAACAGTGTCATATTCTGGAATTACTTCAAGTAGACAGTATATGCGAATAAAATCCTGTGTGTTGATAATTCTGCTTTGTTTGTCAGATAAATATTTTATACTCTACATTCCCAGCAAACAAAGCAACAACTTTAATTGGGGAATGTTGAAGTTGAATTCCATGCACTGTTAAGTATCGTAGCTATCCACTTGAATATCTCTGATGTTTCGAATTGTTATCCCAACCGATATTTCTCACGTGACCTACATCATTTGACGACATTCACGATCCAGCGACTTTTGGGTATCATGGCAATATATCACGATGGTGGAACACGTCAAAATGTTCAGTCGACATCGACCGGGGAACGCTGAATATTAATCTTGGTTATAAAGGGCTCAGGAGATAGGACAGAGGAGAACGATGAGAAAGATCAACTAGATGTTACGCCAAACGTAACACCAGTATCTGCCGGATTCAATACTGCATTCTGAGGGAAAGCGTACTGTAGGAATTATATTTCGATGTGTATGGTGTACCCAAGAGGATTTCACAATATCCTACCCCATATTCCATAGCCTCAGTATGACGTAAGTAAAATCAGAAAACTTTTATATTATCGTCCAGAGGTCTACCCATAGATTTAGCTCCAATAAATTGCACTTATAGTAATTTTATTAATAACAGGTAATCCTAATACTCACAATACAATTGCTTTAACAACCTACAATTAATAATACATGAATATACAACATCAAAATGAATGCATCCACTACAGTTCATGCTTATGCAATTATTACAATATAAAAACAAATTCAATATACACATGTATAAAATGAAAACAAAAAAATCACAGATATATATTATAAGATTTCTCTTGAAAGCAACAAGCTTCAAGTTAATTAGGGACAGCATTATATTCATTCAATCCTTTAACAAATACTGAATTCATACCTTCACTAGTATTGACTTCATATGAAAATTGTTAGTGCTTCTTGTGCAGTGTTCGGGACTGTGATAAACTGATTGAAATATGCTGGCATCAATCCTTCGACTATTTTAAAAATAAATATCATTGCATAGTATGTTAGTCTTTTATTTACTGATTGCCACTGTAGAGTTTCTTGCATGTGAATTATTGGTGTAAGTCTGCTGCATTTCAGAATTAATCTCATACCATGATTCTGGAGTACTTGAAGTGAGGCTTTACTGTTGTTGTCTAAAAGATAAAGTATGGTAGCACAATACTCAAAGTGAGGTTTGAAAGGTTAGGAAAGTGCCCTACGACAAAAATTTCTCCATCATAGCCAGAATTGTATTTAAGTTCCTGAAATGTAGCAGAAGGAACTGAGATGCTAACGAAGTTTAGAGTATATTTTATCCACATCGGGTACAGAAACCTCGATGATAAATGACTTTCCTACGCTTTATTCGCCTGAAAAGCTCTCGTAGCAATAAAAATCCCCGATGGTGTTTCATTTTATTTGTTTTCACTCACTGTTTTTCGAATATACGTATCAAAGTGTACAAAATGGCTGATTGATGATGTTTCAGCTGTGCTAGTCGACTCGTTCGATTTTGCATATAAAATGCATTTTAATTGGATCGATTGATGAATTCCATAAAATTGGCCCTATTGTTTGCTTCGAATACGAATTTTGTTTGGATATTGTTCGTTCAACAATCAAATTAATAATTAATTAGACTCGAATTAATTTGGATAACAGCAAATAATATTTCATAAATTAGAGTGTTTGGACATTTCCATATTACCCATAAACGTATATCAAAATCAAAGCTAATTTCCTCTAAATTATTCCAACATTTGTTATAATTGCAATACTACATACTAATATCTACTTCAACTTCTGCTTACACAGAAAATGGCGAACGTGTTGATGTTCTATGTAATGGCGATAGATCTATGTACTCTTTCACCATTTTTCCCATTTGGTGTTTTTCACAATCCTTTGCTTGAATAAATTATGTTTTCATGTCTTTTGATCCTTGAATATGTTTAATGTGCGTTTTAAATGAAGAACTCTTAGTGAAATAACATTTCATCAATATTTTTATCGTTCGTCTCATCATTTCATATCTTGAGAATTTTACACATATTTCAGGATATACCAAATAAATTTCGAGAAATGAAGTATTCATTCCTGTAGGAAGAGTTTATACCTTTGAACATTTCATTCTGGAATAAATCTCGTGAATCATGTTCGGCCCTAGTCAAGATCGACATTAATTCCAGAATGAAATAGCGATTTGATGTCGATCCGAAATGCATGAAATGAGATGAGTTCGCATTGTGAATAGAAAAGAAGCAAAAATCGAGGCGCATTGCAGCAATATCTCTGAATTTCAATGAACTGGAAAAGAGTGAAGGAATTAATTCACTTCCCAAGGAATGACGTGATTTATTAACTCCAATTTCAATAGTGATCAATTGCAAAATTGTAATTATTCCTATATGTATACCATTGTCTGGATATTCTCATGATTTTAGGTGGATTTCAATTATAATTCAAGTCATAGATGAGCTGAAAGCAAAAAGCGAATTATTATAGAAAACTATGTAACCCAAAAGGAAAAATGTATCCAAACTCAATTGAATTACATCTGTTGAATGAAAGAAATGATGGAGAGCTTCTGAAAATATTACTCTCGAATTATTGGCCTTAACTAAACTCGAACTTTTCCACTATACCAAATAATCTCTGTTGCTCGAAGTTTTAATATTATATCAAATATGAACGGGAAAAACAACTTCAACCAAACTCACTTCAAACACAACTTCAAACTCCATAAAGTTAGACAGACCAGATTGAAGAAATAAGAAGAAACTTGAACCTGAATCTGATGGTGAACAGTCATTGTTATTTTATAATGAATAAAGTATCAATACTAGAGGAAAGTATTTCACTGGCTATTGAATATTTTGGATACTTTCTAATGATATCTTCCCGAGTACTGGCCCTTACTGATATGTAGATCGTTATTTCACTCGAACAAATTCACGATGAAATATCACGAACGTAGAAGACCAAATGATCGACTCCCAATACATTTTCGAAACGCAGAGAAACGAGGAAGAACGAAGAATATCAATCAAATGAAGCGAAGCTCCGTTGCTTTCTATCTCACAGTAAGTAGATGGATGCCATCAACCTAACATAGAACGGATACATCTCAATATTTCGGCATGATGATAATTTGCTTCTCAGGAAGTTGTTACATAAATCAATGTGAGCATGGGGAAACTCTATCCCAAGAGAAATAAAATTCGACGATAAATTATGTGAGAATATCCTCTGAGAACAGTCTCATGATTTTTTGGATTATGAAATTGGAAAATACAGTATGATTGATTGAGGCACGCTGATCGTTGTGAAACCCAAAAAGTTATACGACAAACTCACTTTCTTATATTACATCTATGATACATACAAATAAAAAGGGTATATTTATATAAATGAATACTGATTTTTGTGAAGGTTCTCGATTCTTGTTCTCAAATTGCTACTTAAGGTGGAGTAAGAAAAAAACTGCTCATTCGTCAGGCAGTCGCCATCCAGTTATCTCCGAGGTTCCACAGAGATCAATCCTTGGGCCTCTTCTGTTATTGTTTCCTTGCTCGCTTAAGACCTTTTTTCAATGCATTATGACTTTCAGAAAGTCTGATACACATTTTTGTCTTACCCTGTATACAATAGACTCACAGGTCACAGTATTACCGTCAATGAAATGTTGAATCGGTCAAACCTTGTCACTGTATGATATTTGATGACAATTTTCCTGGATTACTTTGTAGTCATCGAATAATTCTCCCATTTTCCACATTGAATCCGTCTGGGAACGACATTCAAATCACATATTCATGTATTTATGCTTTCACCTAGGCTGCGTATTTGTATGCATTTTATTCATGTTCAGAATTTTCGCGATATGAATGGAAATGAACCAGCATTCACCTTCGGATAGAAATCATGGAGTTGCAATTCTAGTTGTTTGATTCAGCTCTGGTAATGAGCGTATTTGATTCGATTTACAATTTCATTCGATTCACAATTTCATGACAACTAACATTTCATGATTCCAAAACGTGTCAGGAGTATGAATTAAATATTCACAGTGAATTTAATGGAATAAACAGAATATTCCGAATATTATTATATATTATACAGAATAACAAACTAGTATACAGAGTGTCCTTAAGAAGTCTTTCATAAATCACACCCAGCAATCATGAACAACTTTATACTAAGCTAAGTTTGTCCTATTCGAAGAGGATGCGATAAATGTTCGTGAAGATATTCCAGGAACATTCTGTATATTGTTGATGGAAAATCAAAAATGAACTAGTGATTTCCGATTTTTTGATCGTGAAAGTTATTGAATTTACTTCTTCCTCTACGAAGAAATTATAAGAAGTTCAAGAAGATTTATTCAGTTTTATCTATATTCTAATACCAGTTTACGTTTCTTACTGTCAAATTATGGCAAGTACGATATTCAATATCCAAAAATGATTCAAATCAATACAATTTTTCAGGTAGGATATAGATAGATAATACAGAAAATATTCGGATCAATAAGACTTACTTTTCTACATTTTTCCTTCCTCGAATCAAAAAAGTAATTTATTATACAATTCGAGATTCATGGCGGGTCATTCCCTCGCGAATCCAGGAAAAACAAATTGCAATCTACGATGCATAAAGGGGAGTAATAATAGGGGAGAACTAGAAGACAAAGTACCTGAGCATAATTAATTGCCGCAGCCTCAGACATGGAAATGAAGATTCATTGAACATTCCAGACAGTGCCGTAGGTTTATTTCACAGTATTATGAAACGATATCTTGCAATTTTGCAAGAAAATGGAGATCATTTTCATTATAAAATCTCGTTCGAAGCATAGAAAAACTTGTGGGTATCACACTCGGCCAAAAGAACTTCATAATTCATTATTGACAGGTGAAAGCTGACATTGAAAGTTGACATTTGGTAGCTGACACGTGGTGACAATTCAGTGTAGTAAAATTGCGTTGTTTTATTGACTACCCTCCAGACGTTTCTTAACGAAATGATGATATTCTAATATATTCTATCAAAACTATTTATGAAGTTCGTTCGCTCGGATAGATTCAATCAATGGAGCTTCATGATCTTGTGTCATGAACATCTTTTAGCATGAGCTTTCGGCGATAAACATTTTAATTCCACTCCGAAAACTAATTAAAACTTTTCTTGGCTATGACAAAAATTAAAATGGTCTCGTTCTGGAATCTTCCGGTGAAATATGGTCGCAATATAATAACAAAAAACTCCTCTCGAAAAATTCAGAGTAAAGTATGTTTGAGAAAAGATGATTACTCATAATTTGTACGAGATTAATTTTGCAACTAATTATGTTGAAATTATTATGGGAAATTATTCCAAATATTTTTGCACCAAATAGAAATTCTTGTACGTAAATGTTTCACTATGTCGAAATTTATCGAATAAAACCAATTTTCTGTTAATACTCAGAAACAAATATCCAATGGGGTCATCTTTGGATAACGAGCGAATAACAACGTTCCCAATTCGTGACTAAAGCGATGGTGCGACATTCTGTGGAAACCACATTTCATTCCTAATTTCTAAATAAACGTCCTCCTAAATATCCATTAGGTTCTTCTACAAGAAGTTCGAATACTCGTACTTGGGAAACAGTGGTTTGTGCAATCAGATTATCATCAACAATTTCGGTGCGAAAATTCACTCCTGTGGTGGTGAGTTAGCTTAATGGCACTCTGATTGTCATTCGACTACTAACTGTCATTATATCATTTTTTAATTCGTGACTAGTAGACGGGAAATCGTCTGATAAATTTCAAAAAAACATCGATGAAAAATCAGTATGGTGAGATATTCATAGGCATAGTTATATTTGGATGCATTGAATGAGAAATTTTGGAAGCAATGGAAATCATTCATACCTCATGAAATATTCAAGTGTTCCTGACACTCCCACTTATCTTCCTGCAGGATACATTCTTTCGAACGTGTCCGGAATCGAATATTCCATACATCGATATACCTTTTCTACGGCCATATCACCTGTAATCTCTTGATATCTTCGTTGACGTGAAATAAAGACGATTTATTTGTAGATCCTCTCGAAATTGTGAGATTTGTAGTTTCCATGACTTTCTACACTGTAGAAGGTTCCAAGGAATGACAAGCAGGTGTGATTATACCTGATAACGTAATAAGATGATTGCATATTCCTGATACTGCAACCAACCATATTCAATTGCACTCTCAGATAATCATCACGAGCAATTGATTCCATGATTCCTCAAATCCATTGCCTCCAAATCATCCGTGGAATGGCCATTTTTGTTTGTTCATTAATTCTCATTACAAAGTTTCACAGTTATCAACATTAATATTTACGTTCAGCAGTAACGAGTTCATCAAATATGATGGCCGCCACATCAAAAATTCTATTCTGCTGTAGCACCGTCATTATTTCTGCATCGTTATTGGACTCATGTAGTTGAATTAATGTTTATGTTGTGTTAATGAAGCCACACACCGTGCACGGGTGTTGTCATATGGTATGAGATTTGCATAATTCACAGGATGATGCAAACTTGTATCGTTGTCTTAATATCAGTTGGTCTCATTGATGACCAAATGCATAACTATTCAATTTAGAAAATAATAATAATCAAAAAAATATGCCCTCTTGGAACAAAACAGATCATAAATCTATATTTTCCTGTACAAAAAATATTATGAAAAAATATTCTTCTCGTTGCTGGACAGTCAAAATAGACTATCTCGAGCCTGGGCACAAAGTACCCTAATTGGTTCAGAACCTTTCTATGGATCAGAAAAAGCACTGAGGAATAAACCCAACAGTTCTTGGATCAACTTAACCTGTGATCCCATTTCGACCAAGATATCCTAGAAAGTGTTGAATCTATGAGGTGGAAATCGTAATACTCTTGAATTTCAATCTCTCCCAGGAAACGAGCTGAGCACAAGCTCTCATTTCCTTCGTCCGCATAACAACAGTTTCAGCAGAGCTACAGAAATAATAATAATTCCAGTGCCATTTTCTCCTAACCTAACCCAACAACGTACACAGAGACGATTTGTTCTGCAAGTTTTCCAATTCGTGCTTCGTTTCCAGACATTCCCCGTAGAATTCTGCATGTAACAATCCCATTTCTCTTGAGACCAACGTCACATTTCTAAGCTAAAACTCGGCAGCATGGGTGACGTATAAATTCAATTTGCAAGCATGAATAGTTGTACAGTTGAATGATGTAACGGCTTCTCAGAGGAAACAACAATGGCTCAAACTTCATGTAGACAAACGAATAACTGTGATTATATGTTACTCCAAGGAGAACAGAACGTCGAAGGATTAGTGACGTCAATAAACAAATGTCATCAGAATAATTGAATAAGTAAACTAGTGAAAGAGAATAACGAAAATAGCATTGATTTCGAGGTTTGAATAGGTAAAAATCTGAATTACGAGTATGAGGACGCATAAACTTCTATTTCAATTCAATATTTTCACACAGAAGTATTTCAATCATTGATATATTGATAAAAGTACAGTGATTAGCTAGATACTTCTTATTTTACTTTCATGGTATTTAAAGATAACCAAATCTGTCAGAACTATATTCCTCGAATAAATAGCCCGTAGCTATAAAGCAATTTTGTCACTACATGTCAAGTTTGAAATACGATGCATTCCCACAGTTCGTATGCGAATGTATACACGTCATTCACCCATAGTAATTAACGTCAAACATGCAAGATGTTTTGCCACAATTACAGCAGCTCGTTTGTCACTATAGCGAATCTGTAATGACATTTTCTCGGTACGCATTCGTGTCGTATTGATGACATTCAACATTGATACAACACAGATTTGTATAATTTGATTCGAATGGAATAGGGTGTTGCCTTTGATGCGAGCTTCTGTTTGATGAAAGCTTTGTCGACAAAATAATTCACAATTACTAGTCAATATTCAACAATTGAACTAAAATTAGTTTACTGAATGTTATTATACAGAATCATTCATGGTGAGTTTCCATTAGTAACATTTCGAGAGTTACCTGAAACTTTAATTCATTGAAACGAAAATATTGGTAACCTCTTGTCAGAGGTATAAATAATCTTAGTTCAAATAGAACATACTGTACATTCTTATATTATGTACAGGATCACAAAAGATCATTTTATATCTCAGCAAGGTTACAAGGAACAATTAACTTCTTCAATCAAAATAATTCGTAATTGATTACAGAGATTTTATAGATATATATCATATATTATGTCTTTTCTATTCTTTATTCAGATGAATACTGATATTCAATTAATTATCATATACCTTTATTAACGTTTGTGTTTCCAATCGTACTTTTTCCTGTTTGTACCTATTTGACAGCTAGGGAAATCCTCTGTTTTTGTATTTCAGACGATCGTCGATCTCTCCATTACCTATTGGAGTAGGTATTGATGAAAATCACACTGGGTGATTGTAAATTCCAACGTAAAAATTCATATGCCAAAAATAAATCGAAACACATTCTCAAAAGGGGGATATTTATAAAATCAAATCGAAGATGAATTGAATATTCTTTGTGTGGTCGTTTTAGTAGTATTCAAATACATTGAGAATATTTCTGCAGGCGCTCATATTCTTAACTGTCAAATCAATTTCAATAAAATAGTATATTAAAGTATAAGTGGATAAAAAGGTCTTTAAAACACTGCGCCGTCGTGCTCGAAATAAAGCGAAATAAAGTGTTTTAAAGACCAGATCCACGAATACTTTACGCTATTTTTCCTTATTGGTGGCACATTTTACGTTTGAATAAAGTTTTGCATCTGTCAGTTCAATCGTTGTTTTGTATCTGTTCATGATTACAGCAAACAAATTATCAAAACTCACAGATGACACAAACTAGACAAAGTGCAGAATTTCTAATGGCGTCTAGACTTTCACACTCGCCATTACGTTCGGCTACCGTGGTACACAATTCAATCAGGATATCGACTGGCCAGCCAATTTTCATCTAGCTAGAGGATTTGCCGAACAACAAAGGTTAAAGAAAACAAATTTCACCCAGCTGTTCAAACTTCGGGGGCGGTAAACGGAAAAGAAAACACATCGATCCGACTCGAATCTCACGCACGGTTTCTGTAATGTTTGTGCATACAGTTAGGTCTTTCATCGAGTTGGCTTTGATATTTTCTGGGTTTTCATCGTAAGTTGGAATCTAATTACGTCATGGACTATTTTATACGGTGAATTCAAGTTTGTCAACTCGTGATTAGGATCGGGCTTTGAGAACGACATTACGAAAGTTTGAGGTGGAAAGCAACTGAGAAGAACTTCATCAATGCACTTCTATTCATTTCGATAAGCTGGGAAATGATGTTCTCCTTGGAACAACTGCCAACTTGAGGAAAATTAACGAATTTCCAAGTGTATATGAGAACTCGGTGGTTGAACATTTATATATTTATTTAATTGCCGTATCTCTGCAGTTGATGAAATTAAAATATCATACTTGAAAGACACTTCAAAAATTATATCACGAAGAATTTTCAAAAATTAAACAAATTGGTATTCGTTTATATTTAAATTCTGGAATCTACTCATCTTTTTGATATCATATTGATATTACTAAGAAGATGGGTTCTGTGTCTGAGTTTCTCTTATATTCAGGGTGTTTCTTTGACTCATTGTGAGAAAAAACAAATCAAATGTCTTTAAATCTGAGATACAGAGTGATCAATGGGCTGCAGAAATCATAGTTTATATGATTGTTATTTGTTGCACTTTAGTGAGTTGATTATCTCTTATCCATCATCAAAAAGGTCCTCTTGTCACTTTAGTTGTTCATCCAGCTCAGAGTGTCTATAGCTCCGAAAGGATGCATTTGATACGATTCTGACAAAGTGATATTTTGTTAAATCAACATATTTCAGTGCTTATCTTTGGTTACAGAAGAATGCAGATATGGCAAAGGAGCCTGGTCTGATTGCGATCCGAAGACAAACCAGAGGAGTCGAACATTATCATTGAAGAAAGGCAACCAGACAAGCTGTGAACCAACCAAAACCATTCAGAAGAAATGCAAGAAAGGTAATTTGTTGAATGTCAACTATTGATGAAACTAAATAATTAAATACTATAAGGTTCAATTCGGGTCAAAAACTGTTCAAAATAACCACAAGTACTAATCAAGCATAACAAATATTGATTCTCTATTTCTTTTCGGCAAGATATCGACAATAACTCTTTGTTCATTCGTTATCACAGATTCTGAGAAACAATGAGCCTTAGTTTATAAACTGTAGTCTTCAAATGACTTAGAGAAAGAGATAAACTCAAAAAAGGAATGAAATGGCCCATTATCCTTATTCAGATTCTGGAAAGCATTTGCTCTTCTGATACAAACATGAAGTAAAAAGTTTAGGGTTTATTCGAGCTTTTCTCTGAATTGGGTTTCAAAAAAAAGTTTCCATGGACTCGTCTTGTACTCATAATGATATTTTTAAAGTAGGATATCGCTTTAAATGTCTGTCTCTTTAATTTTAAGATTTTCCGGTAACAAAAATTGTATACTTTTTGAATTACATCTAATGAACTCTTGTTGAAAATCAAGGTGTTGCGTTAATTTCAAGTAAAGTTAACGTTCAAACGAAAATCGACCAAGAAAGAGAACCTCGAGGCTGTGCTCGAGGCTTTAGTCACTTTTTTTTAGACGCCCGGCTCGTTTGAAATTCAGCGATGGGAAACGGGAAACCCTATAGAAAGTTGGAGATTGTTCTAACGAGAGTTTCGTTAATCGGTTCGAAGTTGCAGGTGGATAATTAGTAATCGTGAACAACTTTGCAATAAAATCAAGATACAATTCGATTGCCCACCGGATTTCAAACGCATTTCGACTTTCCTGTTCAAATGAATCTTGTCGCTAATTGAAGAAGTATGAATTGGGAATACCAATGAGTTCGGTTCATTTTGGTCAAGTGGAGCGAGTGGGTACATTCAGTTTGCAATATTTAACGACAGGAAACTCGAATTTTACGTCCAAGATTTGGCGTATCCGAGAGGCGTTCTGTACATACGTCTCAAATAAAGTTTAACATCTTTCGAGAATAAATATAACTTGAACGAAACCATTCTTGAATCCACTGCATCAGATTTCAGCCCTTAAGGATAAATTCAGTCACATACAGGATGATTCACCCTACTGTTCTATTTCAGGGGTTTATGGAGAACATGATTTCTGAAAATCTTCACAATCGCAGTAACTAACTGAAATGTCTGAATCATTTTATATTCCAACGATGATTAGTTTCTACGAATTCACACTGGGGGTTGATTATTTTTCCCTATTACTCTCTTCATAGGATTCCAGAATATTTCACAAAGTGCTCTAGAAATTTCTCTCGAAATTCACTTCTCTTTCGATATTTTATATTGCTGAATTTTCATTGCCGTTTTTCACTGTTGAATACTGTATAAGCAGCTGATTCAATGAAAAATTTCATCAGTAAAGTTTCAGGGGAGTCCAAAAAAGTTACCATAGATCTGTCTAAATTGGAAAATCGATATCATTTTCAATATCAGACAATTTGTCTATCATATGCTTTTTCCATTTTTTCACCTATTTCACTGTTGTTTTTTTTTTGTTCATTTACAGCACTGAAAGAATAGTTATCTTTTGTCTGGTGATATGCAGGTATGGAAGAAAATTATGGAGATATAAAATTGTACGAAATGAATTCCATTAAAGCCAACAGTTTATCTGTAACAAATTCAGTAATTTTATCAATATCTCGACATTTTCTATACATATAACTTCCATTCTCTGACAGATAGATTTTCTCCATAACCGGAAATCTGAAGCTAAAGTGATAACTTAATTATATGACTACAAACGTCGAGCTTCCCCAATGGCTGCCATCAACTGGGCGTCCATATTGCTTATTGAAGTGAACTACCTCGCATGGCTTTAATCAGAACGAACGATGCAACAAAACAGAAATTTACGGCTATAATTCCAATTCGATAGAGGATTCATTAATTTCTCTTTCTATGCCCACTAGACCGAATTGAAATTGATCATGCTCCTTTTTATCTTTGTTCGTGACAGAGCAAACTCACGTGAACAGCAAACAACCGGTATATACACATCCGTATCCGGTTCCGTCATGGAGGTTAGCTTGTTTCAGGGATGAAGGGAGCTGATTGGTTCAACTGAGTAATCTTTTTGGATAGGGATGATAAACAAAGCTCAAAAATTATCAATGCCTTTCTGAAAATGTGAATGAGAAACTCCATCTCCACGAGACTATTTTTCTATAATTTATTTTTGAATTTTATTTCAAACAGCCACTGATAGAGTCTTATAATATCATAGCTCAACATGTTGAATTATCAAAATCATGTCCTCTTATACTGGGAGCTGTAAACCCTTGAAGTAATCTTGAAAAACTCGCATCATTAAGATTTCACCAGGTTCATTCCAATGTGATCTGGAGTGTAGCGACGGCATACTGTATCCAGGGAGATATTCGATTATAACACCTTTCCAGGACACTCTGGCTTCACTTTGAAGTTGTAGTCATGTTCAAAGTTTTCAATTAACGCCTGGGGAGGCATAACCATTAATTAATGGAACGCAATTAGTGAGCGAAAGAAAAATGTTGAATTTTCAATGCGGTTATCTCACCTGTAGAAGTTGTCCCTTGAAATACAAAATTTATAATTTTTTTTTCGTTTGTCACTTTGGAGTGTGACAGTAAATTGGATAAGGACAAGGATAACTTCATTCATCTGCATTAGTTTGACTAATTATTTCTGTTCGTGTTTCTACTTACCTATTATTTCTAATTGAAGTACTATTCTAATATTCTTTATTTTGTTGTCCTCGTTGAAATAAAACCTATATATTTGTCTAAAATAGAGAGTTATAACAGATTTATTCAAAGGCAATGAATTGTATTTGCAATTTCCGCCCATGAACTGATATTTTGTGATCGATAAATCGAGGTTAATCCCAGTTATCTTCTAGAATTGTGATATTTTTATTGATCCATCATAAATCATCAACCGCGGATTTCTGCATCCATTATCTGGATTGTCAGGCCAAACAGCCTATACAACATCATATCAGGACAACATGACTTGCCAATAAACGATAGCAAAACACTGTATGACAAATTGCAAATTTGAAGCTTCCCCTATGTAGTAGAAACATTATCAATCTAAAATACGTCTAGCGTGGTTTACAAAACGAACGAACCGCATAAAAACGCTGGAATGGACCAAATTGATCCATCTATTTTATTTTACTTTAGGGGTCCGAATGATATATGCAGCAGGCTTATCGTATTACCCCTATCATTTTGATACCTTAAAAAATATTGGCCCCTTTGACTATTTTACAAAGGTCACTAGGTTTCAGGCTTCCCACATTCTCTAGGTTTGAATCAGGTTCCCCTCACTATTCTTTTATAGTTTAGTGCCTCACAATAGCACAAAATTTTTTCAGTAGTCTCAGGTTCTAAGCCGCACAATCTACAAGTCTGGTCACCTTGATATAGCCCCATCTTTTGTAGGTGTATTCTAACAGGAGCATGTCCTATAAGCAGACCTGTTACTAGTCTTATCTGATCTGTACTTAATCAAAGTATCTCATCAGTTCTATCCATTTATTGCATCAACCATGAAAATTTCGGTTATGATTGCACTGAACTTGAGAAACCCAAAATTGCTGAACAGTGAATTAAATACATATATTAAAAAATGTATTATAATGACGATGAAAATGTAATGTGTTCGAGATTATTCTTAAATGTTCTGTATTTGTGGAATATAAATTATTTGATGACAATTGATGAAATATAGTGGGTGCCATTTGATAATCAAGAGTGAAATTCGGAAAAAAAACTGAAATATTATCGTTCGTAAAATAAATTAAAGAAAACACAACAAAATTAACCTTGCTGATAGCGCAGAATGGACATGTCATGGGATTTCTAGCCAAAGGCATAATTTGATCGATTTATTGATTGATTTAAAGCATCTTGTATCGAGTCCATATATTTTATATTTCACTCAAATGCTCCGCTCTATCTAGAGCAATCAGGAAATTGTTGTAACAGAACACAGCTGGAGTTGAACTTGTACTGAATAATCAGCCCATAATCCATACTGCAGTTTCCATGAATATGCAACATTTTGTAGGACTCTCGACACTTCGAGAATTCCATCATACATCATTCCACCGCAAAATCGATCTGATACATTTCTCGTATTTCATTGGTGCTCGCATATATATTCAGGTTTATTTTCGTGTACAGATATTGGTGTACGTATACGTTTCCAGCTAGATAAACCCGATATCAATATCTATCGTGTCGAGAAATACTTACCCTGAAGGGTGATATGATATGGAGCGTATTACGAGAGAGGCATAATAAAATGTGAAAATGTATTTTCAAGAATTTCAAACGTATCTACGATTATTCTTCTTTAGGAAGAGATCTAGCATGAAAAATACGTGCCAATGAATAAGCTTTTCACATCGAAGGAGTTTCAAATGGTCATTCTAAAGATAAGACGTACTCATGATGAGAAACGATTCAAAAATGCTACATGAATTGAGTTGATTAAGTGAGAATGAAAGTAGGAAACGTTAAAAATCTAACATATTGTGAAAAGAAGTCTAAACTATAAAATATTAGTAAATAAGGCTACAAAGCTAAGTTTGTTTCTTCATTTTGTGAAAATATTTATATCGAAAATCCTTGCTTCAAGGAATATTGGGAAAATAAATTCAACAAATCTGTGGGATTTTTCGCTTGTTTCGTATTTCTACTCAAAATCAATTAGTCTACAGGGTGTCCAATCAATTATGCTTCGTTGTCTGAACTAAATTAGTTCCTATATCATTATTCATTGTCACGTCAAAGAGGAAAATAAAAACTAAAGAGGACACTGCATTCGAAATTATTATTCGAGATTTTGGAATAAAAATTTTGATATATTTTGTTTCAAACTACATAATTTTATCTCATCTGTAGAGTTGAGTGATAGCTGATATACAAAAGGAGTCCCAAAGAGCGATACTTTCGCATTTGCTCTGTAAATTAAACAAAAACAAAGTGAATTACATTATTTTTGAGTGGTAACATTGATTCAACGAAAAAGTTGACAAAGATCGCGAATTTATATCTTCAAATATAAAAGTGAAACAGACAACATTTTCCATGAAATTCAAATTCAAGAGTAAGATCACGAAGATCTATAATTCAGTGTACTTTTAACAAATATTTTGCAGGTAGTTTCATTTCAAAATTCCCTAGAGAAGCTGCTTGTTTTGTTTCTATCCAAGTCCCACAACATACCAAGCCAAACTCGTGCTAAGAAGACATATTTTCTTGTTGTGAAGAATCTGTCGACTTAATTTTCGCTACCTAATCCCTCTGCCATAGCGAAAATGTTTCCAACCGCTTCCTAACGAATACATTATACCGACTCCCCGTTCGAGTTTAGCATGTTATTGAAATAAAGACCCCTTCGCTAACGCAGAATTTGAAAATCTTCCCACCTAATATGAATTTAATGAGCTCTAAAGTTGGTTTCGCCTAGCTGCGACATTCCTTTACCGAAGCAGGGATATGGGGAAGAAGGGGGTGTCGGAATGTCACCAGGGGGAAAATATACGGTGCAGGAAAACTGCGAGGTTGTTGTACCAGACTGCTTATGAAACTGTTTAACAACTCAACTTCCTTCTCAAGGAAAATAGATTTTCTTTATGAAATCTCAAATCCGCTGGTGACTTCAATAGCGATCCATCAATTGACAAATGTCAATCCATCAGTTATTAATATGTGGATAATCTCTCAATACATAAACGCAGTTTTATTTGATTTTTTGTGTTCTTTTCAAGCATCCCATCAAATTTTGAAAAATCTAAGATACAGGGTGGTTTTTGAGGGACTCAGGAATATGTTGAATTTTTGTTAGTCGATTCACAGATACGTAGGAATATATTGGACATTTTGCTAGTTATGACCCAAAAAAGAACTTGGCTAAATTCATAAAACACCTTATATCTCGCTTATTAAACTTCTGAAACCCCTCATATGTGGTATGTTTTGAACCAGCTCGGTGAACTCTATATGGTATCAACACAATTCCGTTTTCGAAAGGGTCACCTTGTATATACGAGGAAATTACCGCAAGGTTCATTCTCGATAGTTCTAGGTAAATTCTAAAATTTCATAAAACCTCTGAAAATGCCGCGGTGCAAAGTATGCTCGGAGTCTACGGCATATTAAAATCATAAACCACTGCACAGAAGAGGCGTACAAATTCAAAATAAAGCAGAAAAGAGGTACCAGGGGTAGGAATCGATTCAGCGCAGACCCAGCGAATTTCTTGGAGATCCTTTCACATATTTCACTTCGTAAAGATAATGATATACTTCCTTAGTCAAGGATTCACTATTGAATTTTCTGAATATTACGATATACAGGCTGAGTTTCTCCAGGATTCTTGGGTAACATTCAAAACGTAGCAAAAAACGATATTTCCCATTATTAATAAATGTTTTATGAAGATTTTGAAAATGACATCGGCCCTTCAATAATTAACAAAAAAAGAAACAACTGTAATTGTACTTTGTCTCATGAATGCCATTCTCAAATAACGATTAAATTTCCAAAAATGCTTTGGAAAAAAGGTAGCTTCATTGTGAACAAAATTCAATCAGCGACTCTAAATCAAACATTTCGTTCATTTAGTTCGCACAAAAATCAACAAACATTTTTACTGAATCAGTGTGGATTGCTTGCATCTACCGAACGATCTAATTCAACTGATGTTCATGCATCAATCAATTACCTATGCATTCGACAATATTATCACAAAGGAGGATTTAATATGTTGGCAGACTCAGTGAGCCACAAAATATCGTGCTTCTGTTGGCAATTATTATGCGATTATTCCATCAAGCGATTGGTAGCTATAGACTAATACCTACAAGAGTATACAGCTTTAAGTATTGATGGCTCTGTAAACTTCATGCTTTATTTTTTATTATCATGATGGTCGGTAAACAATTTAGGCATGTGTTCACACCGCATATTTACCACTGAAAGACCAACGTTTACTGTTTGATTCATCGATTTTGAAGGCTCAATATTGGACATGAAAGGACTCTAAATCTGGCAACTGACTACAATTTTCAGCTTCACGTTTTTGTCAACTTTATTTGGAAATAACCATTCTTCCATTCAGAAGCAGATTTGCGGTTACAATATCGTGAATAACTGAAAATGGTTGACTTAAAATTTTATTAGCAAGTTCGTACATTCAGATCGATAACTGAAAAATTGATAGACCACACATTATTTATAGTTTGAATAATCTTTCCCTGCTCGCGGTCATCCAATTAAATACTGAAATAATATTTTTTCATATTTCATGGAGGAGAATATCACGAACTACTTCGTACTGGTTATCAGTTTCGTCTTAAGTGTCATCATTCATCTTGCGTTGTTGACGATTGTTGAATTTTTGAGATACTCTGTATGTAGAAATTAATCGAAAAAAAAATCAAACTCAAATTCTTCATCATAATGGTTTATTTTGTATATTTTGAATCATCAATATACGATACAGAGCAAGAACAATAACTATTAGAGACATTTTGACTGACATCTCTTGTGTACGCAATCAGGGTGAAAATAACAATTCCAGAACACCCTATAGTACGAGTGGGCGCAGATACGACTTGCCTATGGATTATCACAAAATAACTGAAATAATTCAATTTGGTTCTTTGTTCTTTCTCCTCTACGCCCATGGTATACGAAAATTGAACATTCTCGATTGAATCGAATCATTTGAATCAAATGAACAGTCCACTGCTCACGTTTCGATAATGGCCTCCTGTTTGGTAGTATTGCAAGGGAAAATGCGACAAAGACGGAATAGATTGTCGAGCTAATCGAATTTCCTCTAGGTTTTCTATTTGAAGTTCGGAAATTGTCTCTTGAATTAATTCGTCGAAGCCGTACCAGAGCCGAACATGTGCGGTGCAATAATGCAAGATGAACAGTTCATAATTCATTGTTTGATGTGTCAAAATAATGGAAAACAATTATCCACTAAACCATGTATTCATAGTTGTACAAGGATTTTTGTGTTCTAGAGCATTTCAGAATATTTGAATACATTTTTAATCATATTCTGGAACGGCATACAAATTCACTTCAACATTAAATTTTTTTCAGTCTCTTGATTGAATCATCCCCCTATACTTCTATTTAAATTCAATAACGACCCGCACCCCAATGTTTTGTGACCCTTTATAGATTTTCAGTCGCAGATCCAGAGTTTTTTAAATTGAACAAGGGTTCACTCATTGAATTGACAATCATACCCGATTGTTACTTTCTCACTGACTTTATTATATTTTGTCAGAAGAAGTAGAGGACCAACAAAGACTCGTACCTCACTCGACAGAGTTTCAATGTTTTTTAAATAAATATTTGATTTATTTCGAATGAGGGTGTGAACCTTTGTTTGTCCTAATTTATCCGTTCGAAATCCTCGACTGTACAAATAACTTTTAATCTAATGTCAAACCCTTGTAATTGTTTTTGCTTGCCCATTCCTGGAATCTCTGAAACCTCGGAAATTTCTTCTTGGCCCTAATCAAATGTTTTCAATCGGCCATTTCAGTTATTTCCTGGTAATATGTCAATGTTTCATTGCGATTTTCAGCAAAAAATATTTTTACTAACTTTCTGATAACTCTTCTGCCTATACAGGGTGTTCCTAAAAGATATGCTAATATTTCAAGGGGTTTTCAACAAAAAAAACTTCCTATTAATGTATGTCCTAAAAGTCTTGACTTTCGAGATACAGGGTGATAAAATTTTGAACTTTAGAAAATTTGGTACATGTCTTCTATGCATTAAGGTGCATTTTGTGATGTACGAAATTTAATTCACCAGTGGCGCGAAAAAAATACTACGCCATTGCTTACTTTCAAAATGAGAATTACATTTGAGATCCTCATTCATTATTGAGCAAATTTAATCTCATGAATTTTTTTGTACGACCAATGGTTTTCGCCTAAAAAAAAAAGGAAAATCTTTTTACTTCAGGATCTATTCCTCAAAAATCTGATGCAGCGTGAAAATATTTGTGCATCGACTGAAAGCCAATTAAGAGATCAGATTCATAACAATGTCGAAGTTTGAATATTTTTAGCTGCTGCTTATGAAAACATAACCTTCTGAAAAATAAATGAATCAGGACTACCTTAGAAAGAGTTTAATAAGCTAAGACTTTCAGGACATACGTTTATAGGAAGTTTATTTTTCGAAATGTGTCAAATAATCACCCCTTCAAATATTAGCATGTCTTTAGGGAACACCCTGGAAACATTTTCACAAAGGGCAGTCTGTTCGAATTATTGGTGATTTTTTTTCAGCTTGTCGGTATGAGAAAGGTGCCTGGAGTGACTGCAATGGACAAAGCCAGATGACGAGGAACGATAAACTGAAGCCAAACAGCGATGCCACTTGTGAGCAGAGCAGGCAAATCACGAAAAAGTGCAAAGCAAAAGGTGCCAAGCCGACAAAAGGTAAGAAAGGTAAACGTATCGTTTTTATTTATCCTTTATTCTAATTATTTTCTCATGTGTTTTTTTTTCATTTTCATTTATACATAGAACTTAACAATTTCAATAATTCTCTGTGAATAAAGTTTTTGGGTATCAGTTTGACAATACAAAGAGAGGTTAAAAAAGAAAAAAAAGTTACCCCACAAATTTTGTATTGGATTTATATTTGTAAAACAGATGCCTCTAAGAAAGAGAAGAATCTATCATTATATTTTGAGGGCATCGAAAATTATCATTGTAGTCTCAGACATTAGACTAAAATCTCAAATATCCTCTTTAGTAGAAGAAAAATATACTGTACAATATTTTTAAATCATCTCAATCAATGTTTATACTTTGGAGGTAGATGTATGAGTCTGTCTGGAGCAACCAGACACTGGCTAGCAGAAAACTAACATCGATTTCCTCTTTACTTTTTATTTCGTCAATTTTCCATCCCACGTCAGTTATTTTAACGTTTCATCGGTAGTTGCGCTGTAAGTTAATGAATTATGTATGAGGTTTTCATGAAAGTTTTCATTCAATTTTCCATCGCCACGACGATGAGGGTGATTCCATCAGGAATATCTGATGGGAATTTCACCCCACGGCTACATGAAACAAATCTCTAGAATTTTGAATGAAGATCAGAATTTTATGTGAAAACTTGTTCAAGTGATAATACCTGTTGAATGGAAAATTCAAAATTAAGTAGTTTACAGTGTGGACATATTTCGATATAGATTCGTACTATAGTCGTTAATATTTCTATCGTATCATTTTTTGAGAATCATTTATCAATCGATTCAGAAGTATACAGTGAATAATCTGTTAATGCGACTAATTATACAAATTCTGTTGATTAAGTAATTGAATAACTCGAATGAATGAAGGAAATGTTTTGTTCAATCTTACTCGATGAAATCATCAACTTATTCCAAGATTATACTTTTTTTTGTTGCGATGTTTTCAATTTCCGATACCTCCGAATAAAATATCCATCTATTTCTCCTCAAACTCTTTTTCATAACTCACTATGGAGTTCATTGTTTTATGAATTATTCATAGTTTCTCAAGTATCTCTCTGCAATCTCGTTAGTTTGTCATGTTCAAGTTGTAATGATGATATTATTCAAAAGCTATGATTTGAAGAATGGTTAACCAAATATAGTAAAACACACAGACAACTCAAATATAGTATCACTAGATACTAATAAATTATTGATAAAAAACATTATCTTCAATGCTGATTGAAACATATTGATCTACACATGGTAAACATTTCAACCTTAATCAATCAAAAAAAATACACAACATGCCAGTGTTATTTGTGCAATATTAATATATTTTTTTATTCAATTCCAGCTCCTCGCCGCAGGCAGTAAAAGAAGAAGCCAGGATACAGGATAAAATCATTTTCGATGAGAACACATCCTAATAGTAATTCATCACGATGAACAAGCATCTCATATACTAGCAATCATTTTTTTAATTTCATTACCTCATCCTCCAAACGAAAATTATCTCCCAAATCAAAGGGGAAAAGGCATCTACAACAGTCTTCCATCGTACATACCAGAAGATCTTCAATGAATCAATCAAACAGCAATTCAAACATCAAATTTTGACGGCGAATAAAACGCGAATGAAAATTCATATCACATGTCGATTTTTTTTTCAACATCAAAGAATATGAACTCCAATGTGTTTGGAGATTCGAAAAAGTGGATGAAGTTTAAGAATTTTCTCCAATCGTTTGTCTCTCCACAGAAGAGTAAACCGATGAAAAAATCAATAGAAACAGAACATTTCAACAAAATTGAATTCTAGATATTGATACATCGAAAACAACAATGTAAACAACTCAAATTTCTCGTTTGTCGTTTCTATCGGTCGAATAAAAAATTACCTGATGATTGGTTTTTGTTCAGCGTGAGATTCTGAGCTGATGTATGAGGCGATAGATAAATTCCACCAGTGTCTCATATCAAAATTCTCGTTTCACAAGTAATTCTACTTAATTTCATGAAATAATTATCTATCCATCCCAGATCATCCGTTATGGATTTCGTGACTGATACAACCGCAGGCCGTTATATCACTTCCTTTATAGATATAAATCAAATTGAACCCTGGTGAAATTTGTCAAAACTTGATCGACCTTTGTTTGCGAGAAAATTTAATTTCCCGAGCAAAGGCCTACGAAGATGGCCCACTGCCATTTGCAATGTAGCCAACCCTTTTCATCTCCCGACCCTTATTCGTCATCGAGTAACTTGCGAAACTTCCATCGAGGGCTAATTGGTGTTTGACACCCATTCAGGTGGAATTTTCTCGAAACTTTCTGGTGTATAGATGTTCGTTGTAGGTTATATTCTTAGTGACTAAACCATCGAAAACAATTTCACTCTTTGTGTGTAACTAATAACATAATGGATGTTTTTATTCCGAGATTTTTTGTAGTTTTTATTTTGTATTTACTGAATAATAATAATAATGTAAGTGGACGTAAAACTTAATCATAATAATATTACGATGATATTGTATTTGACACATTCAAATAAAACCATTAAAAAGTTGAATAATTTTATATTCGTTTTATTTTCCTCTATCATATTCAGATAAAATAATCGTTAATGAAACGAAATACAGCTGGTTGTCCAAAGATTAAAGAAGGAATTCCATTTTCTGGATAGTTGTTTCTAATGAACAAGAAACACAGAAGTTATAGCAATGATATCATGAACGGAATGATTGCCTTGGCTCTTCATCATCCTATAATCAGATGAGATCACTTTTCATATCTCTCAAGGAATTTAATAGAGCTATGGAGGTACTAAACACAGTTTAATCACAATATTACTTCTCCGGCTCACGGTCATACACATGAGGTCTGGAGTCCTGGAGACTACGGCATTTTTGAGTGGTAGGGGGTGGCACCAGTTTTGAGGAAAAAGTTGCCATAATTATCCGCTAGGAGGACATAGGGGTATAATCACGTGATTAATCTTCGACAACAAAACAAACGTTTAGGACTTGAATGGTAAATAAAATCAATGATAGAAATATTATATCTTGCAAAATTCTCTCGAATAAATAAAAATCATTCCTAATTTCAAAAAGAGGATCGGATCTGATTTGTGATTGGCTGACAAAGTGACAATAGAGGACAGCGCTGCAGGTGACGAAACATGAGAACCACAAAAATTTCCTCAATGTTTGAGTCACCCCCACCTGCCCCCACCATACGAGTTGCAAGACCTATGTATACGATCGTGGTCCGGAGTATTATATAAGTGCCCGACAACCGGA
Organism: Plagiodera versicolora; assembly: GCA_037013635.1. Lineage (NCBI taxonomy): Eukaryota > Metazoa > Arthropoda > Insecta > Coleoptera > Chrysomelidae > Plagiodera > Plagiodera versicolora. The sequence goes on along the minus strand of CM072983.1, from coordinate 3,916,802 downwards.
CGACTATCCACTGTCAACTTTCATGACGTTTACATAACCTTACAATTTTCTCTTCAAATATTCAAATCCGCAAATCGTTCATGGAAAATGACTTTCATTAACGAACCTGATGAACAAAACCCTGATAATAAAACTAGTAAAGAAAAAGTTAAGTCTCCGCAAGAAGATCTCAGTCAGTGGGGTTACGACTTGTACCCTGACCGAAGAAGACCCAACAACAGTCAATCACCAGGTATTACAGATTATTTAGCAGGCAAAGGAAAAGAAAACTTGGAAAAAATCAAATGCGAGAGAAATGTTTACAAATGTGTGAAGCAAAGTCCTCTGGTGAAACTAATGATGGGGGCACTAAAAGCGTCCGGATGCACTGTTGACATAAGGAGGCACATATCATGTGAAGAATGTGCGCCAACTGTTAGTGGAGGTTATGATCCCATAATGAATCAGGTCGTCATTTGCCAAAACACTGCCAGAAAAGAAGGAATTGTTCAGTCTGTCCTCATCCACGAACTAATACACATGTTTGACTATTGCCGAAACAATCTAGACTTCAAGAACATTGATCACCTAGCCTGCACAGAAATCAGGGCTGCCAACTTGGCCCACTGTAGTTTCCTTTCTGCATGGACGAATGGTGATGCTTCACCTTTCAATGTGAAGGAGGCTCATCAAAACTGTGTGAAGAGTAAAGCCCTGAGTTCTGTTCTGGCTGCTAGGAACATATCAACAAACGAAGCTATAGATGCTATAGAAAGGGTTTTTCCAAAGTGTTACCCAGATCTAGAACCCATTGGAAGAAGAATTAGAAGGAATTCACAAGACATGGAAAAGGCATTTGAAGAAGGATACTATTATGGATATGATCAGACATGAAACAATTTCCAAAATAGACTATCAACAATTTAATATGGATTCATCAAGCTATTGTAGTAGTTGATACATAATAGATGTATATATTATTTATAAAGAAGAGCCTACATTGAGAAAGTAATTTAAAAACAATTATACAAATAGCCAGTGTAGTTTTCTTCTTATACTTCTTTGAATGTGCAATAAAAAACAAAATAATATAGATAAATATATGTATTAGAATGTAATAAAAACTCGGACCATTTTAAAGAACAAAAAATCTATTCATGAAGAATCAATGAACATTCTATAAAATGAAATGATACATTTGATTTACAATTATATTGATACAGTATCAACTATTTCACAGCCTATTAGAATGTCCAGTCCTACACAAAGTTTCTTAGATAATTGTTAATTTCACAATGATATAAATGTACCTAATATTGATACAGATTTATTATGTGAAATTTTAATGCGAATCCTAACAAGTTCTCACAACTCAATTCAGGAATAAAAAGGTGGACTGTTTCCGAGTTTTTTCATCCAAAAACTGTACTAATTTGAAACACATGACAGATGTTTAAATATTTTTCAGAATATTCCACATGGAAACTTTATTTCTAACAATTCAGTGACTTACTCAGAGTCAAAACGTATTTAATATACACACAGATAACGTGTAATATTGAAAAGAAAACATAAAATTTCAGGAAATTTCAAACATTTAAAGCACAAGAAATAATTTACATGGAATGTAAATGTTGCGTTACTGTTAGTGCAAAGAAGCTTCTAGTCGTTTTTTTTTATAAACACTACTGCATTAGTATGACAAAAACACTGATTCGATAACATATTATGTAGGGTTTATCATGCACTGGAAATATCGAATGTGTCTCGAATCTTGCCTAAAATTTAAATAATAGTGAGACTGACTTCTGCTTCAGTCGACAACGCTGCATCTCACATTCATTGTTCGAATTCATAATATTTGCACCTATTTATGAGTGAAAAACAATGACACCACGGTTTCTATTTTCAACTAAAATTTATACAATGTTCACAACAGCAAATCCAATCCGCCGAAGCAAACTATCTAAAAGAACTATCTCTACCACCACTCATGGGTGGTGCCTGAAAATGTTACAGATTTCCTAAAACTCAACACCTCCAACAAACTACCTCGCGAAATGCGAATAGACGGAATAGTGTCAGTAACATAAGTGGGTATCGTATCAGAACGGCTTCTTACACCTGGCTCCCGTTGAGGATGTCCCGCAATTCCCTCATAACGCTCAGGTGTTCGTGCATGTACACTTTAGTCTCCCAAAGCATCCGGACGAGTTTTTCGTCTGACTTCTCGTCCATAGCCACCTCCTCCGACATTTGCGGACAGAAACGGAAATAGGGCACACCTATGGAGGAGCACCACGCTCGTGCTCTATCCACTACCCGGCCTTCGCTAGAAGTAGCCTGAAAAAATATTGGCGATTGACGGTGGTTCATTGGAAATGGATGATTTTTGTTCAATTGGCGAATGAATTTAAGATTGTAGCGCCACAGTCGGCAGTCACAGAACCACACATGCTGACATTGGATAGTTTCATTGCATTAGGTTATATGTGTTTTTTCGTTAATAAAGTGTGAGTTCATAATGAAAATAACGACATATAAGACTTTTGTAGTGAGCTAGGGCATCCATGTGTATGTATTTTCATATTTCTAAAAGTGGTAAGCATTATCATTTGTTTTATTCATTGTATTATATTGAGAATAACATGAGGTTAGGATACTGTTGTGAATGGTTCTATCAAAATATATACAGGATTCTGATTCTGATACTTTGAAGGCACAAACACTTTCAGAAATGTCCATGAAGGTGAAGAAGTTTTGAGTGCTGGACATCATAATATCATGATAACAAGAAAATTGTTTTTGTAATGGAATGCATCATGATTTATAGTATTTGTTTCTTCTGTTTTTTGGTGAAATAAAATAGTTAATGTGAAATCTCGTTTCAATTTTGCTGATACCTGAACAATACTGTCCGTTTTCCACATAGAGAGAACCAAACTCTCATCTAAGCAAATTTGAACAAGTGATAACGAAACCCACCTGGTCGACTATAAGACTGCCGAGGAACGACAGCCCCATGGCCAGTTTGGCGCCGTCCCATAGGCTCGACGGTAGGAACACATCGATGCCCTTAACCAAGGTAACAGGCACCATGCCGGTACCGAGACTGACAACGACGTTTAACGGTGCCGCCTCGGCCTCTCTGCCTTTCGCTTTCAACGCCATCGTGTGCTCGTAGACCTCCGTCATGGCGTCCAACGTCGGGTTGTTGGCGATAAGACCGCCGTCGAGGAACCTACCGAAGGCTCTGGAAAGAACGACGATGTATAAGGTGCGTCCCTCTATCAGCTCGGCAAGCGTTCGATAAATCAGATCTCATTTCTCTGTTCAATCTGCTCCGTGTACGTTTATTTTCAGAGCGAGCTTAAAGATGTGATCGCTCTGCTCTGAATTGAAGATGAGAGCACACAGATTTGATCGCTTGTCAGTTGTCATTCTTGAGTCTTGGTTACTTTTTAGTTTTCTTTTGTGGTGTTTAGATTTTTAAATTGTGAATTTATAACTCTTAGTTATCATCAAGTGTAGCAACACAAGTGGATGTTTTGACATTGACATTTGATGGAAAGGTAACAGCACTACAGTTGACACCAAGATCGATGAGCGTTCGTTAAATAACCTTCGCTCGATCGGCTCAGTGTTCACGTGATACAAAATCTGCATCTGCTCGCTCCACGAAAATATGCTATCGTTGGAGTGATTTCTCACCTGAAGTAGGTGGGGGCGGCCCCTGTTGCCCTGCCCACCTGCCACACGTACTGCTCCTCGGGCGGCGGGGGCAGCTCGTACGGCGAATCGTGCTTAATGCCCAAAATGTTGCTAGCACTGGTGTAATTCCTGAACAGGTGCAGCTCGACCGGCTTTCTATCAGCCAGTACTCCGGTGACCATGACGCGCGGATGCCGAATATCCGCCATGACAGTTTCGGTGCCGAACGTCTCTTTCAGGATGGTCTCGAGGTTGTCGCTGTTGTACGGACGCATGCCGTTGAACGCTTGCTCCTTCATGCAGAAGTACAGGCACAGACATTCTTTCATCGTTTTGCCCGAGGCGATCGCTGAGTTGATAATGATTTGTAGGTCAAGATTCGAACTGTTTCAGATTTAAACATGCGTTACCTAGCGCCAAAATTCCTCCTGTGCTGGTGCCTGCCAACCAATCAAAGCAGTGGCCAATGGGTCGTTCGAAAACGCGCTCCAGCTCGAGTAGCATCTGCACGAGCACCAGACCTCTGATGCCGCCTCCGTCGAGGCACAACAGTCGGCCGGTGTTCGGGAAGCGCCCGTCTCGATGCTTGCGCGAGGCCACGTCCATCCCGGCGACGGACAGCATGAGGTCGAGGAAGTCGCGGTTCGTCGGACCGATCACCTGATGTACAAGAATAAAAAACTTAATAAAATTTTATGCAAATCACGAAAATGAAAGCTTACCTTCGGTGGGGGGATTCCTTCGTATTTACCATCATATTTACAGCCATCCGAACAACGTTGAGTATCGGATGTACATCTTTTGGCACCGACAGCAGAGAGCAAATAGAGAATAGTTGGTTCTTGTTCTAAAATCAACAACAAAATTATTATGTCCAACAGACATTCTTGATTAAACATCATAGGGTTCCCACAATCGCATTTAAATTGATAATTTATCAAAATGATGACCGGCGCGAATGACAAATTGAATTTATAATTTCAGAAATAACAGTATGGCAATTTAACTTTTCAAAACGTCAATATGAAATTTCGATATGAATGTGAGTTTTGTCCTAAATGAATTAATTCCTACCTTTAGTTATTAAATGTCTTGGACTCTCGCCTTTGTCATTTAGTATATCCAAATCGACTCCAAAAATTACAAGAGCCTGAATAATCGCCGGATTATTAACTTTTACAGCTAAATGTAAAGGTGTATTCCCATCTTTATCACCCAAATCAGGATTTGCTTGTCTACTAAGAAGTGCCACAACACAATCCAGCCTAGAATATAAAAAAAAATTCAGTATTTGTATGTTGAAAGCCCAGCTAAATAATATCCAACGGAAATGAGAACTGAACATACTTAGGTATTGGATTCATTAACCTGTGTTATTGATGTGCAACCTTAAACGTCTAATAAAAGAGATTTTATTACACTCGTTAAAAAATTTTTCACCTATTTCTTTCCACCATCACGTGCAAGGCAGTCTTCTGTTCAAAGTTCAAAGCATTTATATGACAGTTAACGTTGATAAGGGCTTCAACGACTTGCCTAGAGTTAGCCCAGTGCAAAGGAGTACCACCGTTTTTCATGTCTTTCAGATACAATGTATTTGGGTTGCTCTGCAGATAGTTACCTACATAGCTTGGTTCGACGAAGTCCTGCAAATAGCATTTGACAGATTCTATGAGTTCAGAGACCAATATCAAGTATTAAGTAGTAAACGGTGGTGGTAATAAACGGGATTCGGCTCGGGTGAGTCACGGTGTGTCATGCATTGACGAGTGGCGATCATGAGAGTTCAGTTCTTCATTGGCAGTATCACAGAGAGCATGTCACAAGAGACATCTCGAATACAATTACAATCAGTGAGTGATTTTTCCATAAGCAATGATAGTTGTAGATCTTTTTTTATTACCTGTAGTACACTCCTATTTATACTTTTTGAGGCTGTTATGTTAGCATCTGCACCAGCCAGTAGCAGAGCTTTGACACAATCAGGGTTATCGGCAAGGCATGCCATGTGGAGGGGAGTATGACCATTTTTATTCAGACCATTAAGGCATCTTGGTGGAGATTCTTGTGTAAGTGCCTACAAAAAAAACTACATAGAACAGAATCCTAGACTAGATATTCATGAATTATTACATACAGCAATAATTTCTTTGGTGGTACTGGCAGCATAGTGAAAAACTGAATTTGCATCATAATCTAAATGTTCCAGAGAGCAATTAGCAGATATCATTGTTTGCACAGTCTTCAGATTCTGGGTAATGATAGCTACTTGCAAAGGAGACATCCCTGTATCTGTGTCAGTGCTATTCAGAAAAGAACTGACTTTGGTATTGCTGAAGGCATCATGTAATGCAAAGAATGCAGCAAGATGAGCTAAAGTCCAGGATGGGTGGTTATTTAAAGCATCACAAATTTTTTGCAAGCCATTTGTGTTGCACATCTACAAGAAGATATTTGAAACATAGTTCATGATTTAAATTCTATATCACCTCTTTTGATACTTCTATGAAAACTGGAATTTTATCTTTGAGAGTTCTGAATTTTGCTTCTGCTTCTTCCAAACTTGGTGTACGGTATAAGCTAAAATAATTGTATGTCTTATAAATCATACACTTACCAAATTTTGTTCTCACCTGAAAATTTGATGCAAGGTTTCCGTTGTTGGTCTGTGGAGAACTATTTCATAATTGGATTTACCACCCTTCTGCAAATTGATGGGAGGAAGATATAGTACGAGACCATCTTCACGAGCATAAATGTCTCTGGAGGAAAGTGAATCAGGTCTTGTTTCTATGACTTTGTTTGGAAGTGGTTCATTTCCCAACAAATTTCTCAACACTATAATGGTAAAGGTTGAATGAAATATTCCAATTTCAATATTTCAGCAATCACCTTCGAACATCTTAGTATTTTTGTAGGTAGACTATATATGTGTTTTTGATAAGCAGTAATGTTTATGATATATGATTATATCGATATTATTATACTACTATGGACAGGTATTCTCTAGTTTTGTATCAACTACTCATTCCAGAAATCAAATTCTAGATGAAGTTTATGAATATATTCAATTATTACAACACAACTTTTTACACTTATTGACTCATTATTATATTTCGAAATTTCGAAAATAGTAAATAAAAGAAATATGACAGTGATTTGACCAATGAACTGAAAGATATTCGTGACAGAAGATCGATGGAATATTCGTTCTGTGCAAATATTATCCATGTCCAGTGTCAATTGTTATTTGTTTCTAGTGTCAACCTCATTGAACTCATTTCGAAGATTTTTGGTTATCGTTTGCTGTGGTGGTTCCATTATTTCGGAAAAGTATCTAATCACTAGTATTCGAAATGTCCAAAGGATTTGAAGAATATGATCAGGTGAAATTATACGTCAATATAATTATACCGACTTGAGGTCACAAAATTTGCATTTCTAATTGAGCAGCTCAAAGCCATGTTGCAGGTTGAATGAAAATTGCTTCTTGATAATTATGAGATATAAATAAAAATAGTGTGGAAATTTTGCCGAACTACTATCATTATTTGCGTTTTTTATTATTCAGACAAGTATTGCCCAGATTTTTTGTAGAATAGAATAACTATTCAATTGTGTAGCGAAACAGGAACTATGTCATTAATATATTAAATAAAGAGAAAGTCATACCTACATGCTTTGCTGGAATTAATCCCATGTCTGCTTCTATGTGATTTGTAAATATAAACACACTTATATAGAAATTTGTACATTTCTCAGACAAATGCCTTCACTCAAAGCTAAGATGAACATGAAAGTTTCTTCTTGACAGAAACATGTCAGTGTTAACTTGATCTTTGCTTTGAAATGATTAGTGGAGTTATGGGAAGTTATTGATTTATAGCACACAGACTACGGCTATCATTCCAAAACTGTTTATATTCAGAACTATGACTATGATGATTATGGTGGCCATACTGGAGATCCAACAATGGATGAATATAACAGAACACACTTCAAGATGCCTGAAGAAGTGAAGACTTTCCTGGTATACTTTCGTAACAATGTGAATGAAAGTCTAGTGTACAAGCTGCAAGATTTATATGAACATGTATGGCCAAAACTCACAGAAGATTATTTCGATAAAAGACCATGGCCTGAAGAGAGTGAGGTTGCTGCCATTGTTGATAATGATCATGTGAGTACTGAATTATGTGTGCCAAATCCAAGTGAAATAGCAACAGAATTTTCAGAAACTAACAGAATTTGTTACCTTCATTTCCTTTTTCAGAAACATCTTTCAGTCTCTCTTCAAACCTCTCCTTCACTTTGTTGCTTTTGTCTGTGATTTCTTCTTTGAGTTTAATTTTCATTTCTTCACTTTTTGATAGCAACTGCTTCTTGTAATGTTCCATTTCTCTTTGGTTAATTTATTTCCTGAAAGCTACTAACTTTTCACAATGAAAATGCATCATCTTTATCCTTGTAGGTCAGCTGATTATTGATTTTAATCAATTATTGATAGGTTATTGGATTGCAATTCAAGAGTCATCATCCTTGATGAACCCTATCACACAGTTATCTACTTCAACAGAACCATGTATTGGACTGAACATTTATGAGATGATGAAAAGTTATTTTTTTCTATTATTGAATTAATTAATGGCTGTATTTCTCAGTAAACACATTATATCTTTATTTGAGAAAGACAGTTATGATACATTTTGATATTGTATAAATCACTTTCTTTCCTAATTCAAATGATTCACTAGGTCTTCATGATCCTTTACAAAGAGCTGTACTACCGTCATATCTACGCCAGAATACAAGGTGGACCCACCATTGAACAACGCTTCAGCTCTTTCTTCAACTATTGCGATTTGTTCAACTACATACTCAGCGCCGAGGAACCTGTGCCTCTGGAACTGCCCGACCTATGGCTTTGGGAGCTGATCGACGAATTCGTCTATCAATTCCAGTCTTTTGCTCAGTACAGAGCCCGGCTCCAAAGTAAGAAGCCTCAAGAGCTTGAAACACTCGGTTCCAACAATAAAGTATGGAATGTGCTCTGTGTTTTGAATGTTCTTCATTCATTGGTTGATAAGAGCAACATTAAGCAGCAATTGGAAGTGTATGCTAGTGGTGGAGATCCAGATTCTGTTTCTGGAGAGTTTGGAAGCCATTCTCTCTATAAGATGTTGGGGTATTTCTCCCTCATTGGACTGCTCAGACTTCACTCTTTGCTGGGTGATTACTATCAAGCAATCAAAGTAAGTTTACAGCTTCTTTTATATGAAAAATTATTGTATTAAAATAAAATATTGAAATTTTATATACCCTATCGAGAGAAAAATCACTACATAACTATTTCAAGGTATTAGAGAACATTGAGGTGCACAAGAAATCTCAATATGCACACATCCCGGCATGTCAGATTTCCACTTCTTATTATGTTGGCTTCGCTTACATGATGATGAGACGGTACTCTGACGCCATACGCACGTTCTCGTCAATCTTGCTGTACATCCAACGAACAAAACAACTGTTTGCATCTAAAACCTATCAGCATGATCAGATCAATAAGCAAACTGATCAGATGTACAACTTATTGGCAATTTGTCTTGTTTTGCATCCACAATGTGTGGATGAATCCATCCAGCAAACACTGAGGTAATTAATAATGGCGAATAAGCTTCGAATCTGAGAGATACTTAATTAATTGGATTTTAGAGAGAAGAGCTATCACGAGAAGATGTACAAGATGCAGTACGGCGACTTGCAAGAATTTGAGAATTGCTTTGTATTTGCGTGTCCCAAGTTCTTGTCTCCGTATCCGCCTCCGATCGACTCTGTTCCAGGAGATTATTCCAAGGAGGCTATTCAGCACCAAACGGGAGTTTTCATGGATGAGGTGACTCAACAGAAGACTCTGCCGACTATCAGGTTTGTTCATATTATACATGTATTGTTGGAATGGTTTTCGAAACTTTAAAAATAAATTACTATTACTGCAATGAAGAGTACTGAATAAAATATTTTTTTCAGGAGTTACTTGAAACTGTATACGACATTGCCGTTGAGTAAGTTGGCCACTTTCATGTCTCAGAGTGGAAAGACAGACGGGAAGAGGGATTTGGACAAGGAGTTGCAAAGTTTGGTCATCCATCTATTGTGCTTCAAGCACAAGATGAAAAATGTAGTGTGGTCTAAAGGTTCGTCTGGATTAGAAGGAAAATTCCAGAGTGGCTCTGAGGTAAATTTTCTGCGATTTTTCATATCTGATATATTTTTTTAATCATTTGATATTCGACTAATTTATTGAATTGTTATTCCAGCTGGATTTCTATATTGACAATGATATGATCCACATTGCCGATACAAAAGTAGCCCACCGGTACGGAGATTTCTTCATCAGGAAAATTTTGAAATTCGAGGATCTCAACAGGAAACTTCACCAGTTGAAACTTTAATTCAAATGTCACATCATATATTATATTTTGTATTTTATCCAAATGATCTAATACAATGACATTTTGAATCGAATTTATTTTTTCTCATTTTAATAAGTTCTAATATATGTATTAACAATTTCTAGAACCTCTGAATGCGCTGTGGAAGGTAAACAAATACGAAATCTCGATATTATATTGTTTTATCACTGATGATATGTATGAAACCACTTAATTCATTATTTATATCCAAGAATATCAGTGATTCAAATAATAATTTTTTCGAAAAATGTTGAAGTCTAAATTTATAGGATATGCCAATGGTGGAAATGTCAAAGTAAGTGAATAATTTGAAATCAGTGGATGGATGTTGAACAAAAAAAAGGTATATCTGTCAGTAGGAAGTTTTTCAGATACTTTATACTAAACTGTATATTACACATTATTTTCAATACCTAGATTTCAAAGATGTTTTAACCTTAAACAAAGATGAATGCCTTGCTTTGAACCTAGCTGTATCTTTAGGTTTGTACTCATATCTGGTATCAGAAGTCTGCCTGAACTGCTGCCAAGGATGAGTATCTTCTGAATCATCAATTTTAATTTTGAGAATCCAAGATTTATAGTGAGCTTTGAAAGTTCTATACTCTTTTTCCTGAATGTGGTTGTATTTCTGCAAAGAAAAAAAAAATATAAAAGAGGTCCTGGAAAAACAGAGTTAAATTTTTCATCATTTGACATAAAAATGAAGAGATCACATACATTTCAACACAACAAATGAATTAATGTTGAACAGATGTAGTGAGAGTGTCAACTTTCAGAATAAGAAATTTTGCTTTCAAATTACTATAACTTTACCTTTTTGTTGGACATATATTTGCCTTTCTTTTTGAACTCATTTAAAATCTCCATGAATTTTTTGTTCGGCTGTACATTTTCTGAAAGACAGAGATCCAAAACATATTGCACATATTTGAAATTCTCATGAAAGCATGCTTGATTCAGCATGGACCCTAATATTTCAGAATTTAAACTGAAAAAGAAGAAATAATCAACATCTTGATTTGATAATTATAATTCAAGATAAAGTTAATACCTATATTTATGTTCTTTCATTTCTTCAATGAGCTCTTCACATCCTTCTTTAGTTTTACAACCTAATGCCAACACTCCATATGTTATAAGATCTGGTCTATATCCTCGTTTTTTGAGTAAATCCAAAACTAACTGAAAACAGGTTAATAAGTGGTTCTCATTCTGATGATTAGTGTCACAAAGAAACTTATTTAATATGAATGATGTGTACATTATTTTTTTAAATTACCTTTGCATTGACATAGTCAAATCTCATACTTCTTTTTTTGATGAGCATATTGAAGAAATCTACATCTGGTTTAATTTTCAAGTTCTTCATTGCATTCATGAGTTCATCTTCAGCTGCTAGTGAACTTGGAATACAGTTGAGTAATTGTGTGAAAGTTTTAATATCTGGTTGGCAACCATTTTCATTCATATTTTCTAGAAAACCTTTACAACCACCAACAAGTAGCAATCTATCAACAGGTTTGGTTATTTGTGATAATGAAATTATGTTGCCCAAACGGGGAACAGGTGCCATTAGATTTGGTCTAGTTATCAAGTCAGTAGAAATATCTAAATTTGTTGAATCTTCTGTACTTATTTGTATAGGGTTGGTTTCCTGAAATCACTCAATTAATGAATTCAAGTGAACAAATACAATATACGACATGCTTTCTCAATTCAAAAGTCATCAAAAATTTACCTCATTTGAAAGTTCATTAATAGATTCACCAGATTCTATCAACTCTTTGTCATGGGAGTTGGGCAAACTAAGACACTCATTTCCTATTAATTTATGAATAACGTCTTGTGTCACCTCAATATCACCCAAACCACAATCTCTTATACTCCTCAGTAACAGATTATATGTGTATATATCAGGTTTGATTTTCATATCCACAAGTTTTCTCCATACAAGTAGAGCATGCCGAAACCCTGCTTCTTTATCATTTATACAAGCCTGCAACAAGAAGTTGATTGTGTCACCTTCAATGGAGATATTTTTGGAAGACATTTCATCAACAAGTGAGAAGGCAGTAGGAAGATCACCACATCTTCCAAATGCTTTTATCATGGCATTGTAATTGGTGTCATTGGGTTCATAGCCTTTTTCAATCATGATCTGTCTCAAATGTTGTGCTCTTGTTAAGCCATCAGATTGCCAAGGGCTATTTGCACAGGCATTGAATAGAGCTGTGTAGGTTCCCCCTGTTACTTTTAAACCCCGCTTCTTCATGTCATTATATATCATGAAAGCTTTTTTAGTATATCCTACCCTACCACAAGCTCCTAACAGTAAATTATATATATAATTTTCAGGTTCCACCCTGTCTTGTTTTAACATTCGTATTTCCACTACATCTATTGCCTCTTTGATTTTACGCTGTTTTATAAGATTCTTTATTATATCAGCATATTTTTTGGTACTTAGTTTTTGAGAGCGTGCAGGTTGTTCTGTAAAATATTTTTCTTCCTCAACGTCACCCTCATCAACAATTTCTTTGGCTGGTGGGCTTCCGAATGTGTCTGGATCTGATTTAAGCCGTACCAAAAATTCATTTTCTGATATATCCGTATTTTCAGGAAATCGCGTATTACTTCTATTTTGTTTTTCATGGTATTCGACGGTATTTCCAATGGAATAATTCAAATTTGGTTTGCGGTGAACATTTAGAATTGAGGAACACTGAGAAACTCTAGATGATATGGTATGCACGTTTTGTTTGAGTAAGTTTTCACATAAACGTTTATTAGCGAAAAATACCAACGCTTTTGTATTCAGCATTTTAGTATTTCAAACAGAGAAAACAAAAATAAACACTTTTTAACCACAAATTTTTGGTACTTAACCTCAAATTTTCTCTACTTCTTCGTATCTTGCGATTCTTGCGCAACATGTGGTCTATAGTTTTAAACTGAATCGTTTATATATCACAATTTGAAATTCTCAATTATTTTATAGAATATTAGTCCTTCAATGTCGAGAAAAATGGTAATAGAAAAAATTATAAATTTTTCTCTGGATAACATTTTATTGAACCATCATTATAGTTTATATTACTATTTTATGGATCTATTCAATTCTTCTGGATGTAAGTTAGGAGATCGACTCCAGTTACTAGACCAATTGGTTTGTTCACTCTGGCAGCACCAACACCTGAAGTTATGAGAAGAAATCATTATCGGAACCAATCATTTTTTTATATGTTTTACCTTGTGAGTCGATAACCAAGACGTAGGGATCTTTTTCCAATATTCTAGAAATGAGTCCAAGACTCGCCGATGTGAGAGCCTTAGGGTATACTCTGTCAATACAGTTGCCTACACCATCAGTTGGCTTGAGTTCTCCAGAAATGAGTTTATTGGTGAGATTTTGGATTGTAGTAACACCCGTTGTATGCCTGTGAAATATATGGATGAAAAAGAAAATACATCAGCCATGATATTTTTGGTACTTACCCTCTGTCATCTACAACAGCAACTTGTTGAACACCTGATATTTGCATGGAGCTCAGAACTTGCTCACAAGGAGTAGTAGGTGAAGCAGTTTGTAGCTGGGGCAACTTTAGTTGCAAGACATTATGGTCCCACCAACTGAAAAATGAATAATTGAGTTATAAAAATGTGTTGCTAGTCAAACGGTTAACGAAACTACATACCTATGGTTTCCAGTGTTGACTGCTTCTTGAAAACCTCTTTGTTCCATCCATTGATCACAAACGAATTTGGTGAGGTAGTTTCTGATGCTATCTGGCAAGACCACAACTACTCTGTGTCCTTTTCCGAGGTTCATTTTCTTGGCTGCCCTTAGGGCTCCTACCAATATGGCACCACAGCTTGCACCTGACAAATAATATTACTGTATAATTTCAACAACGTCATTGACAATGCTACTTCACTCTGCTTCGATTTAAAAAATTGTCAATGAACAGAGGTTCTTTGTATAAAACATCATCAGAATATGAATTGAGAAAGAATCAGCAGGATATAATGAAGCATATCACGTGACATCACCCTTACCGATCAACAACCCTTCGTCTTTAATCAACCTCCGGGCCATGGGGAGCGCGTCCACGTCTAGAACCTTCTCCCAGTGATCGATCACGGTCCTATCGAGGCAGGTGGGCAGGAATTCGTATCCCATGCCCTCGATCTCCCAGAAGGTGATGTCGGTCTTGTTAATGCTATCCGGATATCCATAGATGGATCCATAGGGATCTGCGCACACTATTTTCGTCCCAGGCGAGATCTCCTTGAATTTCCTACCCAAACCGGTTACGGTACCACCAGTTCCTGCTCCCATCACCTAGGATCACAGAAAAAATCATTCATATACAGTTTCGGAAAAATTTATTCGGACAGAAAAGAAAAAAGAACTAGGAAATGCCACGTGATTAATAGAGAGACGCAACGCTAGTCTTTATCTAGCAACTCGTCAAGTGACACGTCACTGTCAACTGAAAGGGAACTCCAAACGATTGAACGAAAATTATTGCCTTTTATCATCTAAAATAATGATGATAATCCTGAAGAATGTGGGAAAGATACTACGTTTAATACAAAAACTCAAGATGATGACGTAAACAAACTCTAAAGGGGGGTCGAAAATAAATTACTGGATGGAAATACTCACGATCATATCAACTTTTCCATCACATTGATTGTAGATCTCCTCAGCAGTAGTATCGTAATGAGTGAGAGGATTAGCAGGATTAGAAAACTGGAAAAATAACTCAAATGTAATCACAATACACACATCGATCATAATTAAATAAGGTTTATCATAATATGGGACCATATTGGAAAGTATTTTCCTGTGGTCATATAGGCGTGAAGATATGCATACACTATGCTGTCTCAGATCAGTGCACCACATCGATTGGACGTCCATTTCATATCCAATTCAGGTCGAAACGCCCTTAGACGTTGAATAAACGTTGAATGGACTTTGATTGGACATCTATTGGATTATTTCCTTCACTTCTCTTTTCCGTACCTACTTTATCATCATCAAACTACCGATTCATCGAAAAAGTAACGTACCTGATCGAAAATGACCGAATTTGGAATTTCATTCTTCAATCGATGCACGGTTCCAAACATCCCATCTGGTGAGAAAGAGTTGGCAGTTCCAGGTGTTCTGACAACTTCTGTACCGAGTGCCCTCATGACGTATTCCTTTTCGTATGAGATTTTCTCAGCGATAACAATAATGCATCTGTAACCTGAAATGAATAATGCTCTCTCTCTTGTAAATGTATCGAAACCATTCCAAAGTTGATAAGTTGTATTCTGAGTGATGATTTTGGGTTTATAATATGTGTCTAAATTTTACCTCGGATAGCGCAAGCCATGGCTAATCCAATGCCTGTGTTTCCTGAAGATGGTTCGATAATGGTAGTTCCTGGCTTGAGGACTCCAGCTTTTTCAGCATCCTCCAAAATTCGCAGAGCCATGCGATCTTTCACTGAACCGCCAGGGTTCAAGAATTCACATTTAACCACTGAAATGGAATCATTAATAAAGCTTTTGTCCATGTTATGCCGTTGAAATGCAGAAAATCAGAAAGTCTTCAGAGTATCTTATTTGTAAATATAAAAGTTTTGAAGGATATCAATTAGGCCTATTTGAGTTGCAATTCAGTTATTGAAAAAATGATATATTCAATTCTCATAGTTATCTCTTTTGTATATTGTTTGAACGATATTTAAATAGGATGTTTACGTGAGCTAAGTGGTGCCGCTAGAAATCGATTTATATTGAATAACTTATCAATATGAAGACACTCGAAATATGACTTTTCTTTATCGTGAATGGACCAAGTTTGGTCTTTGAAATGAGGCTCTAATTTTCAACACATCTGTGCGATAAAAGTCTAAAATATAATTTGGGTAGCTTGAAGCTAGATTGAATTATTTCCAATTACTCGATTTTTATGAAAAACCAACATATGGAATAGAAATAAATGAATATGTGAGATTTGGTTATGGCAGTATTTCGAAACGAAAAGCTGTTTATATTCATACTCAACCCATAAAACCAACAAAATAATTGGCAAACCACAACGTACATAAACAGTTTTTTCGTTTACGATGATATAAAATTTGTTTTCGTCCATTAAACGAGTTTTTATTGATTAACATGTTGTTATGGGTACTCACCGACTTCACATTCCAGTCCAAGAGATTGCGGTATCCTGTTCAATCTGATCATTGGGGTATTTCCAATGGCAGCCAGGGAATCTGGTAGAATTTTGGGTTTCGGTGCATTCCTGTGAATCAACGGTAAAATATATATTCGGTGCAACTGTTGTTAAACATGTGTTTAAAGAGCTTTATTCAGGATTTGATTCAATTGGTGAATCTTAAAATTTTCCCAAATTCACAGAAATTTTTCGTAATAAAGATATTTGGGGTAAATAATCTTCAACACACTGTATAACTTCTATAAAAACACGAATATGCCATCTTTGTAGATTGATTCAATTGAGAAAATTTTCAACCTGGAATAACGAAAACGATAAAGGTAAATGGTATGCTGTAATGAAATCTATAAGGGTTGATTCGTTTTGATTCCCATTTTCTTTGTTTTTTCAAGTTCAGCCATGAGCTCAATATATTACTAGTCAAATTTGTAATGATGTAGAGAAAAAAAGTCCGGCAATAGAGGAATAGAGAATAAAATTTCGAACTAACAAATACGTAATGATGAAGATTTGTTTTTTTTTTATATATATTTCAAATATCAATCAGATGTTTATTGTGAAATAATCGATAAAAGTCCATATAAAATATATTTTTTTTCAACT
Organism: Plagiodera versicolora; assembly: GCA_037013635.1. Taxonomy (NCBI): domain Eukaryota; kingdom Metazoa; phylum Arthropoda; class Insecta; order Coleoptera; family Chrysomelidae; genus Plagiodera; species Plagiodera versicolora. The sequence goes on along the minus strand of CM072983.1, from coordinate 3,899,792 downwards.
TGAAAAGGGAATATGTAAAAATTTTTTGCGTACACATCTATTTTGATAATCCAAATTGACATTATATATTTATCTGTTTGATTTATCTGTTTATAAATTATTGAGTCATAAGATATGGAGTTTTATCACGTAATATATATATAGCAATAATTCTGTAAGTAACTATATATTATTCTTGTTGACTTAATTGAATCAATAGACGATCACGATACACTTACCTATTATAGAAAAATCAGTAAATCATCGAACCAATAAAATAAGATTTAAAAATTATCCAAAAAACCAACAGAATCAAAAATAGACTAGTTGTAGTTATGAATATAAATTTAATATTAACTTTCATTTACAAGATAATGAGGAGTCTCAAAAAAATATACTTCACATGATGTATGCGTGCTGAATCAACTCAAAGTGACTAGAAATATATTTATAAAAGCCGTTTCACTACATTTCACCATTTTCACTTACCAATCAACAACAGTATGCACTGAGGTAGCTTTATCAGCATCTTTACTCCAAGTGCATCCTGAAACTTTATTCGGCACTTGGTTGGGCTTATTGAGAACAGAACTGAAAACGTAAGGCTTCGACATGATGGAAGCTGACAACTACACTGAGTAAAGTCGCTTAACTTGAGCGCGTTCGACAACTCACTGTGACCTAAAGACGAATGATGCGATATAAATAAGCAGGAGAGTTAAACCGTATTTGATTGACTTGTGCTGTTATCTTTCGGTCATCTCGACTGTATCATCGCTCTTTGATGGAAAATTTACTGTTCCGAAACAACCAATCAGTTTTGAGTGCGCGTTTATGAGGTTTATTGAAGATCAAACAGATGATATCACTCTTAAAAGTTGATCAGAAATATAATCGGTGCTTCTTTGCACAACTCAAATATTTTGGATCATGCGATGTTGCCAATGAATACGTCTTGTGCAATTGTCAGGTACTAAACTACAAAATTCATAAAAAATTGTAGCAAATTCGGTTCCAAAATCCTTTCAGTTTTTTTTTAATACGTATTGTTGAATTCAATTCTAACTCAAAATGTTTTTCGTTTTTATATTATAAAAAACAAAATCTCAAATAAATCTCGTTTTATTTAATGTTAATTTAAACAGCAATTCTTGAAGTGGTTTGCAAATGTGCACCATTCATTTGTTCTCACTCATTTAACCTGGAGCTAAAATTTTCAATAACTCGCTGGAGCATCGCTCTTATTGGAATAGAGTTGATTTCTTCAGTGATTCTTTGCTTCAAAACATTCAGGTTGGGTGGCAATGGATCGTAACTAAAAGTCCGGATCATATGGCAATATCGGTCAGAATTAACGGTCTGAGTTCGAAACGAAAATCCTTCTGAGACACCCTTTATTACTATCGAATCGAATTTTTGGCAAGAGCGCCATGTTTTGTTATTCCCAAAATATCGATATATTTTGACCACTCTGGAAGTGACAATAAATACCTCAAAGAACTATGAAACACGATAATAAATAGTGTGAACGACATTTTCATGGAATTCAAGAAAGTTCAAATCCTAAGAGCAAATTGCAAGAAACTTCAATACTTTTAAATTGAATTCAAATGCAAGGACATGATTTTCTTGGTATATGCTTGATTCGAATATATTTCATTGAAGTTTTAATACAAGTTCTGTTGATAATTTTACTACTCCGAATACAATCGATAAATTCGTCTTTGTCGGGAATATTCTTCCAAAGATGATATATCTAGTGAAATCACTCGAAACAGAATAGGAAAATCATTTTTACAAATGAATGGTAATTTAACTCATAAGCTAAAACAGTAATTCAATTTAGTCATCGAAAATTTTATGAAATTTCAAGCCTTTTTAAGATTAACAAAATATATCGGTGGTTTTATTAACCGTATTACAATAATATGCGATGCCAAACAATTTCGTTATCAGTTCCTAATCTTAACGAACTTGATGATAATGTTGTTGTCAACATTCTTTGACATTTATTTATGCCAAATAAACAAATATCTCGTAATCGAAGCTCAACTCTACTTCTCTGAATTATGGCGAATAAGTTCCTTCTTAAATGTTACATGAATTATTTTCGTATTTTATGAATTGAAATTACCTTGATAAAACTTTTGAACAAAGAAAAATTACAATTAGATTCATTTTAACATTAAAAATTACTCTACAATAAAGCTGGACCGTCATTTTCAGATCAAACAATATTTGGAAATCTATCAATTGACAAACTAATACAAACATTTATTCAATAGAATGGCATGAATTATGAATGAAAATCTAATTGAATGTGACCCAAATAATTTTGAGCCATTTTTTTTTTCAATCATCAATACTTTTCACCAAAGGATTCGAATCGCCGGTTTTGAAATATTTAACTGTCCCCTGTAGAACTGGTCTCTGTGAACTGCGTACAATTGACGTCACATTTAGGGATCGCAAATTTATCCGATCTGTCCGTCATTAGGATATCGGAACAGTTCCATTTTTTCGTTCTGTCAGTTTTGTCTTCATTAACATTTATAAGTGTTGGGCAAAATTGAGTACGTTTTCGTATCGAATACTTCTAAACATCGTATTTGAATACATATTTGAAACGGACGTTCCTGTTTTAAATTTCAAATATATTTCGTATTGATTTTTATGTCGAAATATAAATATATATAAAATGTAACGATCCGTCATTTCAGAGATGTGACTTTTCATATGATTACTATGTATAGTATCGAATCACAAATTCACAGATCGAATACTTCGATTCTTGGTATATGAGCCCATCACTAGCATTCTCTCAGTTCACAATTGCGTTTGTTTCTCAAGTTTGGCGTTGGCGTGTGTTATTTTGCAATAGTTGATACTTGAATTTAGAAATATCGAAATTATTCTTGAACAATATGAGCAGTAGAGAGGTAAATAATGAAATGGAATAATAATATCGTGAAATTTTCGGTGGTCATTGTGTAATCTAATATTTTCAGTAGACGCCATGTGCAACCGGCAAATAACGTAATGCGTTATTAAAATACCAAAACGTGATGAATTTATTTTAACGACATTTTTTCTTCGTAGGGAAGCGGTTCGCCAGGAGTTCCAGGTGAAGACAAAATAAATGACCATGAAAGACGAGAATCTCCAAGAAATCATAAAGGCAAAAGCTATTCTAGGTATGATCAATACAATTTAGGAATATATTGAACAAACACCTATCAACAACTCTGTCATTACATTGCGGTTATTGGTCTTTATTCCTACTATTACTAAAGTAGATGACATTCAAATACATGCCAGATACATGGAAAATTATTTTGATGAAAAAATTAAAGAGGGCATCTACAAGGACATTTTACTACTGATGGAGTAACTATGTGATGCCTACATTTTATCTCAAGTTTTAACATGATCATACCTACTGGTAAGAGATGTATATTCTGGTTTTCCAGTGTTTACAAAAACACTAAAGTATACTGTAAAAATCAACATTTCTTTGTAAACACCATCAGCACTCATGTTATTTCAATTCAGATTTGAATTCAATTCTATTTATTGAAGGGTATGATTCAATATTGATATAACTTTATGTATACAGGAGCCCTAGCCGTTCAAGGAAAGTGTACAGAGATGGTGACAGGGAGCGACGTAGAAGTGATCGTGAAGATAGAGATAAAAAGGACAGGTTGGTATTTGTTGATATAAAGAACTGTATGAAGAAAACAATATATTCATTAAGTAGTGTAGTTTAAATAGAATTTGCATCTAAATTCTCTATTGGATATATTAAAATATCTTCATAAAGTCTGAGATTATGTATAATGAATGACTCATTACTTGTTACAGTATGCATTTTTTCATAGATATATTTTCACTAATTAAGGTTCCGATCACCGTGTATTGGTTTTCAATGTGTTTCAGTTCATTTAACCTTTCATCCAAGGTGAGAAGTTTTTGTTGGTGAATTTGGTTTTTTGATAGAAAACAAAGTTTTGTTTTTAATGTCACTGGATGTTTTTTTTTCAATGTTTCTATCACTAATTTTAACTTTGAATGTTATTCTGGATTTTGGGTTACCAGTGTTTTAATGAGGTATGTTCACCATGCAGGACTATTTATTTCACCGTTATAAACCTTGTCTTTGACCATTGTTGAATATTTCAATAACTTTATCATCCGATAATGAAGAATACCAGCTGATCAACTTATTTGATGATGTGAAGGTCTCGCAGTCAATCTCGGTCGAGGCGTAACAAATCCTCAAAGAGGTCGCGCAGTAGGTCTCGATCGGGTGGTTACGGCAGGCGCTCGTACTCGCACAGTCCCATGTCAAGTCGCAAACGTCATCTCGGCACTAGAGACAACCCGAAGCCTTCACGGTGCATCGGCATATTCGGATTGAGCGTCTACACTACTGAGGATGAGCTTTACCATTTGATGTCAAAGTATGGTCCCCTAGAGCGAGTGCAAGTTGTCATTGATGCAAAGGTGAGTGGTTGTTTACCACACACAAATTTTAAACTTGAAAATGGTTGTGATAATTCTTTCACAGACTGGGAGGTCTCGAGGTTTTGCGTTTGTATATTTTGAGAGTTCAGAAGATGCTAAAGTAGCAAAGGACCAGTGTACAGGAATGAAAATCAACGGCAAGAGTATTAGGGTCGATTTCTCTATCACAGAAAGGCCTCATACCCCTACTCCTGGAATTTATATGGGAAAACCCACCTAGTAAGTACCATGTGTTGTATTTACTGTCGTAAAAATAAATAACCCAAAACGATGTATTCCTTCTTCTCTTTGATGTAGAAGATAGTTGCAAAGTTTTGGTAGATTATTTGAAGAAAATATGCGCTGTAGTGGTGAAGTTTAAAACTATAGCGAAAGGCTTTTGTCAACAGTTACAAAAATATTCGAAACATTTATTGTTTTTCTCAAAATATATTACTGTAAATATAAATGATTTATTTCTTTCAGTCGAGAGAGAGACAGATACGATAGGCGAAGGGGTGATAGAGAGTAAGTAAATATTACCTTGATTTTTTTCTTAACAATACAAACGAATTAATGGAATCATCGAAAAGGAAGAAATTCTACTATTTTTCTTTCCATTGTAGTGATTATTATGAAGGAGGTCGTTCTTCTCGTCGTCGTAGATCACCTTCTCCTTATTATAGTAGCAGCCGAAGGAGGCGTTATAGCAAATCAAGAAGTTATTCTCCACGTAAGTAGTCTGAATATTTTTTAAATAAAGCTAGCCACCCTATGAGGTACCCAAAATCGATTATAAACGACATATGTTGAAGTATCATCAGTAGCCTGGTGATAGTTCAATAGTTTATATACTACTTTATTATACTTCAGTAGATTTAATATGGGCAAATTTTTGATGAAATGAAAACAGCTAAATGATACCCGTTGATATTCTTTGATATTTCAACTCGGAAGAAAACACAAAAGGATTCTTTTGAATACTATTATAAAAATGCTTCAATTGAAAAGCATTCACTTGACATTGTGACAGAGACGTAAATATGAGGTAAAATTATCTACATACACACTCCTATGAAAATGTGCTGTTTCAACTTCATTTTGATCATGACAGATGACTTCGATCATGAATGTGAATAACTGTAACTGTATCCTTTTGTGTTCAAGTTGTACGATATTTTTTGTGGTATTTTGTGAATTTTTATTTTCATTCCTTATTTTAATTCCTGTTTACAATGTTAATTTCAGGTCGTTACTAATCTTCTTGGACGGACTTCATTTAAAATGGAAAGATCTTTAGATTTGACAAATTGAGTGCTTCAATGTTCTTGAAGGAAATATAAACTCGTCTTTTTATCATATTTGGACGCGATTAGTTGTTTATGTCGCTAACGTGACATAATCTGAATTATTTTCTATTGTAACATTTCACCAAATTATTTTTAGAATTACAGGTTATCGTTTGAGTTTGATGGTGTCATTACTTTAGCATTAAATAAATGTACAATTTGAAACTAATATTGCTTTTTTGTTTTTGATAAGGTTCAAGAAAGTACGGATGATATCTTAAAGAAATTGAAATCGTGAATAAACTCAGCTCGCATGAGAAGAATTCGAAATAATTCATCAATGATCAAAGAAAAAAGAAAATCGTGAAGATCGAGAGATTTGGGAATAATTTTGCAACTCTCTTGAAGAAAATGTTTTTGTTGAAGTCATCTTCATAACCATCTCGAAACGTAGAAAAACGAAGAGGACGGAAGGATCTCAAGATCTGAATGTCGTCTGGGTGTGGGTATGTTTCGTTCGTTAGATCTGTATATTCCCCCCCAGGTGTGTGTGAGATTATATCGATGATTGCCGGCAGGTTTTCCGCCGATTTTTCCACTTGACGGAATCTGAATGGCTTTAGGTGAGTGCTTTCTTGATGTTTTTCAAGTCTCTGTACTTATTGAAAGAAATAGCGTTTTTAACATGGTGTTTTATTTTTCCTTCCGTTCACCAAACCTTCTTTCAAAATCCCCATCTAGTTCAACAATAAATTCAACTGATCGTTGAGAGTTACCATTTTTCTAAGGCATTTTGTCAAGTCTGATGGTTTTATACCAGATCGTAATTTCTTTCATATCGAGAAGGTTTAGCAAGTTGGGAAATTCTCATGGCCAAATGTTCAATTTTCATAATATCCAAGACGTTATGTTTGTTGAAAAAAAAAACATTATTTTTTCGTATCATGACTTTATTATCAATATCAATTATTATTTCAGTCTTGAAATATACAGGTTGAATACAGAAAATAAGACATAATTGAGAAATTATGTATGGTTATATCAAGTAAATATTTCAAATCTAATTTCAATTGTAGTTCAATAGGTGCGCTATTGCAAATATTGATAGTGAAAACTAGTGGATTTCGTGTGCATAATCATGTAAGTACATTCAAAATATGATCAAGAAATCGATATATGCAGGATTTATCACTTAATCACCTCATTTTCATAACTTTCAGTGTAAAATAACCACCAAATAAGGGCCGGAAGTTGATGTCAACTTGTTTGAAATAGCATATATTTGAATATGATCTAATTTTTTGAGTACGAAAAAAAGTTGAACTCTAAGCACGTAGGTCATTTGGATTACGTTTTATCGATCATAGGGATATGGAAATCCTTCAAGTTGTGTACTTTTATTTTATTAAACCCATTCATCGTAAGGAAATCCGCAAATTAATTCCTAACGTGATTAAGTATCAATCTAATACAGTAACAACAGTCATTAGTTTACTTATGGAAGCAAGAGATAAGGAGAACCGTTTCCAGATGTTGAAATCCCACTATCAAACGCTCGAAATCTCTTTCCATTCTAATAACGCCTGAGCTGGACAATTATTCATATAATTAATCAAAGTTTACGACAATATATATCAACTACAATCTAAATCATGTATTCAATTCAAATTATATTATTTTCAGATAGAGGCATATTAACTGTAGCTGCTAGTATTGGCAGGGTTTGGTGTTTTTTTGTGATGAATACACGTATAGTGCAGTCTTCCATAGTTTTTGGAATATTGGTTTCATTTTCACTCATAATTTCCTGCACTCCTACTCTAATTTTATGGGAAAAGCCCGGTTGTATCAAAGGCACCTTGAATTCAAAAGAAGACTTAGATTACGCATGCAATTTAATAAAAATGAAGTGTATAATACCGTTTGATAAGATCGTTGATAAAAATTTATTCATACCTGTATCGTATTGGGAGAACATTCATAAATTGTAGGTTTGACGTGTAATATCATAATTAATCCATTCATTGCAGAATTGGTGTCCATATTTTCTAATGTGAAGGTTACCATGAATTTTGGGCCCAAACCTAACACCTGCAAGAATGTCAGTCACACTAGGCAAGTGATTGAATATAGTCTACATTTTGATAGATTTATCTCATACCATATTTATTTTCGAACAGAAATTGGTGTACTCACCTGTGCAGCTAATTTGACTTGTTCTTTTTGATTCACCGAATTTGTTCGATTGGTACTTTGTTTCAATAATTCTTCTGCAGCTCGCAACCTCATTCTTATCAAATCTTGCTGAAAAGTTTGGTGAATGTCTGGAATGAAATTGGTTAAATTTTTGAATTTCTTGTTATTTTCAAACATACCAAGAAAATTATTCCTTTCTCTCATACTCTGTTCCAAAAATAACTTGCTTCTTTTTGGTAGCGGTAAGGTTTTACTTTGTAGTAACGGAGCATTTTCTGTAGTATTTGAATTGAAATCGGCTGTTCGTTTCAAAATTCTGAATATCACAGTACCAGCTATAAAAAACACACTGATGGGTCATTAAATTTCACATGTAAATTGAAATTTTTATACCAAAGGGAAGCAAACGAATCGTACAAGTTTTGTTGATTTCCATGGGTGCTCTAAACGAAAAAATAAATAAATAAATGACTTCAATATGATGTATTTCATTTGTTTCTTATAAAATAATGAGGGTGTATCACGTTCTCTAACATTTGTCAACTAAATTACAATATTATTTAAATTTTCCAGCCTTATCAATAAATGAACAAGGTACTGAACATTTTCTCCTAAATACCAAATGAAAAAAAAAAAATAGAACCAATCACAGTTATTAGATAAAATATAAGATAGTGTAATTTAACAGCCTTAACTTCTATTTGTTGAGTACATATTTTCTAGTTATTGTAACATGCTTGCTGATTCATTGAAAATGTACTTTTTCGACATTAAAAAAGATTAAGTCACCAGACATTCATATTGATGAAAGGTGTTGTTTCACAGTTCGAGAACAGTTGTATGGCACTCAATACTACAGAATAATTCCTAGTAGCATTTGTAATACGTTAATAACGAATATCCGAGACAGTATATAGAAGTATCATCATTGATACAATCAAATTTACTCTTAAACATCGAAGGATATACAAACATAAAACAATAATTGGTTGCACCAATCAATTAGCTTATTTAATGCAACCAACCTTTGCTTCATATAAAAGAGTTAATTACATACATGATAATTATAATTAAGGTAACAGCCTTATTGTTCATAACTACACTAATATGAAAAAAAACTCACTGTAATTCCCCACAACAATTCAACAATCCCATAAAAGAATGAAAACTTAACAGTTTAAATTTTAGTCGTACCTTATTTCCAAAATAAAATCGAGCTACATGCAAAAGATTTGCTGAGATTCAGGAGAAATATCTATGACTAATGACATTTTGCAAGGGCGGTAATCGGAATTGCGCAATTCACATTTAACTTGACAAACTTTCAAAACGATTTTGAATTCCTTGAATCAATTTTTTTCACATGAATCATTTCTATAAACTATCGTTTTTCTGCGGGGTAAAAATTACAGAGAAATGGTTTTGTAATTCAACACATATGACTGTAATGCCCCAACAGAGTTCACAGTTTGATAGTGAATATTTCTAGAAACCACTTTTATGATGCGATGAATTGAATATTAGGAAACGACCAAGTTGAATCACGATTCGTTCCATGCTAAACCGGTTACTGATTAATCGTGTTGACGATCAGATACAGTTGACGTGAAAAAAATCGCTTCAAGCCCCCTCCGGCGATCGATCTTCCGCTACCCTGTCTCTACCCTCTTCCTCCTCTTCTTCACCTCTCTCCAGGCCTTGCGCTATCAAGAAATCGACAATCCTATAATCACGTCCGGTCTCCGTATTCGCTATCCACAGGGGCAGCCACTTGTTGGCCAACAGCCACTGCACAGATACTTTGCTGATTCGGCCGGTACGGTCGCCGGTGCCATAGAGGCTTTCGATGGCATAGTGGTTGCTGTCGATGGAACCGCACGAGGACGAGAGGTGACGTTCTATTCTGCCTATACCGTGTCCTATGCCAAGTAAGGTAAGTTGAATCTTGAGAATCATCATCATTGAGTGATTGATCATAATTTTTTTACAAAAATTGGATTTCAAACTACCTAAATTTCGAACATCCAGAGGGATACCCAATCGATTACCCCCCTACTATCACACAAATAAAACTCAATGGGCTACGATATCAGAGTTGAAGTTGACATGTATCGTTACTTGTCAGTTTATCATTGAAATTTCCGTTCATTGAGCGTACGGTCACTAATTACTTTGCCAATTATCTTATTTGAAACTTTCAATAGCAATTCGAGTTGTTTATTCTAACTTACATTATGAGAAATTATAATAATAATGTCAACGCGTACTCACCTATAACGTCGATACGGCCGTACGCGTTACCGATACGGCCGTATGTGCTGCTACAGCTCGGTTGGTGCATGTTGACGTCGTAAATCGGTTCTTCTTGTTTGGGTGGGGATTGTGTGGTGAGAGGTCGTCGGTGCCGTCTAACGTCCTCAACAGTCTCGTAAATTTCGTCGTCATCATCATCGTGGTTACTAGCGCGTGGTTCGTTGCGAATCATCTCGTAAATGTTGTCCCGGTAAGGGGAAGACGACCTCCGAACGTCGTAGCCGACGGCGCCATCTGTGTTGCTATTCTCGTCTGAAAGAAATAACAATGGTCCAAATTTTTTTTTAGGCTATCATTTCAATTATTCAACTTGAACTTAATGAACATCTGACACCTAACTAAACAAATATTTTGCCGGAATGATTACTATATAACAACCTCTTAAGTCATAGCATTTCATGATCAAACAAGAATTCAAGAAAGAACTCATGCATGAAAACATTTTTGAATCTTTTCTGAGATGTCTATTGTTCTATTTTGTGCTGAAGAAATGATTGGCAAAACATGTAACATAATTTACGAAAAAAAAAGAATACCTGCAACACTGCCGCCAGCGTTGGCCAACCTTCATATCGGCTTATCGACAATGGCGACACCGGCATAGCTGCGGCCGATGCTCATGCAACTGGGCAAAACGACCCAGCAGTCGGTCTTTGGGTTATAGACCTCAACTGAGGCTAGGTTGCTAGTGCCGTCGTCTCCGCCTACCACATACAGCATCCCGTTCATGGCGACGACGCCGGCGTTTCGTCGGCAGAAAGACATCTCGCTGACTGGATGCCATTTGCGTTTAGCTGGGTCGTACGCTTCTACTGACTGGAATTAATTCGATCAGGTCATTTTCCGTGACGATTTAGTCTAGTTAAAATTGAAATTCGTTAAAATTGATGAATTTTATTTGAAGCTTTTAAAACGTTTTCTTTTTGATGACTGTCTCACTTTTTCATGTAGAGTTATAGGTTTCTTGCATAAATGGTTTGTGATATTTTCAAAATTACAGTTTTGCTCTTTATGTTCAAGACAAATTATAACTTTGGAGTGTTTGACTTCGAGAACAATTTTTCCAAGAAAAATCTCATACTTTGCGGACTAGCGGTCCATCGTGACCGCCAACAGCGTATAAAATGCCGTCGAGCACTCCGACGCCGGCACCGCTACGCCTCGATCCCATATCCGGCACCGAAGACCACGCGTCTGTTTCGGCGGTGTAGCACTCGACGCTGCTCAGACACTGCCTCGACGCGCCGTCGTATCCGCCAACGGCATACAGCTGGCCGTAGAGGACTCCGACGCCGACGCTGCTGCGGCGCGTCGACATCGGGCAGATCGTGCGCCATTTGCCTAATGGTCAAAGAAAATATAGCTAAAGTTGACCAACACAACAACAAAAATTATTTATGAAGAAACTCATTACTCACCTGTTGTTATGTCATACATTTCTGCTGAATTTAATCCTGTAGAACCATCAAAACCCCCAACAGCGTATATACAATTATTCAGTACTGCCACTCCCAATGTAGATCTCCTTGCTTCCATACTTTCACCACTACTCCAAATATCAGTTGCAGAATCGTAAATATCAACAGTCTTGACTCTCAAAGATCCATTAAATCCTCCAACAGCAAATACTTTACCACCCAAAACAGCAAGACCTGCCCTACATCTTCTAGTTGGCATTTCTGCCAATTGGTACCAACGTTCCTCTTTGAAATCAAATGTTTCTACACTTCTTATGGCTTTCGGAGCTTGTCCTCCAACCACTAGTAACACTTTAGGTAATCCTACAGGTTGCCTGGGTTTGGTTCTTGGAGTACGAAAAGTGGTCTTTGAATCACCTTTCAGCAAGTGGTATTTGAGTGCCTCTATCAGATAATCTTTGCACTGGATGTCGGCTTTCAAGAGAGGCTCTTCTTCAACATGTTGTACAAGATACTCCTGAGACATCAGTGGTAAACGAACATGTTCCATGAGAGAGGATAAGTGTTTCTGACGAATTCCCAAATCATGTTGAACCCAAGCAATAACACATTCAAATACTTTTTCTTCTGAAGGTACAGTTAGCCTATCACTACCAATCAGTTTGGATACTTGCTGATGAGACAAAGTGAGGAATTCTTCACATTCAACCACTTCAGAAAAGTGAAGCTCAATATAAGCTTCAGCATGAGATAGAAGTTCTAAGCATCCATGCAAATCAGCAAAAGCTCTGATTCCTAAACAATTTGTTGGATGTAACTGTGTTTGGAGGAAATCACAGCAAGCATCTCTCACATCTGTGAGTTGTAGCAAATTAGCAGCAGGTAACAATATTTGAACGTTATCTTCAGTAACATGTACTTCAGATGTGTAAACATATTCAATAAGCAACAATAATGCTTGGTGATCAACTTCTTGAAGGACTATTCTGTCTTGTCTACTTTCCTCGAAACTTGAAAACATAGCATAAAAGTATGGCGAACATGAGGCTAGCACCATTTTGTGAGCAGGTACTTCTACTGTATTAGCTACAAGTATTACATCACAAAGTAATTTTTGTTTTCGCATTACATTCATTACGTCAAAAGCCTTCTGTGTATGAAGGTGATTTTTGTATGGTGGTCTTTCTTTACTGTGGGGGTGTATTTGTGAAATGTGTTTTTGAGAACTTTCATCTAGGGAATTTTGACTTGCAGACCTTAAGAGTAAACAGCTACCGTGTCTTTCTAAAACTTCTTGATTCATATCCATCTTTCGAGCCTTTCTTGAAGATAAATTCTGCGACACTTATTACACTTATTCAATTCAGAAATTGAAAATACAACAGATATTACGGATGTTGAACATAGTTTTTATATACCTATATACTATTATAACTGTCTTACAATTATCAAACTTTTTTCAAATTGAAATGTAATATTTATTTTATTTATCATATTATTTTTTTCATCACAAAGAAACGTCTCTTGTCTTTGTCTACCCTCAAGCACAGAACCTGACCAAAGCTTTGACAGTGTCAAATTGACACAGAATAACTACATACGTTTAAAGACAAATAGACGTGAATATATGTTCGACAGTAGTTTTCATAACTTCACTGAAGTACGTTATAGTGCAGTTATAAGTATAGTTTGTTGAGCACCCATGAAAATACCTTGAATCTTGAATAGAGATTTTAAATATCAGTCAAGTATTGTGTTCAAATCATCGATATAACAGTGTCATTATATTATCATCGCTCAAATTGATTTTCCATTATAGAAAGATTCTCACCTATTGTAATTATCACGAGTACATTTTCTTCTTGTCCAAGTTGACCAAACGTAAGAACTGAAGCAGCGTCAGGTACATTCATTTGATCAACACATTTTCTTCCCTGATAAAGTTGAATAACGCCATTTCTCAAACCAACTGCTATAAAATTGGTTCTTATATGTGGAAGAGGTACTAAGCACAAGCATATAATTGCATTTGACATTGTTAATGACCATACTTTATGACCCTGTAAGAAAACGCGAACAATTTTTGGGATATTTTTTTTGAAAATCATTATCATACTCGTTTAGTGAAGCAGTTGAGCGTTTTATCAGTCGTAGCGACAACTATGAAATTATCTCCTGGAATAATTACAAAATCGACGATCTGGCAATTCATTTGGATAATATTCTTTCCTTCAAGCCATCCTTTCCGTAAAAGGCATATGTAATTTTCTCTGCAAGCCACCAAAATCCTGAATTCAACACTGAATATGCCTACAGCTTTCATTATGAATGGAGTTACTTTGGTTCTGCAGGCATTTGCCTGAAAATGTGATTTTCATAAATTTTCTGAAATCGAGAACAAAAAATCCACCCAATATATTGTATGTCATACCTGATGAATTATGGTAAAGCTTTGAGGGTCTAAAATATATATGTTTCCAGACTCATTGGCTATAACAGGACAAGATACTTCGAACTTGTCATCTGATTTCTTCTTTATACAGGTCATGCATGTGATCGGAGATTCTTTGAAAGTGGTTTTTGAATTATAACCACGTACCAAACTCTCAATTCTCAACCTGTCAGAGATGACCAATAATTCTTGTGATCTGAAATTATGGAGGCAGCGTAATAAATTATCCCTTGAGACCGTTTTCATGTATTTCACGTACTTGTTGCTTAGTGTGTCAAAAGGAATTGCGGAAAGCTGTTTCTTCAGTTTGTTTATGAGCTCATCTGATATTGTATCCGTTTCTGAAACATGCTCCCAACATTCTTCTTCCAACGTTGAAACAGGAGAATATGGCAATTGAAACTTGAAATATGGTTTATTATTTTTATGGATGAATAAACTCGAACAGCATGCTACAGCTACAGCTACAAAAAAAAACTCATTCGAAATTTACACGGTAGAAAATAATTTAAAGTGCTGTCGTATATATTTTTGCAGGATTATTTCTGAGGTTACATTTAATAAAAAAAACTTTTATATTCTTTAGATAGAAAGACCTCTATAACCTAGAGATTTTTACTGATTTCATATTCATTTGCTTTTAGTCTTCTCCGATATATTTATTCGGTTTGGAGATTCAAAAAAATGTGCGAAATAATATTAAGAAAATACCTACCAGGTATTCTTGGCTCTAAATTATCAGTGTAGAATGTTATCAAAGAATTTGGTGTATCTGGTAAGATTATATCAGTGATAGATGTTCCTTTATACACCTTCATTTTACTACGACTTTGATTATCAAATTTGATGTCTGAGACGACCAAGCTGTAATTGCCATCACCGTTTATATCTGAAAGGACCACATTTCCTGGCAATGTTGTTAGTCCAGAGTTTTGTTCTGAATATGCTTCGAGCCATCTTGAAATATTGAGATTCCTATGGAGATGAAAAATAATAGGTAATGATAATCATGCAAAACGAAAACGACACAGAATTGCATGAATTAATTATTCAGTTTGTCATGGAAATTATAAGTATTTTTTGCATTTTGCCGAATGATTATTCTGCAGAAATATTCACAGATATTTTAAAAGTCTTATTCCTAATAAGTGATGTTCGGATGATGAACATGCGCAATCAGTGAATCCAAATCTTGGCCTTAAACCATTTCAAATTGCATGCTAAAAACTGATGAGTAACTACACAGCAATAATATTTTCTTTCCTGTTCTTCTCTATTCTGTCAGAGTGTATAAAATATTTATCTCCCCTCTTCTACGAGCATTTCTATTTTCAATCACTAATATTCTTATCATCAATGATACTTTGGAAAATATCAATCAAAAACAAGTCCAAACTTACCCCCTGCTCATTTCAACGAATAATATATTTTTTATCAATTGTTTTAATTTTGGTTTGTTTGTATGTTGAACGCAATGTTTCCATGACAACATCAATCAATATTTCCAAAACAATATAATGTCGCTATTATTCTGTATGATTTCTTATGGAATATCAGTCAAGTTTCGATAATGTTTTTCATTATTTCATTCGTTCATATGTTTACTAAGTATGTTTATCTCTGACAACACTTTTCAACGAAACATTTTCTTTTCTATTTCTGCAGTTATCTATATAAGCTGAAGTTATCCATATTCTTTTAAATTATTTGTTTTCAACTTTCTCTTACAAAATGAAAATATTCGCATTGTTGTGAATTGTTGGTAAGTATTAGAATATATTTAGTACTTGAAATATTGAAAAACCATCTTCAGTCCAGATGGATTAATGGACTATGTAGAATGTCATTTTCCATATTATCGTTAAGTGCATTGATTTAATGTAGATTTTCTGAACGTGATTATTCAGATATAAATGCTGTAAATATGGTACCTCAACAGCAATATTGATATACTTAATTTACATTTTGAGATAACATACTACAGGTAGATAACTCGTTTCGTACACCTATAAATAGCTTCGATATATAGCTGGATATTATTTAAATCAAATCAAATGATAAATATGAACAATGATTTTTTTATCAGTTCAATACTTCATCATATGAGTATTTTGCAATTTTGTAGGTGATTATCTCAGACTCAATAAATGTTGTTAAAATCCTTTATTTGTTTATACACACATACCCCAACAACTCTATTTGAAGAATTACATCATTTATTGTTATCAATCAGAATTTGATAAAGAGCTGACAAAGGAGTCGTATGATTTTGTTTAATGGAGTGAATATATTAAGGTGTAATACTTGAGAATTATTAAATTGTATCTCAGAAATTTTTTGAAAATCTCCTGAATCTAAAAACAAGTACCCATCAATGATTCTTTCATTCCAACGTGATAAGGTACGAAACACAAGTACATACATTTCATTTCATACATCTTATCTTCACCATATATTCATGCACAATTTTTATCTTGGATGCTGATAATTATCAAGCTAGATACAGTGTAAATGTAATAACCATTCTGATGTTGAGCAGTCAGCTACTCATATCTAAGCCTTAACAAAAATAGGCATCGTTGTATAAAAACACACAATGTTCAATAAAGTTTCGAATCTCTTTGGCGGAGGCAAAGCAAAAAAATCGAAAAATAACGTGAGTGTCGAGCAAAGCGACAAAATTAAGGACTCCACCACCAACCAGCAGCAACAGGATGATGTCAATATTATGATGAACAGGCGATTCTCTCTTTCGAAAAGTGGCAGGATGAGAGAGAAAAAAAGAGCAAAGCAGTTGGCCTCTGAAGAGATGACCAAGCAGAATGAGAACCAAGAGACGAAAGGCAAGATCGAGAAGATGGAATTTCCTGATAAAGACATTTTCGATACTCAAGGAATAATAATGGAGTACAATAAACAATATGATGCCAAAGAGAAACAATAACGTATTCATGGAATTCAAGGTCGTTACTCAATTCTGCTCTGATTTTCGTTTAGACTTATTATTATTTATATATTTTTTAAGTATTATGTGTATGTAGGTTGTGTAAATTATAAGCACGATGCTTTATTATTTTATATCCACTCATTTCATTCGTGTATTATTTCACAAATTAATGTTTGGTACTATGGAAACGGAATAAAATATAACTATCCAAATGATTATTTTGATTTCATAACGATTAATTCTTTCGACATTTTGAGACAACCATAGGAAAGTTTATACAATAAAATCATTCATCAATCAATTCTTATCTAAAATTATTATCATTTGGTTGATATTAGCTATTAGAATAATATGAATTAGAAATGGTCACTCACAGGTGAGATACACCCATTTCAATTATTTTTCGATTTGATTCTACAGAAACCATCGTTTAAAAACGTTGAACGTTAACGTTAATATATTATGGCTCTTTTTGTACTCTATCTTAGTAAAATAATAATCAACCAATCACCTACTGGTGTGCTGAATATGTATACTATTATAAGATTTCCTGTGCGTACATCTCTTATGTGCGTTGGTCTCTTAAGCGAGTAAATATTCCTGTACTATAAAAACTGTTATTCTCACTGCTTCTGTCCAGATAGTCACCGCGTTTTCCCTACTCTACTGTCTGTTATGGTTTGTGTTTTATTGACATTTATATCGCCATCGTTCTGTCAAGTGGGGTTGGTCCTTGAAGCTAGAGGAGTCAAGTTGAGCTACGAGGTATATTTGAAGCTCAAATAGAAATAACTATTTATATTTGTGTGAATTTATAATAGTGTATGCGTGGGTAAAACTGTTGAATAAACAAGTTGTTGCTGAGGATTTCTAGTAGAAATACAATCCTTAATGCTAGGAAATATGAGCAACCCTGTGAAAAAAGTACCGATTCATTTGCAGGTGAGTGCTACAGGGATTTCATTAACTTTGTCGGTCTTATTCGTATCGAAAATTTAATCGCACTAAAACACCCTCTATCAAATTAGGCTATTGAATAGTAGCATTTCTTTTATGCGGTGCATTGGAAGCTTTCCCATTTCTATTAAGAGAATGTGGAAACTTTGAGGGTGGGATTATATAGATATAAATAGTCGTAAGAATATTACCCTCCGAAGCTATGAACAAACGAAATTATATTTACAGCTATCATTGATAGTAATCAAATTGCTCAGTTAAATCCACATTATAGAGGCAATATTTAGTATTTGAATGAATGCAAAGTTTGACTCTGGGTCATAGTCAAAATTCTGTCTATAACGTATTCTGTTCAATAATTCCGATGTACTTTAATGATTTTCATTTCAAATAATATATGATAATTATGAGGTAATGACTTGTACAGTTCTGTAAACTCAAATATTTACTTGGAGATACGAAAAAATAATGAAAGTAAATAATAGCAATTCTAAGAGATAGTAAAAGAATTATCCACAAAGTGAGCTTCGCAAATATGACCTACTTATTACCCATCGCCTACTTCTACCATTTTATTCAATTGTTCATTACCGAATACACGCAGTACATCTATTTTTTCATGGAAAGATGGCTCTGAGAATATGACAATTCGTTAAAATTTAGTCGACTTCCGAAGCGGTATTTTCAGAAGATGAATATTCTTGAAGAATTAAGCTTCGATAAAAACTAACTCACACAATTTTGAATAGTTGCTCTTTTCTGCCCCATCCAATTATCAATTAATGTTCATTTATTATTCATGTCATATGGATTCCACATTGCGATATGCAAACGCATTGCATTCCTAATTAGCCTGTCTTAATCCAAAATAAATAGACACTTCCTCTGACGACAGACTGCCTGCATTTTGAATCAAATGTATCCTGTTTTTTAATGACACACGAGTGTTTGAAGTGTTGCACGTTTCACATGCTGACAATGGCAAAAATAAATGGTATACCAGGTGACCAATTAGCGCCGTCAAGCTAAATGGACATCTAATTTTTTGGAAGCAGTGTATTTGAAACAAAACATTTGTTGTTTGATTATACTGAAATTATTAAAATTTTTTCTATTCTAACTGTTTAAGCTCGATTCGGTTGCTAAAATTTAACACATATCCATTATCGGGGAATTTTCGTCATCATTCTTTTTCGGTGGCTAGACTGTTGCATCGCCGACAAAATCAATATCGAGAAACTTGAACCACAGTGTCATCGGTGTATTTATTATGAAATAAATATTCCTTGTATTCCCATAGTATGAAATGCTAATAAACAAATGTTGAAGAGCTAAAAATGAACGTTTCAAGGAAACGTTTATAAATTATTCTCTAGTGTCCATCAGTCATACAATATTAATTCGAAAGATACAATTTGAAATATTTTGATTTCATTTCAGCTTGTCAGTTGTCATATCGAAATTATGGCTTTTGTTTCCAAAATGATGTTCTGGGATTTTTAATGTGTGAGCTATTCCTACACCTATGGCTATGGATGCTCACTTTTGAAGTACCAATTTAATTCTGAGCATCCATACAGTTTATTTGTGGAACATACTATTCATCTACATAGTTAATGGCCCTTTACAAATAAGAATGCTGCACGTGCACCTTCATTGAAAAAGATTAGATAACATCCTGGTTTTCTAATTTTATTAGACATACGGGTGAATTTACCAATCAGTTGAATCTTTTTATGCCTGATTTATTGTACACTGAATAGGTCAATGATAAACATTTCAATAGATAACACCTATGAATTAAATTGATCGGCTCGATTGAAAATCGAATAATCTGTTATCGGGTGTTGTTAATAAATGCTTGTGTTTTTGTAAAAATCAATAAACACCAATCTTAAACAAATATGAAGATTAAATTATTCCTCAAAACTGAGGATTTTATACATAATAAATAACGAATTCTGTCTCGAAATTTACGCAAGTAGACATTATTGCTTAGGTTTGTTTATAAAATTGCAATTTATTTTAATTTGCGAAAATGAATAATAATGTAAAATTCAATCATTTTTATCATGAAGGTCATGATCTATAAATGTTGTAAATGCAGTTTTATAATTCAGTTAACTCATTGAGAAACAGGCTGATTACATTTGTGATAATAATCATGACAAAAAAATAAACAGACACAACCATGTATCTTGTTTTTCGATCGAAGATCCTAACTAATAATCTATTAATGTTTCTTGTCAATTTCAGAGTTCTCAAAACCGCCTGCTCATCAAAAATGGCAAAGTGGTGACAGAAGAGGATGTTTTCGACGAAGACGTGTATATCGAAGATGGCATCATCAAGCAGATGGGCAGGTATGGATCAATGACATTTCTATGTAATCATACGTTTAGAGACGCCATATTTTTTCTAGAAACATTCGTTGCGGAACACTCCATATTACGAAATCATAAGCGTGAAAACATTAACTTTATGCTACCTATTTTATCAAATGACATATTACCACTCACTGTTTGATGATAAAAAGTGCGGGCATGTTATCATGCTTGTATAATAGAGTTCGATTTTGATAAATTTCTACAACTTTGTTGAAAGTTTTACTGTTTCAGGTTTTTTATTTTTTTCAATCCTAATAATCTTGAACTGTATGTACTTGAATATGCTATCCTGATGATGTTGTGCATCACTTTTTTATATAAAATCAACTGAAGAGAATTCAATCTTACTTGGGTCGGATATAAATAAATACAGTATCAAAAATGATGTTTTTGACTGAACTACTGATTATTTTTAATCTGTACATATTCTATACTATAAATATTCAATTGTTTCAATTAAAAAATAATTTGATGGTTTCAAGATGTGCAATTATTTCACACATTAAAATGTATAGCGCGCCATGACGATAAATCATTGTACATTTTGGCTCAGAAACCTCATCATCCCTGGAGGAACTCGTGTAATTGACGCCAGAGGGAACTACTTGTTGCCTGGTGGGATCGACCCCCACACCCATTTCGATTTCGAGTTCATGGGCACCAAATCCGTAGATGACTTCTACACCGGAACAAAGGCTGCCATCGCCGGAGGAACCACCATGATCAGTGAGTGGTTCTTGAAATTCATATACACATTGAAAGAAATATCCCTTTTTCAACTCGATTGTATTGAAAATAGCACGCAATCACCTCAGTTCCTGACAGTATGAAACAAGTTGTTTTAATGTTCCCTCTTCTTCCAGTTGACTTCGTCTTCCCCAAAGAAGGCGAATCGCTTCTGGATGCCTTCTACGAATACCGTGAAAAAGCGGACGGTAAAGTGTGCTGCGACTATTCGTTGCACGTGTGCCTGCCCACGTGGTCTGCTAGCGTCAAAAAGGACATGGAAACTTTGTGCAAAGAGCACGGCATCAACTCCTTCAAGATGTTCATGGCCTACAACTTTATGCTGAACGACGGCGAGTTGTATAGCGCCTTCGAGCATTGTCAAAAGGTGAGATCTCGCGAGATTGGCAGTTTAGTGTGTTTTTGCATACAGGGTGTCCCGTAAAGACCACGTCAAACCGAGGGAGAATGTAGATCAAAGGATAATAACCCACCTGCTATGACAAAATCCCCATTATAAAAGTCTTACCGTTTTGGAGATATTTTTTTTTGATAATGATGAATTTTTACCCCTTTCAATTGCTTGGGCTTTTAAAACGGCAAGACTTTCAAAGTGGAAATTTTGTCATAGCAGGTGGGTTATTATCCTTTGATCTACATTCTCCCTCGGTTTGACGTGGTCTTTACGGGACACCCTATATAATCATAATATTTGAATTAATTGAAAATATATTATAGAAACTATAAGCGTTATATTCCACGAATTTTTTCAATAGAATATTCATCAAACATTGTTTGACTTATCTGTGATGAAGTGAATTATTTATTTATCCTCAGTTGGGAGCTATCGCCCAAGTGCACGCTGAAAATGGATCTGTGATCGCCAAAAATGCCGAGAGGTTATTGGCTCAAGGAATTACGGGACCCGAAGGACACGAGTTGTCTAGACCAGAAGAACTGGAAGCAGAGGCTGTCAACAGAGCTTGCGTTATAGCCAAACAGGTATGTGTCTGCTGTGTTTTTGTGAGTCATATTTATTCTATAGCAGAATTATTGTGGATCCAGTAAGCATTACTTTCAAAGAAAAATTGGCAGATCGATGTTTTTTTTTCTACAAAATAACAAGAGTGAAGATGAAATACTAATTTATAAATGGTTCAAACTTTATCCACTTGAATTTACAAATATCCAAAACTATATTGAAGTCATTTTAGTATAAATTCCATTTATGAACAGATTTAGCAGAAGGTTTCATCGTGCAAAACTCTCAGTTGTGTGACTTTTAGGGCATGCAACGTTTGTTTTTAGTAGTATCAGTCCATTCCATTGCTCTGGCAGGGTCGAAACTCGATTATTTTATTTCACTATCTGAACGTATAAAATTATTTAAAAAATTACTTTCTTTATGATTTTGGCTGATTCACTGAAACTTTCATGCTTTGTTTCAAAACGGCTTTGCTTCCAGGCTTTTTCTCAAGAGTTGATGGACATTTATTTTAGGATAACTCTTTATTTCGTTAGTTTCATTTTGACTTTTCGCAATGTCGCCACTTCAGATACTCAGACACAGAACCCTACCAATACAGCTTATCCAACTCCTCCAAAACAAACACTGAAGAGTGATATCGACAATTGAACTAGTGTTTTAATGGCGATACTGTGTTGGTAGGCTGTTATGTAACTGAGAATGACAGCTATTGGTGTCGTAGGTAGACTGTCCATTGTATGTAGTGCATGTGATGAGTAGATCGGCGGCGAAGAAGGTGGCCGAGGCCCGAGAGAGCGGCTGCCGCGTATACGGTGAGACTTTGGCCGCCGCCCTGGGCACTTACGGCCTCAGTGGCAAGCACGAGTGTTTCCGCCACTCGGCCGGTCACGTGCTCAGCCCGCCTCTCCGACCCGATCCCACCACCCCCGATTGTTTGATGAATTGTTTAACACAGTAAGTTTTGGTTTTGTTTATTTTCAGTTTTGAGCACTCGCTTTTTTTAACCCTCGGATGCGCTTTTCTCTGTCGTTTCCACTAATGTTCTAGTTGGTGTGGTTTGGTTTTCTAGAGCCCCGTGAAGATATGATACTGTTTCATCGATACCGTGATTTATTTTCGAAGATATGGCAGGTATATATTACGATAATAAATCGTATTTATTCATGACACAGGAAGTTTACAAATCATCTATTTTATAATCCATTTTTAGAAGTAACAGTGATATTTCTTTAATCGTATGAGTAATTGATTCTACATTAATTCTTCCAGAAAAAGATATTGTAATATACAAGGTGTTTCATTATCATGGTAAAAAAATTAAACTGACAGTAGAGAAGACCAAAATATGACGATTGAGAACAACATCGGTTATACAAATGTTGATGGTTAAAAATTTCTTAATAGCTTCGACAGTTTTTATAATATCGGTTTAAAACTTGAAACATTGAGGGTTTTTGAGACGACAAACAAGAATATATCATCAGTATTAACGTAGTCCTTAGAGGGCACCACTTACCCGTTCACAATTATCAACATTTTCGATCAAACATTTATTAAACTTCGTTATCTTTTGAACAATAAAGTATTCTTGGAAAAAGTGCAAAAACCTTACCGTTTTCACGATAAACCCGATTTTGAAATGATGTTGAAGTCAGAAATAAATTTAAATAATTTCATTAAGAAAAAATAAGTAGATTACTGTCAGACAAGCGAATAGTTTTCTGCTTCAACAATGATTTATTTCTGATTTGACAAAGTTATAAAAATTGTTGAAAATGCCCACCTTCGAACGCTCAATCGTCATATTTTGGTCCACTCTACTCTCAGTTCCATTTTTTTTATCATATTAATGAAACGCCCTGTATATGATGAAAAGAACTTGTATTCTTGGATCACACGAAAAAAAGATACTATTGAATTTCTGACAACTAATATATCTGCCAAAATCCTCGAAACTCACCGGTTTCCAATACAAATCGAGCCGTTCGGAACCGAACGAGCGCGACAGCCATCTTCCCGGGGTAACCCTTTCGTGATCCCTTCCTCTTCTGGACGTGTAGGTGAACGCGCCGCTGTACGTGGCGCCCGTGACGTCGGAGAAATCCGCCGAGACGTTGGCGGAGCACGCGGCGCAGGGCGTACGCGTCTTCGGTGCGCTGCAGGCGTCTCACGTGACCGAACGACGTCCGGGTGGGTCCGCCATGGTGACGTCGCCGCCCATCAGGTCGGATCCGGAGTCGGCTGCCAAACTGTTGGTTTTCCTCGCATCGTAAGTGCTGTGGTAGATGTGAATTGTGCCGGGGTAAGAGTAGAACGATTGGGTTTGGTGATGTGCTTCCGATAGGGGGAGTCGAGATGTTATTTTTTGATTTATTTTTTTACCTGTGTCCAATATATAGGAAAACTAGAAGCAACACGATTCTGGAATATTATCAGACAGCAAGAAAAATGTTTTGTTAACTTGACACTTCGTATTTCTCTGGATGTGATATCACCTTTATTATATTGAATATAGCAATTTGTATTCTATATATTATTTGTATTTTCGTGTTGATGGACACTAAGTGAGATTGAAAATATTAAGCGTCAAATGGACAGGATGTTTAAAGAAGTAAATTCTGTTTTTTTTTATATATAAAACTCCTCACGAAAAGAGACATCCTGTAATGTTCAGAGAACATCTTGAGAATCAAGGGAAATGGGGTATGAATTGGCTTGTGTAAGAAACAATGTGAATCTTTTGTGCAATTATATCTCGGCCTTTTCATCTCATAACCTAGAGGGATTTTTCCAACAACATCCCATGGGTTTTTCTGAAAAATTATTATTATTGTTTTTTTGCATGTTCGTTTCATTGTGAAGTTTTGATGGAATCTAAACAATTGAAAAGATGCACGCAATAAATAATATCAAAGCAAGCATACATCCTCGTCATTTTTCATTTCCGCCTGTCAGTAACAATTATCTTTTTCCAGAGACGTTTTGCAGTTAACCGGCAGCGATAATTGCACATTCAACAAAGCGCAGAAAGAACTCGGCATCGAAAACTTCACCAAAATCCCGAACGGCGTTAACGGCGTCGAGGACAGGATGTCTGTCGTGTGGGAGAAGGGCGTCCACGCCGGTGTCATCTCGCCGTCGCGCTTCGTCGCCGTTACGAGCACGAACGCCGCCAAGATATTCAATTTGTATCCGAAGAAGGGGTGCATCGCTGTCGGATCTGACGCTGATATCGTCGTGTGGAACGCCAACGCTGTTCGCACAATTTCTGCGCAGACGCATCATCAGGCGGTCGATTTCAACATTTTCGAGGTTCGTAGTACGCAACAATTTTTTTATCACTCAATGAATTCATAGTGTACGTCATTTTATTGGTACTTAGCGTAGTTTCATTATGCTATATATTATTATCCCTTATTTCTTTCTTTCCAGTTCCATTTCCTGTTTTTATATATAGATATACACATATCTCGTAGACTTAGTTTATTCTTCAATTTTTCAATAATCAGTTTTCATATAGCACATAAATAAATTCTTGAAAGCAAATAAACTTGAACCTCTTCATAGACAGTCCCTCCAGGACTACATGGCGTTTCTGTTTATTTACTTGGTATTAATACATATAATTTGTTCTGTATATAAAAAAAAAAACTTTTTTTGTTCGTTACCTAGTAAATAAACATATTCTATTCTATACTGTGCAGTTTCATAATGCTATCATGACACAAATGTTGAAGACAGTAAGTGACAGCTGTTGCTCCACTGTGGAGTAAAGAGTATATTCTGTATTTTTACAGGGAATGCAATGCCATGGAGTTCCTGAATACGTCATCGTGAACGGGAGAGTATGTCTGGACGAAGGTCAACTAAGAGTGGCCGAAGGACACGGCCATTTCGTGGATACGCCAGTTTTCGCGCCTTACGTTTACGAGCCTACTAAAATGGATGAACTAAAACCGTCGAAAAATGGAACCGCTGCATCAATGGAACCATTGGAACCATTACAACTGGAGGAAAACTTCCGCTCGGTAAGTATATACAAACATCATATACAAATCAAGCAAATAAATTGATAAAAAATGTCACTTTTATTAATTCATTGAGGTCGACTCGACCGCTATACTAAGGTACAATTTGTTCCAAAGAAAGTATTAATCAAATTGACACTCTTTTAATTATTCATATTTTATTTCAGTTGAAAGTTCAACCCGATTTCATTTTGTCAAGTGCTCATGAAACTGATTCAGTTCTGCAAACACCTACTGGCAGAGGAGCCAGACCAGAAGGACAAAGAAACATTCAGGAATCCACGTTTTCTCTAAGCGGTAAGTAAGATTACTGTATCACCTCATGACGTTACGTACTAGTCCCTGCATTAATACACACTTTAATTTCAAGAGCTATGACATTATTCTTCAATTTATTCCAGAGGAACTCGATCCAGACAGGAAATCCTCTATTCGTGTGAGAAACCCCCCTGGTGGAAAATCTTCCGGCTTCTGGTGAATGTGGCTTCAAGCCGCCCAAGTTCACCCAACAGCAGTACCAAAGCTTGTTTTGTTTGAGTTTAACTATTATTTCACTTAATCTGTACCTGTTCTTATTTATTTTTAACGTTCTCACATCACAAATGATTGTAAACGAATGCATGTCTGTTTGGAGAAAGTGACAATTGCTTGACATTTTACTTTAAGGTAATGCTAATTTAGTTGTCTCGGTCCAGTACTTTTTGCATCTCTTCGAATAACTCGTTTTTCACGTAATGTCTAGTGGAATACAAAAGAAAATCATCTGGTTATGAATGTTCCACTGATTGATCTCGCCTAATATTTATTTAACGTCGGATTTCTGGATTGATATTCATTCAAGTGTCAAATTTATGAAAAAAAGTTTCAGTACAATTTATGTCAGCTCATTATGATATTAGTTGGTAATTTCATGTCGAAATTCAATAACTCAATCTAGGTAGATGACTATGGTTGCTGAGAATTGGTGAAAATGTCTTCCACACCAACCATGACTGAAAGCCTTCGGAACCTCATCTTCTCTGCTCAATTTTGACGATTACAACCATTTTTGGTGAAGTATATCGATGAAAATTGTTGCTAGCAATACCCTAATATCGTTTCTCTTTTCGTTTTTTTACTGGCTTGATCGACTGGGTGTCCAAATTTGGAGAGTTAAAGCGAAGTCATAAAACCATTCGCAAATATTATATTTCATCAAATTCATCTTTCAAAAATAGATAAAATTTGGAAGTAACTCTCGAAAAAGGCACATTTTTAGAAGCAATTTAAACTGACAGAGATATTAAAATTTTCAAATTCATTTTTATTAGAACAATTGATGTTGAAGTCTCTGGTTGCTGACAAACATATTTAAATGTGTGCTATTTATTATGATAACTATCTACTGCCAGCATAAATTTTATATGGAATTGCGCAATTTTCCATATTTTGCGTTTCAAATTGGACTGTAGATCTTCTTTTTTTATAGATTTAAGGGGTTAAGACCTCCGAATATCAATTGAGTAGCTAATAAGAATATAAAATAACCAATAAAATAATCTCATCAGCATAAATCACCATTGTTTAAAGAATTTCATTTGACACTCGAAATGCTTTTTTATTACTATACTATCGTTACAAAACCTCAATTATCGAACCAATCAAAAACATTTCAATGAATAGTAATGATCAATAAGAATATTTGTCACTATAAGTCGAATCATTAATGATAAGTTGAGAAATGAATAATTTGTTTGGTGCTAGAGAAATGTTTTGTTGCCCATTTCATATCAAGGTTTACGTTGATTAAATGTAGTTTTTACTCAACCATTATAAAAAATTGGTAGTTTCTAATACAAATTCAGTTAAGTTTTCAGTTACCTAGTATTTACGTGTTTAATTTGTTGGTAATTTATTATTTAAAGTTCAATGTACAATTATAGCGTGTTGATGAAGCTTTGGTAAAATCTGGTCTACGTATATTGATAAGGTTTTTCCCAGTTCAGTACGTTTCTGAGTAGAACAATTCTTAAAACTAGCAAGTTTCTCGCATTGTTTGTCGAATTTGCCTTTATTGAAATGAGGAAATCCTTAGCAATTCATGAAATGTATGTGTTTTTGTTGATATTTTTGTTCTCTACGTTGGTGTCCTGCAATAAAAGTTCTACACATTCAACAATTTTGTTTTGTTTCAACTACGAAGCTGTCACAATCATTTGATATATGAATTCCAAAATTTGTACTGTACCAATACTCCACCAAATAGTTCATGTCAGATTTTTCTCGTAGTTATTACATGTCACAATATTTAGAAAAGATAAAACGAAGAAAAAATCTGTTTAAAAAATGTTTAATATTTTCACGACATAAAATACATAGATGATATAAAATTTTTAAAATAAATCTTTTGGAAAATATCAATTTACAAACTTATTGCCTAAGTATATAAAAAGGACGGACAATTTTTCGTTATCAAAAATAATAAAGGTAAATATAAAAGGGAATGTGAATATAATATTATATAATTATAATTTCCAGTCATGGACGGATATTTAATTGCAAATAGATACCAATAACAGAATGTCGAGAATAAGATCAAAGTAAGTACCTTTTAAAATAAGCAGCTATCGAAACAGTAAATCGAGATTCGAATAAATCACAGATGAAAATTACTGTATTCACTAATTTGTACGTATTACTTTCATAGTTTAAAAAATTAGAAATAACAATGTTGAACATTTTCCATTGAAGATTGTAAGTTCGGTATTCTCTTCGTCCGACACATTGATAACAAAGTACAAATTACATAAACTTAACATTATATTGTATGTATACGAAATATGCGGACAAAAACTATTCGATTAAGCGTCAATAAAGGCACACTTTGTTATCGTGATCGTGAATATTCACCATTGTAAAATTTGTGATTGTTTTTTATCAAAAATTATACCTATCTCAAAACACTACTCTAAGACTTGCCAAAACAAGTACAATATGCTTTACGAGAGATAATGCTGATAGTTCATTTGAACTACTTCGGAAATATCCAAAGTCAAAGACTTGTACGTTGTTCTCCCTTTGTAACCATGGATTGCTACCATCATCAAAGTCCATAGGGCACTGATCGCCTAGAGAAACCGAAAACATGTTAAGCAAATAGCAAAGTTTGTAATGTCAGTGCTGACTCTCTGAAGTTGAAAATTCATTGACTTACGTTCTCTTTCATATTCTTGCATTTCTATGGCAACAGAGGCGCCCTCTGTGAAGTTCCAGGAATAAACGTCTTGTTTCAAATCACAAAATGGGCCAATGGCTGTGAAACAAAATATAAAATTATTGCAAAAATATATCGTTCAGTACATTAAATAGACTTACCTTGTGACATCAATACTCTGTTAAGATCTGCTCTCTGATACACCCAACATCTGTACTTGGAAAATGGATCAAGTTCATCGTAAGTTATCAAATATGACTTCAAATTCTCTTTCCAATATCCAATGCATTTCATCTGATAATCAGGGTCACCTAAAATGACCAAACATTTTTCAGAATTGAACAACAGGCTTGCATATCAACTATTATATTTTCTACAATGGTACTTTTTGAGAAATAAAAACAAACTCACTATAAATATCTACGGGTCTGCCAAGATGGTCTACAGATAG
The DNA here is from genome assembly GCA_037013635.1 of Plagiodera versicolora. Taxonomy (NCBI): domain Eukaryota; kingdom Metazoa; phylum Arthropoda; class Insecta; order Coleoptera; family Chrysomelidae; genus Plagiodera; species Plagiodera versicolora. Next base: position 3,869,962 of record CM072983.1, on the reverse strand, counting down.
ACAATAATTTTCATCGACGGCAATCACTTTTTGTTCCTCGTCACACACTGAGAAATCAGATATGTTTTGTTTACAATAAATATTTGGACGTGGACTCAAAGTAACACCTCCAAGAATTCTGTAATATAAAAAGTTTTCATTAACATTGAGCTAAATGATGGATAATTTGTATTGTAACATAATGTGAGTCAATTTATGCATCATAATTATACAATCGATTTGAGATTTGTAATGGCAGCTTGTCAGAATATAAAATGTAGGCCGTATTTTTGGTTTTGAGTAAGAAATTGTTGACACGTCACATTTTCACGTGTCAGTTAGAGACTATGATGCATAAAATCAAGGATTACTAAAGAATAGTGAATGTGACATTTTGGAAAATTTTAATAAATACGGATCACCTAAAAAGGGTGACCAACAAAAGTAAATCGAAAGAAAGTTGGTTCATTTTATTCGATGTGAATGTATGCATTTTTACATGATATTTGTAGGAGATTATTTCCACCTGTAAAAATACAATAATCAATGCGATTGATAACCAATACTACAGATTAGATATCTTATCACCAATAAGGTATTAGCCTATGAGAATTACAAATTCACTCTTGGGCCAACCGACATGAGTAAGAGTAAATCAACGAAAAAAATATGCAAAGTTTGCGGTGACAAAGCCTTCGGCTACAACTTCAAAGTCGTCACGTGTGAAAGCTGCAAGGCCTTTTTCCGGAGGAACGCCTTGTCCGGAAAAAAATTCCATTGCGCCTTCAAACGGACTTGCGACATCACCGTGGTCACCAGAAAGTTCTGTCAAAAATGTAGGCTGGATAAGTGCTTTTCCGTTGGAATGTGCCAAAATCTTATTATGACAGAGGAACAAAAAAGCGCCAAAAGAAGGAAGATAGAAGAAAACAGGATTGGAAAACACGCCAACGATTCGTCACCTGTTCCAGATTTGAAGTTGAGTAGTTTTCATCCAGATTCTACCTGCCTTGTAGGTTTTGGAGAGGCTTCGAGTGAAAACAAATACGGCATGTCTGGAAACTCGGATTATAATTTGTTGTGGGAGGGACCAGCTATGATGACGTCGTTACTTCCAGAGACCACCAGTCCAGGCCTGGACGCAGTTGATATAATGAAACTGGAGGAGCTACTAGAAGCCAACGAAGCATATAACTCTGTATCTCTAGAAGGCCCAAGCGCCAAAGACCCCGAATCGGTGCTGAACTTCATCAACTACGCCTCCATGAAAATCAGGAGGCTATCGAAATTCACTGAGAAAATCCACGGTTTTAGGACGTTGTGCCGAGAAGACCAAGCAGCGTTGCTGAGGCGAGCTGGTTTGGATGTGCTGCTGTTGAAAAGAGCCATTGACTCGTTCAATCCCCATACCAACCGCTTGGAGATCCGCAATTCAACGTTCAAAAGCAGTGTGGACGCCGTGAGGCTGTCCCACGTGGACTATGCCGCACTTCAAGCTTGTATAGAGAAATTCGATCGAGAATGTTTACAAGACAAAAACATCATTCTCATCCTGTGCGCCGTGGCGCTTTTTAGCCCGGATAGACCGAATATCGTACACAGAGAGGTTATTGAGAGCCAACGACAGTTTTATCAGTTGCTCCTGAAGAAATACCTTTACAGTGTGTGTGCTGAATCTGAAGTGGAGTTAATGTTTGAGAATATGATGGGAAAACTTGCGGAAGTCAGAAGGGCTAGTGAAGGGTTCATAAGTGTTCTGTTAAAAGTGGATACTTCTTGTATGGAGCAAATATTCTGTAGTAAGCAATGATACTGGTACTATAGTCTATTTATTCAAGCTGTGACATATTTTGTTTTTTCTTCAATACCTCAATCGTAAAAGAACGAACTATTTGATGTTTCATTTTATTGGATTTTAGAACTGAAGATTCACAAATCATCCTGACACACTCTGACTAATTGTCATAACAACCATCTTTGAAATATATGGAGTACTTCCTGATATATTCCTGGGGATTTTTTTATTAAACCCAATAATCTTCATGATTTCACATCCAAACCCTAATTCACAAATGACAGATTAAATACCTTGTTTCAAATGGCACATCTCCCTTTTGAGTAAAGTTGAATTTTCCAGCTACAGGACATTTGATGGGAACAGGATTTTTTTTCAAGTACAAATCGTATTTCCATTTTGCCTTATTCTGGAATTGCACCCAAGAACACACTGTGCTGAAATCATCTTTAATGACTGCAATACCTCTCCTATATCGAATAACATTGTGATGTTGAGGGACAAAATCAAAACAGATGTAATCTTTCTGGCTGAAATGAAAAATTGAGAATCAAGCTTTGAGGAATTATCTAGGAAAACATTGTCAACTTACCATCCGTCTACTGTTAATCTAGCCATCATTACCCGAGAGTCTCTCTGCTCTTGACAAACGTAAATAGTTCTTCTGTAACGTCCTTCATCAGGATACCATGTTTCAATGATGTGTGTTTCATTAATGAAAATGTCAGCATCTATGTTAGCAGTGTTGATCCAGTCACCAGAGAAATTTTGTGGTAATCGACATCCTGGTTCCCCAATCTCCGATTTTACTGTAATTTGACATTAGTTATTTCACCAATATATTGTATACAGTGGAAAGGACATTGCAAATTTCATTTGATGAAACATACCTGGAGTAATATGCAATCTCTCTGGACTTTTTTCAACAGTTTTCAAAGTATTACATTCAGCAGTGATAGAAACACCAATATATAAATCATCATCTCTGTTCTTTAGGAAACAACGATACTTTTCATCTTTCCTGGATTCCTTGGTATTAGCAACAGCAAAATAATGATTCTTGTCAACAAACCAATCACCCAAACAACTATATTCAACAACTGAAACATCCAATCATTAGTATAGTGTTATATATCTCTACAAAACGATTTCCTAAGATGTTTTACCTAGATATTGTGATCTGCTATTAATATGCAATTGTGTATAATATAGTCAAATAAAGTATTAATTAATTAATATGAGTTATTGATCTAACATTCTAGGATTTGAGTATTTTCAAGTTCATTCATACAAGAATTACCAAATTGGCAATCATCACTAAAAAAAGATGATTCTTACCTCCATCAAATGTGCCAGTCATTCCTTCACATTTTTTATAAGTGATGTTGAATTTTTGATTTGTAATCAAAAACTGAGACCCAGGAGTCTGACAAGAACGAATCTGTGCATCAGGATTCCTACATTCTCCTGTGAATTTGAAACGATTCTGGTAAGCAAAATTCCACACTCCTTCCAAGGAAGATCTACAATTTACTGGAACATAGTTTTCAGAAAACAGAGTAATGAGTTGTTGATGTGGATCTAAGCCCCTGCAAACATTATCAACTGTAGCTTCATGTTCTGGAAGGCTGATACAAGAACCTGGACAGAAAACATAACAATTATATTACAAATTTGTAGAAGGTTTTTCACAGAATACTATTGACATGCTACTCACTTTCGATTTTTTCCAAAACATTAACAGTTCTCACAATAATTTTGACACATCTGAAGCAGTCTCCCTTCTTGAATACCATGGTGTAATTCACATGGAATGCATCTTTGATATCAACACATTCACCTCTTTGAGTCATGGATGTTGCATCCAACTCTGTAAGAGTGTTACGTCCATTTTCCCATGAGAACCAAGCCCCTCTGATTATAACAGGTATGGTACACTCTTTGCTTAGACATGCTTGAGTTGCTGAATGAAGACATTGGGATAGAGATATGCTTATATTAGGTTTGTTAACTCGTACTTACCGATTATTAAGAAAATTGTGGTGGCAAAAATATGTTTCATATTACAGTTCATATCTTTACATGCATTTGACTGCTCAAGAGTATATACTACTTTTTTTTTGTTATGCTTAGATTAATCTAATGATGCAGATTATCTCATTCATTCAGATGGAAACTTGAAAACTACACCCATCCGAAAATTAGTATAATGAAATAACAGGTTCAATCAATCAATGAATGAAATTTGTTTTGGAAGTCTGTGTCTGTGGGTGTGTCAATTTAGTCAACAATTTCAGATCATGATTGGTCACTATTAGAGACTATGAAATGAATAGTCCAATAGCAAACAAGTGCCCAATGGCAAGGAACAACAGGTGTTTTTTGATCAGCGGTATTCATCTGTCATTCCTGTCTCAGTTGTGTCAAAACTCCATATTTGTTATGATTCATGCGGTGTAATGTCACAGGTAATGTTATCGTATCGTCGCGTATATATGCACTTCCATTCCAATGTTACATAAGAATATAATATGAATAAAAACTCTTCCATTTGCTTTCCCTATCACACGAAAACATAGAAGTATCAGCTGGAAGTATGTGATGGATTGATATATCAGACAACAAAAGGATTCAATCACATACATTTGACGTCATACGTTAAGAGTAACGAATTCATCGTTGAACGGATCAGGTCATTCTCTATAGTTTAATAAGTGTGCTAAGTTTGCTCTGTTCTATGAGTAGTTGTCATTATTTGTCAAATATTCTATGTGATCAGCTGGTGAGGTGTAAGTACGTATTATAGAAATTTGCATGAAATTTTAAATGTATGTATAGATACTAAAACTAGTTTTAGATAACAATGATAACATATTAATCATTCGAAATTATCGCTTGCTTATTTGATTTTGGAATATAAGGTCATGATAATAATTGTTCTCTACAAAGGTCAACAGTTGTTGAAAGCAAATTAGAAATCATGAAAGAATCAGGAAAGTGTTATACTGGAGATGGCTGGAATTTTTTCAGTATCCTTCTGTAATATAACCAATTTTTCAACTATTTCTAATGCAAACTAATTTAACCAGTGTTCGCTGACCTCTACCGGTACCGGCGATGAGATGTCATCTGTCAAATTTCCACTTGTAGATTAGATTAGATTCAATATTGTATAATGTTAATTTTCTTTTTATGAAAGAATACACTGAATGTTTCGTGAAAAAATTACCCATATAATATTTTGAACATAATTCAATGGAACTTTATTCATTTTGATCAAATAAGCTTTCTACTGTTTCTATGATATCGAAGATTTCTGAGAAACAAAATATGTGATTTATTTTCAATTCATTATGTGAATGAAGATGCAATAAATCCAGCTTTGGATCATACTGATGATAACTTTTCGGAATAGATTTATTTTCATCTCTTGAGTATACAGGATGTACACGAAGATTCAGCACTCAAGTGCTCATTGCATTCGAACTAATGGGAATTTTGATTTGAAATTCTGACCACATATTCTTGAATAGTTATACTAACAATTCATGCAATAAAAAAAGACGATTTTTCGATCGGTCTAAACTGTTTTCCCCCCTTGAGATAACAGAAATGTAACAGTTTGCTCAAATACAATGAACAAAATTTCCATTAGATCCACCACCTGGCATTATTAAACTCATTCATGGAGTAGAAGCATTCATCCATCAGAAATTGCTTTAAATATTTCCTGAATTTTTTGTGATCGTGTATTCTTTCAATTTCTTCCGAAGCTGATTGAAAGCATTGGCTGCACAGCGGGGGGATTTTTCATATCGAGTTATGTATTTCATGAGTGAAGGAAGACAAGTTTTGATGAAAGTGAGAATTCTATATTTATGAAAAGTGTCTTTACAAGACTCGTTACAAGACATATTGAAAATCAGTCTCAAGAATCTCTTCTGAATTATGAATGTACGGTCCACTTCCACAGACGTCCCCAAATCGCAATAATTGTGTTAAGTATCGAATAAACGGATGACTAATCAAAATTAAGAGGATGATTTTGATTAAAATTGTTTTTAGTCATGAAGTATGTTTTATTCAATTTAGTACAGATAGATGATTGTACACTTATCTATTATCTCGTATGTCTACACGGCGACCTTTGAGAATAACCTTTTATATAATCTCGTAGACACAAAATTTATATTTCTGTATTAATGTTATTTGCTGTATCACTGTAGTACAACGCATCATCGAACATACAGCTCCTAGTGCTCTCTCGGTATGTTTTTCGTCTCTGTAATCGCTTCTAGTTGAAATTACGTAGTTAAATTATTCTCAACCTCAAATTGATTTGTTTTACATCAACATTCATAAGAATTTTTTCATTGACTACACATGTTGGTGCAAAATCTGGTTGATAACTGAATTAATCTTTTTAGCATGTTTGCTTTGAGAAGGCCACTCTTTAGTACTCGTTTTTTCTCTTCAGTTACCCGAAATATGGAGAAACACAGTGTTGTACCTGATGTTATTGATGTTGCTCCCGAACAGATAATTGAAGTGAGTAAAAGAACACACACTGATCATCAGAATATAAATGAATCATGTTTTTTTGCACTCTTAGATTAATTATCCCAGCGGTGCCAAAGTGGAACAGGGTAATGTTCTGACCCCTACCCTAGTTAAGGATATACCAACTTTGAAGTGGGAAGCAGACAACAATGCTTTCTACACTGTTTGCATGACAGGTGTGTTCATTGAACTTGTGTCAAAATATTAGATGTACAATTTTTTGTCTTATCAATGAACAAGATGATGGAAAAACGCCAGACTCATTTATTTTTTTATTGTTCAGTAGCTTGAAGAAAGACTCATGCAACATCACTAATCAGTATTGAAGAAAAAGGTCTGAGTATCATTTGTTTCAGACATCTTTCAGTAATTGCATAACAAAATTCTTATTCGAGCAAATCCATTAGCCATTTTTCTTTAGATCCTGATGCTCCTAGTCGTAAAGAACCGTCGTACCGCGAATGGCACCACTGGTTGGTCGGCAACGTTCCCGGAGGTGATGTCACCAAAGGAGAAGTACTCTCGCCATATGTCGGATCAGGTCCGCCAAAAGGTACCGGCCTGCACAGATACGTATTTTTGGTCTACAAGCAAAACGGAAAACTGACTTTCGACGAGAAGAGATTGACAAATACGTGAGTCTATCCTTTCCCCATTTTTCTCGATAACACAAAATCAATACAAAGAGGATGACATGCTTTCAATAAGTTTTCTTCAGTTTTTTCGAAATTATTGAGGAGGAATGTCATTATTTTATAGATCTGGCGATCACAGAGCTGGATTTTCCACCAGGAAATTCGCAGCCAAATATAACCTAGGGCAACCTGTTGCTGGAAATTTCTACCAAGCCGAATACGACGACTACGTTCCGATTCTCTATAAACAACTAGGTATTTGAAATAATAATGGATTTGTACCACGTCTCACTGAGAAAATAATTCAAAGTTGGAGTATACTTACATTTTAGGAAACTTTCTGCCATGTGCAGTTCTCGATATATCAAATAAAGTTGTCACATCTGTTACACATATTATTAGCAGATCTATTTAAAATAAGTCTTTTTATTTCCCATTTCTAGATGTAGTGCTCACTCTGGATTTGTGTAGCAAAAATGTATACCTAATTGAATATCGATCAACAGAATTTATAAGTTGATATTCAATATTTTTCATCAAGAATAACACTTGCAGATCCTCAACACAACTATATCCTCTGTACACGTCGTAGTTAGTTTCATTGGGTTTATTCAAAAAATTAAGTTGTTCGAAAATGCATATTTCACTCGATATCAAAATACGAAATCCACTGCGTTCACTTCTAAGTAGAAATAAAACTCGAGTTCAAAATCAGAGAGCTTTACTTATGTAACATAGCTGACATGACACATACGTAGACCTATACATACACGGATCTGAGTATTACACCAAAGACTTATGACTATATACAGATGTTCACGTAGTAGGGGGTGATTTCTTCCTAGTTAAGGCGTGTTCGCAGGTCGTGTAAAGGCCAAAGAGTGAACATTTTGAGCCATCAGATTTCTACTTGACAGGTTTGTTTCGTTTCAACTCCCAAGTATAGACGGAGATCGTTTTTGATAAGAATCAAACCTTCATCAATGGTTGGAAATGCACAAATTCTACTATATCAGTAATTGTAAGAAAGAAATCGATTCTATTTTTACTGTCCAGCAATTTACACCAATGATCACAGCGAACATAACCAATTAATTCGCGACTTGAAGTGATCATTAGGTGTTATTATTCATGATCAATACCTGTGTTCAAAATCAAAATTCTAAATCATCATTCACCAGATTCCCAAATCATTCTATATAGAATTAGATTTAGAATCAAAAGACGAAAAAAGGAGAAGCCAAGTCTGATTGTCCAAATTCACAACTTCTAATACAAAAGTCAAAGTCTTCTTACCAAGTTCATTGAAAAAATAAATGAAATAGAGCAACATTACGCATTCTTTCTTTTGGATGTTTACAGGCATGAAAACATACACGTTCTTAAAATTCACTCATTTCAACGAATGTTCTCACGCCTGTAACTTTGTAGAATTTTTCTTCAGTAACGTATTTTGTCTCACCTTATTGTATCCTAAGTCGTTGAAAACTCAACGCTGAGTAAAGATATGTTTCATTGGGGATAAACGTATGATACAATAATTTTCAGGGATATCATTATTGAAGTATAGACTAAATTAATAACGATTTTCATTAAATAAAATTTATTGACAATCTATTGCTGATAATCTTCACTCTAATAGCACAGAAATATGTTTGTATTCATTAAAATTATTCATCGAGTGAAAAGTTAGTCCCATATTTTATTCACCGAGTAAGGGAAAAAGGAGCCTATTTTAGTGAGAATGTCAAACACACATTTTAGGGAGCGAATATGACTCTTCTGAATACGTGAATGCTAGTGGAATAATAAAATAATGTTCAAATGAACTACTGTCAATTTAAGAGATGTTGAGGACACGTTTCATCGATTCAGAATTATCATAGCATTTCCTGGGTTCACACTAATAATGAAAAATAACTATTTTATGTCACAATTGAATTATATATAGTTCAGGCTGGAATATTTCATATCATTGATTTGATACCCAGTGTAATCAGTAAGTTGGTTTGGAGAAAAATACTAATAACCTCAGCAAACACTGTAAATCATCAGCAATTCATTTTTCATTAAATAACAAGTGACATTGAGTGTATTATTCGAAAAATAATATCCAAACGTTTTCTTAATAAATATATTTTGACACACATGAATCACAAAAAACATAATTCAAAAAACAGTAAAAAAGCGAAAACATTAGTTGTCTAAAACTCTGTCAAGTAAAAATCTATCATCAAAATACACCAAGATCTCTACTAGAGAACCCAAAATCGAAAATTTGCATTTCCAAGAGCTGTGCTCAATGATCGGGGATCAGTTAGGCCAGTCGAAAGAGATTCTTCACTCGTATAAAATATTTCAACATACACACAAAAAATAATCGACAATTATAGTATTGCAAAAAATAATAATTCAAGTCATTCCTGGTTCAGGTAGTTATTAGATACTCATTTTTCTCTACTAGGTTGATCTTAGAATAGTCTATCATCCTGTGAATCATTCCACATTCAGTCATTATTAGTGTTTTTTTTTTGTTATTTTTTATTCAGTAGAACAATCGTCAGTTTTTTTAAACATCCATTTGGATCACGTTAAATTTTCTGCAACACAAGATGAAAACCCAAATTTTTCCAAAAAATTTCAAGCTTCACCGACTGCGCTAACCCCACCGACTGGCCCTCCATCTCCACGACTGCGTGCTTTCAGCCCAATCAAGAAAAGAGTCCAACGGGAAAAGGGACGGGAGACGTAATAACGGGGGGGGGAAACAATTTTGGAAATCGTCAGTCGAGAAGCGAGATGCAAACATAACAAAAGCCGCGCCAGCGCGGTAGGGGAAAAAAGGGGGGCGCGTGTTTGGGGGGTGGGGCAGAGGACGCCAGCGCCTACTGCCTGACGCGCCACCATTGCTGCACCTTCTCGGTAAGCTTTCTGCAGAGGCCCGCCAGCCTCCGTCACATCGGAGCGTCCGCTTCCGATTCTGTGTCGCCCTCTTCCAGAGTTACCTGAAACAATAATAGAACATCGGTCAGAAAAAGTGTGTATAGATTGAATCTTTGACACATTTCCAGAAAAAAACTTCCTATAAACGTATGTCCTAAAAGTTTTAACTTTTGAGTACAGAGTGTCAAAATATTACACTCTTTCTAGGATAGTCCCGATTCATTTAATTTTCAGGTTGTGTGTTCTTTCATAAGCAGCAACTAAAAAGATTCTAACTTTGTTATGAATCTGATCTCTTAATTTGCTTTCAGTCGATGCACAAACATTTTCACGCCAACCATGCATCGGACAAATAAACTCCATGAGATTGAATTTGCTCGATGATGAATGAGGATCTTAAGAGTAATCTTTATTTTGGAAGCAATGGCGTAGTATTTTTTTCTCCAAAAATATTCAATGCAAAACCCGTACGGACGCCACAGGTAGAAAAAATAAATTTTTATTCACATCACAAAATGCACCTTGATGCATAGAAGACATGTACCCAATTTTCTAAAGATGTCCAGAATATTATCTCAGTTATTATCAAAAGTTAAGACTTTTAGGACATACGTTTATGGGAAGTTTTTTTCTTAAAATGTGTCAAAGAATAACCCCTTCTAATATTAGCATTTCTTTAAGGAACACCCTATATAAGGGTTGAAACAATAATTCTGATCTAAAATCTCCCGAACAAATTGATGAACTCCGGATAATTTAAATCTAAAATCTCCCTAACAAATTGATAAACTCCGGATAATTTAAATCCAAAATCTCCCGGACGAATTAATAAACTCCGGATAATTTTGATCTAAAATCTCCCGAACAAATTGATAAACTCCGGATAATTTAAATCCAAAATCTCCCGGACGAATTAATAAACTCCGGATAATTTTGATCTAAAATCTCCCGAACAAATTAATAAACTCCGGATAATTTGAATCTAAAATCTCCCGAACAAATTGATACACTCCGGATAATTTAACACACCTGGAATCGTATACCGGGCCGCATGGGATCAGCAACGTCTTCTGGAGGCGGACTCGGTGGGATAGCGTTCTGGTACCAATCCCTGTTCTCCTCCAGAGTGTCGAGAATGTCCTGCGCGTCGGGGTGCACCAGGTCAGCCCACGTCTCCCACAGCGGGTGCACAATGTAATCGATGAATCCGACTTGCGTTTTCTCTATAGTAGCCGAATGCCTGTCGCACATCGGGCTGATATCCATCTTGGCCTCGCGCTCCTTGTCGCCTTGCAAGAAAAACTCCTCCATGAGCAAATTGACCCAGCGTCGGTACAACGCCAGCGGCTTGGCCGGATTGCTCAGGTCGGCGCAGTGCACCAGGTTCTCCAACACCTGGATGCGATCGGTGTAGTTGTCCAGCAGCAGCACGCCCGACCCGGCCACTTTCTTGGTCTCCACCATGGTCTTCAGATCGGCCAGCAGGCTCATGTGCTTGGACATGTCGGTGCTGAGCACCATGTCGATGACCATCTTGCGCAGCGTTTGGCGCTGCTTCTTGGTCATGTTGCAGAAGATGTCGCAGCCGTCGTTCGACAGTAGTTTGAAGGCGACGGCGAGGTGATGGTTCTCCAGGACGCTCTCGTCGTTGTACATCAACGCCAGCTCGGAGCTGGAATTGATGAGGAACTGGTTGGTGAGACCAGGATGGTCGACGTCGTGAACGCACGCTGCGAACAGCGCCGCTGTGATCTCCAACGGGGTGAAAACGGACTCGAGCGCCGGGGTGTTGAGGAGCACGTGCGTCGTTTGGGTGACGTCGGCGGCGTGCAGGGAGTTGTGGAAGGGGTTCTCTTTGACGTAGTGATCCTCCAGCGTCATCATGAAGGTCACGAAGGTCTTGGCGGGGATGGCCATGGTTTTCAGGAGGTCCCTGTTGCTGAACGTGGTGTAGGCGACGCAAGTCAAAGGTCTGCCGTTGCTCAGTTCGCCGATCTTGAAGATGTCGATGCCCCAGTGGTCGATGGTCTCCAAATTCTTCGCCAGGTCGTCCTCGAAGGGAGTTTCGACGCCGTAGGTTGGCACTTTCTCGCCCGTGAAGCTGTTCGTGTGGCACAACAGTTTCTTGTTGACGCCTGATATCTGTGACATGGTGGAGGACGTTGCCTTGGGGCGATCTTTGCGCTGGGCGGCCTTAATGGGCGGCTCGCCGAGGTCATCTCGATTGATGGGGATGTCCAGTTCCTGTTGTTTATCTGTCGAAGAAGGGTTCGTTGGTTAGTTTCGATGGGTTCAAAGACGTTTTAACGATTAAAATTTTTTGAAGAAGTAATCGTTCGTATTATTCTATTATGTTCTTCGTTTATTAGAACCTGATAATGCACATGTGTTTATAGAGAAATATTCATGATTAACATTCATCATATAAACATGTTCAATGAAATTAATGAGGTATTTGAATACATTAAAGATTACTGAATGGTCGTTATCCACCTTTTTATATCACACAATTCACTCATTCTTGGAGATTACAACATCGAATTACGATTCGCGAAAACATTAACGATGGAACCGAATGAAACTAATTAATTTTTTTAGCATTGATCAGTTTCTTTCATAATATAATGCGCTAATCGACTAGCCTTCTCATCTTTGCCAAATTTTTCAAGAGTGGGCACATATTTCTGGAGAAAATACTCACCAAGGAAAGTGGAGCAGATATATTCTGATATTTGGTTTCCTGATTTGCTGGATTCCGAGAAGTGAGATAGTTCTTTGTTCAGCATGCGCTTGAACTGAAATAAAAGAAAATATTTTAAAACAAACCCACTATATAATGTGTGATAAACATTGCAATCTGTGATTGAAACATCGTCTCGGTATCCATTTAGGTTCATTACTACATAAACATTAGATTAATGTAAACAGTGAGCAAGAATCAATCATTATAAATTGTTTATAATGTACCTTCGTTCTTTTGTCATCACATACGTATTACGAAATGAGGAGTATATGGAATTCATTGAATAATCGCAGGTTATCCGACAGATCCGTTAAAGTATGAATTTAATTATCCAGTTTTGAAACAGGTATTCGACATCATTAATCTATTTTTTATTCAATGATGAAAGAGAAATGTACGCAATTAAAGTCGATCAGACATAATCTAACACTCTGATACGCATATTAATAAGCCATTAATACCATTTATTTTATATCGGACAAACATTGACGCAAGTTGATATCGCAGTTTATAAGTATATTTTGCAATAACAAAATTTAGCAAAAAAATTATTGAACGCCGATACTGTAATCGTATAGTGTATTCTTTTGTACAAGAAACTGTGATATTCTTACAATAAAGATGCACTTATTTATCGTATGAATAAATTAATTGCAGAGTGGAATGAATTTTTATTTGCAATACAATGACAATTTATATCGTTGTTGCTTCGATGGAACAATCGTCGAATAGATCTTAATAACTTGAGCAAATTCAATCTCACCTGATATTTGGAAAATTCCCATTGAAATCGAATATACCTACTTACAGATATAATAAATGACTCATATTAAAGTTTACATAATTTTACTCAGAAATATGCTAGTGACGTACGAGTATTATGTACTTATTCAATAGACAGCCTCGAAATTGCAATAATTGTCATATGTTCTTGAGATTATATTACGAAATATTAGCAATTTGATAGTGGCGATAAAATGTGGAAATATGGTTTTCGTACTAGGATATCATTGAACTGTATTTGGTGCATGTTTATCTTTGATCTAGGCCATCAAACAGAGGTTAAAGTGTGATATAATAGTTCTTTTATTTTTATAAAATTTCATGACGCACACCGTGATAAATATGCAAGTACAACATGTTGAAATAAGCTTACAGAAACACTTCTTATCATTTCCTGAAGACAATAATGTCGAGTTTATTTTATACAAGACTGATATTATCGTAATCTCAAGTAAGAAATGTTTAATAACACTTCTTGGTTAATTTTCAAATGGATGAAGTGGATTCAATTTTCAGAGTTTCAACTTTCTATGCACAACTTCATCAAGCTAATGGAAGTCCCGAAAAGGAATTATCGTTTACTAAATGAAAGAAAAATAAATTATTAATTCGTTCTGAATATTTTATTTACCGAGTCATTGTCCAGGAATTTCTGTTGAAAAACAAATTAATTTCTATCTCTCAAGAACTAAACGCATTAAAACAAAGGAAATGGTTGATTGATAGCTAATCAATATTTATTAGAAACGTTTTAGTTCGAATTTGAAATCGAGCATAATAAAATCTCGAACTTGTTTGCGCTTTTATAAATAAAATCTTGTGCGTCTTAACATGTGTTCAATAATCGCATAGTTACTGCTTTTGAAAAAAAAAAACGTAGTTGTTTCACCTTGAAATATTTTTCCCAATTGAATTACCACCACACGAGAAGTACGTGAGAAAACTGCTTCGACTAGCCTACTTTATATTTTAAATGCAATTTATATTTTTATTATTTTTGTTACTTTGAGAAATGATCCAACTACAAAAAAAATAATGCGAAACCATCGCGGTATCTTGTGTTTTGAAATTACCAAAATTGGTTTGAATTTAGTATGATCTTGGTGAAGACGAAAAAAAATTCAGAATGATATTCGAATTCAATAATTCATGAATATTCTTGTATTCATAATTTCATGTATTGCATATAAAATATTGTCCATAATTGAGAATAATTTATTTTACATTGATATCAAAAAATGGCACACGACATATCTGAAATGAACAAATTAAAAGTAATGAAAAGTCTACAATGAAAAAAATCCATAAATGATAAATTTAATTTCATAAGATCCTAGAGTGATAATAGTTGTTCTGAGCCAATATAATAAATCAGAAGTGTGCTAAACAACCACAATAATAGGAGAGAAATTTGGATAACTTTTAATTTTTTATTTATCGACTGAAATCACCGCCTAGAGGGTTTGTTTTACCTTAATTTCTGCAATGGCAGCTGCAATCGCAATATCCGCCATAATTTCAAGCCACGGCAAATTTGAGAAAAGTTGATCACTATTAGGGGGTACGCGCTCAATTTCTTCCACTTGGGAAAAAGTCCTGTTCAACGGTCTAGGAGACGACGGACTCTCATCCGAAGAAAGCATGTTGCAAACGATCCAGGTTCACACACTTGCGTAAAATAAAACACAACTTGGAATGCCAAAATCGCAACTGGATTGCTCGAAATTGTTCGTTCCGCACCGAAGTTTAGACAGCAACTAGTTGCAGCGATAAAAGATCAATGTTTTAAATACGCTACGGCGATGCTTTCCACTTATCGCGTATTTATAAGCGACCGCTATAAATTGAGTAAGCAGAAACGGTGAGCGTGACAGTTCATTCGTATTTTTTTATATTTATAACTCGCTTAGGTGTCCGGGTTTTTGGGGTAACCTACCAGTTGTTGATTTAGGGACTACGGTAGTGATTTAAATCAAATATTAGGTTATTCTGATTCAGCAGCATTACACATATCAATTGTTCATACTTTACTTATGTCAATATTGGTGGATGGAGTTACTCGCTAGACTGCGACTGCCTAGAAAATATTTTTCTCCATACGATCTACCTGAATTTTCACTTTCATTTTTATTACCATTTCCGAAATAAAAAATCAAGTCTGGACTATGAAAAATCATAAAATATAGTATCGATATCATTATATGAATGACATTTTATTAAATTATAGTCATGTCTCGATAATCGAAAATGAAATGGGAATACAATATTTGAGGGACATGTTCGCGAAAAAATGCTTGAAAACTTGCATTGAAATAATATTGTGGAAAACTGTCGAATATTTTTTAGCTAAAAACAGGATTTTGATACAATTGCATTCTTTATTGAGAACGAAACAAGCATTTTCAGAAGTAGTAGTCGAAATACAGTTCATGTCAAAACAATTCAATTTACGTTATGATATGAAAGAGAGGAAAATCAGGAATTCCTGCCTTTTCAAAACTCAAAGCTTGAAACTTCCACCGTCTAAATAAGAAATGTTTGTACGACCAGTTTGTGTACATTCACATCTAAAATGATTTTCATGTAAGAACTGAAAATATATTCTGACAGTTTTAGAGATTCTACTTATTACTCAAACAATCGATAATCGATACCTCGAATTTCATCTAGAAACATTGTCAATAACGTTCAAACAAACATTAATAGTATTAATTCGTGGAAAGGTCATTCGGTATATTGATGATGTATTAAATAATGATGCTTTATGATATTCATCCCAGCGGTTGAATTTCCGTTTTTTTGCAGTTCACTCATCTTCAAATGTGAACGTGACAAAGTTAATGTAAGCATCTGAATTGAGAGAATCAGGAGTCCTAGTTGACCTCAATTAATCTGATGTTGATATCATAGAGTTACAGCACCAGTCTGTTGAATTATTAAAGTTTTATGAATTTTGGGATCCGCATTCAAATGTGGATCGTTATTTTCATGAGGATTAATATGAAAATTTAGCAAAAAATTATTCTTTACATTCTCTAGATTTGAAGCTATTATACCTTCGACTTCAGGTATTAGTTTTGTTGACATTGTGGGGTAGTTTCAGAAACGCAATATCGTGATGCTATCAGAATTATTCATTGTGAAATTATATTTTTATCAGCAGTTAATGCATAGCTGGGAAAAACAAAACATTAACCAGCCCATGATTGGTACCACTGATCGATCGCTTTGTTGATTTTGGAATGTTATTATTTATGCTCTATTGTTTCTGGTTTTTCCGGCTTTTCCGTAACCACAAATTATTATTATTACAAAATTATTCAACCTTATTTAGATCAACAAAAGTTGATTTTTTCAGTATGAGTCTTCCTGTGGTAACATGTGAGTATGTTTTTGTGATAATAATTCAAGAAAAGTTATGGAAATGAAGGATCTTGTAACTACTTGAATGATATATCAACTTTATACTTTATAACAGAATATCAAAGATAATTATTTCATATTCTATGGATCTACAATGATGGATTTGAATCGGATATGATTTTATTTATGTGTGCTTCACCTCTATTCGACTTTTTTTGTTTTCCATTCCATCTATCATTATTTATTTTGATAATCCAACTTTCATTCACTCCTATTGCGACATCACACTCAATTATTTATTTTGTAAATTTCGATTACTATGAACAATGGAAATTCGAACTTTGAATTTTCAACACGGAACATTGTCAATGACCTTCGAACAAAAATATTACATGCAGTTATGAGTAGGTTCAAAATGCATTATGGATTTGAATAGTATCAATGTATGTATTGTTCGAATGTGAATTGAACTTTTGGAAAAAAATAATTCGTTATTTCATTACTCCATGCTGAATCACAATATTTCCTGAGTTTTTTTTATGCTGTGATACGAATAATGATGAAAGGAGAAGCAGGTCTTAGGGGTAGATTTTGAAATCATCACAAATATTACATATTTACATTTTTTCACTCGTTGTTATGAAATTGTATATTATTCAGGATTGAAGTCGTATCTAGTATTTAACAAGCAGCTTTTATTTTGTAAACATCAACAGGTGTATCAACAAAGTACCCAAACGTTTCAACGTTATCAATGATACAAATACAAATCCTACATTATTTCCTCCTCCCACATGTCTGTATTGCTTTGGAAGTCATTTTGAGTTGAATTTTCAATAGAACTGACGTACTATCATCTCATATTGGTAAACTACGACAGAAACCAAGACCGAAACATTTCAAAAGCTGTGCTTTGTAAACCCGAGTTCCTAATTACAGAACTTTCGATACAATCGATCGGAGGTTGAAACAAAACTTTGGGGACGTCAAGACAAGTATTAGAACATGGAAATTCTGGCAAACTGTGAAGCAAAAATAACAAATACTGATGAATGATAGATAGATAGAATGATATAAATTGACGAGATTGTCGTCTAATAATGAATAAATAATCAAAATCAAAGTACAATCTTTAATTTCATTATTGTCATATGTTATTATTTATCGATGTATTATTTTAGGAAAAATCATGGAACAGTATACGAGCATGAAATTGAAACATTGAATAGTACATCACTTTCCGGACTTTCCAAATATCTTTCAGTACTGGAAATCCATTACCACTAAATCGCGGCGTTTCAGCCGTTTTTGACCTAAAAATTACGAATTTGATAATGTAGTCGATTCATCAATGGTTGATATATAAAGAAATACTTTCGATATAGAAGAATAGACTAGTTGAGTTAACATCTGAGTTATATTGCAAATCAAATCTTTCATTAACGTTCCTGCAATAGATATTATGTAGGCTTCTAGAATTGAGAGGTTTTCACGCAATACATTTTTTGTAGTTTGTCAAATCAATTATTTTCTAATTTATCATCAAAATCTTCAGAAAAAATATTTTACTCAAATGAATTTGATTTTTTTGTTAAATTGGAGTTTTCATCATGCAAAACAACTATTATAATTCAACAATACATTAGCAGTGTTAGTCAGAAATCTATTTTTATTTGGTTGCTCATAACTATAATCATAATTTTGCATATCCAAAGACCCTTGACCCAAAAATCAACCTATGAATGAATTCACATATTCAGTTGATATGAATATATAATTCGTTGAAATCCAAGGACTAAAATGTTTCTTTTGCATGGATTGCTCAGAGGTTATACTTGGAATACTAATATTGAAAGGTCACATCGCAATTGAGTTATGAAATATTTTCAAACTTCTTTCAATCGTTAAATAATGATGCCTAATGCGAGGAAAATATCTGTGGTTGGTATACAAATTTAGTATTTCTGGCCTCGAAATCAGTGGTTGAGAATAATGCTAAACAATGAATAATCTAAATTTTTTTAAATTGGCAGGCTCCTTATTTTATTCTTCCATTCGAGAGATGTCAATGATGACGTATTTTGTAATTAGTTTTCTTAGTTTTCTTTACCATTAAAATTCACATAAACGTTGAGTTATATCGTTGAATGTTTTCTCTTTCATTCTGATTCCCCATTTGTATTTACATATATAAAATTTCTCGAATATCACGACATACTTGAAAGTAAGCCAAATCCATTTTCAATGCCATACCAAAGATTGCTAAATTGCTATTTTTTCGAATTTCCCTACAGTCATCGGATATTATGAAGCCAACGTATTGGCATACTTAATTTTTTTCCAAAACTGCGTATTCATTGAAAACCCCACGAGAGTTTATTGTCCTACAATGATTTCTGCAAACTCGCAGTATAATATTGACGATTTCTTGAACATCCTTCAACCAGGTATTATCAACACCGTTTGTTTTCTGCTGTGTTATTGTTTTTAACTGAAAGTCATCCAGTGATAACTGTTTTCGTTGATACAACACTTTTGGGCTTCTACAGTAAAATCAATAATATTCTCTGGAAAGTACGCAGTAGTGTTACCTCTTAATTCAAGTGCAAATTTACACTTGCGAGAACGTATTTTTCTCTTTATCTTTATGATCAAACAGTTCGGCTTGTTCTGAGAAATAACCGTTTCAAGATAATGTCCACTTGCAGTAAAATCATTCTGATATCAATTTATCACTATCAAAATGATTATTGAATACGGTAAAACCAAGTGTGAATAATCACGTGGGGAATACGATCTGTGATGTGCAAATAGTCCTCATACGTTTCGTAATGAAACGTGGTATTCTGTTATGATTCATTAATAGTGACGATAATGGTACCAGAAATAATAGCGGTTATTACTGGACAAGGAATATTTTTGAGAAATACAATTTTTGCGTTGACTGAGAACAATCTACAGTGTGGAACAGCCAAATGGAATAAATTCGATAACGAATAAATGAGAGCGTGTTGGGAAAAACGCTTGGACACGTCAATTTGTATTTTCAGATGAGCATTAAAAAAAACTAATTATATAGGGTGTGTCATGTGACAGTGGCCGATACCAACTTTCTTATTTTTAATACAACCCCCTGTATATTATCAGTTTTTTGGATTCCTCAGACAATTCTAGACATAATTCATGTACAATGTCCAATACTTATCTTCAACTGTTTCGGAAATATAAAGTGTTTTCAGATGTATTAGAAAAATCAACATCAAAAAAGAATATTATTTTATTTCATATATAATGTGGAAAAAAACAAAAAAACATTAATTTCAATGTAAGAGATGTTCAAAATGTTCGAATTTGTGAAATAAAATAATTTTCTATTCTTACTGATTGATGTAGAATTTGCACAGCACATAAATAAAAATTATATAAAATTACACAATCAATTGATAGTTTTTTTTTATCATTAGCTTTGGTGGTGGGTGATAGTACCTTAAAAGTTAGTACAGAAAACTTAATTTCAGAGAAGTTTTGTGCAAAAAGCTCTGAAATGATTATTATATGTTATTGTTGATGCCGCTATGAAATTCATTCAAATAGATTTTACCTTATAAGGTGACTGTTCCACATTGTATTGTTGTGCAGATTTGCACTTAAATGTTAAATCTACCTTGAACAGCTATTTTTTCTTTTTGCAATTTTAATCTCAAGTATCATCAATCAATACGACAATGTATTATGTTTGTTATTTTTTAGTTTTCTCAGGGTCAAATATTATAATCTTTTCGGCTTTTATCTTTAACGTGCTCTTATAATTTTTGTTTACGAAAATGAAGAATGTATTCACGACTATTTCGAAATTATCAATGTAGATTAGATTATCTTCGAATGATGTTGGATTTGTACTGCGAGATTTTGAATATTGCTGCATTGTCAAGCTTCCAGCTTTTCTTGAAACATTACAGCTATTTTACTTAGTTGAAAGGTAGATGTTGTTGTTTTCCCTAACGAGTCTTATCCTTGGCGAAAAGAAACCATTTTTATAGTCGTAAACTTGACAGTTGGACGAAGATAATAAAGAAAGGATTTATTTGTTTTTTTCATGACCGCATGAATCTTCATAAAGTGGGTGGTTTCTACTTCTTTCTTCGAACTTAAAATCAGGCGCTACGTCTATAGAATGTGAATATGACAAAAGAGTTTTTTTTTTCGAATCGTGCAGCTAATTGTGGCAGGATTTTTCTAACTTTGCATAGGGGTTGGTTGAAAGGGAAGAAATTCACGTTGTTCATCAAATAAAGTAGGGTTATTTGACCATGCTATTTTTGAATGAATTTGCGAATCACAAAATTTATGACCGGAATAATTTTGAATAATTTTTGCATAAACACAGCTGTAATGGTCATTATTTTCCTGCTCTGGATACAGTTCCCACAATGAAACGTTTTCATGGAAATGAGCTACATAAAAGTGGGAAAAACGAATAAAATAGTTATTATAGAGAGTATAACTATTGTCATTATATAAACACATTAAATCAGTATGAACAGGAACTAATGATATGATATTTCTAGGAGAATGAATTGAAATGATATGTTGATTTTCTCGTGAATATACAAGGAGTATCTAAGAATAACTTATCAAAGAAAATAAAAGGAACATTTCTTTAAAAACAATTAGTAATTCTAATTTACATTCTAAAGAACATCGTATACAGGGACAATTATAAATCAAAGTTAATGGAATAATACTCGTTTGGTTTGAGGAAATAAATATCATCCTAGAATGAGGTGTTTTCGTCTTCATAAAGGAGTCTAAATGATGAAGTATAAATTGACAATCATCAATAAAATTCATCATTTACGAACAACTAAAATATGAAATGGCATCGATAACGTTCTTGAAAATCATGATTTTTGAATGCTATACATGATGTCCAAGATGAGAAGTTTGTTCCATTTTCAAATATCCCCATTTCAATAGGCACTCTTCATCTCCAATAACATCTCCAGAAAATGAAAAACCCATCTTGGATTTCTTGATGTTATGTATTTTTGATAGTTTGACGAATATCTATATTGTACTCCCTATTTTAAATACAGTGTGGAATTGATGAAATATTCAAAACATTATAGGAAAACCGTATAATCGTTTCTGTGAATATTTCTCGCTCATTACAATGTTAATTGACAAAGCAAATCGTCCATTTATCTATCCACATAACACTTTTCCGTGAAAATTGACGAGCTGGACAAACCGTTGGCGAATTTCCAAAACTTCGAATAGATACTGGTCAATTATCTACCCGAAATAAAGATTTGAGATTTCGAGAATTCAGGACTGTATATATCACATTTGACCTTGGCAATCTTTCCATCTTCTAATATGAGATCATGACAGTCTTCTCATACAAGATTTGAAAAAATTCTTTTTAATTATCGATTATATCATTAAAAAAAATAGTGTAAATATGGATACCACGAAGCCGAGAAGAAGAAGACATTATTGTCTAAGCATAATTACTTATAAATACAAAAAAATCGATAAACAATTGATGACAAACAAATAATTATTTCAATTCGAACTGTCATTGTATTGGAAATCGATACTATGAATTGTATCTGACTATTTTGTGACTGCGTTATTAATATTAATATAACATCAATATTAGTATTTCGAGTATGTATCGAGCGAGTTATTTAGAGAACAATGTGCGTCAAAAATATACTTTAGGCGAATGATTTTAATCACGTACTTAAACTTAGGAATGAATATTCATTTCATGCGAAATGTATTTCGTGGGGAAATTGGGACAAACACTCTTCTCGTATTATACAAACTAGAATCTGATTCATCGATGAAAATCCAACAGTACAGTGAAAATTTTGTCAAAGGGGAGTCCAAGTAATTCATTCACTGACAGTACGGCTTACTATACATGGTGACCTACGATTAAATTATGCAATCAAAGCCAATTAAAGGATGAGAAAGTATCTAGGAGGTTATGAGAAACAAAATTCTTGGTATTTCTTTCATTTGTTGATGACAACACTATATGAGCATGGTTTAGAATGAATAACTTCTAGCTAAATACGACACACATTCAGTAAATTTTTTCTTCTAAATAAGAAACAAAGTATCGAATTGTTCAGATTTTTCACTTATGATGCATTAAGTTCGTTGATTCATGCAACATATTCTAAACTATCACGTCATGATTTTTTTTCCGAAACTGTATAAAAGATAGGAGATGTAGATAATCAATCGCTTAATCGAATAATCAATGGCGTTGGGTTGGATGTGGTGTAAACAAATATTCCTTATTTCAATTCACCACTTTTCATAATACGTTCGTAGAATTAGTTAAATCAGTATTGTTTGTGTTCGCACGTGCATGTTTATTTTATTTCTACGCTCGATACATCGATTTTTCAACAGACGCCATCTATCAACTCTCTAATAATTTTCCAATATTCACGTAAATTCCTCACTCAAAAAATAACATGCCTTCGGCGCCGGACATCTCTACAGGAACTTGTCGAATCCGAAAATAAACTAGAAAATTCCATTCACGAGCGATCTGCTATTGTTCCACGAATATTATTTCCGACGGATCGGTTGCGGTAAATCAAACTTTTTTTGTTCATCACTCAATCTGGAACATATTGAATATTGTTAGAATAACGTCATACACAGATCCTTGCGCATATACGACGTGTATAAACAGAAACTTATTTAGATATTTATGTTTACGAAATGACGACACGATATAAAATCATTTAAAAAAATAATATACAGAGAGTTAGATTATGAGTTGAAGGCATATGTATAAAAAAGAGTCGTGATAAAATGAAAACACTTATTTCGTGTTCAAAAAAAGTGGACTCCAAAACATTTATTTCAAACGAAGGCAACCATTTCTGAGGTAGTGAAGTCAGTTCTTGAATGGTTTCATTAGACTATTCAAGATGTGTACCTACATCTTTCGAACAATTAGTAAGGTTAGGTTCTTCATTTACTTCTCGGCATTCGTTTGCTCAGAGACACGTCTGCATTATCGAATTTCCTTAGTTAGATTTGATATATTCGATAAATAAATACGTGTGCTCATATGAATTTGTGCGAGAATAATTTTTTAAATTTTTTAACACAGACAATTGAGAAATGAAACAAAGCTGATTTTTTGGTCACGTCAACAGTTTGAAACTTTCCTGGAATTTCATTCTTCTTTTTCAAACAAATTAATTATCGCGTCGGACTGTGACATAAAATGTAAATCGAGCTCGCGCAAATATTTTTGCATCATAAATAACTCTCGAATTCCTGGAATGAGTTGAGTTTATGAAAGCAGCTTCAGCTACGGTTTTCCTTTTTCAATAATTATCAAACATATCTGGAAGCATATTTTATATAATTCTATTCAAAAGATAAATCCAGGGTAAACTTTGTAATGAGTTCTATATTCGTTAGTATACTAGTTATATAACTATTTACTTGATTTATTATCAGTAATGAAATTTTTATAGACTCTTAATGGTATGAGATAAAATAATTTATTTAATTTTGAAAGTGATAATCGATATATAGCTTCATAGAATTCGATTCTTTCATTTCTACTTATGTGTGTACTAGGAAGATAATTGAATAAAGATAATTTTCATCATCTCTAAACTGTCATAAAAAAGAATTTATATTTCAGTCATATAAAATATAAAATTTTATAAACCTTCAGCGATGCTTGCTGACATTGCTCGGATACATTATGACGTCTTAAACCCTATACGCCTATCAATCGTGAGCTGACTGATCATAGGCATATCATTCAATAAAGTCTATTTGTGGTTTCGTGTTTTACAAAATTCTACTGACTTTCAAGGTTATGAAAGCATCAACTAAGTTTGGAGCAATTTTTCGTTTTTCATTTTAGAAATATCAACGACATAGATCTATGATCAACACTTAATGGGTAGGTATATTTCAACACAGTCTTTCATCATCGATATTTTTTTTAGGAATTTTAAAATTTCAAAACGATATCTATATATTAAGTATGGAGAATTTGAAATAATACATTTTCTGGAGACAATACTTCCAGAATTCTGAATTCATTTGGCACGGAACTGTCAATATGTTATAGTAATGCAGGATGTTGCCAAAATAATTTTTTATTAGCCAGACTTTCTGTTTACGATTGAATTTCCCCAGCTACAGCAATTTTCTTTGCATAATTAATCCTGTAGTGATATTATAAGTTATACAAACAATGACAGACCTCGTGTCTAAGGCTGAAATGAATATATGAGTAAATAAATGTGACAGAATATACAAAATTCCGAGGAAACATTGAGAAGTTGGGAAGTTCAATGCTATTCAAACAGTAAATGTAGTTTCTTGGAAAAAATCGTAGGTCCTCGATAAATTATAACTGTCAACTAATCTTTGTTATCAATTTTCAACAAAGCCAATATTTGTCAGGAGTATACAGTTGATCATTTATTAACGAGAAATTCTACATTTTCATGATGGCATTTCAGTGTATTGTATATAACCTAACCTGAAAATATGGTAACAAAAAAAAATTTTTCTCAAGATAATCAAATTCGGAGAAATGTGGAAGCATTTGTTTTTCCAATAATATGGAGAAAAATTTATTATACAGGCTGTTTGGAACACTGTAAGGAACAGTTTGCCAAATGTAGAAAAAACATTCACCAGTAATAACTCTTTTTGAATGTAGTAGTGTGATAAATTCATAAAACGCTTATACCGAAAACGATGATTAAACTTATATCCCAAATTGGCACAAAGTCTTTCAGATACAAGGTAGAGTAACGAAAGCGAGCTTGAATATAAACTGATAAAGATAAAATGCTAGCAAACAGGAAATAAAGCCGTTTGTGGTGGAAAATAATATCCAAAAAGCTTTAGAAATGATGTAGAGAAGCTGAGTGGGTTGTAAAGGTTGTGAAAATGTGATTTGAGGAGGCGTGCTGTTATGGATTTCTGAAATATTCGCAAAGCGAAATGTATTCTGCGAACATATAAGGTGAGACGTAGCTGAAAATAAAATAAATAGTATTGGCCAACAATACGTGGAAATGACTCGATCAACCTTCAGAAAACTTCTCGTAATTTTAGTATTCTTTCAAATTCTCTTTAAAGTCAGGAATTCTCGAACAAATCAATGCTATTCAATTCGAAAATGTATCTTCATTTATACAATGTGCTCCACACTTACCTTCAACGAATTGTATGTATTTGTGAAACACAGTATTTTCTAGAAATTTGTATATTCATTTATTGAAAACAAAAACCAAAAATATTTTCAGACTTGATTCAAAGTTTCTGTAAACCTGTTTAGTATTTATTCCATTTTATTTTCAAAATTTGATACTTCGATTCGGAATCCATTTTTTTTTCAAGTTAACTTTTTTCGAACATATTTCACAGATATAATGACAGAACATGCTTGAGGTCATTGCAACAGATTTCCTATAGTTTCATGAGTATCATAATAACATTGATAAACTGTGAAAATACCAGCTTTATATCGCGAAATATTTTGAAGTACACTCGAAAATATAATATGATTATTGACACCTGATGGTATCTAGCTTTCATTTATTGATAACTGAAACGATATTTATCTGCGGATTCGTTAACCCTGCGATATTATTCAGTTGTGATTTATTATCGATAAAGGCACAAAGAATCGTGGTTAATATCCGATATTCACTTCCTTGTTGGGTCAACGTTACGAAAATTGATTTTCCCACATACATAGAGAATGAAATTAATTTCGATATGGATTAGTCAACTTCGCTACGTCAATGTACAACGAAATGGATACTCACTAGTAATTGAAACTAGCTTTAGAACGTACAGCATTAATTTATGGTATGGTTAATTGGTATAATGGACGCGATAACATCAAGTTGGGAAATGTATGAATAGCACCAGACTAGACCAATTAATTGCCCCAATCACAACTCGAAAAATACCAATTGAAAGGATCCTACGCGTACAGAGTCCTCATTCTATTTTGAGATAGGAAATATTCATCAATGTATGTTCCGTGATATATTTTCTTTTTTATACAAGATACCAATATCATTCAGTATCTCTGAAACATTCACTACGATTACATACTCGGAGTTGTGGTGGTGTCCCGTCAACAATATCAGATGTCCCCAGTATGATTTGGTGCATTTTTGACGAATAAATCCATTACGTACATGACAATGAAATAAATGTTGATTGATCATGAGTTCCGTACATTCATAACAATACTGACAATTAATAATCAGATAAATTATTTTAGCATGAAACAGATTTCACCGTGAACGATTTTTGATATCTGTGGCTGAGAAAATCATTCTTCATTCAATTTCATCATTCACTGAACTACCTACCTTCTTCTATGAATTTTTGTAGAAATATAGTTTTATCGAATATTGACTATTATCTATACTTGTTTAACCGGAAGATGATTTTGTTCAGATTCAGTGTATTGAAAATATAACATAGAACTCATAGAAAAAGAAATGGAAGAACAAATCAGCGATTCATCCTGAATCTACAAACTAGGATATAACAATTGGTAACGATTGTTTCAGAAAACAATGGAAATATGAATGAGGAAATGTAAGATTCAATTGAGAATTTGACATCCCGTATACATTCATGAAACATATTCCATGTAGTCAAAGCTCTGGGGACTCATTGTTTTCATATAATTATTTCACGGAATTCTCACTGCTTTGTTGGAAACACAGTGTCGTTGTCCTCATAGAAAAATGAAGAATATTTGATTAATTAAATTTGGAATCGAGACAAAGATATTGTTCAACGTTTTAACAATTGAGCAGTTCTTCACATTCACATTTCAATTCGAGTATCTATATGTAAATCCATCCAATATTACGATGGAATCATATGTTCACGACGCAATTCATCTTCTATGAATTCTCAGATTATTCGCTCCGAACAACGTTTAATTCCCTTGAAGATTGACGTTTTATTCAGGAGTTTCAGAGTGCGAGGGATCTCAGTAACCTATGAAAATATTTCTTCAAATTACCATTTCATGTACGAAAACAGACGAAAGTTTAGCATCCAATGAAAATTATTTCCCAACTTTATCCTTTCAGTGTCGTTCATCTCAAATAAGCGTTAGTTGAAACTCGACTCGACTTCGTATAAATGTTTTTGGAAATTCTGCAACGATCGCTATAACTTTCATGATAAGTAAGTAGTCTCGAATATACTCTCGAATAAATGATTACTTGATGAGCGAAATTTATCTGGATTGATTGTTTTGCCCGTCACTTATCAGTCATCAAACAATCCCACTTCTGATTCTTGTTCAACAAAACAGATTAACACGCACATGTATATCTTCAATTCAATCTCATTTGAAGTGAATCGAACAAAATCTCCAGATTGTCGTTAATATTATGAATAACTCATTCTAGATTGCTTCATTTTAGGTTATGACTCTCCGTTACGAATGAGAGGATTCAAACAAGAGATAAAAACATACAGTATATATTTTTGAAACAGTTTCTGCGAAATGTCTGAATATTAAATGATTTACCGAATGTCTGGGTGTCTGTGATTCATCGAAAAAAAAATGTGTACTCACTTTCAGAGATGCCATATCCGAGACAGATCTGTGTGTCTGGATAGTCTCCAATTGGTCCAGGCACCAATCGAGTTCCTCCATTGTCTCCAATGCTAACTTCATGTAAGCCTCATCTGGAATGAAAAATATGTAAATCGAAACGGATAAAATTCGCAATGGATATTTGTGTTTGATATTCCTAAAGAATTTTATCGTGTATTTACAGGATCTGTAATTGTTATAGTAATCCATGTGAATCATGACCAACATTTCTTCTTTTTTCCTTTTATTGTCGCCACATACAAAAATGCAGATAACTTGGGCAAACACAAGACGATCGAATTTCTACTTTAATATTAACATTGTTGTTTTTGTATATTTTATGTCTTTGATTAGTGTATCACTTCACTTGTATGTATCAATTGTCAGTTCATGCAGTTTTGTTTCTTTTATATTTTTCTGTTTTTTTTTTCCGGAATTGTATTTTTTTTATATTGTATCATGTATTTACCCTTGAATTGGGTTCTTCTGTTTTTCTGTAGATTATATATCCAGGTCTATTGAAAAAATGTCATTGATGAATAATTCTGTGTAGATATCACAATGGTGAAATAGACTTCTATCCATATAATTTTCAATACTGCTCGTTTCATAGAAAATCCTCGTCAACTTTATCGTTCAATAAACAGAATAGTATGTGTGCTTTTTCATTATATATAGCCAATTTCTTCAAAGCTTTTCGCAAACTGTCGTATTTTATGATTTTCATGAAGCAAATAGTCTCGTTAGATAAAACTGAACATTTAATTAATTCCCCTACCTCCAGGATTGAGATTTCTGGACTGGGGGGTGGCCGAGGCAGGGGTACCTGACGACCGGCGAGACCTGAAAACAAGAAAAAAATAGAAACTAATCGATATCTTTTTTGGTAGTTGCGCACTCTGGAACTACCCAAGTATCATGGGGCACAAGAAATATAGAGAGATCGGCTTAATTAGACGTTACGCAGAAACTGTATAATGACGCTCCAAGAGAATATGGATGCTGCAATTCGAAGTAACAAGTAACTATGCTTATTGCTGCTCGTTAGAATAATAATTGCTAGAATCTTGTCTGTAAGCCCACGTACTATTTTATTGTCTAGATGGTAAATTCAGACTTTCAAAAATATGCTCTCGAAAGATTTTTTCTAAATTAGAATTATTTTGGGAGATACAGCGGATTTTGTGACATGGCATCTGACTTCGATCAAACTTCAAACGCGTTTTTCTCGAAACTCCTTTTTTTGAGGTGGTTGACACGATATCTCAAGTTCTGTCTTACCGATTCCTTTGAAATTTCAAGAAAATCTTTTTTATACATCACTTTATAGCCTGTACTTTGGATTTCGAAAAAGTTTGATAACAAGTATTTAAAAAAAATCTTAAAGGACGAAAAACAGAGGTAATTTTTTTTTCAAGTGGACGCCACTTTGTCAATAATTTTTTTTTTTGTTGCCGTGATCCAAGCTATTGCGACATCTTTATCGATCAAGATTTTTTTCATTTATTTGATCAAATCACTACAAATGTTGAAACCATGTCAACCAGGGAGCACCGTTTTCTGGCTTCTTTTTTTTCTGAATTTTTGAATACATAAAGAATATTTCCAGTTTTTGTAAATTCCACTTTGAAAAACACCCAAAATGTACGCTTCTAGACCAGAATATTCCCTAAATAGAATGAATTTCCACTCTCTTTTCGTTCACGTAATATAATTATAATTTGAGTTCCAAAACTATCACCCTGTATAATGATTTCAACGACGACATTTCCACTCTGTATGAACTATCAAGTGCACGGGTATTGTTGGTCATAAACTCGAAGGTAGCTGTTATAGAGTTCCTATATTAGATTGAAACACTATTCTGGGAGCACGTAAATAGAGCCAGCGAAATAAGCTTTCGAAGGGCCAATTTAATTAGTTTGTGTTCCGTGATACTTGAGGGTTAATGGATGATTAGTACTTACTTGTTGAGGGGCACATTGGTGAGAGACTGAAAATTATTGCGAACGCTGCGTAAACTGGCAAGAATTTGTGCGAAAGGTGTAACGATGAGATCTTCTCCATGGCTGAAATAAAACAAAAAACGATGATAGTTTGGTCAGGTACTGAAATATTATGAGAGATAAGTTTAGCTACAAACGTGCAATTGAAAACAGAAAACAAACACAGTAAAAATATCCCTGTTACAGTTCATTTATTTGGGAAATAAAATTATGACACCTGTCAGCATATGCACTGTTGTGTTTTGTATTTTTTGCAGTGGTACTAACTAAATAACGTGAATGAAGTTTTTCGTGATTCGGAGGTATAAACAGTATAGTTTGGCCCATACGATATCCTTATTTTCAATTCTGTTATCGTATCAAAGAAATCATCAATAAAGCATCGTTATGAAGTGTCCCGAATTCAATTGAAGCTCAAATGGTCCCAGCAAAATAACTCTCAATCTTGTAGTTGTTAATGAAATTCTACGAATAACAAATTCAATTTAATTCATTTTACAATTTGATAGACGAATTCCCAAAGTACCTTCAGAATCTTCCTTTCCAATTTAATTCTGTTGATCACAGTCACAATTCTCAAACCGATGCGAGGTAGAACTCTCAAATAATTGCCAGCGTTGCCATAGTAACTTGGTCATGTGATTTTTTCATCTAATAAAAATCGGTGTTTTTCAGATGTTTTCTCGTTTCTGATTCATCGTCGAAATTCAGCAATGAGGATTACTTCTTATAACTATGTATCTGTCAACTGTCGATCAAAAAATGTTTATTCGAAATATTAACATATCAACATTTGAAGTTGCTTTACGACTTGAAGTTTCGTTGTAAGTAGGTCATGGCAAGAATAACAATAAAAAAAATCAATTGAGCACCACAGAAACGTAACAATTTCCTTTCGTTTGATAATCATGCAGGGGTAACTAAATTATACGCATGCAAACTATCCAAATTCTTTTATAATCTATGGAAATGTTTCGTCGAAAACATAGTGAATAATTTTTGATAGCATCCAAATGAACAAAAACTTCCGTGAAACAGTGCAAAGCAAAAAATGATGAAGAATTGAAACGAAAAAACTCTGTTGCATCGAAAATCTATTGAATGTAATTGGTTTATTATAGATATTGAATTTTTCGAAAACGCTTCTATTGGTAAACAGCATAGAGGAAATTAAAAACAGATGAGTTGATATATTCTATGAACACAAAATCAACAATGAATTCGATGATTGTGATTATAAATGAAAAACCTGAATCACAAATTGATTTATGCATATTGATGAACCACTCTAATTTGATTCTATTAGGAATTTCAGCATATTTTCCACATGGAAACAGTTTTTTTCAGGAACCAATTTGAAAATAATGAAATTGATGTAGTAAAAAATGAAGTAGATATATCCGATAGGCATATCTGTGATCCGTGTTTCCAACTCGTTTTCCATTTTCGTATAAATTGAGTCCATTCCGAATTGTATTGAAATTTAATTACTCGTTGGCTTTTCGTTCCTTGCATAAATGTAACTTTAGGTAGGACTAATTCAATTAAACAAAGTTGGGTACAAATTTCCCCAATTTACAAACTGGTTCGTGTGGATACACAGAAAGTTTTCAGTTCCTGAAAATTTCACAGTTCCGAAATTTCTGTAGAACGCTTATCGAAATTTATGGAATACTATCAAAGGAAAAAAACTCATTACATGTGACATTTCATCTTCGAAGGAAAAGTTCAATATCTATATCAAAAGATACACGGATTGAACATTTTTTCAAATATTGCTTCGAGAATATGATGAAGATGATACAGGAAAGGAAGACTGTTTAATCAGACATTTGTGTGTTTTGAAATATTTCGCAGGAATTTCTGAATCCTCATTTCTCGACTTCATATAAATTGCATCAGATCAGATTTTCCCCTGAAGACAAAAAATAAAAAACTCTCAACATTCAGCATTATTGATAATCTAGCAATTTCCATTGTTATTTTGATCAAAGCAATCATATTATTCGAAATTATGGTGGACGCATAACGTTGGTAAAACGGGGACCACAGAACTTTATGTTTATTCTGGCGAACGCTCCTTGTTAGAATTTATGGTGGATGCGCAACGCATATTTGATATTCTGGCGGGTACGCTCAATACCTGTCCACCAAAAAGTTTCCACAGAAACAACTCAAAATAAATCGATCCAAGTTAACTTGATGAATAATTTGAGAACAAGAACTATTTCATGGGTTCAAGAAGAGAGATATTTAAAACCATTTCCATTTGAGAATCCAGTGAGAATTGTGTATCAGAAAATTCAAATCATGCTTCATGAATTTGACAACCAAAGATATTTTCATTGTTATCAATATCTAAGAATAGATATCAATATTCGATACTGATGAGAGTAATTGAGATTGAAAATCATCAACCCTCATTCCAAGTAGGAATGTTTATTTCTATAAAATATCCACCTTTCTACCTATGAACCCAACTATTGAAATCGGAGAAATTGAATGTCAATAGTTCGAAAAGTAATGGGGCAAATTGAAATAAACCCCATTCGGTTCAAAGTTCTTTTCGAGAAGTGTTATACCTATTGGCTTCTCTTTGAATATCTACATCAGATTTTACCCTACAACATTTTCCAATTATGCACAGTCGTCTGGAAAACTCAAGTGATATCAGTGGTATATTAAATTTTCGTCCAAAAGGAATTGGAACATCAAAGGGATGTTCCAATTAGACCAGATTCTGGTTTTCCGATTGAACCAACTTGTTTACACTGTTGTCACTCTAAATTTCACGAATCGGTTCTGATACTTCCTTTCAAAGTCAATTGAATTTGGAAGATATAGTGAAGTACACGGTTTATGGTTCCAAATAATAATCCAATTCGTTATACTAAAATTATAATTAATTTACGGGGTGTATTTTTCGTCCATAACTCAACGTGAACCCATAGTGAATCCCAAAAATAATTATAGAGTTTTTTTAATGTATCTGGTTTGATTTTCAAGGCGTACATAGTATTTTTGATATTTGCCATTCTTGAATATTCATTATGATTTCACGAGTTTAACGTAAAAATTTTCAGTCGTTAGAGAAACCATTTAAAGAACAATATTTCAAATTGAACATATTAATCTTGTTCTCTCTTTTAATAAGAGGAATACCAATCTTTTACCTACACTAGATGAAAGTGCCTGAATGGAGTTCTGGTTGAAAACTTCCAGTGAGATAAGTTTTTCAAAAAAAATTAGAACGTAAAATGTTAGTTTTTTCTTGATATCTCTCGATAAGCGTGATCCCTATAGTGGCACACGAAAATGGACAGCCTGTATGTCTGCAATTGCAGATGTGGGGAGGATTTTGACAAATTATATAGATGAGTGGAAATCGAAATATGAGGTTATGGATGAAATCGAATTACCGATGATTTCTGCAGTCTAGATTTGATGAATGCATTTCGGAAATTTTTTATCATTCTATATCATCGAAACAATAAAATGCTTTCGCCAAATCATCATGGCAGCTGTCAAATTCTACACCCAATCATCCTTCATCCTTCCGAAATGAGGCTCAACTGTATTCACAGGGATCACCAGTTTGAGGCTTTGTGCTCGCAAACCTCTGTGGAAAGGACATTCGATTCGCTATTGGCGTTCGTGAACTCTCACAAAGAATATAAATGAGAGCCAGAGGATTCTGTACGTTATTGAGATTTCAGAGTTTCACCTGATGTAGCCGAGTACGGGGTATAAGGGTAAGCTGCGAAGCAATCAGAAACCATGTCAGCCCCGATAATACTCTCTGAAATTACATCCACTCATAACGATAACTGCACCAAAGGATTTCGTGTGTGTGTGTGTGTGTGTGTATAAAGAAAATTCGAGTATTATATGCAGAGAGTAATAAAGCCGCATAATCTCAATTTCCGGTGAGGTTAATACTGATTAACAATTCGGGTGTTAGTGAACGGATACACGTCGAAATTCACTAAAAACTTTGCACTTTCATCTTAACCAAAAAACGATTCGTGGCAGCTAATTAGATCGAACGAGTGCTTTTCACCAGAAATATCTCTATTGATCTTCTAGGGTTTCTAATAAAGGTACGTGGGTCTGGCTATCAAGTAGGGCATTGTCGTTTCCTTGCTGAGCCCTTCAAGTAATTCGATTGAATTGTTGGGTTTCATCAAAAGCCATTCGTAATTCTGGAACGTAGGCAGGCAGTTGATCGGAGAATATGGAGAACGTGTAAAAGTATGGAGAATCGGGGCATTATTCCGGGAGTTATGTATGCAAATCATAAGAATGGGGAGTGAAAATGAGTTTTCTTGATGGATTCAAGGATATATTCAGAAAATCGATTTTTTTATTTAATTTTCTTAATGTACATTTATTTAAGAAAATGTTATATCGTTCCAGTGAATATTTTCGAAGTTACACGGAAATTTGAAAAGGCGTTTCAGAGTGCTTGAAAGTGTTTTCCAAAACTTTAAACGCGTTTTTCTCAAAATGGTGTTTTCAAAGTCGGTGACCAACATTACTCGAAAACGGCTAAAACGATTAGTCTCCAATTTCAACACGAGCTTCTTGAAAATATTTTTCAGTGATCAATTGAAGATTTTGCCTCACCAATAAATATTTTTTTCATAAACAATTTTTTTGGAAAATATTTATTTTGATTATTCCTTCGTTTAATTACTGGATTTTACATTACTTTAATGAAATCTGTTTGGTTTTTTTAATTTCAGATGATCCAATTCAGAAACACAATGGTCACCGCAAAACGTTTTTTTTGAGAGGAGCTCCCGGAGCTCAGCTGTAGCTCCTTTCCAAATATTTCTATTAAAAGATACCATAATATGTGTACAAATTATAAAATTAATAATTCGAAAAGTTTTCTTTCGGCCTTCTAAGTGTATATAACCTCTTAATTCTACTTGACGAAGATATACAGGGTGATTCACCTAACTGGTTCATTAGAGGTTTATGGGGAACTGAACGAGATATCAACTTGAAATTTTGGTGGATGCTACTACTCAATTTTAAACGGTTAAACCGGAAGTGATATCAACTTCGTTTTTTCAAATGGAACACCCTGTTTATTCTTACATTTTCGAATTTTACAAAGAATTCTAGACCTGTTGCATTTTGAATTTTCTTCCTATCGTGATTCGTTTTCAAGATATTCCATTTTTACGAAAAATTTTGACAGATGGACTGACTAACTAAAATGTCCATATTATCTTCAATTATCAAGGTTTGAGGTTCAATCTTCGCATACACATCAATCCCAGAGTGTTCTATCAGGCATCTTTCAAAGTGTTCCAAAATATTCAACAGGGTGTTTGATATTTCAGTTTACTTTTTGGAAATTTCAAATCGCAATGACTTTCTTATTTCAAATAGAATGACTATAAAATTTTCATAGCATACCATATTGCTAAAATGGATATTTACAAGAGATATCAACAAAAATGCGAAAATACGTCTCATGTGTATTTTCACAAGTGTGCTTTGGATGGTTCGAAATTCCATATTTGACGAATAATATCCCTCTATCATCTTCATCATATTCTCGAGGCAATATTTGAAAAAATGTTCAATCCGTGTTTCTTTTGATATAGATATTGAACTTCTCCTTCGAAGATGAAATGTCACATGTAA
Organism: Plagiodera versicolora; assembly: GCA_037013635.1. Classification (NCBI taxonomy): domain Eukaryota; kingdom Metazoa; phylum Arthropoda; class Insecta; order Coleoptera; family Chrysomelidae; genus Plagiodera; species Plagiodera versicolora. Next base: position 3,833,835 of record CM072983.1, on the reverse strand, counting down.
TGAATTTCTTTCCTTTGATAGTCTTCCATAAATTTCGATAAGCGTTGTACAGAAATTTCAGAACTGTGAAATTTTCAGGAACTGAAAACTTTCTGTTTATTCACACGAACCAGTTTGTAAATTGGGGAAATTTGTACCCATTTGTACCCATAAACCTCTAATGAACCAGTTAGGTGAATCAGCCTGTATGTGCTATTCACGTTTTTTTTTCAGGCTGATCACATCTTTAGAAAATAATATATTATGATTGGTGATTGTAACATCTTTAATGTTTCTATTTTTGCTTGAATAAAGTGATCAGTATGTTCTCCGTTGTGTTCGTTTCATCAGCAGTAACTGATAATAATTTTAGGAACCCTTTCTGGCGCAAGTGCATTCCAAAACAAGAAACAGAATACTAGATACGTTTCTCAACGTTCCGAACGTCTCGATATTTTTTTCAAAGAATTACTACTCTCGCCAAACCTATCAAGTTCCCCCTGGCCCCCCGTAATCCGTCCCACATCGACAGTTTCAACATCGAAAACGCCACTTACTAATCCCTCCGGCTTTTATCGTCCCAGAACTTGTCCCAGAAGGAGAACCTCGACTTGATCCTCAGCACCGAGGTGCTGAGCGTCCGCGGCAGCGTCGCCTGGTGCTCCGTCTTGGGAGGAGACGCCATTAGCAGGGACGGACTGGAACAATTTCCGAGGGAGGAACGCGACAAAGACCCGCGCTGGTGGCCGGCGGCCACGAAGGGTAGGGGGGATAGGGGTGAATCGGGAGAGGGGGAATCGGCGTCGTCGGTGGAGGCCACTTTCGCTTGGTGAGGAAGGTCAGAGCATCAACAGGAAGGGGTTCGCGTGATGGTCACCGCACTGTTAGTCTCACTCGGGTGGTTGGAGTTCACATTTCGTTTTGGGGAAGTCGCACATTTTTTATTGTTCTGCCGGTGTTGTCCGTCATAGTCTAAGAACAAGTTCGAATATTAACTCATTGAAATCGTCCCTTCACCACCTTGGCTTGAATATTCAAAGCACCCCGCACGGTTCTTGGATTTTCCTGGATTTTTTAGTATGGAAATTTAGTATAATGTAGTTTATGAAGTCGTGATCAAATGTCTTCATGGGCATAATAAGATCTGATGTAAAGTTTTTGAGATACAGCAGAAAGAGGGTTGTAAAATCAATAATGTGGCAATGTTTTTGTTAAAAAATCAGAAAATTGCAATATCTGGGCCACGTGATGAGAGGGGAGAGGTATACACTGTTGCAAACTATTATACAAGGAAAAATACAAGTTAAAAGAAGTATAGGAAGAAGACGCATCTCCTGGTTGAACAACCTAAGGCAGTGGTACAACAGTAGCTCTGTTGATTTGTTCAGATCCGTAGCTTCTAAGATAAAAATCGCCATGATGATAGCCAACCTTCTTAAAGGAGACGGCACGTAAAGAAGAAAGTTTTTGTTACAAGAAGTTGAAGATAATAATTACAATCTCAATATTGTCGACACGAGTTGTAATGAGAAGTTGAAAGACTCCGTATACAGGGTTATTAATAATTACATAATTTTCATTTAATTCTTTGAACAAACTCAGTCAAACGCAAAAGCTCGCAGACTTGCAGAATAAGTCAAGAACATTTATTTATTTATTTATTTATTTATTATACACGAATACCCCATTTCACATTAGGTTCAATAGATAATATAATTCAATAGAATGAGTTGATAGTAGATATTAAATTTCAAGAAAAATAGTAAAGTATAACAGTAACTAGTCAATTGATGTAGTAAGTTAATACATATAAAAATTAGAAAATAGTAATGTAATATATAAAGGGTGGGATAAGAGCCATGGTGAATTATATGACTGAACATTTGTAATTCATATTGTACTTTTGAGTAAGTTTGTTTGAGAGTGCTTCTAAATTTGTGTTTGGATACATTGAATATATTTAGCCAATGATTACAATGATTATTACCTAGTCTCATTAATCTTGTTATAGAACTATTGAGACCATAATTTGTGTTATGAAAAGGTATCATGAAAAGATCAGTATTGCGATTGGTTCTAGATGGTATTCTGAAGTTCAATAATACAAGTAATTCAGGGCATGAAATTTCATTGTTGAGTAGATTATATAATGTAAGTAGATCACTTCTTAATCTTTGTTTGTAAAGAGTAGGAATATTCAGGATTTGATTCCAATATTGGATTACTATTATACGGGGTCTTCCACTTTTTCAGTTGTATCTAGTAATTTGATTTTTTTCAGGAACATATAGAAAAATTCAACATAAAAGTAGGAAACTAAATATAATCTGATCAATATTTTGTGGCTCTTGTCTATTTGTTGCATCTTGTACGGATCCTGGTCGACCGCATGATGATGTAGCAATCAAATGGGAGACTACTGCATTAAGAACATTCCTTACCAGTTCATACCAAGATCCTTGTACTTCCAGAGCTAACACAAAGCGACACTGATATTGGAAATAGACCTCCAAAACCGGTCCTATTCAAAGCTAGATCACGTTTCAATTGTCTGAATTAAGGTTTACTGTTTCCTTAATGATTCCGAGTTTTCATACAAAAAATACATCTTTGTAGGCCACATAATATATTATAGTCATAGCTGTTTGTAATAATGTCAGCCACATATCTCATAATATGAAGTGTATGCAAGATTAAAAAAAAGGGCTATTATTCTGTAATTAGTCTTGTCGTCGGATATGCTTCGCAGGCCATCAACCAAACGTTCACTCGGCCTGTACTGTACTTTAGATCTTGTTGTGCCCATGGAGACATTTGATCATGACTACATAAACTACATTATAATAAATTTTCAGCCAATTCGACTGGGACCCATTTTTTATAAGAAACGTGCGGGGTCCTTTTCAACATCCTGTATGATAAAGTTTAAAGAGCTGAAAACCATGTTCTGTGGACCCACAGAGCGATTGCTTCCTTTAATATAACCCACTCTGATATTTCCGGATGATATTAATTATTTCTTCAGAACGAATGAGGTTGTCACGAATTTTGTATGCATGAGAATCTTCGAACAATTCAAAATGGAGCAAATTACGACGCAGTTTAACACACAAATCCACTATTATTTCCTCGACCTGATTTCCTGGGAATGGAAAAAGTCGTCAATGAAAACCAAACACAATAATCGACCGGGCTATTCTTCTCGATGACAAGTCTAGATGAGGTTAGGTGATCGGAATATAAAGTGAAGTATGCATTTTGAATGAGTCTATTATTCCTTTATATCCTTTTTGACAGCATTACACAATTAACGTGATGTTCATGAACAGTTGATCAACGTCATTAATTGACTTGTGTCCTACATTATTCCGAGATGTCATAATTCATAACATTGATATTACACAGGGTGCTTCATTGATATGGTGAAAAATGAAACTGAAAGTAGAGAGGACCAAAATATGACGATTTAGCGCAAAATCCGAGTGGATGGTTAAAAAGATACAGTGCGTTCAAAGTTAAAATTTTATTTGCAAATTTCTCAATAGCTTCGACAGTTTTTATGATATCGGTTTCTATGACACCAGAAAACTAAGTATTTGCTTGACTGACAGCAACCTACTTGTTTTTTTCTTGATAAAATTATTTGAATTTATTTGTGACTTCAATATTTAAAATCGGGTTGATCGTAAAAACGGTAAGGTTCTCCAACTTTTTCCAAGAATACTTTTTTGTCCAAAAGATAACGTAGTTCGATCGACAATGTTGATTTTTGATGGACAGAAAAGTTGTGCGTATTTTTAAATAATTGTAAGCGGATAAGTGGCGCCCTCTAAGGACTACGTTAATACTGATAAAATATTCTTGTTTGCCGCTCTAAAAACCCCCAATGTACCAATTTTCAAACCGATATCATAAAAACTGTCTATTAAGCTATTAAGAAATTTGCAAATAAAATTTTAACTTTGAACGCACTGTATCTTTTTAACCATCCACATTTGTCAATCGTCATATTTTGGTCCTCTCTACTCTCAGTTTCATTTTTTTACCGTATTAATGAAACACCATGTAGATAACAATTTTCGGTTTCTATAAACATTTGAAACTTTGGTTTTCACCAAAACTTCACCATTCTGCCACGATCTATTTTGATTTATCACAATGATGAATGCATGGAGATATTTCTCCGTATACTTTTTGATACGAATATCAAGATATCCAAGAAAAATGGAAGCTGTTTGCAATATACCGTACAATAAACGTAAGCCCCTAGCAGTCGGCGACGCACAGACATACTATAGCATAAATATAATCATTTCTGTGAAAATACCTAAATATTTCATCTAATGGAAGTCCCGTGGTTTTGTTTAGATATCAAGCTACGATGAAAAAAATATTCATGTTGAAACTCGAAATGTGTAGGTTTTATTTAAGAGAAACGAGTGGGCGGCACTATAATGAAAATACTTTAAATTTGGGCTTGAGGTTGGTAGAAAATCACCGGAAAATATGAAATGAAATATGTATTCAGGTCGTCTCGACGCTTGATGGGAAGGGAAAAAGTTGGGATGCTTGTACTCGTCGAAAATAATCCTCAATGAAAGTGGAAGAGCACGATGAGTTTGTTCATAACCGAATAAAAATGAGAACTTGAAGCCATACTTTACTTCCTAGAAGTGCGCTCCATCTTTTCCCGTGTGTCAAATTTGAAAAGCGTGTATATTACAATTCTACAACAAGATTCATTGAAGAGCTGATTTTTCTCTTCATCTCGTATATTCTTTACTATTGGCGATTCGATAACAATTAAAAATATTTATGCACAGTGGAAAGTTTTGATAGCTTGTAATCAAATAGAATTTTGTTGGATGTGACGAAATTACACATTTTCGATTGAATATTGTCCATCATCAAATTCTTCAACGTATGTTCTTCTTTCTGAATGTTTTTTTCATTTCACTAACCCAATTTTTTCTTACATGACCTTCGAAATCATCAACTGAAATTATTAATTAGCTGATGTATACCAAATATTCGTTCATTTTCTTTCCATCCAATGGAACTGAATGACCTTAATTATACAATTTTATTCTATTTCCACTCAATATTATGATGTTTGAATATAATTCATTATCCACATTTGTTGTATTATATCGAATAAAATTCCTTGAAAAAAGAGAACTGACAGCAATCATCTGTTCTGAGGAAAATATTCTTTGAAATGTGACACGAATTTGTCATTGAAATGTAGTGTTGCCAACTCTACTACGACAGTTGGTTCTTCAGTTTCTCCATAGAGTTGGCAACATTATATACTTTGACAAGTTGTCAAAACTCTATTTCTCGATTGAATAAACCATTACCTGAAGGATTGAAGATTGAAATCATTAAAATTTTGTGCACTGTAAGCCCAATTCTATTTGCTACTGCTATCCACGATAATCTCTTCAGGTAGTATATCCGAGCTATTCCCATTCCCAAATAGAAACCCTCGCTTGCCCTAGACTATACTCTTACAGGATAAACAGCGATTCCTTGGACTCTACTGCCAACAAGCCTCTTAGAGGCCGAGCATCATGCCAATTACTTATTTCGTCAAACGAACTCAGCTTTTTTCCTCTTTAAAAAACGTCGAGTCTCGTCCTTCGAGTCCTCAAAGGTTGGTTGTTTCCATCCGGTATCATTGTCCTTGCTCGACACAAAAGCACGTCGAGAGTTTGCATTGTTCTCACACGTTCGAGTATAGGGAAGGTCGAGTTTTTGCATGGACACGTGTGACAGGATGCGAAATAATTGAATCAGGAGTTTTTCAGGACATACGCGAATTGGTGAAATGATTCAATTTGTTTTCAGAGGGCTTCCAATGCGCTACTTCGAAATTAATGTTGTTGCATGATTCTGTAGCACAGTATTTGGTTACCATCCTCAAAATTTGTTGCTCCACTGAAGTACCAAATTTGAGAGCTCACTTGGTAATGGAACACCATGTATATAGATCGTTTAAACTTTTAAAAGAACTCTCAATATAGATGAACACAGAAGTTTCACTATATATATATAATCGTGCGATACAGGCATTAAAAGTTTTTTGGAAGTTCTGGGGTTATGGACAGGAGAAAACTCACTAAATAATGAGTTCCTCAACTTGTTGGATGAAAAAATAATTGTTGTTTAGCAGGAATCTGATGATGAAAGTCTGAATGGGATACACGGAATATTTCGTGATTGACAGACATAATTTCCGAAAAATATCGACAGGTGATTTATCAGCATAGGAAGGAGAGATCATTTATTCATGAATCGTAAGGTGGTAGTTTATATTTCGTATATATCAGTTCTGACATTTTGATCAGAAACTCTTGAAACATGCTGATATACAATCTGAAACGTTGGTTTTGAAACATTGGAAAACAACATTAGGAAAACAGTTTTTTGTCGTCATGATCCCACAGAAACGAAATACACATTCGAATAAAAAGTATCCAACTGGATTCTCGTGAATCTCATATCTGGCTTTCACAGACTTTCTATACGATCATTTATTTTTCATTACCCAACGTACTCCATTCCGTTCGCAAACAAAGGACTGTCGAGGACAGGAATGTATATTTTTCCATTCACTCCATTCTTTCATTTCCGCAACTTCAGTCCAGTGAATCCTAGCAGGAGTTTATTCAAAAAGATTCGAGTGTTGTGAAAATAATCGTAAATAGTGATTGATTGTTCCTGGAAAAGGAAGGAAGGATATTTACTCTTGAACGCTCTGAAATTTTCAGGGGAACTGATTTTATTATACCAAATCCTTGTAGATAACATTGCTCGATGATAAATCGATGTAAAAATTCTGAAATTTTTCACTATATATTAATGTTAAGAATTCGAAAATGGTCTTGTTTCTTCTCAGACTTTTATACTTTCATGAAACATTTTTATACTGGGGAAGTTGGTGAAAAACCAATTAGCGTCATGAGAGTGCATATTATTTTCCGATAGGGAATATCGTTTGAAGAGGAATCTGAAACCACTCAACTTAATTCAATCGCCTTTTTGTCGTTCCTGGAAAAATAAAGAACGCATATTTTCCACTTCGATAGTGATTGTGTAACAGTCTCGTTCAAGCGTATGATATTACGTAATTGTTTCTGGAGATTATTTTTCCGAGTTGATAAGGGGGATACAATGACCATTTACCTCGAGTACTGGACTCGTGTGAAGTTAGCGCTGACTTGGAGAACTCCAGAACTATATCGAAAATTTTATTGAATATATTGTTTTCAAAAAAATTGGCTCTAACTTCACATGAGAATATGCTGGTTGTTAACTTTCAGCATCAATTGTTCCTGACGTGACTTCCACATGTCATGTCATGATTGAATTGATTTTATTTCATTTTCAATATTAAAAAACTGAGATTGTTAATATTTCCATAAAATTGCCATCATCAAATTCGACGACATGAAGAATTGGATTACAATTTTCTATTACATCTCATCTCCTCGAATCTACGTTTGTAACTTTGGGGTAGATGTACAAAAAATAAGAAATTACGCTGCTCCAGTCGTAGTAAACTAATAAATTTATAATTGGATTGTCACTGCGAAAATGTTGGGTTACCACTCGAGAAACTGTCTGTGTATTTTCGAAGCAAACGTTGCACAACAATCATTTTTATGAAAATAAAATCGGAAACATGTCATAAATTACTGCATTTCATTATGAATCCATACTTAAAAATAATCCAATACAAACTGATAAGTGTCTATGGTTTTGTCGATTTTAGAAAACAAATACATCAATCAATGGGATTGTCGTTTCCTGAACCATATGTTATCATAATTTCATAATATTAAATGGATTTACAATCTATAATGGAATGGTTTCTGTTTCCCGATAAAATATCAACTGTGAACCGAGCTAATCCTCCTGAGGTATTGAAGGAATGAATCAAAAGATCACGATAAATTGTTTTGAAATATTACAGGTAGTTTTTCGAAAGACTATAAATAACGAAGTCTCGTATTTCTGAAAAAATTGTTGAACATAACTGTTGATGTAATATTCTAACCCTCATAATCTAAGCCTGTACACGGGGTGTTTTCTAACATGATATAAAGATTAAAAAACCCAATTCTTCCACTCATTTTTCTGGACATAATTTTCTCATACTACGTATCTTATTTGTACAACTACTAAATCAATCGTATGAATTACATCCGTATTTAGACATATCAGTCTATTTAAATTCAGTGGGTGTGTAATAACAGTTTTGCAGTTAGCTAGATATTATTAGATGATTCAGATTGCATTCGATATCGAAAGTGAAGCTGTTAATACATATGATTCTCTATCGTGATATGAAAATCAACTCAAACATGTTTCTATACACCTAGTTGGCTTTGATAATTTGACATCATCATTTGGTATCTTTTATCATGGTGGAGATAACAACGATGAGAATGATAATTAATATAGTTTATTTATTTAAGGAAGACAGTTGTGACAGGTTTAGCTACATTCAGCTAGATTCACGACGATGTAATTAGGCATATTCCTGATTTCTGGATTGAAGATGATTATTCAATTCTTATGTCGATGATTCAATATCGTATAAGTCGAACTTTTCTATTCTTATTGATTATCGCAAAACTGTACCCCCATAATTGGATGTGTTTTATATATACAAGTTTCTAATGTTTTTAATTATTTTAACTTCTGGATTTTGAGATTTTGTAATTTTTTTTAACGCTGTAATGATATGTATAAGAGAACTGCATCTCATGTTATCGATTGAGATATAAATAACCAATTAGTAGGTGAAATAGCAAGTCTAAAAAGTCTTAGAACATCGAAAACGGTTCGCTTTGATGCAAGATTCATGAGAGAGGCCTGAAGCATAAGCTTTGATCAATCTATTGATATTCGTTAAGAGTCAAACGATCAATTATAAAATATTTTATATCGAAATTCCAAGGTTTCTTTTGAACAGCAGTTCTTGCACTCAACAAACTACCAAAAAATGAAATGGATATCAGCGATGTTAATAGTCCAGAACTAGTTTGGGCTTTGATGGAAAACGAAAATGAAATGATTTCCCACGTGAATGACATTCGCATTGAGAAAAAATGGAAACGATTCAAAACAAAATCTCAAGTGAAGTAACCATATGCAGTTGAAATGGAATGACGAAAGATGGATGATCACTGTATATTCAGAAGTGTAGCTTGTTGATTGAGTGATTTTTAAGTGAAGTAGGTATATCCTCGAAACCGACAAGAGTTGATGGAATAAATGGACTCATAATATACGAAGAGAGAGGTGAAAGGGTAGCACATATTTAGAATTTCAAATCATTCAACTCTACATTAGCTGATGGATCATCTTCATCGCAGAGGAATCTTCAATATTAGACGTTAGAAGATAAAATTACAGCACGTTACCTGTTTCAGTTACATACAAAAACCATTGTTTCCATTTCGATATATTATAGTTTCCACAGTTATACCTTCGACTTATCTGAGATAAGGGGATTTCGTTGATAGAATCGGGAAGTTTTGGAAAAAAACGCAACAAAATACATGATATACAGAGTGGGCTCTTGAAAACGAAACAGCAACTCTTTGAAATCTCATTCGAAGGGTGTTTTTTTTTCTTAATATCAAACAACGAAAATAAATTGATTGTATCGATTCATTAAGAGATATAAAAATTGACTTTGCTACCACAAATTACTGATTCAACACAACGAACTTCAATCCGGAAGTAGATGATTGACTGTCAAAATTTAAAGCACACTTAAATCCATGTGGATTCGATTAAATATCAATCAATTATTACTGACAGTTGATTCTGATATAGATCTAACCATACTTGAAGTGAGATATATCGAGAATATTTTTTCGAATTAATTCTTGTTGATACACTTTTTTGAAAAGACCTTGGAGATTGAAAAATTCATTGTATTTGAAAGTGAAGTGAAGTTTGACTCAAAGTATTATTTTATCATGGATCTGTGAGAAAAATAATGATAAACTGAGAGCAGATTTAGAATTTTAAGCCACAAAACCATCATGTGAAAATACTTCGATAATCAAATGAAGGGAATTGAAGTTTAAACATTTGGCTTGAAGTAAATCATATTGAATCCTTATAATTCAGTCTCAAGACTTCGGAGCAGCGTTTTCCACATCTTTCAGAGACACCCCGATCACATATATTGATATTCAAAATTATCAACTTCGCAGTCTACGAACTATTCACTATTCCCATTCACGAAAACTCTCACTGACAATACAATCAAATTTCATTTCAGACCTAAAAACCCGCACTCGACACTCATAAACCGCAAGCTCAAAGTTAATATCGCCCGCAGACTGCATCCGCCACGAACTAATTCAACTGCACTATTTCCGTGTCGTCATTTCCGATTCGCCGTTTTCATTCAACGACAATTGAAGGAGAGTGAATTGGCGCGCACCGCACTCTAGATGGGCCGTAGTCGTTAACGCGTTACCTCGCCTGGCCAAACCAGACTGCGCTACGAATGCTACGAGCATCACGCTCGCAGGAACCGGAGGAGTTGGAATTGGTTCAGGCGGGGGATGAAAGGACGATCCGCTGTCGTCGCGGCTGCGGCAGGCACCTAAGCGAAGGGAGTCGGAAGGGTAACGCGGTTTTCGCGCACAAGTAACAATTGCATATTTTGGTTTCTGATTTTTGTGCTCCACTTAGCGTTGACCTTTTGGTGGTCATTATTGTGTACACTTCCTATGTAGCAAAGCATCCAAGGAATAGTAACTAGTAATAATAAAAATAATAATTGTAATAATTACTTGGAAGGAGCCCAACAAAGCTTTACCCTTTTGTTTTTGATATCTAAGATATTTGGGACGAGTGAATTTTTCTCTTGGAGGAAGTGATAGCCAAATGGCTAAAGTCGATAAAAATAGAAATAATAATAATTATAATAATGATAATATAGTGATAGTAATAATAATAATAATGATAATGATGAAAATAATTCTGACACATGTTTATTCAAAAAAAGTTAACTCAGTGTATAGAAAAACGATAAAAAATGTTGATAAAAGGGTAGATATTGGATTCGTGAAACTTTGTGAATTTTTTGAGGATGAATTCCTCATTATTATCGATGGTTTTGTCTGGAATTCATATTATTTAATTCTATCCGAATCCGAATTTCATATTGTTGATATACCTAAACCAGTGAATTATTACATTTTTCGAAGGTATGTCCAATTTCGTGAAACTATTGCTGTATTAAACGGTGTTTAAGCAATCATCCATCATCAGGGTATTGGTAGATACAGAATATCAGACGGAGAAAAAGGTAACCTGGTTGACTGAATCTATGAGTGAAATGATCTTCCTAAAATCATTCAATCTGTTGTATCTCAAAATAAATCCTAATGAAATCAACAATAACTAGACCTCCAGAGGAAATTAGGAAATTCGTATTTCATTTGTTTCCCTCAAGGAAGTTGAATAATTGAGAAAAAACAGCGAATCACAGACAATTCGAAGGAACAATTCGATTACATCAATAAAATTTGGAGCAAAAAAAATCGAAAACATGACAAAAAATATGTATTCATTAATTGTCAGATTTTACGTAGAAACTCGAACTTTTGGGCGTTGAGAACAAATTTTCATTATTTAGTAGCTATCAGCACGGCGTAATAATCACTGTTTCCGCATGAATTACAAAGTTTCGAGATGGATAGTCCAGGAATGTTCCAGAGTATCTGATCAAACTGTTGAAATTGTTATTCTGGATGGGTGATGATGAAAATCAATTCGATTGTTTCAGATCTCTAATCATACTATCATCCATGTTGATTATTACGATTATGTTGCCCTAATATTAGTGAATTGAACAGCATTCGCTTGTATATACTGATTGAATAACATCCATACATATTCACTTTAGAAAATGGGTGATCGAACTTTTTGTTTTTCATTTCGGATTCTAGAATTATAATCAACTTCCAGTTAGATATTTTTTGTGAGATTTCAATGCATCAAGATCGCTATAAAAGTATGAGTTCCTTTCCAATGCTCCGGTATTTTACCGCGAATTGAAACTGTTGAAACTGAATTCGTTATTGCAAAGTTGATACATGCCAAAATTCATCTGTAAACTGTTGAAAATTAAAATATTGCAGATTTCAATCGGACCATTTCGAATGTTTCAGCATACTCTGTATGTCGATCTATAACCGTAATCAGAAGAAATTCGGGAACAGAACTCAACCGGAAATCGTTGAAGTTGTAGACGTGACCCAAGCATTGTAGACCCAAAACGAATGTCGATCGTTCCGCTGACTTGTTTCGTGCCGAATCGATTTTGGGTCTCTTCAAGACGTCGCCCTCGAAAGTTGAGAGTTCAGCGTTCTCAGTCCGGTCATGCATATAAAGAAGAAGCGAAGTGTCAAAGCCGAATCGAATTTTTGTCGTTCCAAGATTCTCGAGTGGAAGGAATTTCTAGACGTCTAATTCAACGGTGTACACGGTGAACCAAAATCTTAATTTATGAGTTACATGGTTGGCTCAATTTTCAACAAAATTGGAAACAATTTTATCACTCATGAGTTCAGACGTTTCTCTCTGGAGCTACCGTCATCAGTTTGATTTTTGAAACGAAAAAGGTTTGTTGAGTTGAGGAACGTATTTTTTCAGTTGAGCTGATATTGATCTTCACTTTGAAAAGTTTTAGATATATTCTAGTCAGTTGATCCACTTCTTGAATAGTCATTCCATGTGAAATTGACTTTTTCTACATTGAACATTAATTAATTGAAATCGTTTTTTTTTCTAAAAGATAATGTATTTCAGTGAACCAATTCTTTTCAAGAAATTTGATTTTTTTGTCAAGAATAGCACTTGCAGACTCAACATAACAATGCAAATATTTCAGAAAATTCGAAATTTCATCAATGAATGAATACAGATTAGTTAAAAATATTTTTTTATAACACCCTATTTGTTTTTTATTTTATTCGTCATCAGAAATAATTGAGGTTTTCTGTTTAAGTTTTCAAAATATTGGCAATTTAACTCAACTGAGCTAATTTCATTGTTAAATGTCTCCATGGTCAATTAATAGGTTTATTTTTTTAAAAATTCCTTAAAACTTTGTGTCATCGTATTGACTTATTGAACTGAATTCAGGAAACATATTCCAAACGAGAGAAAATCAGTTTATAATAATCAGAAGTATCCTTTCCTTAATAAACATTCAACTAGATTTCACCTAGATTTCATTATCAAAGATGTTGAAGAAAATAGTTTTGTGATTAGCTTCACAACGTTGTAAGACGAGAAAATGTAAGAAAAGTAACGACATTTTCAAGAGACGTCTTCCCCGAGATCTATTTGAAATTCTAATCTAATGCTTGCATAAGCTATTCAAGCGAAACTAATCTGAAAACGTTCACTGAGACCTTATACTGGGTGATCTCAACTATTTCAGTATGATGAGGAGAGTGTGTATCACAATTAACATCGACGACACATAATATCAGTTGCTAAACATAAATTTCCATCGTAATAATATGCACTCTCTGGATTTATCAGATCGATAAACGAGGAATACACTAAATAGTGAATATACGAGATTCGTATACGAAAAAGTTTGGTAATGTTGCTACCGATAATGTCGATATTAGATGTATCAGCGCGCGTGTGTATTATTTTTACAATAATGTTTGTACAAGATCGCGATAACAGGTGTATGAGAACAAACATATTGAAATATGTCTATTTGGTATATGCTATCGATGTGATATAGATTCTGAAAGCCGAGCTTCATAAATTGATTAATAAGATATATACAAAGTGGGATTTGTAAAACGAACTATAACTAGTTAATACGTTGAGTTTACGAAAATACATTTCATGGTTTTTCTTCCAGATGTCAAAACAACCAATTTTTTAAGAGAAAGAGAACTTCAAAGTGCATTCTACCTATCTCTACTTTTCGGGATAACGAACATTTGAATGATAAAAATAAAATGGGAAATTATTTTTCATGACATCCATTTTGTTCAGGATTATTTTATTCATCCAAAAATAAGTACTCGTTTCTAATTTTTTATTGAAATGCGTCTTTTATTATTCTGAAATAACTGTTATTCTCGTATTTTCGACGTTCCACTGAAAATTCCTCTTTTTGAGTATCTGCGAATATTTCGCATTGCATAATTCAGACCTGGCGAATCAGAAATTCAGATGAATTTCATTTGAGGATCCTGATGAACAATACATGGAAATTTTATATTTAATTAACAGATTTTAATATGTTCGATATGTTCGTGAACCATTGATGGTCATGATCATGATCGTGAATTTTTTCTAAGAATTCTTCTAGATCAATTGACTCAGTATTTAAATGAAAATGAGGAAAACTTTGTGTTCAATTAGATTAGGTTTTGTGTTAACCTACAGTATCGAAAAAATCTTCTCGATCTGTTGAAGTTCATCTGTCCAGTTATTTACTTGAGATTGCTTATTTCACTAAGTGTGTTTTGCAATTTCGTATGATATGATTAACAGTAAGTGGAAGGAGTAGTAATATCCATTTGGCAAATGCATGCTTGTGTGGGATGTCAATATATTTCCCAAACTTGATTTATAAGCTGCATCGATTACTTTGCATGCATTTTCAACAACTACCAACTCCTGCGTTCTGAGATCTTATGAGAGCTATAATCAATGCAACATTTACAGGGTGTGTGATTCAACTGGGACGACAGAATTAAATATTTTTTTCAATTGTACAATCAGGAGACCTTCGGCAATATTTTCAGAGTTTCCTTCAGATAGTCCAGAATTACCCTAATAAATATACCTGAACGATTCCATTAGCATTCAAAGGAATCGAAAACAATGATAGTTGCACTTTTATATTGTAAAGCGTTCAATACAAACCAAAAGTTACATCTTCTATCATAGCATTGTACATGCAAAACTGGTAAGCCAAAAAATAATATTTCAAAAATATGATTTTCAATTCAAGCACATTCAATAATCAATGAATCATTGGATGTAATATGCTTTGAATCCTTCTGACTTTATTCAAGTTCTATCCTAAAATGACGAGGACTATATTTGGCAAAAGAAATTTGCCTGTCGAGAAAACATGTATTGAATAAAGCGGTGTTGCCATTATTATTTATGAGTGACTGGTGTAGAAAACAATAATCTCTTCCAATAATTCATTTTATCCATTTTTGGTAATTTCAACGAATCCATTCCGACAGGAACACAATTCTTAATAAATTTGATAGAAGAAATCGTAATCGATGTAGGTGACTCCTCATTCGACGTGGTACAAAGTGAAAAACAACTAATCGATATTTTCTGAAACTGATTATGATCCACAAATATATTTAAATTTTTTTTTCCATTCATGCTTTTCCTACAAACAGGTTCATTTTGCCAGATGTTTTCTCAAGTGATGAAAAAGGTACCAAAAACCATGCAAAACTAAAAAAAATGCCATCCAAACAAAAACCAACTACTGATATAAGGGTTCTACTGAAGTACGTACGATCTCTCCAAAATGTTTTCTGTTTCCTTGTATCTGAAAAGAGACCACACATGAAAGTATTTGGTTCAAAGAAAAAGTTAGCTTACTGAAATTGTTCGAGAAAAGTAATATTTCAATCGTGTGTTTGAGGAGTGCAGATATATCTCTATATTTTTGGGACATCCTGTATATTGCTGAAATATTATATACACTCCACACCTATTGAAATTGAGAACGTGCACTTTTTGGCGAATGCGCGATCCAACAGCTATCATGTTTGGTGAATGCGACAACAATAAAAAAGACTGTGGGTTGAAAGATTTGAAAAACAAAAGTTAAGGGTGGTTTCTAGAGCGTTTTCTAGAAAAAAGTCGATTCCATATTGAAATATCTATAATAATCTATAAATTATGATACATTTCAAAATTTATTTTTGGATGTACTATAAGAAGAATTTGCCAATTTCTATGAATCTCAATTAGTGGAGAAAATCATGGCAATTCTCAAATGTTTTGTTTTTTCGACCAAATCATAACCTGGGACTGCAAGCGCCCTTCAAATCAATAACGTAGGTGTATGACAATCATGTGAAAATTTGAACGCAGATGAATATTCTCGTCTCCTCAATTCCAGATCATCGATTAGATATGTCGTTTTCACAGGAAGCTGCCAGAGTGAACATATATTCGAACCAGACTTGTTGTAATTCTCCGCTAGATGGAAGCAGGTGATTCATGGCATCGTAAAAACAGTTGATTTTTTTTCTGTTTTGTCTCATGTTTGCATAATCTCAATAAGGAATTAGTTGAAAAAAAAAAAACGAATGGAAATGATTTGTTTAAAGCAAGGATCTAAAGAAACGAAAAAATCTTTGAATTGTCTACTCCCCGAGAGATGGTGCTATTGGTTTCACTCAGATTTACAATCCTAGGTTTCTGTTAATGAAATTGTTACTTCAGTGATTTCATGCATGTTATTTCCAATCAAAATCTGCATCTCAAAAATTGCTTTTCTCATACAAATTTCCTATCACCCAATGTTGTCTCCAAATAGCTGTCTGCTGACGTCACTATCGAAACAAATTAAATAATCAAATAATATAGAAGGTAAATAGAGACCAAATTAGGTCATATACTCCTTATCCTCCATATTTGTTTACGTTTTACTATTAGGTTTAAAAATCATCTGGTGACGATATCTTGAACTTATTTTTCGAAAATTCTTATATCGAATCATTAGAAATAATTAATGAAAATGAACGAACAATTAAAACTGATTCGTTGAACGTCAGTTTGGTATTGATTTGTGTATAAACTGAGCTTCGACGATTCAAGGTGAATGGTAAACACTTACAATCAATCCAAATGGAATACAAACAAAATTCCCACCCCCTTTGAACGTTCTTCATTCATAAATGGACAATAAATCATGAGAAAGCTGAAGTGAATTGTTGGAATGATTATTTATAATCCTTCATATTTTGTATTGTATTTCTCGTCTCTGTAGAAATAATAAATGTTTATAAACACGCAGGGGGTTTATTTTTTTCATACCCTATTTTTTGAAAATTCGATATTTTTTTTTTGAATACGCAGGATATATTTTGACCATTATTATGCAGTCACAGTTTAAAGCGAAGGATAACACTTGGCTGGTTTTTTAGGATACTTATTCTGATGCAAAAAATGCGTCCTTTAAAAATTAGCAATGATTTCAATCACCCTGTGTATATCATACATGAGATATTTGAATTCTATAATTCGAATTTTGATTTGGCAGATCATGGTCACTTTACTGAAATAGTCATTTAGTCCGGAAATATTTTCTTATTTATTTGTTTGTTTTTACATGACTTAATTAGAAAAGTTTCAGTTGCTTCTATCGTGTACTAGTTGCTGTCATATACCAGCTATAATTTTACGAACATTCTTTTGTAACTGCAGATTGCTAAAGAAAATTCCCTTTTTCATGGTGCCAGGAAATACTCTTGCAAAAATAGATGTGGAACATGCCGTGTTCGTTATTGTGAAGCTGAAAATAGACGGCATTCGAGATAAATCATCCTTCTTTCATAAGGTGAAGTAATCTTACAGAGTCATGATATACCAGACCATGAATAGATGAGCTAGAATTATTAATTGAAAAAAAAATCCTTTCAGAAACGTTATTCGTCGAGAAATATTGCAGAATCTTCTCGGAAGATTTCTCGAATTAACTCGAGGAGATAGAAACGAGAACATTCATAACAAATTTCAGATATTTTGTTGTTGAAGATTTCTCTCTTATTTTTAGAGATAAAAATTCGTGGTCGTCGCGATCGTTAATTACTTTTTTTAGAAGCTTACAGAAAATATTCATGACTCGCTTCGTTTTAAAAAAATGTATCATATTTTAAAACCCCCTTGTTTTTCAGCTACTCTTCAACTTATATGAGAAGTAAAAATTGGGGCGTGGTCAGAACCGTTAACAGAAGAACTACATGAAATGTTTCATCATAATTTTTTTGAATGTTCATATAATATTCATATTCTCTTCAAATGAATAGAATATTAACTATAATGTTGATGTTTTTTTTTTTATTTGAAATTGTGAGCATGCGAAAATCGCGTGTTTGATAATTCGTGCTTATAAAATTAGATTGGTACCTGTAAAGATTTTCATCATAATAGTACTATAACAATCTTAATATTTCATCAATTGAAGTGGCCATATTAACGTTAGATATGAGATAGATAAAGCCATTCAAATATGTTGGATTTGATACATTCCAACACGATAATGTCTCTAGATGAGTTTGATAAATCTAGATTTCTCGACTGTAAAAAATATGATTCATTTCAAGCATTATTACGTAAATGAACGCTGTGTGACAGTTAGTTGAATTCGACATGATGTTTACTATATATATAAATAATGTCATTGTGCAATTGTTATCTAATCCAGTAATTATCGCATAACTATAAACTCAATAATTAAATATGCCTTTCAATTATATTGTTCATTCATGTCGTCACATGATTCAGGCAATTATCCGACCAAATTGTGAATAATTACATCCTTTCCCAATCATGGTTTCAATTATCGTGACTCTTCCTTCATTCTCAATCTTGAATTAATTGATTAGAGTTATGATAAGTTAGTGGGTAAAATAGACAACAACTGATCTTTATCAATAGTAATCATTATCTAATCTGTCTGATCGAAATTGTAGCTATGTGATTTTGGAAATCCCAGAATCTCAATAGCTTTCAAGACTGCTCTTCGATTTTTCTCATAAAATGATTCAGAGTGCCCTACATTTTGTTTAAATATACTTATCATTTACTACCTTCATTTGGTTTATTGGTTCAAATGGAATAAGGCGAGCCCAAAAAGTACGCTCTTTAGCGGAAATAATATCAACTTTTGGCAGATCACAGAAGACAGAAACTTTACAGTCAGATTCTAGTGTGCAAAAGCCTACTTTGGATAATGGGTGTAAAAAAGGGTATTTTATTGTATTGTATTTATATCATATCTAATCTCCAAGAATGTCTTACCTTTCGCTGGCTATGGAGGAGTTCCTGGACATCGACTTGGGGGACATTTCGAAGTCGCTGTCCGATCTGTACAAGAAGCTCTCCCGACGCTGCGGCAGGTTTTGTAAAACCAAACCTGCAGATGGGGAAGCAGCCCCATCCAGGGGGCTCCTACCCGGGCTAGCTCCATTTTCGACGTCGAAACTGTAAAAGGAAACGAAAATGACGATATGAAAAAACGAAAATCTAACAAAGAATTAAACTTCAGATCATAACTCGAAATTGAACAGTTTGTTTTTAGATTTTCCTCAAAGGCATTTTTCCGTAACCTCACTAATAACCGAGATATTCGTATGTGTCGAAAACTCGAAAAATCAAAGTTTGGTTCATAACTCCAGTGAGCTAAACTTGAAAAAAGAGATCGAGGATGCAACCTCTATTTTTTCGTATCTCCTATAGTTATTGATTCACCCTGTAAGAAACATCAAAATTTGTCCACCCTGTACACGGCAAAATTCAAAAATCACCTTTTATTTTGAACAGACTTCGTATCCTTATTATAATAGTCGGTATATTACTTATTCTCTTACAGCTAGCATCATAGCACATTCTAACAAGCTTAATCCCCTTCGAATTAATACTTTTACCATATCCATCAACTCAATTATTTACCAGTACGTGAAAACTCTTGGTAAATACTCCGAATGTCTTCTAGGAGTGCAATTCGCCTTGACCGGTACTCTCATAGGGTTCCTCATCCGTGCTGCTTTCGACATAGCAGACGATCTCGAATTATGCACACCGATCCGTTCGTAAAACACCGACGAACTAACTATATTAAAAGTCAATATGTAAACTTGTTCAGATAAGATACGGCTAATCTGGCGCTGATATAGCTTTAATTGGACGATCACCGACAGATAGATACACAGGATGTGTCGCTTTTGATCTGCCTGAATTCGAAAAGCATAGCGATTTCATGATTATCTCAAATAATCTTTAGTATTCCAATAGCATTTTATTTAGAGTTTGTTGTGAAATTTCAAAGTGTCGTTTTATTTATATTCCTTTTTCTTGATCTTTCGAAAAGGTCGTATTACTAAAAATCCTTTTTCGTGTACTTTACCAGAGATTAGAATTTTCAATTTCACTATTTTTTAGGTTGTCACCTGTTCCAAAACTGAACGTTTTGCTCAAATTGAAAAAAAATAATTGATAAACGAAAACTGTATTTGATACACAGGCAGGGTGAGAAAATTACATAAAAAATGCTCTTGTCCAAATACAAAAAATGTAACCGTTTCTCGATCAACTCATCACGAGATTCATCGGTAACGATATTGTAGAAGACCATGACCAATTTTGACGTTAATGTCAACAAAATTTCTTCAAATAAAATTTTTTCGTGTGTTTTTTTACTGCTTGGTTATATCATTATGAGTCTGAACCAAAATTTCGGCAGGATTGGAAGGATATACAGGGTGTTAGTGAATAAGTGCGACAAACTACAGGGGGTGATTCTTTGTCATTTTTTATGAAAAAAAGTTCATGTAAACGTGTGTCCTAACTTGCTTCATTTCCGAGTAACGGGGTGTTTATAATTTTCCATCCTTTTCGATAAAAGAAAAATTAATTAGGTACTCATAAAAAACAATGTTATAACAAACTGAAAGCTCAAAAATGAAGGGACGCTAATCGTATTTGACAGGAATGTTGACAGTAGCCTACTTGCGTCGCTACTAGATAATGGATTAAAGAAATGAAAAATACGCATTGAGTTGTTTCATTTTTTGCATAAAAACAGCGCCCTTCACGAAAAAAAGGCATGAGAGACTTTTTGTCGCAAATTGAACGAGACATTCAAAATTGAATTTAAGTTTGGAATATCTCAGTGGCGTACCATTTTTTTCTTTAAAAAAATTGAGATCATTACGCATATGCACGCCAATGATGAACATAAAATTCTTAATTTCATGTCAAAAAATGCGCAATAACTACCTCTTGGAACCTACCAAATTTCATTTGCATAACTCGACCGGTTACAGAGAAATAAATAAATAGTCAGTTTTTAAGAGAAAACTTTAACACCCCGTTACTCGGAAATGAAGCAAGTTAGGACACACGTTTACATGAACTTTTTTTCATGAAATATGACAAAGAATCACCCCCTAAAGTTTGTCGCACTTATTCACTAACACCCTGTATATTTCTTTTGGACAATAAGTTGATACATCAAACAATTTTTTTTCAATGTGTTATCACTCTCAGAAAGGTCGGTACACATTTTCACAATTCACCCTGTATATTTTTTTTACTCAAAGCGCAAACGGAACTTACAGTAACTGTTACTTGCAGAGCTAATATCAGTTGATGAATTTCAATTTACATCATGAAAATACTATGTGCAACAGGACCACGTCATTCTGTGTATCCTACTGTATCCAAATCACGAAAATGAGACCGATTCGATATGAATGAGGTTGGGACATGTATAATCTATGATAACGCGATTGATACTAACATTATTTTTCGATAGACTCATGTTCGCTATTTCCGCGCCGATGATTTTGTAGTTCGTTACAATCGTTGGCCTTGAGGATAATGAAAAACTGCGTTTTTATCTGATTGAGGATTCCGTAGCTGATTGTGTATTGAGTCTCTAATCATCTAGTATATAATGATTCACATAAAGTTTTTTTTTATTATCGGATTCTTTGACTAGTCACTTTGATACTTTGATTTAACACAAAAGGTTATCCTTTTGGCTTTCTTTTCTTTTGTTGGGAATATCATAGTTTTATTTCAAATAGATTCAACCATAATTCACTGCATGAATACTTATAGATTCACATAAAAATCAGTTCCTCTAAAATAAAAAGGATGTTCAATAGTTATAGATTGAATCGACAGAAATAAACAATTCGCACAGATCAGCCAAGAACATTTGGAATCGTAGTAAAGTCTTGCCAACTTTTGAATTAACGTGATATGGGAAAGCCAATGATAAGTGGGTTATTTTGAAACATTTATTCACCCCAAAATTATTGAACTATATATAATAAAACTTTTTCGAAAACATGGCACTGAATTCTGAAATGACAACTTTCGATTAATCATCACAAAGCAATACTTTATCTTCTTATCAGAAAATAACTTTACTGATAGAAAAGTGCAATGATAATTCTAGGGGATCAATGAGGAATCGGTTAGCTGATAAATAGTGTTCAATCCTTAAAAAGTATCCTAAAGCTTGTTATCGATAAGATAGATACAAACGCAAATACTTATATTTTTTAATACTAGTGAAAACAATACAGCTCCTTCATACATTTTTTTGAAACGATATAATTCGCCAGTAATACTATCACGAAAAAAATGGCATAGCAATATCTTAAGGTCGAGTGATTTCATCAACTGTTAGTTTTCGAGAGGAATGTTTGGTGTCGAAAAAACCCTGGCAAGACGAATGACCAAATATTGAATATCCTGAATATGAGGAACATTCGTTTTCTTCAGTGATTAAAAACAAGCACCTGCCACCATCAAATGACACATTTCATGATGGAATTTATTTTATAAGTATGAGGTGAATACATTGATTATTCTAACTTCACACTGAATAGTAACTGGTGACCATGTCGTGATGGAAGTTCCTGTGATTCTAAGATCAGCGTCCGTCTCCAAGGAGCCCATTACCAAGACGAGCATTTCAACAGAGTGGTTTGGATTAAATCTGGAGAATATCTGTTATTCCGTTTGTTTCTCCTTCCCATTCGTAGCGATTTTCGGTTAAGCTATTGACGAAAACTTGATTGAGATCATCGCTTTGGTGTGATGATCGATGAGAACTGCGCCAGAATAATTGATTGGATGATGCTAGAGGTAACACTGGTTTGAAAAATATTATACTCGTACGATAAGTCGTTACTGAAAGTTGTAAGTAGATGCAGGATCGCTTCTGGTGCCCTGCATCTCAAATTAGAGACCTTCAAACCCATAACATTGTTCCGTTGATAGAAGAAGTTGGAAACTCCATCTTGACATGCTTCGATGAACATCTCTTCACCAGGAAGGTTTACAGTCTTGCTCGAGACTCATTAAATTATATCCAACTCAGTGAGACTCAAATTTTATCTGGAAATCTATATATTCGACGAATCTGTACAAAAAATGTCGTGAATCGCCCCGTTGTTTCCCATGAAGTAATAACTGAATTGATCACACTATAAGCAGTAATATCTCCGCTAATAATATATGATTTTATATAATGTCCTAGTTTGAGTTGAGATTGAAGTGGGCAAACGTAATAACAATAAATTCAGATAACGCTCAACAACTGTATGGATGAAACAGTCAATTACTCGTTATAGATTGAAACGATTTTAATTATGATTAGAAATGGAAATATAATCGGCTATAACTATGATAGTATCTGATGAAGGTACTAATCTATTCATATGAGTTAAGTTAAAATTGTCAAGATATTAATTATAAAATATTGTTGATGATAGATAATGACAGAAGTATCCTTAATAAGATCAGGTGAACTTGAATATCTGTACAATGTTTTTCTATTTATTTATGATAGTTCCAAGAAGTTAATCAAACAACTTCCATCATATCACATGTTGCGAGATCAGATTTGTTTAAATCTTCATGCATCCACTGTATTATCAGCAACATGAGGAGTACATTTCTGTTATAAGAATTAATATGTAATAAAATTTTGTCGAAAAATCCAAGAATCGATTTTGAAATATTACACCTCAGGCGAAATGGAAGAACTGTCCACAATTATGCTAGAGTAACAGTTCATTACCAGGAAATAAAGAACAAAACATAAAGATCACAAAGTGTTCCTCAAAGTCTAGTAAAAATGAAATATTACTCTCTAAACGACTTGTCGCGGCTATACGTCCCAAATTGCTCAACTTTATCACTTTGCTGATGATTAAATTCCCCTGAAGATATTTTCTCGTATATAAGAACAACTCCCTTCTTGATATAAAAATTCTCATTTCTAACCGAGGTATTAGGAAATGAATTGTATTTAGTTTATTGCATCTTCAATAAGGCTATACGACAAATTCATCAAGTATCCTTATAGTAGATATTCCATCAATATTGGGATGACTAGAAAAATTGCACGGACAGTGGAACAAGGCGGAAGAGAAGGTTGATCTTTCCTAAGTAAAGCTACAGGTTGGTTCTAGCTTTCTCTGCAAACTGGAAAACGAAACTCTGTTGATATTGAGAGAGAATAATTCTACTCTAAGAATTCCATCTGGTCCCATTGCCTCCTGACTAACTCCCAAAGTTCTTCAATCACCCTTCTTTTATGATAGCAATATTGTTCACTGTGGGGTGAAATTGAATTCGGGGATAATTAAGTTGTACATAAATACACCTTGAATCTCATTTAATGAGATCAAAGGTTCCAAAGAAAAACTGGTTGTTATAACTATTCCAAAAAATAATATTCGATAAGGGGTAGACAATTTACAACATATTTCATCCCACTGATAGACTATGTTTTACTGAAATATGATTTAATAGTGCATCCAAACATCTAACCTTGAAGCAAATTTCGCAGAGGTTTGTTAATTAATGTTAACACAGTATTAAAAAAGTTTAGCACCGATATATGATATTCAATATTGAGAAAGCAAGTATGAACAATTCATTAATATTCATTATCAAAGATGATAATCATACTTCATTGATTTTGTGTAGAAAAGTATGCACATTTCCATATTGATTATCAAACTTGCACGGATATTGAACCGTGGACTTTCAAATATCAAAGGAATTCCCTAGTAGAGGTGGCTTTTCGACCTTTTTGACGACGGCATATCGATATTACGTCTTGTTAGCTAATAAATTGGATTAAGAGATCCAAACAGAAAAAATTGTAGCCTGTGCTATTACCGTCTAGATATTTCCAAAACATTACGGATGTTTTGAAATCACACCTTGAAAATATGGGAGGACAGATCGAGTTGTTTATTAATCGAAACCTTTTGGAGGTGGCTCATCGGGATCAAAAGCGGTTGGTGTTTAATTAATGCCATTCATTATTAAATCAACAGCTGATAGGCGAATGAATTTAAGATTGCAGCGCCAGAGTGAGCAGTCAGAGAACCA
Organism: Plagiodera versicolora; assembly: GCA_037013635.1. Lineage (NCBI taxonomy): Eukaryota > Metazoa > Arthropoda > Insecta > Coleoptera > Chrysomelidae > Plagiodera > Plagiodera versicolora. Next base: position 3,808,650 of record CM072983.1, on the reverse strand, counting down.
TACGAAGAGTCATTGAATGGTGTAGTTGTATTTGTTTACATGTGATTTTTCGTTCTTATTAAAGTGTGAGTTTATAATGAAAATAAAGACATTTCAGACTTTTGCAGTGAGCTAGGGCGTCAATATGCATGTATTTACATTTTTCTGAAAGTGGTAAGCATTATCATATGTTTTATTCATTATATTATATTGAAAATAATACGAGGTTAGAATACTGTTGTGAATAAGAATGATTCGATCAAAATATATACAGGTTTCTGATGATTTGTTCTGTTTTTAGATTCGAATGGCAAGATTTAGTTTGGGGTACTTTGAAGGCATAAACACTTTCAGAAGTGTTCATGAAGGTGAAGAAGTTTTGAATGCTGGAGATCATATATCATGATGACAAGAAAATTGTTTTTGTAATGAAATAAATTATGAGTTTATAGTATTTGTTTTTTCTGATGTTTAATGGTGAGAAGTGCTTAATAAAATAGATAATGTGAGATCTCGTTTAAATTTTGTTGATACCTATATTGATACTATACTCGACTGTGACCTTCAATGTAAACAGAATTTCATCTATATATTCACGATATTCATATCACTAGCTTGAGGAAAAGCATGGGAATTAGTATTGGAAGTTTTATTTTACTGATTCATAGTTTTACAATCTTTAAAATATTCAAATTCAGTATAAAATCAACAAAACAAAATACCAAACACAAGAACTATGACTGCTCGTAAAGTTTTTTTAATGCCACCAGGTGGCGTATCGCTTATGTTCATTCGCCAATAATGACGAAGACCAACCGCATACTCGTTACCTGCCCGTAGTCCTCCTGCGATCGTAGCTCAACGGTACCCTCCTGACACTCCTACGAGCCTGCGCAGTACGCGCCGTCGACGACCTCCTCCGTTTGGCGACCGCCTCCGAGTACCTCCTGGAGCCGTCGCTGTTGGCCGAGGCGAAAGAGCCGCGAGAGTCGCTCGTGGAGTCGACCTCGTGCTCGGGGATGGCCTCCGAACCGCGTCGCGACGCGTCCGAAGACCACAGGCTGGTGATGCTCGCTCTCGAGTCCATCGACCGCTGGCCGACGATCTCGTAGCGGCGCGAAGAGGTCGAGTAGGAGGAGATGCTGGTGATGGACGGACGGCTGTCGTTGCCGACGTCGACGGAGGAATCGCGAGAGAACGGGGAGTACCTTGTGGGGGTAGCCGAGGGGTGTTAAAGTGGGGGACGGTGGAGTCGATCGGTTGGAGCGTTGAATTCCATTCGTGTCGGGGTGGTTTATGCAGGATTGGAAAGAATTCTTCTGCAAGAGAGACACATCGCTTTTCTTTGATGGACAGTGGTAGCAACCACATTGGGAAATTCATGTCCATAAAACTGGCACAGCCGTTTTGGCACAACCAAATAAAAATCATGCAGTATTTAATAACCATTCAATAACTCTTTTCTAACACGAAATAGTATATTTCATTACCAGTACAGAAATGAGGATTTTTCCGTGCGCGCGAGACAAATTCTCGGGAAGTCATGCAAGAGCGGAAAATCCATTTCTGGACGAGTAATGAACGATATTTTTTATTATACTTAGGTACCTGAAATCAACATACACAAAATTACATTTCCTCACAGTAAGGAAGTCCTGACGTTTTCTTCAAGAAATTTTTACAGGAATGTCAAAATTTCCTAGCGATTTGCGGAAAAATAAAATTTGTCATTAATAAATAAATCGTTGCTATAGACACATTACTCGTAAGCGCACGGAATTAGGGATCGGGAAAAAATTTCCGTGCGCTGTTCCGAAAATGTCATATTTACTGTATTTTATAAACAGTTGAAAATGTAGTATTTTCTGTTGAGTATAATAAAAAAAAAATTCTTACTCAAACGGTTTTCGAAAAAACGGGGTTGTGCCAGCTTTACGTAAAACTGGCACAGCCGCGTTATAACTTTTTACTCAAAGTAGCTACGAAGTTGATTCGAATGCTCAATTTTCTAACTTTTTGATAACTCTCGACTGGTACATACAAAATTTGATTTTGAACAAATTTGAAGATTCTACGGGGGCCGGACTTGCATATATTTCATGAAATCTCGGTAATACGTTTTCTAATAAGAATTGATCGATAATCTATGATAATCAAGAGATTAACAAACAGGAAAGGCTTATTTTGAAATCAGGAAAAAGTAAACAACACGAGAAGCGTTTTCGTCTGCAAATTTTTTCTAACTCCAGCACAATCACTTATTTTGGCAAGATTTTGATTCATTATGATGGAAACTAACGTGATACAGTATTTTCGATTGAAAAATTCAGAAAGAATTTTTTTTATTTCACGAAACATGATAAACAGACCATACGAGGAACGTTTTCGTTTTCTAACATTTTCTAACTCCAGAACAACTGAAAAATTCCAGAACTACATATTTTGAAAATCAAAATCATGAATACTGTACTTCGTTAGTTTCCATCATAATGAATCGCGATCTTGCCAAAATAAGTGTTGTTTACTTTTTCCTGATTTCACATAACTGTATTGCACAGTTTTTCGAAACATTTACTATAATGGGATAATGAAATAAACCTTACCTGTTAGTTAATATCTGCATTATCATAGATTATCGATCAATTCTTACGAGAAAACGTATTACCGAGATTTCATGAAATGTATGCAAGTCCGGTCCCCGTAGAATCTTCAAATTTGTTCAAAATCAAATTTTGTATATACCAGTCGAGAGTTATTAAAAAGTTAGAAATTTGATCATTTGTATCAACTTCGTAGCAACTTTGAGTAAAAAATTACAACGCGTCTGTGCCAGCTTTACGTGAAGTTGGCACAACCCCGTTTTTTTCGAAAACCGTTTGAGTTAGAAAATTCGTTTTCGTGCTAGAAAATAGTTATTAAATACTGCATGATTTTCATTTGGTTGTGCAAAAACGGCTGTGCCAGTTTTATGGACATGGGAAAATCAATTAACGGTTGAAGTATGACAACAATTTAGAAACCCAGAGGTAGTAGAAGTTGTCAAGTAATTTGAATAAATTAAGACAAGAAATCATTCAGTTGTGTTCCAGTTCCGTTGCGGATACCAGATCTGAATCTCAAAATACTTTCGGATATTGTGTGGCCCCAATTATCAGTTAACTCGACCAAGTGATGAAATGATTCCTTCAAATTGAAAATTGTTTCATTAACTTCCACAAGAATTTTTTCTGGCAATGTCGATATTCATGTTTAATTCATATTCAATAATTTTTGCGACGACACCTGTAAAACAGATTCGAACTATCTCAAACTGAATGGTTCAGTTTAATTCGTTCGAATGCCTATCCTATTTGTGGGTGTGATGGGGATAGTGGAAGAAAAGCGATGTGCCTTTCTTATTTATGTGATTCTGATATATTTCTTCCAACATGAAAGAAGAATTCTTTCCCACCTGTATATGTATTTGTTATCACTCGAATTACAATATTAGTTTATTGCAAAAGTTCTACCAAATCAAAAATCAGATGAAAAGCGTCTGAGATTGAAATCATAATGGTGAGAAAGCCGTAGGGAGGAGAGTAATTTCTATTTTAATCTGTTCGACGAAAAAGATAATTCGAATGTCGTATCTCGACGTAGAAAACCGTTTTCCACTCATTCCGCCCGATATGACGTCCATTAGCGAACACAATGCATAAGAGAATGAAGTCAATCATTACCAGATTGGATGGCGCGCTAGCGATTCCATGCACATCAATCAATCAAAATAAAATGTCGCCTGCTGCTACAAAATTGCTTTATGGCTGGATTTTTCACTATCACATGGTTGGTATCGTAGAAAGGGATTTCATTGGGATCTCACCGAGATTAAACAGGAAATGTCAATTTAGAAGCCGAGAGTTTCGTTCTATAAAAAGAATGAGATTGCTATACAAACACATCAATATCATGCTGCTGATTCTTTGGTGCATTGTCAGAAAAAAAACTATATACAGTGTGACCCATTTTTAATGGAATCACCCTCTTAAAATCTAAGGTTGTAGACAGATTTTAATTATTTTTTTTAAATGTCAATTACTAAAAGGTCCACCTTGGGACAAAATTACAAATGTTTATTCCAATTTTGAGAGCATACTACGACATTTTTTCTTAGTCGAAAATCGATATTTTTCATGAGCGATTATTTTATTGAAAAAATCACTATGCCACTGGATTCAGAGTGCCTCTGAGCAGGTGTAACCAAACTTTCATGAAAAAATATTCATTAATAACAAAGTTATGACAACTCAAAAATTCGAAAACTCCCACAGCTAACAGTCACAAAAACACCCTAAATCAACAGATATAGCCATGAGAATGTTTTTTTTATGATTTCAACAATAAAGTGCCGCCAGATGAAAAAAAAAACGAGCGTAAATTCTTCAAATGAAACATTTCAATAATCAGTTTTTATAGATACGTTAATTAAGACTTTTTCATTCATCATTAGTTGAATTATGTGAATGTAATTCCGTTATTTTCATTTGAAAAATATTTACGCTATTTGTTTTTTTTTATCTTCATCTGGTGGCACTTTATTGTTGAAATCATAAAAAAATATTCTCATGGCAATATCTGATGATATAGGGTGTAAGTGTGTAAGTTTTCGAATTTTTGGGTTGTCATAACTTTGTTATCAATGAATATTTTTTCATGAAATTTTGGTCAACCCTGCTTAGAGTCACTGTGAATCCAGTGGCGTAGTGATTTCTCAAATAAAAAAATAACTAATGGAGAATCCCGATTTTCGACTAAGATAAAATATCGTAGTATGACCTGAAAATTGGAAAAAACATTTCAAACTTTGTTCCAAGGTAGACCTTTCAGTACTTCACTTTTCAACAAAAAATAATTGAAATCTGTCTACAACTTTAGGGGGGTGTTTCCATCAGAAATGGAAATGGTTAGCTGAACGCAACTCCCAAAAATCTCAAACTTTAAGATACAGATTGAAAAATAACGATATTTGTATAAAAAAACAGAATCAACCAATAACTAAGTGTCAACTGACAATTCACTTAAAATGGTTGGCGTATCTCATTCCAAATTATGTTAGCTACCTTCACTTCATCTAGCACGTAGCATAAATTTCAATCAATCCATCTCTCAATCACTACAACATATTGCCTCTGGATTTCAAGTTGGATTCCAATTTCACATTTTCCGTTTATACGTCTCTTTGTCGACACCGGATCCCGTTTCATTGTCTAATCGCGTTTGATGCATTATTCATCAGAGCAGTTCAATATTGAAGCGTGGAGAAGTCCGTATTAATCAACAACGTGAATGATAAATCGAATGAGTATTAATTGGAAACCGTTATGCGTCAATTTCATCTGTGAAAACTGGATTTCGTATTGTTCAACAGGGCCGGATTGTCCCAAAATATGGATAGAAATGGGAAAGAAGTCCTCCCCATCATGTTTTACTCATCGATTTTGAGAATCCTCTTATCCTTACTAATAGAAATCGATTGCCTCTTGTACACGTTTCTACGAAAAATCTTCATATATACAGGGTATTTCATTGATATGCAAAAAAATGAACTGAGAGTAGAGAGGACCAAAATATGACGATTGAGCTCAACATCGCTTGTACAAATGTTGATGGTTAAAAAGATACAGTGCGTTCAAAGTTGAAATATTATTTGCAATTTTCTTGATAGCTTCGACAGTTTTTATAATGTCGGTTTGAAAATTGGTATATTGGGGGTTTTTAGGACGGCAAACAAGAATATTTCATCAGTATTAACGTAGTCCTTAGAGAGCGCCACTTACTCACTTACAATTATTTAAAAATACGCTCAACTTTTTTGTCCGTCAAAAATCAACATTTTCGATCGAACATTTCTTGAACTACGTTATTTTTTGGACAAGAAAGTATTTTTGAGAGAAGTCGAAAAACGTAACCATTTTTAAGATAAACCCGATTTCAATATTGAAGTCACAAATAAATTGAAATAATTTTATCAAGAAAAAACAAGTAGGTTGCTGTCATACAAGCAAATAGTTAATTTTCTAGTGTCCGAGACAGTGTGTATTAATCACACTTTTGAGTGCGTGTATTTGTTTGAGTTTCATTCAAAATATGGTGTACACAAATAATGAACGCACTGTCTCTTTTTAACCATCAACATTTGTACGAGCGCTCAATCGTCATATTTTTTACCATATCAATGAAACACCCTGTATAGTCTTCGTCCATAGTATTTAATGCAATTGGCTTAAAATTGACATAGAATTTGTGAATTTTCACCTTGCATGCATATGTGTTCGAATTCCATTTGATTCAACATTTCCTGTACCAACCGTGAACAAATGAAAATGAATATGATGGAATTTCAAATTACAGCATTTATTATTTCGATGTAGGTATTCACCCCCCGTCCTATTCATATTTGAGGCATCATCAATACATTTTTTCATCCGATCATCCGATTCGACTTCCATTTTCATATTATTCGTTCCCCACGCACACATGACCCAATCAGGATTACGAAATAGGGACCCAGTTGGCTTTTTCGCATGGTAATAAAATACAAAATTACATCTATTCAAAGCGGCCTATTCCAGATTTGCATTTAGAGCTACCGGATGTTCGGATGCAAAAAGACAAAAAGTTTGGAATAAGTTGGTAGATATCTCATCCAAATTGAATAATAAATTCATAATACAAAGAACCATGTTCGATTATCGATGGTCATCACTGAGAAACTGAATGGTGCACCATGGAAATTGCAACGCTCCACCGATGACTCCCAAAACCCCGTCATTGCCCACCCCGAAAAATACCTCGTGCGAAAACTATCCGTTGACACCCTGGTGCTGGATATCTCGCTGAGAACGTCGGTCGGTGGTTCCGGCGACGGGGTAGGAGACCGGGAACACGCGGGTTCCGGACTGGGAGTGGGAGTGCGTTCCGCTTGGGGACTGTCTGGCGGCGGCATGGGGAGCTTCGGAGCGCGGTTCCTTAGACCACGAATCAACGACCATATCAAAAACAACAAAGTCAGCATCATACGAGCATGCCTTTCTAGCGTCTAACGTCCTTGTATGGCAGCGCAACAGATTCCATCGATCGCTTTTGGGTTTTTCACCGGCTGCTAAGAGGTTTCCGTTGTATTTTTACCATGTGGCGAGCATGAGCGATACTTATAGACCAATCAGAAGAATGACATTCTTGCAAAATACTAGTTCATATAGAGAATTAATCAAAACTTTTCAATAAATCTTGTGACAATTCTTCGAAGATGACGAATCTTTGTTCAATTCAATATTTTTGATTATGGTTAAGTTAGGATTTCGTCTTCTCATTTTTCACACAACCTGTGGGTGACATGTCTGTCGTTTTGTTGTCTGATTGGTCTAAGCGAATCGCTTATGCTGTCTCAGGTATAACCGAATTTATCGATGATCGACTCAAAAAATACGTGATTGAGCCAATAAAGCAAGGTCTGTTGATAGAACGGAAAGTTGAGAAGTGGAAGTTGTGGCACTTTATGCTCATTATTTCTGTTTATTTTTCACAAATATAGGATAGTGGTAACATAAAGTTCGGCCACTTCACAACAATCCAATTTCCTTATTACTCATAAGATTTGAATCATAGGAATCCTGTATAAATAACTCGACTGCATTTTAATGAATACCATTTAACAAAAAAAAATCTCCAACCAACTGATTTTCAAGTGATTGTGTTCACAATAAAATCACAACTCCGGATCAATCACTCGTCCTTAGGCGAGGCAAAAACTGAAAAATGCTGCTCGGTCATTTATATGAGCTGCCGCCCATTCGTTGGCTGCCCTGAGGACTCACTCAGACCCGGGGCTGTAAATTTTGATAAATTTCCATCCAGTTCAACAAAACATTGAGTACTGTCTGTCTGAATTTCTGTTGACAGATACATTAGACACAATAAGATTCCTCCTTATGAATGTCAATCGAACTGAATGTAAATCATTTTATTGTTAAAAGGATATTCTAATGCAATTGTAGTTGACATATTGTCCATTGTAACTTTCTCCATCCACCCTATCCAAACAAGGACTACAAAGCACAATTCCGTTGAATTAGAAAAGAACCGAAGATCTATTTCGATTCAATCAATTTATCAAGTTTAATCATAGTAATATTATGGTGATGCCAAAACTGTTGAATAGTGGTCATTCTATTGTTTCCTCTTTTCAATTCAGCTCAATTCGTGTATTCCCTTAGTGGATATTTCTTCATTTGGATATAGGGTGGAAAGTTTAATGAAGATTACCATCTCACTCAAAAGCGGACGTCACACTCCATCCTATGTCACTGCCATATTGCGGCATATTTTATTCACCGATTGGTGTGTTAATTTTTTTGTTGAGTACTATCAACAAGCTTCAAGAATGAACACATCATAAAAATAGGACTAATGATTTTTCAGATATATTATGCATCATCAAGCATTAATGCTTCAATGAAATTAACCTAGGCACTGATTTGTCAAAATCAAGATAGATAGAGAGATAGTTTCATAACATGTTTAGTAAAATAACAGTGACGTCACCATATCTGCCAATTTGCTGAGGAATTTTCGTCTTCAAAGGTTGAAAAGCTTTTGTCTCCATTCGAACGAGGTTCCTATATGCATCTAACAGCAGTCCTCAAGTTCACTCGTAGTTCAGAACTATAATTTGGATTTTAGGGTCGCCGTTAAAGGCTTTGGTATCGATACTATCAGTTAATGGACTGTCACCGTTTGCTGATGGGATTTAATTTCAGGATTCTAAAATAGCCATGGACGGAGAAAGTTTCATTATTGATTTTGGTTAGGTTGTCTTGGATATTAGAATATCTGCAATTTTTACTTATTCAATGTTTTTTTAGGTCTCTTCGAGACATCTGTCAACTCACTTCGTCTGTGAAATGTTGATCATAAAACCCTACCAATTCTTCTTTCTCCTTCTACCTTGCGAATATTTCTTTTAGCAATATATCTAGTCTTGTGGTTGTAATACAGCGTGTCTCAATAGTAAGGGATGAAATTTGAACAATCCCATTCCAAAATGGATCAAAATCAGGATGAACACTGTCAAAACACATATTTCTTGTGCCTAGTTTCCATTTTCATTATTAATTCGGAAGGGTAAAATAAAAACCAAATATCATCCAAGACACTCATCCTAGGATATAGTGTTTATAATGCAAGATAATATAACACTCATTTAAATCTTGTGGTAGTTTTATTTTCAGATTGTAGGTTAAAACCAGTTTTTATATGTTTTTGAATACAGCTCCCGTCAGCAAATTAACTGCAACTACTGTCTAACAGTTTACATCAATTATCTCTTTTATTCTTGAATATTCAACTACTCGTCCTTGAACAACCTTCAACTAGTCAAAGATTATCTAGGTTACAGTAACAGATCATGAGACACTCCACTACTCTTTACTCATTAGCAAAGCCAAACCAATCTTCCATAAGATCGTTTTAGAATAACTGTTGTAATAAATTCAGTTTATAAACGGGCAATCTGGGTGACGTCACGTTCAATGTTCGCTGATTTGTTGAGATTTACGAAACTATCTCTCTTACTTTCTCTATCTTGTCTTCTCGCTCGAAACGTTATCCTATCACACGGAACACCTGAATCAGTCAAACACAGCTGACCATTCGATTGCGGTTATCGAACTGAGCCATCGAATCATTCAAATCACAACACGGTTTGTCAACACGAACATTGCAGGTATCGAGTGAAATCTCGGCTGTCAACTCGCGAGTTAACCAGATTACCATAACACGACACTCGCGTCGGTTTTTCGTAGTAAACAATCGCGGTAATCAATCGGAGATCCGATCGCGGGACTGTCTGTGATGTGTACGACGCATTTACAATCGATAAAGAAGATCGCGATTCACGTAGAAGAGAACCGGTGCCCGTCCTGAACTAGAACGGAACGAAAGCAGGAATGAATAGCGTGACAAGACACCGGCGGCCATAGTATGAGGGGGTAGCGCGCATGGCAGACGCTTCATTGTTCACCCCCTTCGGGACAGTGGCGGAGGGTTCGACGGAAATTCTGGAGTATTGGACGACGAACTAGTTGCGGGTTTTTATTTTTGATGATGAATTCGTGCCAATTGGCATAGGCTGAAGGTTCCGGAAATGCTATTTCTGATCGAGAAATGAAAATTTTATAATCGCTGCTCTAGTAGTCGTTCAAGCGAATACAAAATCTCATTGCAGCTTTAGTAAATTAATTATGGCAAGTTTTATATCAGTTGTATATTTTAACGAACCAATGGAGTATGTGTGCAGTATAAGTGTCGAAATAAAATATTCTATTCTTACATAAAAAATGTATGTTGTTATATTGGATCCATTTACGGCATTTCACGATAGATTAATTATTCGTATTAGTTATGATTGTGATACCCATACCATACTGAAGTATTTCATTTGAGATAGAGAGTTGAGTGCAAAATGAAAAGATTCAAATGTACTATATTGAGGAGATTGAACTGGATATATTCTTCAATTTTAATTGTCTCACGATAATTAATTTTTTTTGTATATATTTCTATAGTAAACGAGCAATTCTTATGTCTCTAGTTTCAAGGTGAAAAAAAAAACTCCTCCATCATGCTTAATTTATTTGGACGCCCATGGATTAGCCCGAAGGAAATTATGTTTACTTTATGCCGAGAGGATTATCTGAAATATACGTGTGTTATGGTAAACCTGTTGAAAATCATTTTTCGGGCCGGATTGATTTCCATGCTAATCCGTCGTATGCGCCATTGCTCAGCTCGATCCCTTTTCGGATAAGGGATTTCGTACTAACCTGCGGCTCATTTGCACCCATAATAAACAAAAAAAAAATAATCTAGAGTGCCGGTGTTTAACCAACATCAATCATTACAAGTGAAAACAATTCAACTTTATCGACATTCGATGAAGAACAAATAGCTCTGTTCCAGCCCTTATAGGTCATTATCAGGATATAAATCATAACACGAATGTGGAAAATTGTATTGTTATAAAAAAAAGAGTGAATACCTCTGTTACTTCATTTCGGAAAAATAAATGAAGAAATTGGATTATTTGCTCCTCTTTCTTTAAGAGTTGACGAATATACAGGGCGTCTCAACAATGGGTCTTTTTTGATCGATACATTTAGTGCATCATTTGTGCCACCACTGCATTGAACGGAAGGTTTTATATTATCATTTAATTTTCCACTTCATGATTTAATTAGATTTTCGAGATTTCGAAGTCGAAGTGTCAAATGTATTTAACGTTTCAAATGAGATTTTTATTCATTCAGCTGACTTTCTCTGGCGAGGCTTTTGTATTAATCGAAAATCTGTTTTTCAATTTCTTGCATAAACTTAGGTTTGGTAATAAAAGGAGTTTTTCAGTTCAATTTAAAATGCATTGAATCATTCTTAGCTATTTCATTTGTAAATAGCGTGAACAGCCTTTACAAAAAAATCAATAATTATACTATATTCTTGAATATTTATTCTGAACATTTCATTGCTGTACCTATTCCTTGAGAGATGAAAAATGCATTTACCTACAATCTATAAATTTACATTGCGTCTCCAGAGTTAGGTCGTCTTTTGATTTCCATCTTATTTCCTTATATAAATATGGAAACTTCATTGGAAAAATTTCTCTTCCATCTCTTCAGATCAAATCATGTGGAAATTTGTATACTCTCTCCAAGAGCTCGAATGGCATTGCGGTCTGATATGATTTCGATATAAAAAATGTATCTATATCTGAAGTAGTCGCTTCCATTGGGAATATACACATTCTCATTTTACCTCTCTTTGAATGTATGACAGTGGAGTTTCTATTATTCCTATATCAAGCGATATCGAAGGTTTCAGGAGGGTACTTTAAAAGAGATTTAGGTGTATTGAATAATATATTAAATTAAATCGACTGGAATGGTCGGATTTGGATGCTGAAGATATATATTCCAAGAGAAATACTTATTTTTTATCAACGTCTCAATGAAACAGCCCGCATTAGAAAGTAGTGTAGTAATACTTAAAATATCTATTGACTCGTATTTATTCAACGCTATCACCTAGTAGTAATTTGGCATCTATAGTCCATTTATTCTGGGTTGATAGTTGTGTCAAATCGCCAGATTGAGCCGTGTTGCCATATGTTTTTCAATTTTTCAGCGATGCTCCGAATTAACTCCGAATAAAAACTTGGGTATATAATCATATTTCATAAAAACTATTGAACCATTGTGAGATCGTGGTGAATAAATATTCATGAAGATTCTTTACTTACCTTTCGAATAAAATCAAATGAAAGTAAGGGGATCCTATTATCCCTTTCGTGTTTAAAATGTTCTAATAAAGATGCAACCATTTTCTGGGCATCTCCACTCAATCCTCCCGACATTTTGATTAGCATACGATGATATTAAGCTCTCAAAAGAACAATTTTGAAAAATCGCAATAAAAGAACAATTCGTATGTAAACAAACGATTGTAGGGATTCGCTCCAAACAATTTGGCATCGTTCACTTCACAACGTTAAATATATTCGGCACAATCTGGCGATTTGACACAACTATCAGCCCAGAATAAATAGACTATAGGTATGCGAATTTCTCGAGATTTCACGTTCAAAAATAAAACATATTTGAAATTAATAAATGGATTAGGAGACATTTTCAGGAATTAAAATCGTTATCAAAAAGATCACTCGTTTTCTGAACAAAGATCTGTATATTATACAAAGCTATCAAATTTCTCTAGAACAGATGATTGAGAAAATTGGAAGAAGACGTCAATTGAAATATATTTCCAACTGAATATAAATCTCTTCAGTAAATATTCTATACTCAACTTCAACAAAAAAATTTAACCTTCTTCCTTAATTCTAGATGGGTGATAAGGATCAAGAAGAAATGAACTAAAAATTAGAGATAAATAAATAGTTTGATAAAACTTGAAAAACACGCTCCTCTGGTGAACTTTAAATGCAAAAATTATAAATAGTATCGAAATAAATTATTTATGAAAAATATTGTATTTGGCAAAAGGAATTCGGTGGATAGCCTATTGAATTGAATTTGTTTCAGTTTAATAAAGTTCCTGTATTATCATTGTTAATTTATTGTAATTATAAAAAAGTGTGAAGTGCTTTATAAAAATTGATCTTTGTAGCATAATAACAATATTTTCCTCAATCAATTGATTAATGAATCCAATTCTATAGACTAACAAGTATTTTGTTTTTTTTTTTAGTTCATCATCAAAGCATGTTCCCAAATAATTTATATTAATTAATTTTTTTCCAGTTTATGATTTTATTAATTATTAGTATTATCAAGGAAGCGAGCTATTTCCCGAAAACTTTAACTTATGAACACCTGCGGTACATTTTTAAATTGAATTGTACTGCAATTTCATCTCCATACTTGTGATTCACCGAAGAAATGAATCACATCTCCTTCCCCCACCCTTCCCTATTTTTCTCATTCACACCATCCAAAGTCCATTCCATTCCGAACGTTTATCTTCACGTTCTTCACGGTAGGTGGCCAATCTCGTTCCCACTGGATCAGAATGCTTATTCGAGCTCATCCAATTCCGAAATTGATGTGCAAGTTGTGGTGAACGCGGTTCAGCAGATGGCGCATTATACATACGCCCATCGTCCGATGCAACGAGGGCTCGCTCGCCCTATGCGCCCGCCGCCCAGTACCGCCAAAGACTCGACCTGCATGCGGACAAGGTGCGATAGAAATTGTCAATCTCGGGATTTGCCTTGGTGCAAGGATGCAGTGGAAGGTAGATCGATATGGCCAGCTAGGAGAGTAGGCGTTGAAACAAAAGAGGGGCGACTTGTTACGTCGTATGTATTGGGAATGGTCAAGGCATTGACGTTCTCAGTTGTAAGCGAGCGGGGTGGCGCTGATATCGTTTATTGCGATTACAGCTTACAGCGATTATTGTTCCAAATGCCATACTTAGTTTTGTTTTGAGTTAGGAATCTAGTCTAGAGAAATTAAGAATCACCTCTCAATATATTTGGTAACGAAATTCGCTACAGAAAAAAGTTATAGCGGTCGATAATTTCAAATATATAAACTTTTGAACCGAAAAAAAAAACTTCTGAAGCATTTTCCTTGAAATCACGTTTTTTCAACTGATGGACAGATAATCTCCGAAACCGCTGGACCGATCTTGTTGCAATTTGTGCGATTCTTCATTAAGATGCTTTGAGTGGTAAGTCACCACATAATAAGATAAAAATGAACAATATAACATTTTACAGAACATGAACGGTGCGTAAATACAGTTTCTGAATTCACCCTGTGTCACCCCGTAAATAAAGAACTTTTACTACATCACTGACCCGAAGTGTCATAATTCAGTTACCCAATTGATACACGACAAAACTCCTATCTCTTAGAATTCATCACTGACACAACAGCATCATCCATCATTATCGATTATTAAATGTATCGAAATATCGTTGGGAAAAAAAGACTTTGGGGTTTCTGTGCAGGCAGCGCCATCTATTTTTGAGAGCACGAACACAAACCGTTAATCGATAAAAGGTTTGTGAAAGAGCGCTTAAAGAGTGACTCGGAAAATTCTATTCCAAGTTGAGTTCGAGGAATTTCCGAGAGAGGTCAGGTAGAGATTGAATAGGTAATGAAAAATGAATTCTTCAATCGTAATTACAGAACTCTTGTCGCCGATGAGAAACATAACAATCGAATTCAATAAACGAATAATGCTTTACAATTCCAACATTGTATCACTAACTAAAATGAATAGACAAACAATATTCTCGGTTGTTTGATATTCAGGAGAAAAATATCTTTTTGTTTCGGTTTCAACATCCCAACTCTTTTCAAAGGCAACAAAAAAGCTCACCAAGGAAATGTTCCCATTAATTCTCCTGAATTTTTTGTGTTGTAGGCAAATTCAGACTCATGGTCTATTTATTCAAGAAGAGAGTCATGACAAACTCTGCAATTCTGAAGAGCTTTCACAACTTTCATCTTCGAATTATTTCAAAATGCTGCAGTGAAAACCCACAGCAATCTTTGAAATGGTTGAATTCGTCATTGACTCAAATATAGATCATGCAAAAAATTCGTGTTTATTTCTGATAGCAAAATTCAAATCAGAAGAATATTGTAATGGAATTCAGCAATGCCATGATGGATGCATTGGGGAACTGGCAAACTTGAATAATCCCCCTGTATCGCATCCACCTGAATCTCGATTATATTGGAAGGTCTCGAATATTATGGAATAGAAGATGGAAGATCCTGCGAGCAGTCTGACGAAGAGAGATGAGAATATGTGACGAAAAACTGATAGTTCTAGAACATTCCAGGACAAATGTTGAAACATCTAAATATCGAGCTTCCAAACAACTTTTGTTAGTTGAAGAATTGAACGCGACGTGGTTATATCGTTGTCAATATAAATAGTTGAAATAAATAGTTCGTTGGTGTTTGTGCGTGAAAATAAATAGTTTATCAGGTAGAAATCAGTCTGTTCTTTACTGAAACCCACGAATAACGTTACAATGTCAACATATAGGGTGCGTTCCATTAAGCGCTCACAACGCCCAAAACACTCATTCAGACGTTCCACATGGCGACCACGATCGTTGGGGTGGTGGCGAAAATGTCATGAATGACGTCATGATTCATGCTCACGACGACCCATCTCAATAGGTGGGTCGGCGTGAGCGTTTCGATGACGCACAGAACCAAGTGGAACGACAAAATTCGTGGTCGTGAGCGTGAACGTTGTGAGCGCTTAATGGAACGCACCCATAATAGGTGTTATTAGTGTCTTTGGAAGGTGTAGACGCTCTCACCAATTCTTTAAACTTTGGATTCCTCATCTCATAATCAGTCAGACTTTGTCTTAGTTTCGCCATAACTCATTATTATTTTTTTTTTCAATTGAACAATATTTTCAAAATATTGAGAACTGAAGGAGTTTTTATAATGATATTTACCTCTTTTTAACCACACCGCCAATGTAGAAATTATTTCTTTTCAACGTTTCTTTTGGAATAACGAAATTGTTAATTATTTTCAGCAAAAAATGGCAGTCAATATTCGCGACTAACGAAGTTAAAATGTTGTTTCCGTTCGCAATCCTACCGTAGTGGAAAGAGAGTACAAGTCAAAGGAGGAATTTCGAACCATTAGATCCAATTATGACTACAGGTCCTAATATAATTATCGGACAGCGAGACGCAGAATTTTCCCTCGAGTTTCCACTAAAGCATTCGTTGACGTCATCCGCTTTCCACTGTCGACCTATGCAGATTTTCAATTTCCATAAATGCCACCCTTTTCATTGCAAGGGTCACATTGCGATAACGCTTGAAGATTAAAAAACTTTTCTAAAATTGTAGCATATTCGCTTGCACTCACTGAAATAACGCTGCAGTGAGAGCTCAGAACGATTATACTTTGTGAATTATATAAAATCTCCGGAAGAAAAGCGATGGGATACTTGAGCCTTGGGGAAATTTATTTCTGTAGGTGCATTCAGGTCGTCTAGCGATTATCGATCTCACAGACGGCTGCAAACTGTTTTTTCATTTTCTTCCTCATAAAGGATATACAGGGTGAGTGAGTAAGTGGAGTGGTTCCTTCCTACATTTACAATTTCCAGATTTTCGAAGCGAGTTTTCAATTTCATCTTTCCACATTCCGTATTGAGGAGAAAATTCAACGAAAGAACTATAAAGTGGATAGGTCCAGAAAAAACAGAAGCATGAAGCATCAGAAATGAAATTTACCAAAGAAAAGAAAGGCATGACAAGAAGATATTATACCTATTTCCAGTCTGATTAGAGTTTCTTTGAGCCTCTGAAAATAGATAAAATGTAATCAAAAAGGGGAGAATCTGAGCTACAAATCCAGGTAAAAGAGGAAAGAATTGGAGAATGTCAGATTGAGATACTGAAAGAGAAGAGATATCAGACTTTGTTGAAGAAATTCCAACTAATGGAAGATAATCTGTATAAATGAGGATTCAACAAATTGTTACCGAAAACGATCAGAACATGAAAAAATGCGATAAGATCATTGGATAATTGGAATAAACTGTTTCACCTTCGAATACCTTACCCAATTGAATGATTGCTGAATGAGACGATGTTGATCTACTTACCTGAAACAAAAAAAAATGAATTTAGGACACAAGAACGACATTTTTTGATTAATAGTACATGTACTACTAATTTTTAGATTATTTTTAGATAGAGTCATAAAAATCAGAATCAGTTTTTCACATTTTTATCGTCAGATAATAGACAAGCATATTTTTCTGGAATAATGAATTATTCGATGTATTTTTCTCATATTATTGACAATTCAATAAATGTTTGTTTAGAAATTTTATAACGCCAACTATAACAAAATTCAAACATGATTTATCCAAAACTGCGAATTGGAAAAATGTTTCAGAACGTATTCGTGGAATTATATCTAATAGTGCATAGTTGACTTGAGTTGAAATTTTAATGGCAGGTGAATATTGTGATTTAGTCTGATGTGAACACATTAACCAAACTACTCTAACCGGATTGAACAGGGAATGTGAACGAAATATCCCTCTGGAGAATGGGTAACATTCCTTCCTGTCACGTGGATTCTCTGGATCAAAGTGAAGACACGCACCATTGATTATGACGAAATTTCGGCTCACTTTCCATCAATTTTCTACACTCCAAAACATAATTATCACCCTACTGTAATATACAGGGTGTCACACTAATGCGGCGTCATGGAAAATAAACATCGAAAAGTATTGTCAAGATGGTAACAGAAAATAAAATCAACTTGATAGAGAACAATAATTTGGAATAGGAATAATTTATAGGTTATAAGCAGTTCCTCGTGGGACACCCTGTATGATACACTCACAGATATATGATCGTGTTTAGTTTTATGAGTCTATAGAATTGAATATAATAAATTTCAATAAGGAAAAGCATATTTGCATGAAATTATTCATTTCTGTGGTCGTGCAGAGAAATTAAGCTATAAAATCAGTACAACAGCAGCCTATCGGTATTTCACGGTTCCAACGCCTTATTATATCGTAAAATGGTTTATGTTAGAGTTAAAAAAAATAAAAATGGTGCCCTATTCAAGAAACAGTTTGTGAAAATTCAACTTCATTCGAATTTATTCATACTCATTTATTCAACCCCTAGAGATATGAAAAAATATTATACGACACAAAGTTTTCATTTTTCCGAAAATAAATAATACGAATCTGAAATCAATAAAACCACTTTCAAAAACTAACCCCTGTATATTGCGTATTATATTCACTTTGAATTCGAAATACATATCAATTAATGGATTTTGGATGATTTCGAGAGACGATATGTTGTCATGCTTGCCTGAAATAACAAGAACAAACCGACAAAATGTTCAAAAAGATACCAACCAAATTCGTGTTCGATTCGGTGGTTCGGAAAAATCGGGATCGTGTTTGAAGAATGTGAATAAACAACATTCAAAATCAAACACATCAGATATTCTCATTCATACTATAAATTGAAAAAAACGAACAAAATATCAATTTATTTTCTTGTTCAACTCTCATCGCCATATAATTGTTTTATTTCGTGAATGTTTTGACTTGAGATTTAAACAAAAAGTTCGTCCTGTATAGGCAATTTCGAAGAAACATTCACATCATGGAATTTCATTTGAAATAACTAAATTGTTATATCTGGAAATGTCATTATTTTGAGAATATTTTATTCACCGCAGTTGACAAAATACCGTTTTCCATTTTCGAGATACCTCAACAAGACATATGGTATAAGAATTCCATCGTGTTTGAGAAATATTGATGTTTTATTTCGTGAGCTAAATTGTATAGAGAACAGAAATATCTACAAATATATCTCAGTGGAAAGAAACATGGCATCAAGTAATATAATAGGGTTGAAAAAACAAACCTCGAGGACAACAGTTATTTCAGAAAAGTATTGTATAACTGAAATCTAGAAGTCTTTCATGCAATTCTACTGCCTTATTAGTTCAGTTCAAAAAGAAAAACCATTCTTCTTTGAGAGTTCAATCTCTAACGAACACTAGTATTATACCCGGAAGATCTGATTATGCATAATTCCTAAAAATGTCAAGTTGTCAATATTTCTGGAATTATATTAGCTACCTCAGTGGACCAATATAATGAGAAAATAGTATTTTACGAAACTAAATATTTCTCCTTATTTCAGTTTGATCAACATGAGTTTTATCGCATTTTCTGATAATGAAAAAAAAACTATAGTCGATCTATATGAAAAAGAGAATTATAATAGATTTTCATATAAGGCGATGTTGTCGCTCATTTCTATTCTTTGACACTCCGAAAAAAGAAGTCACAGAACTATAAACATAATTCTGAGAATAATATTATATTATTTTTATACCTGTTAGATTCATGTAGCTTATTGGAATATACATAATTATATATACAAAACAAGTTGCATTTTTGCACAAATACTTTCATATAATTATTAATGAAATAACTTTTTTATTTCAAAAAATATCTGTGAGCGGTTTTCCTTTTGATATATGGAAGATAATATAAACAAAATGCCTCTGGGAGAAATGTTATACGAGCCATAATTGGATGAAAGAATATTAAAACATTTAACGATTTTTCCAGTCATTTGGGACCATGACCTTCGATGGTCCCTGAACTTTTCACCGCCTGAATGAAAAATGTCAATATTCTCGTCAGGATATTCGAAAAAGGCGATAATAATATACTGATCGCGAAAAAGACCTTTCTATGTGACCTCTCTCACATTTGTTACCAAGAAAATATAAACTCTATCTGATCTCCCAAAAATGGAGTATGATCTTTGAATAAAGAAAGGATCAGTTTAGCACGAATTAATATAATATTTTGGTATATAGATAGAACAAATGTTGCATTCGAAGTTATAACACAGAAAATTCAAGATAACACTAACTTATCAAAATGCCCTTGTAGGTCGACGGGCTATGTACACACATTTTCCATCAATATCAACTGCAAAACTTTCCAATGTAGTTATCTCTTTAAATTAGTTGAGAGAGCAACAAGACCTCAGTGAATCAAACTTTCATGAGGAAATTAATCTTGCGGAAGGATGTATATGCACGGTGATTCAATTTTCACAAGTATACGTTGGGTGAAGTTTCTCAAAATGTAATTGACAGTTCGTTCTGATTCTCACTACAACGAAATAATTGCAATTTAGTTAAGGCAGTTCCAGCAGTTTGCTACACATTCATGATTACGGTGTATTATCTACAGACTATATATTACATATATGAATGACGACGAATGTCAAATTTGAACAAAGCTATAATAAATCAGTTTTTTGTTACTTTATAGTGTTTCTCTATTAACTATAGAATGTTTCATCTTTCTTACAATAATTTCTCAACGGCGTTTTATAGAAATTTTTGGTTTGAATTGATCGCCTTTTCAATCAGAAGCTAATATTCTTGATTAATTTTTTTCAATAGCAAAAATTATCCATCCTGTACTTGACTTTGACATTCATTGATTGAATTTCCGATTTTTTCACTAAATGATATTCTGATATTCATCGAGTAGTACAGTTGTATTAAGAAATAGCTTTCAAGATTGAATGATGAAAGAAATATTCGAAAAATACAATAAAAGCCACATGGGCTCATGATAAGGTTATCGGACGAATTCAGTTGCAAATAATTTCACAACAATATTCAAAATGATGTACATGAAAACACTCCTCAATCTCTACATAATGTCCTCAAATAAGTAGACCGATAAGTGAATTTATAAATGTCAAAGATAACGCTTATTCAGGACAAATGTTTTCAGTATGCAAAAAAATTTCGCCAATTCCCCCTTCAAATGGAATTGAAATGTCTCCAAACAGTTATCCCACGAATTAATGAAGATACATCTAACCAAATGCAACTTGAGTAAATCCAAAAAATGACCAAAATATGCAGGTCCCGAAATCTTCAATAAACTCCCTGATAATTTGAAAAGCTTAAAATCTTACCAAGCATTTAGAAACGCTTCGAAAGAATACTTGGTGGAAAAATGTTTTTATAACTTTGTAGAGTTCATGCAATGAATAACCACTAAATGTACTAACATCTTCACCCAGAATGAATAATAGGTTGCTTGCTACACACTTGTATGTATTCATCATCAAAACTTGGAATTATTTTGTATCTTATTAATATTTATGTTTTCAATGTGTAATTTTATATGTAAGTATGTACGTAAGTATGTAATTTTATGTGTTAAAACATGTCAGTTTGTACTGACTCTGCCGGACTCTGATTTGACGAAACCTACTGTGAGTGTTTTTGGTAAATAAAGAATTATTATTATTATTATTATTATTATAAGAACGTTATCACTTCCTGTGCGGCTATACTCGACAAAGCATACTCACTCCAGGAGTCCGTGCTCGGAGAACACCTCGCTGATATCCGAATCGCTTCTGGGCAACACCAGCTTGGGGAGGATAGTAGCCTTTTTCCTCCTCGACTTCAAAGTCGTCGAACTGAAATGCAACACCTCCGGCACCTTGTGCGGCGAATGTGGCGACAAAATCGTCAACCTCCTCTCCCCCGGACTCAAACTCAAGTACCCCGCCGGAGGAGGCAAGCTGAGATGCTGCGGGATCCTCATCTTCCCCGACCACAGCACCCTCCTGCGCTCCGCCGTGCTGATGGACTCCTCACTGCTGCCCACTCCCATCAGCAGGGCACCTTCCCCACTCACCGCGTGCCTTTTCAACTTCACCTCGCGCTCGATGCTCTCCAAGGACTTCGCCTCGGCTGTCTCCGCGTATATTCGACGCATG
Organism: Plagiodera versicolora; assembly: GCA_037013635.1. Taxonomy (NCBI): domain Eukaryota; kingdom Metazoa; phylum Arthropoda; class Insecta; order Coleoptera; family Chrysomelidae; genus Plagiodera; species Plagiodera versicolora. Next base: position 3,786,740 of record CM072983.1, on the reverse strand, counting down.
TCGCGCTCGCTCGAGGTCAGATAGGCTCTGGGGGAAGCTCGCAGGCTCTCCATGCTCTTGGTGGTCTCGCTGCGCACGTTGGCCGAGAGAAACTTGCCTTTGTTGGGCGGGTCGTAGTCCTCCTGCGAGGAGCTGGAGTGCGGCGACTTGGACAAGAGGGAGTACCTGGGGGAGATCTTCTGAGACACGGATTCGGATTCCGATTCCATGGAGTCGCCGCTGGCTTGCTGGGTGATGATGTGGCATTGCGGAGTCACTTGCTCCGAGGTTATGGTGGAGATTGAGGTGCGGGAGGAAGAGTGGAGGTTTTGGTGAATGAGAGTTACGGTGGAGGAGGTTTTGGAGAGGGGCATGGTTTCGTCTTCTTCCTCCTCCATTTTGTGATTGGTTTTTTATAAGAGTGTGGACAAGGCTCTTGCGTTTTCGTCAAAGAATGTCGATGGTCATTTTATTTCCTAGGAAGAATAGAAAGCATGTTGAGCGCTCCCCATATATTGAGGATTGAGCAAACGAATGAATTATTTCCTCAAAACAGTTGAAGCGAATGCATTATTTAACAACCAAGAAATATGGGTCTGTATTTCAAGTCTAGTTGTTACCTTTACATACAACATCCCTTGAAATCCAACAAGGATTTAGATGATGTAGGTCACGTGATTGAATAATCAGATAGATTAGGGCAGTATATGTGTATTCGTCCCTTGGTTACCGGGACGACTACCGAGATTTAGTGGCGTAATTGGCTTGTGACCAGGTTAGTTTTCTGATGTTCTTGCCTTATTAGATCTCATACGATGTACGATATGTCCCAACTTCAGCACAAAATCTCCAACAATGTCAGTGCTACAATCTTTTGCCTAGGAGCTTAATAAAGTCGTTTGCAGTTATAAGAATACGGCTGATGAAGATGATATCTCATATTTTTCATGCCGCCATAAAGTGCTCAACTTAAATGGTTGTTTTTGAACAACCACAAATATAGGGCGATAAACACGATCTTGCCAGTTTCATACTTGAGAGATCATTAAGAAGAAAAAGGACTATTGAATTGTTGATTTACTACTAAATACTACCGAAGTAAAAGTTCAGGATACTTCAAGGATCTGTTTTGGGTCCTGTATTGTTCCTATCATATAAAATTCATTCAGACATGTGACCAGCTTCTCAAGATACAGAGGGTTGAATTAAAACGTTATGATTTAGGTGAAATCTGATATGAGGCATAATATTTTATAGTTGATTGAATTTTCCAGTATTCAAACTATCAATTTAATATTGCTCCACTTTGTGAAATGAAACGTTGGCGTTTACTGAGAATGTAGAGTGGAATCATGATTTATATCCCCTCTCGTTATCACTAACTAGACAATCAAGAGGAGTTGTTGAAACATCGAGATCACTTCATTACAACCCACTGACTTAACACGTTACCTACAGATAGTCTCCAATAATCAGTGTCAATTAACAAACTCGTATGTTATACCGAGCGGAAATCATATTTCCCACCTGGACAAAGATATTTTCCGATGCCATCACAGGATACGGATGAGGAATTTTCGACAGACAATTCTCGATACGATACGTTGAAAGCTAGCTTGAAAGGCAGTAAAACGATTCCCGACAATTATGACAAACGATGTACGATATTCAGTGCCAACTTGTCCATGGAATATTCATATCATGGACTGAGTGGAAGCGAGGAATTTGCAAATGGGATAAAAAGGGTGTGGTGTTCGAGTACCCTTCATCATTTTAATTATCTCAAGTGCTCGTATCGTTGAATAGGTTGGATAAAGAGAGGAGGTATCTTTGACGAAGCGTAGATTTGAAATTGTTGCAGCAAAAAACTGACAGAAAAGAATAGAAATTATAAAAAGTCAGCATAAAAGACATGATTATGATTTAGCTCAAAAAAGTTTCCATTCAGATCAAACAAAAAACAGATACTTACGATATCGTAACGAAGTAACCGAATTTTCAAATATTTTGTCAGCTGATCCTCTATGACAGTCTTCTTGAAGTATATTGAAAAATTTTATAGTTGAACTTCACTTCAATCAATCGATCTGGTTTTCCCCGAAATGTCAATAGCCCAACAAAAATAATAGTCGAAGGGAGAACACGTTCAAGTCTAATAAATTAATAACTCGAAATTCCACTTTGGGGTTCTCTCTATCTAAGAGAACCGAAGACCTGTCCATATTGAGCAGATGAGAGATTAAATTAGTGGTGGGGCTTCTCACGGGTCGCTGCTTTTCAAACAACCACATCAACATTATAGCCATTAGTGTTAGTGCAGAATGCAAATGGTGGTTAGAATAATATACTTCGGAGGTATAATCATTAACCTAAAAAGTGTGAACTCAAAAGATTTGTCCGTTTCTTACCATTGGCAAAATTCAGAACTTTAAATTCATCAAATAACGGTTATCTACTCAATTTTATCAACTTCCATCTTTATATTGTTACGTCCACTGTTTCCTGAATAACTCAATGAACAGCTTTTCAAAATTTTGGGACAATGTCGTTAGTGTACTGCTTTTTGACTTTCAGTGAATAATACCACAGGGAATTTTATTTAGATCTATCAGATTATGTATTATTTTTTGTTCTGCTTCATGGAGGTACTGTTTCGTACGTTTTTTGAATAATACTGTTGACTTTGAGTCTTTGATATTTCTAGGGATATTGTTGAATATTCTTGTGCTAAGATACATATTTCCAGTTTTTTTATGTGGACTTCGATTGAATATTATCATCAGCATTTTTTATTTATAACAATAGTTTATTGAATTGAACTCTACGAAGAATCCAACTGAAATTTAATTGCTGCTATGTCACATTGATGCGAATTTTTTCTCTAACCTCTGCAATTCAATTGGTGAATCTCTAATTGGATTCCGTCAATCAAACTTCCCTAAAAAGATACATCGAACTCGTAAAACAAACAAATTCCCAACTTGTTGAAAGTATTGAAGTTGCTGATTCAAACACCTACTGGAATGGCCTTATACTCAATTTTATAGAAGCTGATTTGTGGGATGGAAAAAATTCGAGATGTAGATTTTGTTGTCATAATATTTGAAATAATTGGAAAGTGATTTCGAGATGAGAGAAGAAACGAGAGAGAACAATTTCAAGACGAAAGTTGATGGGAAAGGAAAAAGAAGTAAATCTTCAAAATATGATGAGAAAATGGATTATTTCCACCAAACGAGCGAGTATACAAGATACCAAGAAAGGTTTCACAAGGAATACAATATGCGATGAGGAAATTCAAGTTAATGGGAATAAAATGAGCACATGAAACAAACAACTACGAAATAATGTGGATGTCTGATATATGAAATATGAGAATTTATTTTGAAGGCACTTCGAGCAACCGATGACGCTCTGATTTTCTATTCCATTCTCAAGGATAGGACGTATATCTTCACTCGAAATAAATCTTACATCAAAGCTTTCCATCTATACCAAACGACGTATATGAAAGAAAATGATATTCACGTTCTAAACGTGAGACACTGTAGGATATATCATGGCAAATCTGAAGTCAATTATAAATATTTTCTGGAACTGTAACAAAAAAATAGAGACAGCTTATGAATTATGCTCATTGAAAATTGAAAATTTCGATTCCGATCCTAATTTGAGTACCTCATGTTACCACAAACCATGTATAAGAACTTCCAAATTATTGATTTTTTATACTAAACGATAGTAGTAGTTAGAAACCTTCATTCTATTCAACTGATCCATAGTGTAATGATAAAAAGAATTGATTTTGATTATTTCGAAGGTGATTTTTGACCCCCCTTCTTCAAATTATACGGTAGAAAGTAAGATACCAACCACTTCCATAGATTCATCAGTGATTAAAAATTTCAAGGAAACCTCGCAGAAAAAGTTGGAACTTGGACACACGGTATGGTAATCGCGACAATTACCGGTTGCCATAATGATTCGCATCATCGAAGCACGGTAAAACTAATAATTCGCCACTAATATACGTATTTCCAGCTATTTCCAGAGAACTTCATCCACATGCAGCATTATGCGACGCGTCGCTATGGTAACGATTGCTGAGTCTGACGCTTTCAGATTGTCGATTTGAAGAGATTTATCGGATGCCAGGTATGTCCACCTGAAGTTGAAGTGTTTACGCAATCTTCTACGGAATGCCCGATACTTTCGATGTAACCGAATACATTAGATTTGGCCTATTTATTCGAGGCTGAATTGTACCCCCAGTGCACGCTACTGATGCAGTTGGCAACACTTGATACTGATGCCAATTAAAATGTGCTTCTCATGCATTCAGCTGTTCTCTACTATATATTTTTGGCAAGATTTTTATGATAGTTCAGAGTTCATTTCTTCTAAATCAAAGGTAAATGATAAGTGAGTCTGAATCCTGAGAATTTACAGAAACTTGGGAATAATTGAATTAATATATTGGTGGAAAGTGAAGACATGGTCTATCCATGGGTTTTTCCGTTGAAATTATGGGGTTTTTGGGTATTTTCGTGAGTTTTTGCGACTTTTCGAGTTTTTTTTGGAATTGTAAACATGGAATAACTCGAAAACCATACTAGATATCAAAAAACGGATTTCACCACCTTTTTCAGTGCCTCTCTTCAGTATCCCCTTTGGATTCTTTCAAAAATCAAAGTCGTCGTAGAGTCTTCAATGTTCGTATGGAGGCTCCCAGAGCATCGACATGGACTATTTAGAGGTTTTTTCGTTGAGAATAGGGGGTTTTTGGAGAGGGTACCCCCTTTGGAGGCTCCTTGAGATATGGGAGATTCTCCTCGATCTATTTTTCAGACACATTCACTGGCGAAAACAAAAAAATTTCATCGCCTTGTTTTCTAAAAATTAAGTTAGATAAAGACATTCAGGAGATTCAGGCATTCTAGAATGATGTGGAATTTCTTGAAGCTGTGTACACATGACTAGATGAAATTGCAATTTTAAATGAAATAATTATTTTTACATGAAATACACCTTTACTTGACTATTTTAGAATGATTCTGCTTGGTTTATGGTTTTGGCAAAAAATTCTATGTATCAATCGTGTTTTCCATTCATACTGGAAGACCCTGTATAATAATGAATGATATAATAATAATGAGATAGAATCAGGTCATTGAATTTCACGAGGAAATCAATAATATGCAACCGCTTATTTCCATAATGGAATGAGTGATCGCATTATATCAGATATACATCGAACTACCATCCAAATTTTACTATCAACACACAGTTCAAATATATTTATTATTCGTTTTCAGAGTGGAAAATACATTTCTATTTTAGTAACGAACGATTTCATTCGAATCAATTAGCTTTGGTAAATTGTTACTCTCTTTTATTCTGGATTTTTGTTGACAGGTGGTGCTGAATTAAATGAAATTATTCACGTTTTACCTCAACTACAGCTTCGTGATTCTTAAGCGATCAATAAGAGGCTTCTATCGACCAACTTCAATTAGGATATTGAGAAGTTTCTGTAAGGAGTAGATTGTATCACGAGGTAACATCAAAAAATACTTTTACTCATACGTCTTCACCATATTGAAATCTAGCTGTCAATTTATCATAATCATTCATTCAAATGAACAAAATTTGTAACTTCATTTCCTTGAAACTCACAAGTGGAAATGAAAATTGTCCTGACAAATTCATTCTAACTATGACGTCTTCACTGTATGTATTCATTTTGTAAATAATAATGACAAGAAGAAATTAAACATTTCTGAAATCATCCACCAACAAATAGGTAATTGCATCGTTCTCTTCATGAGCATAATCGCACCCTCGTATTTTAGGAAATTATACCGTTTAATCCTCAGACAAATTCTTGAAGAAAAATTTCAACATAAAATCCAGACGTTATCTTACGAGAAATGTTTTCAGCATTAGCATTCCAGGCGTATATTTTTCATAAAAGACGTAGAAGATAAACTCTGAAATGGTGACATTGAGCTGGAAGGAACTTGAAATTGCTAGGTAATAAATATTCATAAACTATTACTACTGACGAAATCCACTGAGATCTATCACGATTACAATAAATAATGTTCATAGTTTATTGGTCTGTCAAAATTGTCTCCTGAATCAGGTAAGTGTCAAAAAATCAACAACGAAATTACAACAACATAACCAAAGAAAATTAGAACGTCTGTTTTTCAGAAAGATATCAACAGCAGATTATTATCCTTGGAAAAATGGGATGAAGGAAATGATTTGAAATTTTGACAGTTGGTGTCAATTCAAATTTTATTTTTGCATGTTCACTCATGATTCCCTTGATTTTCAAGATATTTTAAATTGAAACGAACTAATGGAGGAGGACAAATTGGAACAAATATCTAAAATAAAAATCACACCAATCGTTCGCAATGTAATCTAAAGTCATTTTATCCACTTGGCAGATAAATACAACCATTATTATTGTCGAAAAGCAGCTCGTCGTTTATCAATCGAACAAATCACATGAAACGGACGTCTCACATTCTATTAAATACCCAGAAACTGGCACGAACATAATTTTCGTGTTTGTGACTCACCACAATGACCTCGAGTCGAATTCTAGAATTTCTAGAACGAAGTCGCGTGCGCTCTATAGATAACTTGTAGGAAATTATTTGAATATTCAAATTCCACTGAAGAGATATATCCCCGAAATTTTGGGGGTAGGAAGGGTGGAAAGACGTATTCACATATCTTCCAGGATCTGTTAAGCAACAACCAATTCCCACCACGAATGTAGAATTGCTGGTTCTTCTTAGGAACAGTCAGTTATTGTTCACCATACATAATAATAACGAATAAAGTTTGCACATCAAAGTATTTCTTCAATTGAGTTGATTGAAAAATAACTAAATAAATATTGACACGAATGATACTGGAAATTCCACATGCTAGAAAATTATAGGTGTGGCGATCATTTCGTGGATTATTTATCAAATAGAAATGGAATCCAAAAGGATACATGATCGCTGAAAAATAGCATCCAATCACCATAAAACATGAAAATGAGTTACAAGAATATCCATCAAATCAGAGCGTTATTCGTGATCATTTTGAATTGGCCCATTTCTGTTCCAAATACATGAGTTGCTTTCAGGATGTCTCCAATAATCGAGAACTCAAGATTTGGTACTGATTCAGTTCCAGTCGAATTATCGTCAATGATATCTTCTTCACTTTCCGAGAATTGGACTCAATTTAGTAAGGACTCGTGAAACTATAATTGTTATCGATAGAAGTAAAAACAGTATATAAAAAATAAAAATGGATACTCGTCACACTCTGATATCAAAAATTGAATCAGGATCTGAATTTATCTAGATTTGACTTGTTATGTTTTAAAACTTATTTTAAATAAGTTTCCGTGGTGTAGTGGTTATCACATCCGCCTAACACGCGGAAGGTCCCCGGTTCGATCCCGGGCGGAAACACTTTTTTTTATGAAACACAAAATGTTTCGGAACAAGTAAATTATGGCACTGGTTTTTGGATATATTGTCTTACAGCGTCCCCAACCATATTTGAAATCGGCTAAAGTGGGTTGGAGCGGCAATATTTGCAAAATCGTGGTCTTCCTGAGCTGCTGAAACCGAATATGAACAATTCCAAAATTCGAATTCGTGGTCACTAAAATACCGAGTTATACGTGACCACCTCATATAACACGATAGGCATGACGTTAACAACATGTTAATCAACCGATATTAAGCAAACATTATTATATTAATAACGCTAACATTATCTTGAAACGTTTTGTAGGTACGGTAACACAAACAAATTTTGAGTTATTTTTAACAAACGACAATAGGAAACAGAGTGTTTTGTTATTCCATATCACTCGACGGTGTATCATGTATTTTTGGATGGATAGATTTTCACACTAAACACAAAGTAAGTAGGTAGTATACAGTGTGTTCAAAACGTGCCTAGTTTGGTTAGGTTTGATAGATAAATAAATACAGAGTGTTATTCAAATATATAATTTACATCGTGTTCTTAGCTCAAGATAAGTATCTAGTAATGGATTCTTGAATATTATGCGAAAGGCGGAGAAATATTGATAAGGTTTATAACTAGCTGACGTCATTTAAGGAGTTGAAAGGTCAACAGGAAAAGGGGAATAACGTTTCACAAAACTTTGCACCATATTGCATAAAACTTTGAAAATATTAATAATAATAAAGAAAAATTAACAGTGATATAAATGATTTCATTTGGAATTCTCTTTTGAATCAATAAACTAAGCTCAGGACAACATCTCCAGCATATTTTTCGTTATTTGTTTTCTTTCCCATCAGTGTCGAGATGATAGCTACAATAAGATTCATCTCTTTTCCAACAGTTTCGGAAATGAACGGAATGGAATGTAAATGTTTTCGAAATATATACAAACAAAGCGTATGGCACTGTATTATTGATAAATAAGAGGGGTAACAAACTAAACTCCAGCCGCATGTTTATACGTGTTGTTCATTTTCAGATTTAAAAACAAAAAAATTATTGTCGTTTTGACTTGAACGGTGATGTCCTGTATATCAGTGCATTGTTCGAATCTTTCATAGAAGATGTATGAAATAATCCCAATGGGATAGGGATTCGAGACTGGAAATAATATAGTCTCGGTTCGTAGCCATACGAATACATCTGCTCAGATGAAATATATATAATCCTTCGTCCTTATAGTATGCTCTGTTACAATACTGATATCGAATATTTTGAACAATGTTCAAATAACAAAAGCACAAGAAGAACATGAGATGACTTTCTCGTATCAATTACTCACGAAGAGTCTGATGAAAAATGAAACAGGAATGGTTGTTGGATTTATCGATATGGAACGATCAAAATAGAATGGTGCTGCAGATTGGCTTTTTATAGCCCAAGAAGAAAAATTTATTGGATTCAGTTCTGGTAACCTAGGGAGCCAACCCAGCGAAAATTGAAATGTGTAATTTTTGAACATGAATCAATTTGTATTGAAATCGTTATTTCAAGGAGAAAAATTCCTATGAAATCTACGTCTAACGATAGAAATATTTGGAGAGTGAAAACTTTGTTTTTCTCTTCATAGGCGTAACGAAGGGGTGTTATTGGGGACCCTTTCCATTACTTAGAAGAATATAAAAATGGAAGTAAAAATTCGGAAAAATTAGTGTCGTTGACCATTTGTCAACTCTAGCTACGCCAATGCTTCTCTTCTAAAGAGAATTCCTATTCTAGCTCGAAGGAAATCCAATAGTCACTATCAAATCTCTAAAAAGAGTTCTAGTTCAATCAAAAACGGATTTCCTTGGCGTGCTATCTGACAAGCAAACACTGGATTGATTAATGTGTTCCAGACGCGATGACTATCCACTCGGTAATGAATACATGGTTCGTCAGAAAGAGAACGTGTGCATACAACGTAAACGCTAAATCGCATATCGATTAATCGTCAGCAGGTATGGTTGAAATGGGGATTCTCTCACTAATTATTGCACCCAAAGGTAGGCGGTTCTGCGCATGCTTTGGCGCAAGGATATTGGAGTATAGAGGATGGCCCAATCTCCATTCTCCAATGTGATCCCAATAATGACAAGTGTCATGCATTAGACTGTTCACAATGATATTCTCATCAGGTTTAATGTTATTTTTCTGAACCTGAACTCAACACGAATGCGTCAAAGAGCTCGTCAGGATTAATTTCCAAGCTTTTCGAATCGATGAATTTGTCTACATTTGATACGATATATTAGTAAATTAAAGTTTAAGTGGATAAAAAGGTATTTAAAACATTTTTAACGTTCGATTAAAATACGCTGAATATTAAATGGGTAAAATGGGACACCAGTGAAAAAAAATATATTATAATGAAATTGAACATAAAAAGTCGTTGCTGGTTGCTAGTATCTAGAAAGTGAAGAGCCTAGAGACGAGGTCTTTTGTATGGCCAATGTAATCTAGTATTTATAATGAATTTGTTTGAATATAATCCAACATATTGAGTTGTCTTTCTCAATTTATTTCCTATTGAACATAATATGTTCTGATTTTAAAGAAGGTGGACGCAGATTTGAAATTCTGGGAGAAAATTTATAATACAGTGATGTTATAAAGATCATGGAAATGAAAATTATAAGAGTTCTGCTCACATCAAAGTGTATCATTGAGGAGAAAGATGTGATGCAGAAAATTAGGCACCATTTTTGATTAGGAATTAATTATTCAAGTTCAGTGAAGCATCTGTACAAATAATTTAGTAACGAGTGGACAATTCACAAGGTAAAGGAAACATTTCGAATATTACCATACACGTAGGACGATTCAGGTAGAAAATATCGAAAGTTCTTCTATTTACCATTTCTTGAGAGAATACTTCTTCTTCCTTATTCATGGAGGAGCATATTTTCATTGTTCTGTCAATTCTTATTGTTAGACCAATTGTATCTGGATCACCCTGTAAATACTGTACAGACGCAAATAGAGGAACATTAGTGCATAATCAATTACATTGAACAGTAAACAGTTTTTCTTATGTAATGTACCTACCTACGAACTTCCTACTATCCTTGACGACGTTATTCATAGTTTACAAATCATTTTAGTTTCCACATCGTGAGACATTATCAGTAATTATAACTTATCATTTATTATATTGACGTATAATTTTTTTAGGAAACATTGGACGTTGTACGTCATATACAGGGTTGTTCACGATGAATTTCCACAGACGTATTTGCAGTACAAAATGATTTGAGACTTCGATATTTCGTTGTATTATATAAGAAAAGTGTCAAAAATATTAACGGAGATTTTTATCATCAAGTTTTCGTCAACAAAATGGATTCACGAATATGCTGTAAAACGAAAAGTAACTTTTGAGTTGCTTAGATATACAAATACTATAGAGAAAACTCGTCATATTCCTGTATTAGAATTCTACATTAGAATTCTACATTCAATGCAACTGAAATAATATTATAATAGTTGGGTAAAGCTTTCAGCAGTAAACTTCTCCCATGGGTAGTGATAGAGAAATGCTACAGAGAACCATTTTGTTAACGTGAACTCTGATAGTTTGAGAGTAACTAAAAGTATTGAATTACTCAACGTGAACAATACACCAGTAGCACGGTTATTAATTAATATATAAATAATGAATATAATTTCGAGAATATTCACTCATTTGAGTCGAGTGTACCTCTTTTCCAATATGTAAACTTTTCAATCACTGATTTGATAAGAGTAGATACCTGTAATATCAAACTTAATATTATTGATGAACATTTCTTGATCTTTGCGATTTTTACCATAAATTGCTTGATTTATTAGAAACGCACGTGTTTTAAACATCTGGTATCTCGTATATAATTCAAAAGAGTTGGTTAATTAAGATTTCAACAATTCACTCAATCTGCCAACTCAATGAAGGGTTCGACATTTTCATAATATATGTATTGTACTTCACAAATTGATTACATGTTGCTGTGGCCCATTTTATTGTTCACTATCCAATTTGAACTCCAATACAATGGAAACTTCCAATAGGGATTCTGAGTTATATATCCTGAGACTAATATTCATCCAGCTTATATCAGAAGAATTTGTGTCTAGTTTTCATTGAATTATCCACCAAATTTCAATACGAGGTTAAAACAACAACACTCATTTCACTTCATTTACTGACAAAAGTAATAGTACCCAGAATATGTTTGAGGATTCTGGTTCAGTGTACAGATGAAACCAATATAATGTTCTGAGCTGTCAGGAACACGTGAATGGTATCGGTGACGTACTAGCCCCTAACAATACCTATAATTTTTTTCTATCATACAGCATCAGAAAAAAAATATATCAAGTCTTTATTAAGAGAAGCAATCATATCAGATAATTTTTCTTGCCATACTCGACACAAAATAGTTATGAGTTATGTTATGTTATAGTTAGTTATCGAGGATATTTATAATATGTGAAGTAGAGTATGGAGACATTCAACCATCCAAATTTATTTGCCGTAGGAACGAAGTATTTGCTTTAGTTTTGCATTAAGTAGTTTGAAGATTGTGCAATTTTAATAAAAATAGTAGCCATGTCAATTGTTTCCAACTAAAAACCGGAGTACCGCTTTGTTGCCTTCCTATTCCAGTTTGTTGGGCAGAATAGGCTGTGACTAAACAGAAAGCTATCGCTGTCAGATCAACCCCATTGATCTACAAATCTTATTAGGACTATTAAGGATCGCTATACTACCTGGCGCTGCATGAATTACTTCCCCGCAAGTCTAGCGAATACAATTTACGTATGCGAATGGCAGGTGCAGTATACAAAGGAACCGTTTGAACATACAAATTATGCGAATACGATGTGATTTACAAACAACATCAGTTAAGCACACTGGAAATTTCTCGTTCTGGTTTATTTAGGATAATGTGGTTGATATTTATAGTAGACTTTCGAGTTTATTTGATACACACCGTGCTATAGCTGCAATGCCACTCTTGTAAACAATAAATTACAAATTTCGGCACAAGAATACCTGATTATCGTCATGAACAGTTATTTCAACCATGATTTCATGCATATTTCATCGAGTCGAACTGTAAATAAAATAAAGCGAGAAATTCGAAGTCGTCATAAAGTCCTCAAAGTCCGTATAAAGGCCTTCAGAGCATTGACATGGACTTTTCATAAGTTTTTTTTCATTGTAATTAGGGAGTTTCCGAGTATTCTAGAGGTTTTTGCGATTTTTTCAACTTTTGGAAAATTTTTGTCATCGAATATCTCGAAAATCATTCCAGAGCAAAACAGATTTCACTGTCGTTCTCAGCGTCTCTCAGTCATCTTATAAATAAGTATTCAGGCTAATTTAATTCTTGAAATATTGCTAAAAATTAAACAAAGCTACTTTATGACTTTTTCGAGAAATTCAAAGTCGTCATAAAGTCCTCAAAGTCCTTCAGAGCATTGATATGGACTTTTCATGACTTTTTTTCATTAAAATTGAGAGAAATTAGGGAATTCTAGAGGTTCTTGCGATTTTTTCAACTTTTGGAAAATGTTTGACATCGAATATCTCGAAACTTATTCCAGTCAGATCAAAACAGATTTCACTGTCGTTTTCAGTGCCTCTCAGTCACCTTATCAACGAGTTTTCTGGCAAATGTATTTCTTGAAATATTGCTCGAAATTGAACAATTGTAAAGTAGTTCTATCCTACACCTTATCCGCCTTGCTCGTAATATAGAATCGAGTCAACGTTCTCACTGCTCTTGACAGTGTTCCCATGTACAACAGCGTCTAATAGCCAGGCATGGCTTGGCTCCCGTTTCGGTACGTACCTGCAGGTAATTGATTTATAATATTGCTTATAAATGTCCAATTTCGTAACGGAATGTCGCTGGAGTCAGCGTCATTTCATTCCACGCTTACCGATGCAGAAACTGGATATTGCCCTTATAGGAAGAGCAATGTGATAAATTTATCTAGAGCCGGATCGAGAGATGATTTCATGATTTGCGTCGAAGTTTTACTACAGTGACAATGTGGAATATATCGAAGGGGCTGAAATATTTCAATCAAATTCACTTCAGAAGTTTTCCAAGTAATCTTCACCAATGGTATCGTTAGGAAATCAAAATTTTTCACTCCCACTTTTCAATAGTTCTCCTTACAAATTACTAAAAGGGTATAGTTGATCAATGGCCAGAATGCATAATAAGAAAGATATATCCTTCCGAATCCTCCATTTCTGGTTGTAAATTCAGAACAAAATTGGCCATGGTGATGAATTGATCTGCTCACATGTGACTACAAAAACTCAAATATCTCGAAAACAGTTGAATTTTTTGTATTTTTAATAAGGCATCCTTTTCATGTGATTTTCTTTCTTTCTTCCATCCTGTATACGCAAGAAATGTGAACTTAGACTGGGACCAACCACTAGAAATTCTCCAAAATATGCAGGCATGAAAGTCTTCAATGTTCTCCCGATAAATGGACAACCCATTCGAACCTATTACTCCTTGGCCCGGTCCTGGATGATGGAACATATTCCCAGCGCTGGACTACTGCAACGATATCGACCTACCGGTTACGAAAATGCGATAAGTCCATCGTTAATGACCATTACATTACCTTTCCCTACCTGGACACTTTCGAATGGCGTCTTTTCATCTAGACGTTTGTACAGGACGATTTCAGGATATTCCTACAGATGGGTTGACATGTTGAATATCTTTATAAAAATCATGAACTGTAACTGATTTGTCCATGGAAAAATGTTTCGATTGAAATTCTACAAGTACCTACTAAAACTTCATGAATGATTTCTCCTGGGAAATGTTTGTCAAGAATTGGTTCATTTTAAGAAGCCATTTATAATTTATCTAAACATAAAATTAAACTGTTTCTTCGTACATATCAGTAAAATAAATAAGTGATCAATTCTACATAATCATGATTTCGCATGCTCTAAGAGCTTGAGAAGAATTATACGGTTGCATAAACACGCGTTTGGTATTTCCAGTTCAGGCATGAAACGTTAAAACAATCTGTTCTACTCGACAAATTGAACGAGAGATTTGCCGAGATCATTTTTCAGGCGAAATTCCAATGGAAACACCGCAAGCATAATAAATTATTATTTGATGGATGGAAAGGGTGGTTTGAATCGATGTTACGATGTTGTAGTGAAGCGAAAATAATGTTGTTCTTCGATGATGGGATTTTTTCAAACAGCATACGATTATGTGGATTTCAACCACGTCTAGACGTCCTTTTCATTCATGCAGAGCTGGTAGACTGAGTTCAAATCAGTATCTAGTAAAGTGGGAAGTTTTATAAAAAAAAAATCCATGAAATACATCACACCAAATTCATGATTTTTTGACTCATGTCACAGCTGGTCACATTTGTAAGACTCTGCTTTCTCTAGTGTCATGCCACATATTTTGAAAATTTTCTCAGTAGATTTCAAAATGTGACGTCTCGTTATATAGGTCCCTTTTTTAAAAACAAAAATGATCTATTTCTTTGTGCTACTGGGATTGAACCGTTATACCCACTGGAAATATGGTCAGGTATCCTACACTAACTTTTCATTATCGATTCAGGATCGGAACGGCCTTCGAATTTTTACTACGACGGAAAGTTGTATTTGGTCACATGTGCGTGTTGTAAACGATATAGATGATGGTTCTTATCTGTTTTAGGTGTAATCGAAAAAGTTCTTAATATCCTCACGTTCCGTGAATATATGTTTCACAATCATTTTCTTTTGAGTAATATGGATATCAATTCATCAGGTTGTTTATTGTTGCACATAAAATGAAGTGATCTAAAGTTTTCGAAAATTCCTCGAAACTACTTCGAGAGATATCAATAGAATCAGTCAGCATTTTCAATTCAGTAGAAAAATAACTAAGAAATTACCATATAGATTTACTTATTCTGAATATTTTGTATTTCAAGGTCATTCCACTGAAGTATCACTCCAATTCAAGGATTTTGATGAACTTCAATCGATAATTAATGATAATTGGTCTTTAGTAGACCATTGATATGTGTACCATGAGACCCTACTGACTTTTGATTATTCTTGGATTTCTTTCGAACTTTTTCTTGATGTGCTGTAGACTTCATCAGATGACTAAAATACCAGATAACTAATCTACCGGAATAAATATGTTGCTCCTGAACAAATGATATGGTGAATATCTGATTCCTATCTAAAATTATGATTCACTAACTCTTGAAAATGGTGGGCTGACCAATTATGTTAAAGCCCAAAGGCTCAATATTATGAAAGGAGTATTTGTAACCACATGGATCAAATATGAATTCACAATGTCAACATAACATCAAAGAGGTGAGCAATGAGATATAATATTTTACTTGATTGAGTTTTACAGTATGAAAGTTCAAAGTGGATAATTTTTAAATATTATAATGTATTGGATAATGTTGCGAAAAAGTCCCATCTTGACAACTCAGGTGGAGTTGAAAAGAGATGAAAAATCGAAAAATTCCAATGTTTTTTCAATTCCAAGATGGTAACTTGCCATTCGTCCATTCTGCATATGTGTTCAGCAATAAAATTTTGACTGGTGATGAATAATAAAACATAAGCTTCTCTAAAAGTTTTAGAGAATTGCTTCCTAAATTCTTGATGAAACGAATCGATATGCGAATGGCTTGCAAAGCATATAATCAAACTCCAATAGTTTTTACTCCTTACGTTTCCTAGGCAAACACAGTTCGTTTTTATATTATCTGAATTTCAGCTATAGCTTTTCAACAAACTCCATACAACAAAGCTCCAATTATCAATGGCACAGGAAAATTAAACGAAAGGTTTGGTCAATATGGCAACACTGTCTGAAAACTTGAAGCGAAAATCGTCATCAATATGTGTTTTTGTTCAGTTTCTGTAGGACTTCTGTAGAAAGTTGGTCTATGCATCAAAGAAGTTGAACGATGTGTCACAGAAAAATGATCACCCCTAGAAATGGACAAATTTCAAACGGAATAGTGATGACCATACATCATTAGCAAAGAATCGTCCATTCCCAGTATTTTATGTTTATTTATGTAATCGTTTTTTTTTTCAATACTGAAATTATTCAAGCATGTGATTATGGTTAATCTTCTTCTTCTTCTTCTTAATTTTTGACCTCTTCCTATCAAAAAATCGGCCAGCTCATTCAATATACTTTCGGGTTCACTTTACAGTGAGTCTCATTGTGAGATATTCTCATGCTCTTTTATTATGGTTATATAGTGGGATTGTTTATCTGTCCGAATTTATCACTCCTACTAGTTTGAAATTTATACTAGAACCTGTTTTAATTGGATGGGCTGTTAATCGTCATGAGTTTGCCCGAATGGCAAACAAACATATTAACTACTGAACTTTACGACCTGCTATTGTGATACTTCGTATCGTGTTAATTTCATTTCAATTTTCATCCAACTGTTCAAAATAATTTTCGAGCAATTCTGAAATGAGCTGGACGAGGAATGAGGAACCTTATCGAGGTTGTTCAGATTGAAAGGCTGTTCACCAGCATTATCGAAAATAAAATTCAGAAAGCCAAAGAGCGTTTGGTACAACTTGAGGGCTGGGCATCAAAACGCTTCAATGTTAATGAACAGACAAAAAAAAAACTCAAATAGACAGTGTAGACTTGCCTGTCACATTATATAACAAGTTGCATGAGAACGATATCCAAAAGGGTTCTGGAGACATTTCTAGAATTGTTTTTCTTGAACCTGTTCATTGAATACTTGATAGAAGAAGACATCGTACGCTATAGATATCCCGAAAGGGTTTGAGAAGAGTATTGGTTGAACCAAAACCGATGCCACGAGTTTCAGTACCTCAACATTAGGGGCATAGCTGGGTGGTACTCGCAAGAAGAGAAATAAATAACCATCATTCTCACAGAGTGAC
This sequence comes from Plagiodera versicolora, assembly GCA_037013635.1. NCBI lineage: Eukaryota > Metazoa > Arthropoda > Insecta > Coleoptera > Chrysomelidae > Plagiodera > Plagiodera versicolora. The sequence goes on along the minus strand of CM072983.1, from coordinate 3,769,276 downwards.
AGTGTGGCAACACTATGATAACTAAACTTCATAAGTATCGTCGTGAACTCTTAGAGTGTGAAGAGCTCATTGGTCAGGTTAGCACTTTTTGCTCGCGAAATGACTGATGATCCGTTTCCAAAAAAAATTTGAGCCCTCGTAGAAATTTCGAGCTAGTATGAACCATGTGTGGAAGTTCATTTAATTAGAAATGCTGATGAATTACCAAATACCATCGGAATAAGTACGCAGGAAGAGTTCCTATCATGGATAGATAGCAATTATATTCCTTTGATCCAAAATTTAACCGTTATCAAAGAAGCGACACGAATCTACAGATATTGTGAGATCCAGAGAAAATAACTCGTTTCACAGAAATAATTTCCATCAAACTCCGAAAACTTTTCAAATTATTGTTCGTTATATATTTTTCCTGCTATCGATAATCCGTTTATTTTTGTGCGATTCCCCTGATTCACCTTAATCGATTTTATCGTGTTGAGGAAAATCCGAGTGGAGAAACCTTACCTATATTGCATTCTGTTTCATATTACCTCGATCATCAGCCGTTCATACCACGTTCTTGGAATAACCCGTTTATTTTCGATTCGTACTTTATATAAGTGGAGCTCAAATATTATTTAGAAAGAATCGTTTTTTATACAGAATGCCTGGAAATTATAGTTGATCTTTCCAGTCCAGTTATATTTGAAAAAAAATTTATGACAAGTTCTTATGAAAATATTTCCAAAGGCTTTTCATACGGAGACAATAACTTTGAAGATCACCCTGTGTGTAAATGTCTTTGTCATCACGTTAACTAGTTTTTGTATCTAGCCAATCAGTTACAGATAATTTATTTTGTTTATTTCAAAGTACTTATTCTAATAAGTTTCCACAACTAAATCGTTAAAAAAATCTAAGAGAATGAACGAAGGATTCAAGTCAAGTTAAACGTAATTTGTATTATAGATTTCTCTAGTGTTGTGACAACTTCTAAAGCTGTTGAGACAAACAAGTAACAACGAAGGTGTTTGAGTTCGATTTTATAGAAACAAACAAGACGGAAACTGTAATAGTCTACTTTATCCGTTTTCTTTGCGAAGGGTGTTCCAGTGAAACACGTATTGTTTACTTCTGGTTTTCTTTGTCAATTATTGAATCATTTATTTCAGTGGTGTGACGAAGAAATGCGTGGAATACGAAGAATGATCACTCAATTATACCAACACTTGAAAAATAAAAACAATGAACCGATCAAATGCAAAGTAATCATTGGAATTCACTTTTTACCCACTTCAAATGAATATTCCTGTTTGTGACATACAAGTGCTGTCATTTGTCAAGTAATTGCGTGCACGATACAGCAGACAGGTGGAAAACAAATGATACTGTTTACATTGAAAACGTTTCTACAACGGAAGTTGGCAGTTGTTTCCGTATTTCCTACATGTCATTGCTGCATTTTTCTTGGCATTTCAAATTCCATTACAGTTATTTTCATTTGATGGAGTGTGCACCATTTCACATGAACAAAACTGCACTCTAACAAAAACATCTTGGAAATCTTGTTTGAATTAACAACGACATCACCTGTCGATAGAATGGACCACTGAAATCGAATCACCTTCCACCTCAATCTGGCTCAACACGAACATTAATCAATCAAAACCGGGTATACAGTCAAGAGGCTGTCAAACCCCGAAGGATCATTCTATCATTTCCTCCCTGGAGAATGGGTGAATAGAGTTCGTCGGGTAAATTATTGAGTTCCCGTAGGAACACACCATGTTTGCCAGTGATGCTCAATATTAAAGCGTTGATTATTTCAGAAGCAGAGAAAGTTATTGAGAACGAGACAACGTTGTTCGTTAGCTTCGACTCGTGGTTTCAAGATTATTTGATACTGATAATGATGATGTTGTTTACTTTTCCAACTATTTGCTAATGTGATGACGAACATTAATAGTTTTTATTTTTGAAACAATTGGAAATAATCCAAGTCAACCCAGTTCAACCAACTTCGACTGTCAAGTTTCCCATATTGGCATTCGAAAAATGGACATCCTGTATGTGTGGTCTCGCTAAACTGTCGAACATAGAAAAAGGAGAGTTACACGGTATTTTATATGTCGATAGTCGGACCCGACAGATAATTGAATATCCCACGTTCAATAATTCTGCAGTTTATTATTCAGTACAGGTGTGCACCAACAACTCCATTTACGTTATTGAATTCGATCGAATAGCATTTTGTGAATCGGAAAATTGTCTACATACGGCTATCGCTATGACATTGTTCAATCTACCCTCTATTACCAGGCTCTCTGTTCCAATAGAATGCTTGGTATTTTGTTTTATTGCAGTAAGAACAACGAATTGAACAGTCAGTGAGACTTTTCAAGAGAATGATTTTAAAAACTAGAACACGGATTTACTTTTTTTCGTGTGAACAAAGGCATCGTAACTATTCCATTTTCTGAATCTATGTTAATTTTTAACCAAGTTCGTTCCACTTTTTCTTATAACAATCTAGGCCGCTTTGAGAACTCGTTTCTGAGGAAAATGAGACATACAACGTATTGCAATATTTCCATTATCTGTAATACTTGGGAGCTAATTAATATCAGGTAACGAGAGGATCAAATCCTGGAGCTCTAGGTCGTTCTATATTACAACATACAGGGTTAACCAAAAATGTTTTCACTCAAAAAAATTACTTGAAATTCTTTCCTTTTGAATCCATATTTGTTAGAAATTGTTAGCATCAAATTCACCATTCTTATCGGGCGACAATAGATATTTATTCATTTTAATATACAATGAAAAATTATTATCGACCACCTATATATAATTAAGAGTCGCTGCCTTCTGTTTTCATGAACTGTGCATCATTTTATGAATTGCTTCAAATATGAACTTATCCAAATGTGTGTGGTGATTATTGAAAGTATAACTTTCAGATTTTTCGTGGGTGACCAGTTATTTTTTCTGAACCCGACCCTGGATAACCGGTCCAGAACTAACAAAAATTGGGCAAACTCCAAGATACAGAAGGTAATACCTGAGAGCTCGTTTTATATTCGTATGTTTCTATATTCGTTCATTCAATTCGATTCAAACAGTATTTTTAAACCTATACCAGTCCACCATTGTGTTTTCCCAAGTGGATTAGACATAAAATCTTGTTACTTTTCAGGATGAATAATCCAATCTAGTTTTGCATTATATCGTCAATAAACTTCATGTTCTCTCTATGATATGATTATGCTAATCATAGTAGTAAACTGCGTAATTTAAATAATCTGAAATAACCGATCAAGCCTTCTATAAAACTTCCTGATGCTGATGGAACTGACAGCTAAAGTTTGAGAAACCAATTTATTTCGACAAACTTCGAATTGACAGTTTTCTAAGCAATTTCTGATGAGCCTTGAAACCTGTTCTGAATATTTCTCGTGTCAGCGAATGCCTGGAGATTTTCATGGTGGCTCAATAATATGGAAAACAAGATTTCTTCTTTATTATTGAGTTCCAGTTTTGGTTATTTTGTCATTAATCATAGATGAGAGCACTCTTACTTCGCTCTCAGGTTTCCATCAATAGAATATCAACATTAAAGTTATATCTAGTTAAATTTTGATCAAAATAGTCGACTTTATTCAAGGTCCTGTTATATTACACTCGAATAAGTGAATCCTTATTTTTCGTCACAATAATAGTAATGTTTATTAACATAATGCAAAATCACGACAACAATTGAATAGATAAAATAAGTAAATAAACGTAATATCACAAACACAAAATATGCTTGTTTTTGACTTGATAAATGAATAATAATTCAAATTATCTGAACTTCCATTAAATCCCAAAAATCGCAAAGGAAATTGAGAATAATGCAGGAAAAAAAAGTGTTATAATGTTTTATACTATTCATATCAAAGATAACATCACCACACATAAAACCTGTCGATATACTAATGAATAATCCGGTATATTAGTAGTTAAAAGACGAATCAATCTTGGTGAACTCTCCCAGGAAGAGATGCAGCACCAGAAGTAGCATATCCCTGTCTCTACATGGGGTGACTTCAACATTTCTGAACGTAAAAAAGTAATTTATCTAGTCTCCCAAGTTTGGAAAAAGCCCGGAAGAAACATTGAAGCGCAGCGACCAAAAAGAAAAGAATGAATAGACTGCAACAAGAATTGTCACGGAACTTCTAACGACGAAATAATGACAGATTATGAACTCCCATTTGAGCTGTTAGTGAACTTCCTGCTGAAATTTCCACGATAATTAAAGCTCGTTTTGAAGGGAATTATTTTGTCTATGCTGTAATCTCATGGGACATTAAACTTTGGTGAAAATGTTACACAAATTAGTTCTTTGAGAACTTTTCAGATGATTTCACTACAAAATACACGACAGAAGTGGAATACGAATACAATTTGTAACAATGTACCTCTCACAACATTCTCATAGACTACCAAATGAAATATGACTCATCTGTTGTTTTTCGTTCAATTTAGTTCAAAAAAACTACAGAATATTTATTTGAAAATGTCCTTGCAATGTACTAAACGTGAGTTTATGATATTCTTCTTTTTCTAAATATCAACACAGCTCATGGTCAATTATTATAATAAATCTGATTAAGAGAATTCTTGTCAATCATAGTTTGCTTTCTCTTCCGTATAGTATACCGAGTATCCGACTTCTAATAATACCTCCTCATTTCATATTTTTAGGTTCTGAATCTCAGAGATTTCCCATATTATTCCAGACACCTTGTAGATTAGGTTTTTGTCCAAATAAACTCCTCATCTATTGACTCGATTCAATTGAATGTATAAATATTTATAAGAGTTATAAGTCATATAGGCAGGTTGATTTGATTAATGTAAACTTATTTTTGTGTACCAGAGAAATGAAGGTGTTATAATCTGAATAATGGAAAGCGTATGTTCATTTCCAGTTATGCATTTCTAATCGAATCATCATCGTAAACAAATCCATCGATGTACGCGCAGTGGATGAAGTAATAATCTGATGTAAAATGGTTTATGAGTATTACCGACTTAATTGGAATTATTCATGACGGAACGAAAATATGAAGTCTAGCAATAGCCCATCACTTTTGGGAATATATCGATGAATAAATAACACATAGTTGAGATCCAACTCACAAAACGGAAAGTGAATTTAACGTAGCAAAAGTTACGATAACTGTAATTTCCCTATTTTCATATTCAAAAAGTATTCTTCGTGCAGAAAAAAATTTCTCGACAGTTTGAAGTTTTTCGCTGAAAATATTCAATGTTTTCTTCCAGATGAATTTAAAAACATTGCTGTCTGAAAAAAAGTCGTAATCCTGACAACGCGTCCTTGGAAATCAATGTAAAATTTTGTAATATCCTGTATAAATCGCAAAATATTCACTTATAATACCACAAGAGCTTCGCGCTCGTGATTTTTTAACCTGAAAAACTTGACTCCTTCATTTGTTTGCAACGAACCTATCGGGAAATACCCGATAATTTTGAAGCTCGTGTGGTATTCGGGGGATTATTTTTCCGTCCCAAATGTCGGCCAATAGAATTGTTTTTATTGTACCTTCCTTATAGTCTTCTCCATCCATTTTCTTCATATTGTAAGCGTAATCTTTCATAATGTTTGCCAATTGCGCTTCACTCGTTTCAGCACTCAATGTGTATTCCCTCTCAGTACAAAAAGTAGTAAATTGGTTCCAAACTGTTTTTTTTTTGCCTTCTCCGTATTAATGGGAACATTTCCTCTGACTTTTTTATCGATGGTGGACAGAGAACAAACTCCAAATCGACTCATTTTCATGCAAAATCTCCAATTTTCACAATTGAATTCAACCTGTCAGTTTGACGTGTGGTTAATTTGACTGGATCATGTTTTGTTTTTTATATATAGCAACTACCAGAGAAAATAATCAAAAAATTATCGGTATAATACCATGTAGGCTGTACCACGTGACGTCGAATGGTGCAATTCTATTGGTCGATATTTGGGTCGGAAAAATAATCAATGAAATGCGTAGGATACAGATCAACCGTAATATTTTTCAGAAAAACTTCACAATTCTTCTTTAATAAATGTTAGCATAATTTTCTCATGCGTTTCATTAATTATCCGTCATTATCTACCTTATCTCAATGAACAATTGAAATTCAGCGATAAAAAACAATAAATATTTCATGACCTCACTGCAGGATTCGCAAAAAAATTCATTCGTTTGCTCGAACCATGACCGACAGACAACTTTCTCTAAACTCACGATAAAAACAATCAGATAATCCTCTGTCAATTCTCGCGCCTGAAAAACCAGGAGCTCTTCCTCGGCGACGACGTCCACCAGCACACGCACGTCGACGAACACGTTTCTTCGGAGCGCACTTCGCGTACTTCCACAGAGGAAGTTCCGATGACCCGCCGCGCTTACCGTGCACTGGATCTTCCGCGTCGTGCCCGGAGCTAACGCGAGAAGCGAGTCGATGCGACGCCATCCGAGAATGGCCGATTAAAATAAACAAAAAAAAATACGCGAACCCATTGTTAGACTCGGACGGTTGTTGAAATATTTCAATTTCATTTTGAGGTGTATAATTAGTGCTGAGCACGTGATGGGAATGTTAGTTAGCGAGATAACATGACATTTTCGCGATGAGGTTTTAGATAAATCGAATTCTCGGTGATTTACTGGGAATGTTTTGTCATGAGAAATAGCCATATTCAAAGTAATGTACAGGGTGTCCCAGAAGTCAACGTCAAGTAGGAATCGAACAATAGGTCACATTATACAGGGTGCTACATTAATATGTTGAATAAATTAAACTGAGAGTAGAGAGGACCAAAATATGACGATTGAGCGCAACATCGCTTGTACAAATGTTGATGGTTAAAAATATACAGTGCGTTCAAAGTTGAAATTTTATTTGCAAATTCCTTAATAGTTTCGATAGTTTTTATGATATCGGTTTGAAAATTGGTACATTGGGGGTTGTTAGGACGGCAAACAAGAATATTTCATCAGTATTAACGTAGTCTTTAGATGGCGCCACTTACCCGCTTACAGTTATTTGAAAATACGAACAACTCTTTTGTCCGTCAAAAATCAATATTTTCGATCAAACATTTATTAAACTACGTTAACTTTTGGACAAAAATGAATTCTTGGAAAAAGTCGAAAAACCTTACCGTTTTTACGATAAACCCGATTTTAAGTATTGAAGTCACAAATAAATTCAAATAATTTCATCAACAAAAACAAGACAAGCAAATAGTTAGTTTTCTGCTTCAATAATGATTTATTTTCGATTCGACAGAGTTATAAAAATTGTTGGAAATGCCCACCTTCGACGTCAATAATTTTGAACGCACTGTATCTTTTTAACCATCAACATTTGTACGAGCACTAAATCGTCATATTTTGGTCCTCTCTACTCTCAGTTTTTTTACCATATTAATGAAACACCCTGTATGTAATAGTTGGAAAAAAAGAAAAGATCGCGTATTTCGACTGACTAAACTGAGAAAAAATGGACTATGTTACTAATCATTATCATCTTCAGAGTTTCAAATGAACTTAATGTACTTATTCAAATGGAACATCCTGTATACGATTAGCAGGTAAAGGGAGAAAAACTAATAAACTTAATGTGTCGACTTTTTATCCCAGTTGCGCATTTTTTGATTCACTCGTATTTTCAATGTCGTTATTATCATTTTTCAAATATCAACATCCGATTTTCATAACACCCTGTCTTCGTGGATATCAGATGTTACATTAGAAAATTTATGGGAATAGATTCTCCTATTTAATTTAATAAGATTCGTAATTTTTCCAACTAAAATAACTAACCAAACCATGTTTTTCAAATTCATGTGAATATCTATTTTTCCAATACGCAAGCCGATTTTTAGAGTGGCCAGCTAGATTTCCTGATCCGACCCCATGGATGTAAAAAAATGGGGAGGAAATGGTCAGTCGATGCATCCACTTATTTGAGTTTGGGACATATTCGACACAAATAATTATATACATCGATTTCGGAAGAGTATTTTCAATAAATCTCAGTGCTCTGAGTTAGGAGAGCAATGCGAGTGTTGACCAAACAAGGATTGCTGGCGAGAATATGAAAATACCTATTCCATTGAGTGACTGTTGTTGAAATTCAAATGTATTTCAATTCCACTCTGAGGTGTATAATTAGTTTATCGCATATGACGTACTCTATTTGTATATTAGTAGGGGAACTAGCCTTGAATTTTCGCTAGGTGAGTCGGTAGCCGACAATTTCGATTTCGTATTCACAGCCTACTCAGTGAATTTCTTCTTTTGAACTATGTCAAATTCAAATTTGAACAAGTGACGAGAGAATTGAGTATCAGAGCAGAACGTTTTTGGAATAAAATTATTATTATTGAGAGGACCCGGTATATAAATTTGGAACTTTGACATGGTAATCGAGATGAAACATTACCTATTTATCGACTTTTTTCTCAACTCAATCAAGCTGTTTTACTATTCTCAATACAATTCGAAAGTAATCCATATGAAACAGAAAATCACCATATTGTAAGTGACGAAACGTGCGATTCTCTGCCAATTATGAAACAGTTGCATTAGCTGCCAATAAATTTTAAGTCGTAGTTTAAAAAATGGCATTTTTGTTCACTACTTCCAATATCCTACCTTATCCAAGCGGATATTCCATGAAACCCCATCAAATACCATGATATACATGATGTTCGAAGACTTACCTGAAACAAAAAAATAATAGGTTATCTATCAAGAACAAAAACTCCAATTTGAAGGGTTCAACACGTATAACGTTCATTATTTGTCGATGTTCTCATTCGAATAAAATTCTCAAAATATGGTATGGAGTCATCATCAAAAGTATAGAGTGTTGGGGGAAATACAAAGTGTTTAAAATTGAGAACACATCCTTGAAATTCCGCATCCCAACTACTGTTATATTAATATAATTCTGATTCAGAATCCAGAATCTAGATTTCATGAACTTCAGCCCAAAGTTCATTAGTAGCTTCGTGACAAAGCACAGTGGAGATCTGCGCGAAATTTCAGATAGAACAATAAAGAATTAATTCGTATACCTAGAGGCTTAAGAGAAATCCTGATAATTGGCTTTTATGATCAACTGCTTTTCATGCTGTCTTGACAACGTTGACATATTAGCAATGTCCAAGGTTCACCCAAATTTAGTGATACAATTAGCATAAAAGTTTAATGATTTAAGGGCTTGTATAAAGTTCAAGGAATGTTTTTTTAATGTACATATATTGTAAAATTCACACAAAAAATTTCATACCATTCCGGTGAGTATTTTCGAAGTTACACGCAAATTTGAAAAGGCGTTTCGGAGTGCTTGGAAGTGCTTTTCAAACTGTAATCGCGTTTTTCTCAAAATAGTGTTTTTTAAGTCGGTACTCGAAAACGGATTTTATATTTTTTAACGAAATCTGTTTGGTTTTTCAAATTCAAATGATCCAGTTCAGAGATTTACGTAGTGTTCACCGCAAAAAGTATTTTTCCAAAGGAGCTTCCGGAGCACAGCTGTAACTCCTTTCCAATAAATATTTTTACTAATACTAAGAATCAAAATACTGTTAAAAGATTCCATAATATGTGTACAAATAATTAGATCAATAACTTCGAAAGTTTTCTCAGAAAAAATTCTGGAAAATTAGTTTTTTTCGGCCTTCTAACTGTATATAACCCCTTGAATGCGCATCAATTTACCCTCTGTGAATTTCTGGACCAATCACAACGGTCCAACCACGTCGCCGCCTCAAAGCCTTGTGTGCCGCATATTCGTCATTTTGTTTCTTCCTGTGCGGTGAAGACATCTTAGAACGTAGAGGCTACGCTGGTCACTTTCATACGATTATTTTCACATTTACTTTCAAATTATTATCTGGTGTCGGTGCTGTGGTGGTCGAGAGGCCAGTTTTTATATATTTTTTGTGTACAGGGGTCTTTAACTTGATATACACCGAGTGTTTCGAATTCGTTCTAGGATCTCAAAAAATAAAATGAAAAGAACACAACAAATAAAATTTGTCGTAGCTGAAGTAAGAAATTTAATATTAACCCCCAGATATTATTTTTCGGTGGTTTTTCTGAAAGAAATTTAACTCCAATTTCCAACCTTCAACTGAAATATATTTCTTGTCATTCAAAAAAGTTGAGTTATGTCATCTAAAAATGAGTTACTGTTACAAGAACATGTACACATTTACAGTCTGTCCCATTTTACGATGTCCTCACGGGATATTTCTTTTATTTTTAGAAATAGATATTTGCACTATTCGCAAAAGTTGGCTACGATTTCACAAAATTCACGATACCACAAACGAAATTTTAATGACTTGATTCCATTGTGAGATTTAACTCATAGGAAAAGTGACTCCTATAAATTTTCAGTTTCGGAAGAGAGCTGTTATTTTTCAGATCTAACTTAACGTTGTACACCTTGTATATTTTCCGATATTCAGAACATGGTTACTTTGTGCTCTGAAAAATAGAAATCGCATCCTCTATCTTTTTTTTTGAGTTCAGTTTACTGGCGAAAACAAAAATTTCGATTTTTCTGACTTCTCGACACATACGAATATCACGATTGTTAATGAAGTTAGTAGGACATAATTTTTACAACCTCAAAGCACTTTTTTACGTGAAATGCAGTGGTGTGGAGGAAAATTCCAAAAAACTGTTCAATTTCGATTCATGGCCTAAAGTTGTATTTTTTCGAATGGAAATCATTAGACAGTATACAAAAATGGGAATTTTCTCATCCTGTACATGGAAGAGCGCAAATATGCAAAAAGCTTGTCGTTGCTACAAATAACTGTCATACAAAATGCTGGTCCCGACCAACTCACAGAACACAACCAAAAACACTGCACAGCCTTTGAGTTGGCAATAGATCAATATTTACAATCACAATAATCGTTCAGTTCCACAGAGTAAACCAATAAAACCCGACACCATCAAAGAAAAACAATAGATTTTTCGCGTTCACCAAAGCGCGAAACGACACGATTTCAACGGCTCTCCCGTATCCCTTGTCCGGTTTGGTATTCGTCAGGCTCGCTCGTCAGGACACTTTGAAAATAGAAAAATAAAAACAGTTGTCGCCACCCAAGATGTGGACCAGCGAAAATAGATTTTCTCCGCCGACGACGTCGTGGAATTTGAGAAGCCGCACCGTTATTATTGTGGCAGGTACACGGGCATAGTTGACAAAATGCCACCGATGGATTTTACGAGATTTCGTGTGTCCGATGCCAAATATTGGGTGGTTCACCCACTACTGGAATGTTCTAGATGGAATTGTTGAAAAATACGTCAATAGGCGAGATCACAAAATCATAAAAAAATTGTTCCGAACCTGCTTCAAGATCAAATATAATGATGAAAAATAGTGTATGCAAAATTGCTCTGAAAATATATTGTATAATACTCGAAAAACCTTTTCAAAAACCCCCCATATTTGTCAAGACTTCAAAAACAACAATCCTCGTTTCTTCAACTGCGCCTACGAGAGTACTTGTGACGTATGTTTGGGATGATTCTGAAATTCATAACTGACAAATTATGTGAATGAGTTCATGAAATGTCCAATATTATGACTGATGACGATGATCACTTCATTCGTATTATATATGTTGACAATGAGAATGGCCTCAGAAGTCACGTGATCTGATACCTCAAATATTAATTTTAACAATACGACTTGCTCAGGTGAAGAGTATAAGATTTTGCGTGAAGAAATGTAGAATTCTCAGAGCATTGTGTCTTTATATTTTGAATAATCCAAAAGGATTCGGATTTATCGAACACCCAGTCGAATGAATTTGATAGCGTACTATTTATAAAAATTGTGGAAATTTTTATTTCAAAAACGAGTCAATATAGGAAAGCGTTTTGAAATTCCAAGAATGCAGTGATTAATAGGGTGTTCCATTTGAAAAAACAAACTTTGTATCTCTTCCCGTTCAACTAAAAGAAACATCGAGTTCAAAATATTTCAGAAAATAGATAACACATCATTAAATCCGAATAAATCATTAATCTAACACTCAATTGCTTGGCATTCTGATGAAACTTGATTTTGTATATAATCATCTGTCAGTACATCGCGAAACACCCGTCATTATCACAAATTAATATCCCGCTGTAGAGACACCGTCGAGTTTCCCAACTTTCGCACTCTAGTAGCGACATCTGTTGACCCGAAAGCCAAGTGATGTCTATTGAGCGCTAACATTTCTGTAAACTGCATGAAGTTCGCGAACGTGAATTCAGCTTTCGCAAATAGATCGATCACTGTACGTTCAGCGAAAATGAATGTGAGGGCACTGTAGTCGATATCAAGAAGTTAAAATGAAAGAAGTACATTTTTTTGCCATGAAAACTGGTTAATGAGAGATGAATGTATAAAATGGATTCATAATTTGAAAACAAATCATGTTGACGTTTTGAAATAAACACGATTTACCTGTTGACGTTATGACGTTAACATTGATTTTTCCGTACCTGAATATACTGGTCTTGAAATACCTCTTTCAAATTGTAAGTATTCTAATAGATTGTTAACTTTATATTTATTGAAATATAACAATGAAAAGGAATACTACGTGATTGAATTGAATTACAATGGGAAAGCTGACAATTGACGTTCCCGAAAATGTCAGGGGTGACTTTGGCAACGTCCATTTTGATACACTGCTTACCTCAATTATCAACATAAAAATTATAACATGTAGCACAGTTATCAGTTGATTTTTCAAAGACATTGTTTCATTGTTAATGTGTATCTATGTTTTCTACATTTAACAGTTCACTTTTATTATGAAATATTATAATTACACTATTCATGATAGTTTATATTATAATTTATTGCTTCATATTTGTGAATGATTCTACCAAAGATATACTGGGTGGTTGTTTCTATTGAACCATAAATTTCTAATCGCGCTCTCAAGAAGAAATGATACTGTCATTGTAACAAAAGAAACATAATTGACATTGACAACATTATTATGAACAGAATTTAAATCTATTATCTATTGAAATATCTATATTTACATATTCTTTTGGTTTGAAATGCTCATTTTTTATGAAGGTAGTAATTCTATGCGATAGGCTCTTGGTTACATGAGAGATACATTGCTTCATACTAATTATTACACAACTTATCGTGAGTTGCCATTTTTTAATGATGAATACCTCATTGTAAATTCTTCAATACTCAAGACTAAACTCGCGATCTTGACTCACCCTGTATATAAAGAAACATTTAGTGTGTGAGCGTTAATTGGTCCGATAATTAGCCATTATTTATACAACAAATTGCGCATTACCGTACGAACAATATTCGTATTTATTGACAAAATATAATTAATAGTGTTTATTGCTCCTTACCCAATTAACAATGATTGCTGTTGTCGGCGAATATCACTTGATTAACATCATTATTCAATGAAACACTGCCATGATACGTTTTATGTCAATGTACAAATTTCTGTACCATATGGTTGTATGTTGAAACATTTATTTTCCATTGAAATTTGTTATGGCATAGAAGCAGGACGTCGATTCTCTGAACAAAACATTGAAAAACTAGGGCATTGATGAATACACCGCATTTTTGATTATACATCATTATGTAAATTGAAATGTTTTCAAAAAAATTACATATCTCGATATCCATATCTGCAACCCTGCGTATATAATTTTCTCAATGAAGACTTGAAATACTGATGTATCGTAGCACAATTTCAGGTACTACTCCCTGTATATTTTCAAAATTTTCAGCAAACAGGCAACTGAATGGGGCTACTCTGCTTTTTCAATCGCTTTTCATTATCAACATTTTTGTAGCTTTATGAATCATTGTTGTCATTCAATTTGCTCACAAGTCTATTATAATTCATATTGATTTTTTTATTGAATTATCTATGTAATCAGGCCAGTGGGCCTGTTCATATGAATAAATAAATGAGGTGAATGAAAATAACAAACAAAATGTTTATTGAAAAATAATTGGAAGTTTTGATAGTATGCATAGCATTACAATTAAACGATACTGGATGATGTCACAACAGAACATGCATCCTGTATATATTTTAAAAACGATAATGATACTAACGATAATAACTTTTATTCGCGGAAAATATATACTTGTATATGGAATTGAATGAAAATTTAAACATAAAATTTACTCTTGAAGTTTCA